>CM057453.1:22157500-22757500 GCA_016271365.2 Neoceratodus forsteri | reverse complement strand
GATGGTAGGCACCTGGAACAGACTGCCAGCAGAAATGGTGGAGGTAAGAATGGGGGGAGAGGGGCTTCAAGCATGCATGGGATTCTCATGGCAGATATTAGTAACTAGGCACCAATTAAGGTCTGTTGGTAAACAGTAGGCAGGGAACATTTGGGCAACCTGGGTGGGCCAAGTGGTCCTTTTCAGCTGACAAATTCAGTCTTTCTGTTTGTTTTTCACAGAAACCTTTCCTTTAAAAAAAAGAGCCACCTACTCTTTTCCTGTCAAGCCTACTCTGTTGGAATAGCTGGAATTTCTCCTTCGTGTCCCAGTTGTTTTTTTCTCCTACCAGATGTCTGAGTAACTCTACATCCTGGACTTCTAAGTGCAATGGTCTTATCATTTTGGTGGGGGTAATCCTCATATGACCAGCTTTCAAGTGAGACTTGTCCCTTTATACTTCCTTGCTCCAATTTGGCAGTCTACTAGTCTTGTAGCAGCCAGATCTTCAACCCTTTCCTTGTTGAAATAATGTACAGTATCTAAGTCCTGCCGCTGATGACACCTGCACTAGCTGCCTTCCCTGTCTTTATTTTAAATCTTCCATACTGCCCTTTCCATTGACATGACTACCCCCCCCCCCCATGGCAGAACTCAAGTCCATCTTGGCTTGGCTAGAGATCACATTCATTTAACTTGTACTGCAGGTTGGCACATCATGTTACCTGCACTACCATCATGGTCCTGCGATGCCCTTCCAATACTCCTGCTACAGTGGCATCCAGCAACATATTCCATCATGATGAAAGATATCCAGATTTATGCAACAGGCATCAGGATAAAAACTGCTGCATAAACACGTTTATTTAACACACTGTACAAATAAATCACCATGATGTAATCACTATGAGAATAACTTGAAGTTATTCCATAGTGATTACGTCACAGCCCATTTATCTGTACAGTGACTACGTCACTACCCCCCGCCTGCCAGTGCTACCTTCTCCCACTATACCACAAAACAAAACTGCACAGCTTCAGTTACCCCCATACCACTCCCAAAATGCAAGGAGCCAACAAATTCCTATACACTTATCCTTTTTTCCTCTACATCGGGCACTTTATTTCTCCCCAACGCACCTTATGAAACCACCTCCAACATGAACAACTACCCCAGGTACCCCATTCCCTCTCCAACACTCTCCGTTTCCCTCAGACATGTTACATCCTTCAAGCCAACCCCGCCAGTGACACACCAACACTTCCTTCACCACTTTCAAATAACAGTTCTCTCTCCATTCCCTTCCATTTTCATACAAAAGCATACCTTCCGTACTCTCCTCCAGCATGTAAAAACCAGCTCCTCCTCTTCAAATGGCATACCTTCTGTACTCCATACCGGGAATGTAACAAATGGCTCCTCCAATTCAAACGGCAGCACTTCCTCATTATGTCACAAAATCAGAAGCGTCTTTTTTAAACAAACAAAAAGTAAAAGAAACAAATGCCAGGGAAACAAACAACCCGAGCAACTCCTACTGTACATGGCCACTCTCACTAGCTACCGCTTAGCACATCCGCCATTTAAAAAAAAATGTTTTTTTAAACCTCCACGTTCCACCAATCAACAAAGATGTTCCCACAGCATTAACGTGGCATGAACCAAGCATACGGAATGCAGAAAGGGGGGTTAGAAAAAGCGTAAACACAAAAAAATACTAAAGTTCCAACACAATGTAAAAAAAACCCTGCTGCCATAACAAAAAATAAATAAATAAATGCCCGTTGCATAAATTAAATATTATCCCTTATATTTCTGTCACAGTTACCTCAGACATAGCTAGTTGAAATACTTTGTGTCAATGTTTTAAATGCTAAAACCATGCATGATGATCTGCAGGGTTATTAAAGAGTCAGTAGGTGGCATTTTACAGAAACTACACGGCACATGTGTACTTTCACAAGCTACTTAATCTGTGTGCTCTAGAGGTTAGCTGGCAAATTGCAAGAAAACAGGCAGGTACAAAGTGATGGCCTAGATTATTCTTGATGGTTCTTCACTCAGTATATTGTTTGAGATGAAGGTACCTGAAGCTGAGCACCAATCTACATTTACTATGGCGCTCGCTATGAATGTTGACTTATTACCACTCTTCCCAACTGTTTTCCTTCCTCCTCCTTCATGACAGGTCTGGTGTATGGCTGGGCAAAATTCATGGATATGGCTTTTATAAAATTATCACAAAACTCCACAATTTCCCCAAATCTCATGAAATTCACCTTTAATTACTGCTATTATTGTACAGTTTGTTACTGCGTGTAACCTGTACATCCTTTAAGCAGAAGATTAGAAAGTTGACATACATAGTCTCTATTATAGGATCCATGAACTTACTAAATTTTGTGGCATTGCATTCTCTAGTTTTAAAGTTATAGTGGCTTAAATTTATCCAGTTTACGTTTGTAAAAATTCATAAAAAAATTTTCATAATGTGTGTCTGCTTATAACTCAGTCCGCTTTAATGTTAGAGATCAGAAACTTGGTATACATATTAATGAGGTAAAGCACTTTCTATGTTTCAAATTCAAGTGCATTGGGAGCAAGTTGTTTTAAAAGTAGACAGAAATAACACTTGGAATTGGAATAGGAATTTTGCCGAAATTCTGATGCAGAAGTTAAATATCCTCCTACCCTATTATTCTGCTTCCAGTCTCTAAACCATCATACTACATGATTATTTATACCTAGGCTTTTTCATTTTGTGAACAGGCCTCCTATGTGGGATAGCATTAAATGTTTTCCAAAGTCCAGGTGCACAACTTTCATGATTCTTCTATCAAGTTTCCTGGTCACATTCACAAAAAAGTGCAATGTGATATGTCTTGCTTCATTTCCTTTTATCCATACTGAGTTTCTGGGTCTAAGCCATGTTTCTGTAAATGTTTATTGTATTGACAGTAGCTTCCCTAGTTTGAAATCATGACTACTGTCATATAGATACTTGACTTCACTGTTTTGAAGATTAACAATGCTTGTGCCATTATGTAACCCTCAGCTACATGATGCAATCCCATTGACTCATCTGCTGTTATAGTCAGTAGAATACAATTCTTTTGATGAGATTCCATCTGGGTCAGCTGTCTTGCTTGTTTTAATAATCTTGAGCATTGTCAGAACTTATCTGGCTGTTCTGTAATGTATATTTTCTGTAGTGTACCTTTCGATAATCCTTTGAATAATGTTTCATTGCCAGTTACTATTGTATCCTTTTCATCTCTGAGTACTGGTATAAAAACATATCAGGCTTTCTGCCACTGGTTCTTCCATTGTTATTATTTCACTGTTTTCTGCAACTTTGGGGTTAAACTATTGCTAAGCATTTCTCTTCTTTTTGCATACAGTGGTAGCCAGTGGCAAGATGCAATTTATATCAGGAAATATCTCAGGAAATCCAATTGACATGAATGGGGGTATCCTGTGATATAAAATGATATACAGTAGCTGGATAATTTGCATAATGTATTTGGCTACCACTGTATCTGAACATGTATTAACTGGATTTATTATCCAGTGTGCTATCTGGTCTTCTGCTTCTTGTTTTGCTCCTCTGATTTTATGTTCACTCTCTCAGAGTTGGTCCATATACAGTGTCCTATTCATATTAGTGTCATGCAATTTACAGCTCATGTAGGATTTTTGTTTCTCTATAATTATGTCCAGAATCTCACATGCCATCCACATTGCTCTGTGTTCTTTTCTGTTATACTTTTTCTTCTTTGGGATGCATTCTTCTTCCATAGGGCTCATGTGATTTTTGTTTTTATTCTTTAGCTCTAGCTTCACAAACCTACCCCAATCAAGGCATGGCCATTTTCCAGCTTTGACACCTCACCCACCCATATTATGCTACCCTCCATGGCCTACACCATGTTGTGAAGCCTAGGTCACTCCCAAACTATCCAGCATTTTTGTCATGTGGGACAACAGCATGATGCACTAGAATACCACTGTTTCATAATGTGGACTCAGGTACTTTTTCCTGTTCTGTTGTCCCTCCCACAAGATGCTGCTGGCTGGGGCTCCAAGCTGCATGCATGTACAGTGTTCCAGCATGGAGATAGTAAGCAGCCTCCCGTTAAGCTACTCTGCTTGAGCTACCACATGGGGTCATCAAGGTGGTAGGTGTAAGTTGAAGTCGGTTGCCCTCCCTCCCTGTTTCAGTCAAGCCTTCTCCTCTGCCAATTTACTGATGCCTTAGGCTTTCTGATCCCAAGTCACTAGCATCATAAGCAGCAATCCCACTGCTGCACTGGTTGCCAAGCTTATCCATGTGTTTTATTGTGGATGTCCCATTGTTGTTGAACACCTGATGCCCTTAAACATGTTTTCCCAGTACACTTATGTTGAAAGCTGTCTCATTTGTTCAAACTCTGCATTGTGTAAAAGCACGACATAAGCTGTTTCCCTTGTTTTCTCTCTGTTCTCATGAATAGTGAATCTAATGACAGCAGTCAGTGTTTTGCCAAGTTCTACTTCTCTGACCATGTCAATCTTGTTGCTAAGAATAAGGTCTAGCATTGCTTGATTTCTAGTGGTTCCCATGGCACACTGTATTGGGTAATACTACTCAATAAAATTATTAATTACATCTGCACCTTGATACTATCTGCACCTTGACTTTGGCTGTTCTCTCCTTCCAATCTATATCAGGGTAGTTGAAATCATCCATTCCTGACATGCTTCCCTTTACTGATGTATTCCTGACCTTCTAACCTCTTTTTAAAATATTAGATCCCAGTTGTTCTGGTACTGTGGCATAATCTAATCATAAATATTGCCCCCATTTTATTTGATTCCCCATGCCCATTTAAGCTGCTTAATGAAGAATCCAGTGACCCTATCTGGTCATTGACTTTAGTTTTTTCTTCCCATTGCTAGTATTCCTTTGTTTCTGTCCCATGCATGTTTGAAGCCTGCCACTGTATGGGCTGCCACCACCTCCCGGGGTAGGCTATTCCATGCATCCACTACCCTTTCTGTAAAAAAGAACTTCCCGACATTTCCCCTTATGTGGCCACTCCTCAGTCTGATGTCATGTCCTCTTGTCCTGGCACTACTATTAATTTGGAATGTGTTGTCCTGTTCCACCCTGTTAATGCCCTTGAGGTACTTGAATGTTTCTATCATGTCACCTCTCTCCCTTCTTTGTTCCAGTGTGTACAAATTGAGGTGTCTCACTCTTTTCTCATAAAGCTTGTGATGTAATCCCGTCACCTTTTTGGTCACCCTCCTCTGCATCATCTCTATTTTGTCAATGTCCTTTTGAAGGTGTGGTCTCCAGAACTGTACACAGTATTCAAGGTGAGGTCTCACCAGGGTTTTGTATAATGGAACTATTACCTCCCTCATTTGGTTTGTGATTGTCCTTCCAATACATTCCAACATCCCACTGGCCTTTCCCACTGCTTTTGCCATCTGCCTAGTGGTCTTCAAGTCATCTGTGATTATGACACCCAAGTCCCTCTCCTCCTTAATTATTGCCAGCAGCTCCCCCCCAACCTGTAGCATGCCCCAGGGTTCCTGCTCTGCATGCATGATTTTGCACTTCTTTGTGTTAAACCTTAGCTGCCATGCCACTGACCATCTCTACAGCAGTTCCAGGTCTTTTCTCATCCTTTCAACCCCATCTGGAGTATCCACATTGTTGCAGATCTTGGTGTTATCCACAAACAGGCAAACCTTTCCATCCAGTCCATCTGCAGTGTTACTGATGAAGACATTGAAGAGGAGTTGCCCCAGAACTGACCCCTGAGGTACTCCACTGGTCACCTCCCTTTCACCTGATTGGGTTCTATTCACAAATACCCTCTGTTTTCTGTCCCTTAACCAGTTTCCAATCCAGTTCACCACCTTGCATCCCAACCCCAGGCTGCCTTATATGGTGAAGCGCTGGAGTGCCTGTGTATTCGACTATCTGGTATGCATCAATAAATAGAATAATTCCAATATTTACTTTGTTTGCATGTCTTCACTGGAGTAAAAACCACTCCTGGCTCTGGAGTGTGAGTACTATCTAGTTGTTCTTTGCTGTTTGGGCTCCCCGCCTGCACTCGCACCCTGCCCCAGTCCCAGAGCACAGCACCTTCATTTCTGAAAGTTTTTCACATCTGTGCTGTGACCAGGGCACTGTTTGTTCATCTTAGACAAATGGTTAGTGGTGAAGGAACCAGGACTTCGCACACCTATAATTACAATGGGCAAACTGATATTTATATATCGCTTATCCATCTTGTTTAAATTGAGCATTGAGCTCTCATCTGAGGAGGAGAATGAAGCCTTTCAGCCCATTTGTATGTTGAGTAATTATGATTTAAACACAAGGAAACTATCTGCTAAGCAATGGCTAGCCACTGCTTCTACAACTACAAATCCGGAAACAGGTGAGCTGAAAGCTCTGTTTGTGATTTTAGAGTGGCAATTGTTTACAGAAATAAATTTGACACATAATATCAGTAGTTTGGATCAATACTTAGAAAAACAAATAGCTCTGAGAGGTTTAAGAATGACAGTAACACCCTCAGAAGGCTTTGAGATCTCTGAGTTTGCCATCGAGTGGGAAGAGTTAGCACAGCTGTGTGCAATCTCATTTGTTAAGTTGATAATTAAGCATGATGCCAAGAAACATGTCAGACTGAGCAAAGAAATTGATGAAACCAAGCAGGCTCTAACATGATTCATAAGCCATAGTGAATATAAAGCACTTGACAGAGCATTGCAGAAAAAACTTAAACAACATGAGACTGACACTATTAAAAGGAAACAACATAAAATAGAAAGGGATCTTCTCGATTACCAGGAAGGCAGGAAATTCAAGTGGTCATGGCTTCTAGCTGATCGTTCAGCCTCAAGAGGGAAATCAGGGTCCAAATACAGGTCCAGAGGTTGTTCACAGCAGCCAAAAGGCAAGGGAAAGAAAAACACCAAGAATTCAGACTCAGACACCAATAAATCCACATAGAGCAGTGGACAACCTGTCTCTGAAAGCCAGACCCCATCCATGTCCCACCCACCCAGCTCAGTGACATTTTCAGCAGATCAACCGGAGAGAAAAGCCTCACAACCATCAAGAAATGGAAAAAGACAAGGAGGGGGAAGAAGGGCAGCAGGAGAACTTGCCGCCAAACCCAAAACATGCAGTGACACATAGTGAACCTTTCCAACATGGAATTAACTAACACTGGCATCCAGGCACTAAGTAAAGTCCTTTCATTCATCCCCAGCAGCAGACTGAAGGAATTTGAGATTATTTTGTACTTGGAAAAAGTTTTTCGGAAAATTGCATTATGAGATTATTTCACAAGAAGCAGACAAGATTTAATGTACACTGAACACTCATCTTCAATACCAGAAACTGGAATGATGTACTTTGATAACTCAGGTACTGATTCTGAACTATTGACATCAGATTTACAAGATTCTGTAGACAGGCAAAATCTGATATTACTTGAACAACTTCTGTCAGAAAACAAGACATGGGACAGGTACTCCAGATGTCTAAATATTGAATTTTATGATGTAAATGCAGGCAATTTAAAGACATTACAGAGAAATCTGTTTAGACCTTCATCTCAATTTTGTCCCCACAGCACTAATCCTCAGATCAGTGCATATAAAAGTGAGGTCAAATGCTCCTGCAGAATAGCAGTAGACCATATAATAATGAGTCAGAGTAAGGATGAATGTGAGGCATTGGAGGTCCTAGGACAAAATCCGTTATTAGTTATAAAGCTTGCAGATAAAGGGGGGTAACCTTGTTCTGATGGACAGTGAGTTCTGTGTAAGGAAAGTTCAGGACATATTATCAGATACAGTAACACCAGTTATGAGAAATTAAAGGGGGACCCTGTATCTAGATTAATTTTAGATCTTAAACCCATATTGGAGAGAGCTAGGGATATGGGTGAGATACAGTATCAGATCAGGAACTACATTTCTTAATACCAAAATTTCCCATTACATCCACTTTCTATATCCTGCCAAAATTGCAAAAAAAGCCTTGAAAACCCTCCTGGAAGTCCCATAGTGTCTGGTATTGACTCTTTCACAAATAATCTTTGTGGATACATTGATTTCTTCCTAAAAAAAGAAGTGTTAAATGTGTTAACTCCTAAGTCAGAGACACTATGTACATCCTGGAACAGTTTTAAGATTTTGAGTGGGGTGCAAATATTCATTGGTTGACAACTGATGTAGAGGTGCTTTATACATCCATAAGACATTAAGATGGTATATCAGCCTGTGAATTATTTTTATAACAGGACTCATTATGAGATGAGATGCCAATTAATCTAATTTTGGAGGGTTTAGAATTATTCTTGTACCACAACTATTTTGAATTTGATTGAGCTTTCTATTTACAGAAATGTGGGACAGCAATGGGGTGGCTATGGCTCCATCATATGTCAATTTATTTCTTGGCATATGGGAACACCAGACATTATTTAATGAAAAAACAACCCCTTCATCAACAAAATAGTTAAGTGGAAACATTTTATTGATGATGTTTTATGTACATGGCATGGCACAGAAGCAGAGATACAGGATTTTATGATTTGGCTGAACATGAAGGATAAAAATCTGCGATTCGCATATAAACATGACCCTGTTGAGATTGAGTTTCTTGATATTACACTCTTGATAGGCAATAACGACAAAATAATTACAAGAGGATATAGGAAACCCACCACCACAAATAACATTTTCTTGGCAACTACTGTAGCTCACACCCAAAGTCTCTTAAAGACTCCATACCCCTCAGACAGTTTCTTAGATTAAGGAGAAACTGTAGTGAGGAAGAGGTCTTTCAGCAGCTGAATACAAAGCAGCTGAACTCAAACAGAGATCCCTTGACAGGATACACTGAGTAAATAATAAATCAAGCATTAAGTGAAGTGACAAAACAAAATAGCAAGGACTTACTTAAACCAAAAATGAGGGACACATCTAATATCAGAATAGTGAGCTTCATGACTGAACATACATTCCTAGGAGGTAAGTTGGGCAATATAGTAACCAAATTCTGGCCAATTTTGTTAGGTGACAAAACATTGTCTGCACATTGGAGAAAAACCCAGGGTCTCCTTTAAAAGAGGCAAAAACATTGGTGACACTATTGTACATAGACAGTTCTCTAAACAGACTGAATGACAGCAAACATGGTTGCCTTTAAAACATGCTGGCATGTTTAAATGTGGAAACTGTAATGTTTGTTCATATTACAAACAGGCTGACACTTTTGAGACATCAGGCAGCATGAAGAGAGTCCACATCAGAGAAGTTTTACCTCCTGTATAACTACATACATGGTATATGCACTTTGGTGTACTTGTGAAAAACTATATAAGGGAAGAACAATCAGACCCCCTGAAAACTAGAATACAAGAGCACATCCGTGATATTAGGAAATCAGATCTTAGGAGTCCTGTTGCCATGCATTTCCTCGCATCACATAACAGTGACCCAAAATGTCTGAAATTCACTGGTCTGGAGCTGGTGAAAATAGGGAGAAGAGGTCGTGATAGGCTTAACAGATTAGACCAAAGAGAAAGCTTTTGGATTGATGTGCTAAATGCCTTAGCACCAGATGGTCTGAATTTAGAGTGGAACCTGAAGCCAATATGACTGGACATTGAGGTATAATTGTCAAAGAAATTGATTCTCAAACTGTTCTGTATACCTTTAATCCATCTCATCCTTCTCCTCCCACCCCAAACAACCCCCCGCACTGCTCCTGAGTTTTATTTCTATATTTAAAAAAAAAAAATCAGATGAAGAATGTGGCTTGGTTTCTACTTTCCCTAGGCCTCATAGCACTTTACCAACATTATATTTAGGATGTTTGTACTCTTTATAGTATCTTGTTTTTGGATAATGTACTGGTTGAGGCACAAGCTCGCAATTGACTTGCTAGATATATCACAATGCATAGTTGTAAAAAACTAATATATCATGCATAACTAACTGTCACTAATATGTATTGGTTTATACTTCCTTCTTAGGTAACAAGTGCCTTCAGAAGAAGTTGGTTCAGAGCACAGGATTTCCTGCTATACCCCTAACTCATGATATTTACCATGGCAGGCATTGGGGTAATGCTCAGGACTTTTAGACAAAAATAACTTCTAAGTTTACAACCTCATGATATTATGGTTATGCCATTGAGCTGTGAATTTTATCACAACCCAGCATTGTGATATGAGTTATTAAAATATTGGTTTGTAAGACAGTGTATATATCCTTGCATTTGGATAATACAAGAAACTGTTATGACATTACTTCATCCAATTCTTGATAAACTGGCATCCTTGAACCTATGGACCATGTTTTTTCAGAAGTAAATGTAATGGAAAGATGTAAAATTATCAATAATCGTGAGAATTTGTTTTACATGATTTCTGAAATTATGGAGCATATTTGTCTCCAAAACACCACTCCCATTTTTCTTGTATTCAATATTTTTAATTTGTCTTTTTCATTTTTATGTTGGCTTGCACGTGCAAACCAGCCAACATATTGCATTAGTAGCAGATTTGGAGGTGCAGTCACTGTGGGTGAATGCAGAGCATGCATCAGTAGGTGCGTCCCTCATTCCCCAATAAGACAGCATGCAGGCACCACACCAGCAATACTTAATGAGGCAAGCACATCTGAGAAAAGGTCCACTGCAATGAGAGCCAAGCTCGTCATGCAGCAGCACCAGAACACGCCTCCTGATGCGTCCTTGCTGGTGAAGCACTGTCCTAAACATGGCAGCACTGATTGCTGCAGCCACTTCATTTGCCAATGGGGGAGCCCACTCCCCATTAGCATGATGCCCCTCCTCCCATTCCTAGTGTGTGCCGAGGGGTTACCCAATCCCCCTCAGCATCATGCACCCCCCCAACAGTCTTTCCTTGCTGAAGGGGGGCCAAATCCCCATCAGCTTCAGTCCCCCCACCTAGTTTCGTTTGCCAACTGGGGAGTGCACTCCCTGTCAGCATAATGTCCCCAGCCCCTGAAGTGTGCGGTGTGCTGAGGGGGTGCCCTATCCCCCTCGGCATAATGCACGCCCCTCAGCAGTTTCTGTGCCGATGGGGGGCCCAATCCCTATTGGCTGCAGTCCCCCTCTCCATTATGCAGGTGGTACACTGGGAGCCCACTCCAGTGTACCAAACAAACATTTGCAAAAAAAGAAAACCGACCCTCATTGTCTTTTTTTTTTTACCTGTAAAAGAAGAAAATGGCCCCTCATGGTCTCTCCTGCCCCCAACCCAACCCGCGCCCACTCTCTGTGTACCCTGCCTCCCCACACCCCCCTCACCCCATACTTACCTCCAGAGTCAGCGCAATGATCTTCGGTGGGCCGGGAACATGTCTGCACTCTTCAAAGCCAACCGCAAACTGAAGAAATGCTGGTAAGCTGTATAATGGCATAAATAGGGTGTTTTCAACTTTGGTGCATATCTCTGCTATTTTTGGGAAGTTTGGCACCACCATTTTCAACATGGGGTTATTGGGACCCCTCCTCAAGAATTCAGTCACTGTCATGTCATTATTCAATCCCGAAAGGTGATTTTGCGGTCACTGGGTGGAATCACCTTTCGGGACTGATTAATGAAATGACAGTGCCACTGTTCATGAGGTGGGCTCTCAAAAAGCCTATGTTGCAAATTTGGTGAAAATAAAATGGCTGTTTTATAAGCGTGCATTGTGCAATTTCCACGCATGCTCATAACTTCGTGAATTTGTAATATTTTCACTCCAGATTTTCAAAATTGCCATTTTACCACACCTCCTTATGAACAGGACAGCTGTCATGTTACATATCCTGGCTGAAATGTGTTTTCGCATGTCTGGTGCAGAATAGCATGATCGCTATGTGAAATCAGTTTTCGCGACAGTTTAAGAAAATGACAGTGACACTGTTCATAAGCAGAGGTCCTAAAATGGCTTTGTTGAATATTTGGTAATGAAAGTCCATAAAAATGACTGTGTTACAAGTATGTGTTGCACAGTTTCCACGCACCTTTGTACTTAGCAAATTTGAATATTTTCATGCAGAATTTTCAACACTGGCCTTTTTTCACACCTCCTTATGAACAATACAGCTGTCATTTTTCACATCCTGCACAAAATGTGTTTCCATGCCTGTGGCGCCAAATGGCACAGTCGCTGTGCAAAATTACCTTTCAGCTAACAAACTGATAGTGCCGCTCTTCATGAGGTGGGGTCACAAAAAGCGCATGTTGATAATTTGGAGTGAAAATACCAACACACATCTACAGTGTTAGGGTTTCCAGCTGTAACACCCTACCCTGTAGAGACTGACAGGTGCCAGGGGTGTGACTTGGGATCATCAGCTGTAATGCTTCCGCCATTCCACCCCACCCTGCAACCAGTGACAGGCATCGAGGTGTGCCATGGAGTGTTTGACTCCAAAGTTCACCTTTTCCTCCTACACTGCACCCACCTCAGTGTATTTCCTTATGGAATGGGGTAAGTATAAGGCCCAAAGACCCCAAAGCACACCACAACACTTGTCAATGTCTACAGGGTAGGGTGAGGTAAAATGGCATGAGTGGGCCAAGCAGTCCTTATCTGCCGTCAAATTCTATGTTTCTATGTTTCTATGTTATAGCTGATGACCCAAAGACACACCCCAACACCTGTCAGTCTCTACACAGTGGGGGTGGGGTTGGCATCAGTTCAATACTTCATTGCCATGCCTATTATGCGTCTCTAACTCCTGCACTACCAACGCCAATGCCAGCAAGACAACATTCGGCATTGACAAATGCTTGTTTGTATTAAATTAATTTTTTCTTATAAAGTTAACTGACCACATGTCACTTACACAATCAGAATCAATGAATTACCTATATATGAAATATATATATCTTTTTCATAGATACAATAGCTTATAAGAACATGTACTAAATGTTAAATGCTCCTGGCTACGACAACATGACTAATGACAAGGAAATCAAGAAAACCAACTTGTTTATAAGCATGGGATCAAATATCCTTCTTGACAGCAAATTTGCTAGATGAATATATTATTTACATTATGGTTTATATTAACGGGGGGGATTTGTGGGTATTAATGGAATTTTTGCACACAATCATATATGGAAATTATAATAGAAACTATCTAAGGGTAAAATAAACATGTTATTTTGATTTATCTGTCATATAGGCATGAAACTTGATTATTTTGAGATGACTCCTCTTTTTGTTTCTTTACTCAGATATACTAACCCCCCCCAATGGTCCCCATGCTTAATATAGTTATTTATATACTTGTATTTCATCACACCAGGACTAATTAAATGTAATAGTACATTAGGCAATTGATTTAATGTTTATACTGTGATTTACTAATAAAAATTGTTTTCATTTTGTATGCATCTGATAAACTGTTTGCAGTCTGATAGGCTAAGAAAGCGAAGATGTCATATGCATTTGAATTTTGGTTAACTCCATTATATAAGGGTGTAACCAACAGCAGTCACTACTCCTTGATGAAGCCTTATATGACAAAGTGCTGGAGTGCTGGAGTTAGCATCCCAGGTCCAGACTTGGTGATTGCACTTAATGTAGCACCATTCCTCACTGAGTTAGACCTCTCATTCTCGGAAGCAAGATGGCGGTGGTATGTGTGCTGCCTGAGCTATGTCTGTGAACTGTGGCGGTTTGCGAACTGTACTGCGCTTTTAGTACTGTGTTTTTAGTTTAGTATTGCAGTTACTGTTGTTTTATTTGATCTATTTTATGATTTAACTGTTGTTTTTCAGTAATTTTCTCAAATTTTGCTTAAGTCTAAATGCTTTAAGTTCGGTCGTGTATTTCATTTGACCGACGGTCCCCAGAAATTATAGCGTCTCACTGTGTTGTTGGAGTTTTGCTGTTGAATATTTTTAAATGCCTAATTGCGATAAGGCTTTGCTACAATTCTAAGTAACTGAAAACAGAACGGTTATCCTAGCGGCACTGAATGGACTAACGATCGCCTGGAAAGGATTATTGATTGTTGACTGCTGGAGTCTGGTGGTCTGACTTCAGTTGGACTGCCGAAGAACAACGTGGGCTGATAGAAGAGCGGTTATACTGCTGGAAGCCTATTCAAGTTTGCTCAGAGGGATTTCCTGCTGTTTTTGGTGACTGCTTAGCCAGACCTGCTTGCCCTGAGGTGGGTTTTTGGTCTGGGAGGCTCCTCTGTGGGGGCTGGGGATGTTGACTGGAGGGTGGGCATCTGCCTAGTTCCATGGAACTACCGTGTGCTGCCTGTCTTAGGTCGGGCAGCTCCAGTGGTTCAGGTGGAGGTGTCTCCTTTTCGACTATTCGTCTGCCTCAGGGTAGGTTGGGGTTGACAGAAAGACCGTGGTTTTGCTTCCTCAGGATTGATCCTGACCTGTTATGAAGATAACAGTATGTGAATTGCGGCAAGCCTTTTCTATTCTGACTATCTTGCAACTCGGACTGGGTAGTGAGAGTACCCTGGATTTCCCAACCTGCATTATTGGATTATAGTTGGGGAAAGTATTTATGACTGGATCCATGACTTTGGAGTGTGAGACTCTAAGGCCAAAAAATTGAATCAAGTGAGAGTTGATTCTGTTCCTATTTAAGACTTAAAAAGGAAGAGATTCTGGGGACTGGTTTTTGGACTTTTGAAACTTCGATTTTATTACTATTTGTTAGTTGATTTTAGTTTAGATTGTTAATTTTAAATTGTTAGTTATTATTGAAATAGTCTTATTGTTTTTTGGGGTTATTTTGGGCTGGATGTTAATTTGTTTTTCTTTTTGTATATAATATTGTTTTGTTTTGACTCCTTCCTTTGTGAGAGAGAGTGAAGGAGTGATTTATTAGGTATTTATAGGTTTATTTTTGTTTATTATTTTGTGTTCTTTTCTTTTCTTTTTGTAGTATTAAAATGTGTTGGGGAGGCTTAATGACGGTTGGGCGTTATTCCCCCACCAGGCTCAGGGAATTACGTCCCTTTGAATGCCCTCCATTGCCATCTGACATCTATTTTAGGTGTCGTAAGTTGGGCATTCTTAGAAAAAATAAGCGAAGGTGGAGGCTGGGCCTGTTGGGGGATTGGAAGGGGGTGGGCGGATTGGGGTTTTGGTCCAGGAGATGCCCTGGGGTGAAATGGGTCAGGATAGGGTTACCCTGTCTTGTTCCCATACCCAAGGGTTCTGATGTTGATGGACAGGTGCGAGGTCTTCCTCGACAACTCATCCTGCCTTGGCGGTGTTGTGCAATGCCAGATCTATAAAAAACAAGACAGCTATTATAGCTGATCTTGTTGGGTCATCTGATCTGGCTTGCATCACTGAGACCTGGCTGGATGAAAATCCAGGCCCTGTACTGGCCTCGGCAGTTCCAGCTGGGTTCTCGGTGATACACCGTCCAAGGTTGGATCGTAGGGAAGGGGGTGTGGCCATTATGTTTAAATCTGAGCTGGGCTTTGTGGATGTGCCATTAGGAATTACCAGATCCTTTGAATATATCCTGGGAGAGGGTGTAGGCTGCGGGATTCTCCTCGTTTACCGTCCACCAGGTGACGGTGGTGAGTTCTTGTAGGAGATAGCAGACTTCATCGTCGACTTAGTTTTGAGGTTCCCCAGACTGATTGTTCTGGGTGACTTCAATGCTTGGGTCAATGATGAATTCTCGCATTTTGGTCAAAATCTCCTCCAGCTAATGGTAATGCTGGGCCTAACACAGGTGGTTACCTCCTTGACCCATGTAGGGGGTCATTCATTGGATCTGATATTTCTTTTGGGTATGGAGATCACTGATTTGGGGGTGGAACCAGTCAGTTGGTCTGACCATCACACCATAAGGTTCAGTTTCAGGGCCCCCCAATTAGGTCTGCCCCTATGGAGATGGTTCGGTACCGCCCTTTAAGGGGTGTTAACCCCAGTGACCTAATGGCGGTACTGGATCTATCGGGTTTGTCGGGTGAATGCATGAGTCCAGATGATCTCGTACAGGCCTATAATAAGGCCGTGGGAGATGCTCTGGACAAAATTGCTCCTGTTCATGTTTGGCCTCTCACCCTCCATCCAAGGAGCCCCTGGTTTGATGGCTCTTTGAGGGAGTTGAGGCTAGTTGGCCGAAGGCTGGAGAGAGTTTGGCAGAAGTCCAGAAATGATGCTGACAGGCTTAGGTTGATGGCATATTATGATTACTATCAATCAGAAATCACCCGTAAGAAGGCAGAATTCCTGTCCAGGGAGATTTCTGCCACACAGAACAGACCAGCTCGGCTTTTTCAGACTGTGGACAGACTGTGAAATCCAGTCTGTCTCCAGCCTAAAGAAGCTTTTTCTCAGCTAAGGTGCGAGGAGTTCGCTCGATTCTTTGCAGATAAGGTTGCCAACATCAGATCTGGTATTGGTCTAACCTCTCCTTTGGGGGGACTGCGGTGATCGGTGGGAAGTGGCATGTGCTCAGTCTGTCTGGTCAGACTTTTGCCGACTGGAGGTCAGTGACATTGTAAAGATCATCCAGACATTGCGTCCAACTAGTTGTAGTTTGGATCCGGGCCCTACACCCCTTTTAGTAGGAAGTGTAGAAGCTATCTGCCCAATCCTTGCTGACATTGTCTGGAAGTCCTTGGGGGGGGTCTTTCCTGACACCCTTAAGGAGGTGGTCGTTCGACCACTCCTTAAAAAATCCTCCTTGGATCCAGATTGTCTAACTAACTACCGGCCTATCTCTAACCTGCCATTTGTTGGTAAGGTTATTGAAAAGGCAGTTGTGCTGCAACTAGATGATCATCTTATGACTCACAATGTCTATGATACTCTCCAGCCTGGTTTTAGGAAGAAGCATAGCACGGAGACTGCCCTTGTCCCGGTATTGAGTGATCTCCTAATGGCTAGAGATTGATAGGCATGTACCATTCTGGTCCTTCTCGATCTCTCTGCTGCATTTGACACTGTAGACCATGGTGTGCTATTGGACCACCTGCGGGTTTATTGTGGGCTGTCTGGTACAGTCCTCAAGTGGTTTCATTCTTACCTCACAGGCAGGTCTCAGAGATTGGCCTCTAGAATATATTCCTCTGGCACTCACTCCCTGCCTTGTGGGGTACCACAGGGTTCCATTTTGGCTAACATGTTGTTTGCAGTGTATATGCTACCATTGGGAGAAATCATCAGGGGATACAATCTGGGTTTTCACTGCTATGCAGATGATACCCCGTTGTATCTGTCCTTTCTCCCCAGCCAGGGTGATGCACTCTCCATGCTAAACAACTGCCTTGCTGAAATCAAACTTTGGATGAGTTACAGCTGGCTAAGACTGAATCCGGATAAGACTGAGGAACCTCTTAGTGGACCCAGGTCACCCGGGGGTGGGTTTAGGAGTTGGGCAAACCTCAGATTTGTTACTTGGTGGTATGCCGCTCCCTACCTCTGATCAGGTGCGAAATCTGGGCGTTATTTTTGATGAGGGGCTGACCTTAAAATATCAGGTATCAGCTGTCGTCAAAACCTCTTTTTTCCATCTGAGGAATATCTCCTGGGTGAAACACTTGGTTCCGTTGGACGACCTTCCAACATTGGTCCATGCCTATGTCACTACCCGTCTTGACTACTGCAATTCCCTTTACCTAGGGCTACCTGGGGTTGATATCTTAAGGTTGGTTTACTAACCTTTAAAGCCCTACATGACCAGGGACCCGGTTACCTGAAAGATCTCCTGATTCCCTACTGCCCCCTCCGCCCTCTCCATTCCACCAATGAGGGATTGCTAGAGATTCCCAGGGTTCGATTGAAAATATCAGGATCACGTGCTTTTGCTTTTTCAGCACCAACCCTGTGGAATTCTCTATCTCGTTGATTGAGAAAATGCCCAACCGTCGATAGTTTTAAAGTTGGTTTAAAAACATATTTATTTAATCTAGCCTTTATTTAAATATAGTTGTTGTACTATAATGCTGTTTTAACCTATTTTTGTTCATGTTATATGTGAAGCGCCTTAGTTCTGAAAGGCGCTATATAAATAAAGCTGATTTGATTTGATTCGACTATCTGGTGTGCATCAATAAATGGAATAATTCCAATATTTACTTTGTTTATTCTGTATGTCTTCACTGGAGTGAAACACACTCCTGGCTCTAGAGTGCAAGTGCTACCTAGTTGTTCTTTGCCTAGCTTGTTGACCAGTCTCCTATGTGGGACCATATTTGCTGAAATTGAGGTAGGCAATACCCCCCCCCCGGTCTACTGCCTTTGTCATCCAGCTTTGCCCTGGTTTGTCTCTTGCAAATGGTTTGTAGTGGTTTAGCAGTATGCCACAAAGATAAATTTCATGCTACTGTACCACATCTTTGTTACTCACATCACAGTATGTACGGTTTTCCTAGGTTTCAGTTCTGTTGTTACTTTATACCACACCTATCTAAAAAGTGTAGATTTCTGTACATGTTTTAATGTATTCATTGTACTCTCTGTGCTCCCTTCCCCCAGATTGCACATGGAACTGAGACTCATCTCATTGTGTCTCCCAGGTAAAACCTTATAAATAAATAAATTCCTCTATCGTAATCAGTAACTCTTGTTCTCCCATCTTTTTTTTCATTGGGTTGTGCATATTTGTACGACTGTGGACAGAGCCTAAGGGAGTTTTGCATGTACAAAAGAAGTGATGTCATGTTTTCTGGTGTGGAACTGACTGAAGGTGTAAATAGTCTCCTCCACCTTACCCTCCCCAAAGAAATGTTTTCCACCCTCAAATAAATATGCTTTGATGTTACTCAGTGGTTGCAGGGTACTACTTTCTTTCTTAGATGGGTGGTACAAGAACTGGAACCTGAGTAGTGGGAGGCAGCATTGTTTTTTGGGGGAAGTAAGATCCAACCCCCTTCCACCCAAGAAGCTCCTAAAGATCCAGCCCACCTTTTTTTATTCATGTGGGAGGGGCATGAGGTGGATCTATTATGTTGAAATAAGATTCACTAGTTTGGGAGTGGGACCTAGGAACACAAGAAGGCTGTGGAATCCCTGCATTTTTTAAGGAGTATGAGAACAGAAAATACTTAATGTCTTCAAACTGACTTAAAAACCCTTGGAACAATTGATTATCAGAGTCACCTGGTGTCTCAAAGGGAAAGACTAAGTGTCTGAAACTACTAAGGATTCACCTTCTATGGAAAATAGACAGTTTTCAGGTATTTCTTAAACATTTATATACTAAAATAGGCACAGTACTTGATAAACACAGTCTGTGATAAAGTGTATTTTTCTTTTTAAGTTTGAGAAGTGGAGTTGACTTGCACATGTTAAAAATACCAGCTGCAATTAGCAACTCATTTTAGAAACAACATTCTGGGTTGTTTTTTTTTGTCCTAGTTACTTTTTTCCTGACTCAGTTTATAGTGGAGTTGACTTTCTAACATTCCTGCTGAATTAATTACTCCTTGGAACCTGCAATTCCAGTTTTTATGAGCTATATTATGGAACAATTCCCAAGAAGTACCAAGCACTGGGGGAGGCTAGCACGACCCTATGATCCTGAGTAAGGAGGCCTTTTATTTATTTAATTAGTTTTTATTGACCAGATATACACACTAGACAATTAAATGCCTATGTTTAGGTACAACATGGGAGGTTACAATAGAGTAGTACAAACAAGTAATTTACAATGCAAGATAAAAAGCCACAGAAGAAGTACAGTATTACATGAGAGCACAGGGATACTACAGACTAACAGATATACAAGAGAGCATAAAACAGGGTACATGACTTAAAAAATGCAGATTAGAATCAAATATATCCATGGGGATAGATGTGGTGCACAACAAATTCTCTCTGATTGAAACTGACCTTCACTCTGGGGAGATATAAGTTAACTAGTTTTTCAAGTAGCTCCAGAGGTATTTTTTTAAAGAAGTGGAGTGAGGTGGTGCTTCAGACAGATAAAGGGAGGGAGTTCCACATCCTGAGGCACAACCAATAAAAGCCTGATCACCCATGGTTGTCTGAGTTTTAGAGACAGCAAGCAGGGACTGGGTTGTAGATCTTAGGGGGTAGCCAAGATTAGCAGCCTTTAAGTACTCAGCAAGGATGGGGGAGTGGCAGTCAAGAGGAACATATTTAAAAAAACACCCCAACAGAAAGTCACAGGCTTTAGGGGGGATAGCCAATCAAGTCTGCAGTAAAACTGACAATGATGAGTAAGGTAGGTAGCTGAGAGAGCAAAATGACAAATGTTGTTATAAACAACATCCCACTTAGAAAGAGGGACTTGGCTGCATTGATGTAATTCAGGGTGGGAAGAAGGACTCCTTTAGCAATGACCAGATGGGCTGCAGAGGTAAGGAAGTGTTTTGCTCTATAACCCAGATCCAGCTTCCCATTTACAGCCCTGCAGACATTAGAGATATGCAAGGCAAGGTCCAACTGGGAGTCAAGGGTGACACTATGGCTTTTAAAGAAGGAAGCAACAGTAAAGGGCAAGCCACCAGAGCTGGATACAGCCAATGGCTAATTTCAGGACCTACTTTTAACATGACAGCCAAAAAGCATAGTCTGAATTTTCTTAATGTTGAGTACCAGCTTGTTAGCAGACAGCCAGCAATGAATTAGGGGAAGTCCTCATTTAACTGGGAATCAATGATCTTAATATTATGGGAGTTTGATAAGAGCACCAGATCATCTGCATATAGGGCAAGGCTAAAGTGAACTAGAATGCTGAGGAGGTCATTTACAAACAGGGAGGAAACAATGGGACCAAAGATTGAGCTCTGGCGTACATCAACTGAGGTGGGTGCCAATTCACAGAAGGTTCTGTTAAATTTGGCCAACTGCTGTCTGTTGTGTAAGTAGTTGGCAAGTCAGGCAGTGAAATGGTTGGATAGTTCAAAAGAATGCAGCTTCATACAGAGAAGCATGTGATCCACCAAGTCAAAGGCTTTGAACAGATCAACAATGATTGCACCAGTCAGCTTGATCTGGTTCATGACCACCCTAATGTCAGAGGTGACCTGGGTAAGTACCATGGAGGTAGAATGCCCCAACGGAAGCCATGTTGAGCTGGAGATATTCAGTCATGGGTATAAAGATACTTGAAGAGTTGGGATGCAACAATTATCTCTAGAAGCTTACTAACAGCAGGTAGGCTAGTGATAGGGTGGTAGTTGGCAATGCATTTTAGGTCACCATGTTTAAAGACAGGTCCCACTTGAGCAACCTTCCAAACATTGGGTATGATACCAGTGAGCAAGGGCATATTGAATATATGTGTGCTGGGTACTGCCAGTGGTGGAGCACCAAGACAAAGAAGCTTAGAGTTTTAGGCTGTCATGACCCGGACTAGAGTGGTGTGAGAGAGAGAGTTCAGCTTCACTAGTGGTCACAGATGTAAGGTAGAAAGAGGGGTGGGGCACAGAGGAAGTTTGGGAGAGAGCAGTCTCTCTCTGTGGTGCAGGATGTGTGAACAGGGAGGTGAAGGCAGAGAAGTCAAAGAACTGTTTATTGAAGGTGTTAGCTGTAGTAGCAGGGTTGTTATAATTGACACCATCAATGAGCATATCATTGATTTGGAAATGTAAAGGTTCCCCTATAAAATTTGTTATTGTTATGCCAAAAGCTCCTGGGATCATTAACAATAGCAAGAAGAGAGGGACCTACAAAATTCACTCTTAGTTTTCTCTCACTCTTCACTTCTTAGCCTTGCAGAACATTGAGACCAAAGGCGGCACGCCAATGAGAGTTAATGTCCAGACTGTAGTGTTTAGTGGATGTATGAATAGTACTCCAAATGGCAGCAGCACAAATGTAAGCAGTGGACACATTCTGAAAACAAGTCACTGAGGTAGTCATCAATTAGGTGGAATGAGCATGTACAGGACCAGGAATCTGCCTACCATGCTTCTGGTAACAAAACATAATGCATTTGGCTAGCTATTTGAATAGGCCTTGTTTAGAAATCGGTGAGTGCACCATTCTGGGGGTAAAAACAATAAACAGTTCAGAGGATTTTCTTGAGTCCTTAGTATGATCCAGGTAGCAATACAGCATCCTACAAATGTCCAGTATATGTAACCAATGCGCCTCACCATTTGTGGTAGAGGAAGACCAAAAAAGGTCTATTGTCTGATTTAGTGTGCTTTCCAACACAAGCTTTGGAATAAAATGAGGATTGGTATGTAATGTGACCCTATGAATGTGAAAAATAATAAATGGAGAATTTGCTACATGATTCTGTAACTCCAAGGTACATCTAGCAGATATCATATTCACTGGAAACAGTGTGTATCTAGAGAAGAAGCCAGTCTCACAAGTACTGTAGTTGCAGGTTCAATGGGAGGCACAGTGAGGGTATCTAAGACCAAATTAAAGTCTCACACTAGAACCAGATCTCAGACCAAGGAATGCAAAAGGAGTATGTCCTTCAGGAATCACTGGGAAACCTCTATCTGAGCCATTCTCTTACTCTCAGATACAGTAGTGTAGGAAAGGCTGACAAAGCAGCCATATGGAACTTTATGGAGGAATACACAAGTCCTGAGTCCTTGAGGGACAGTAAGTAGTCCAGACTTTTAAGAACTGGACTTGTAAAGGGATTCAACATGTCTAGTATACCACACAGTAAAACATTTCCCTTTTCATAAATAAGAGTAGCAGGTAGATGGCTTTCTAGCTGAGAAGAGTACATCATCTACTACCCGGGAAACTCCAAATCAGGAGAGCTTTCTGTCCTCAGGTGCTGAAGGTGGAGGAATCAGAGCTCAAGGTGCACCAGAGCACCCTGCTCCTGTGTCAGAAGGCCCACTTGCAAGGGAAGCAGGACAGCAGGTTCCACCACCAATAATTGGAGAAACGGAAACCAGATTTGCCTGGGCCAATGAGGCACCACCAGAATCAGGAAGGTATGCTCAGCCAGCAGTTTCACCAGAACCCTCTGTATGAGAGACAATGGGGAAATACATACAGAAACCTCCTATTCCAAGAGAGGGACAACTCATCATGCAAAAAGAAAACCTCCAGGCCCTAAAGTGAATAAGCAGAAATGTGGTAGTGTTATGTTGTATGGAAATGCAAACAAGTCTGTGTCAGAACCCTATTTTTCTAATAGGCCATCCATGACAGAGTCCAGAATTCCCATTTGTGTCAGAGCACATTGAATTGATGCAGATGATCTGGCAGTGTATTCTGGGTCTCTGTGAGGAACACCGCTGACAAGAATGTGTCATGTTCCACAGCCCAGTGCCAAACTCTCATGGTTTGTCTGCAGTGCATGAATGAACTCCACCCTGTCGGCCAGTGTAGTATATCATCAACATATTGTCTTTGCAAATGAACAACACAATCCCCCAAAGGAGGGCAGAAAAGGCCTGTAGGCCCCATAGAACAGCCCTTTTCTCCAGAGTGTTGCTAAGAAGCACTGAGTCTAGAGGACCCCCTTGGCCCTAGGTTATGAAAGGGCCCAGATGAGCCCCCAACCTATCCCTGAGGTATTTGTCATCATGACCAGTCAGAGGAACTGTTGCAGGAATGGCATCCCTTTCTTCAGGTTTGATCTGCGTGACCACCACAGGAGGGAAAGACGAAGAGAAGGAGTGACTTGTATAAGGTGCTCCAACTCATCAGAATTCTGAGAAACCACTGTGGGATTCTCATATGATGGTGACCAGTGGAACTGTATAATAGCATCCATCAGACTGATTAGTGTTGGAATAAAATGGGCCGATACATAATCATTGGAAATCACCAGCTGTGCCTGTGCCATTTGTGCCATGGTACAATTCGAGGGCAAAAATGCCTGACCCAGACCCATGTTCAGAATAGCCCCAATGTATTGGAGGCATTGGCAGGGTGTAAGAACCGACTTTGGCTCATTGACCAATATGCCTAGTTGATTAAACAGGTATCTCATCTGAAACAGTGTATAGACTATTGCATACAGAGATGGGGCCTTTAATAGCCAATCGTCAATGTACAGGAAGGCATATAGACCCTCTCTGCAGAGGGCAGCTGCAAGTACTGCAAATATTTTGGTAAAACACATGGTGCAGAGCATAAGCCAAAGGGCAAGAAATTAAATTAGTAGTGAGAGCCCTGATGCATGAATCACAGATACTTTCTGAGGAACTTTCTGATCTTGACATAAAGATAAGCATCCTTCATGTTCAACACAACCATCAAGTCTCCCATTAACAGGAGACATAACAGGGACCGGAGGAATATCATCCTGAACTTCTTGTATTATATGTATACATTTAGTATCCTTAGGTCTAAGACAGGCCTTAAATACTCTGTTCATTTTGGAACCAGAAAGTACCAGGAGTAGAAATATTGTTTCATTTCTGCAGCTGAGACCACATCTTCAGCCCTTTTGCAGAGGAAGGACTAAACCTCTTCCAGCAGAATGGAAAGATGTCCTGGAGTATATTAGGTTGGCAAAGAGGGAGGAGCTGAAGGGACAGTAAGGTGTTCTTAGGCATGTCTGTGTTGAACTACTTCTAGAACCCAGGCATCTGTAGCCATCTTTTTCCATTTTTCTAAAATGAGAGATTCAGCCTCCCACCAGTACCTCTCAAGGCATGAGGCTGAGGCACAGTAGGAGAGTCAAAATGCAGCGGGGGCTGGGGGGGCTCCGGTAATGGGCTAATCTTTTGAAAGGTGGGCATGAACACCAGTGGGCAGGTTTGTGACCTGGAAGGTCTGAGGCCTCTGTGACTCATGGCCAGGGCCTCTTTAACAAACTCTGCCAGGATGGGTATATGGTGTAAGAACAGAACCACAATCCCATCCCCTGGGCTTCAGGCTCAAAGTACGCAGGGAACTAAGTCATTCTAGATGTCTACAGTTCACTTTAAGTATTTTTAAAGTCAGTACCAATTAACTGCTTTCCTCTGAAAGGAGCATTCATTACTGATTGTTACACATCAGAAGAAAAAAACAGCCACTCTAGGCTAGGAGGGGCATCTAATGCAAATGCTTAAGGCATCAACCTTAGCAGCATCAGAAGCATCATTGACTGATCTAAGGAGATGCTTATTGGCCTCTTGACCACTAGCAATTGTTTGCTGAGCCAATATTTTATACTGGCCCTCAGGAAATTTGTCCACCAGAGTGGCTATAGTCTTTCAAAGGCAATTCTGATATTTAATCATCTATGCCTAATAGTTTGCAATCCTTAGGATCAGTGTAGCTGAGGTAAAAGTCCTCTTACTCAATACATCCAACTTCTTTGACTCCTTCAGGCCAGGGAGCTCAAATGTTTAGGCACTTTAGAGCTCTCATGAGCAGCCATTATTACTACAGAATCTGTTTCAGGCTGCAGTGAATAGTTTGGCTTAGCAGTAGGGTCAGGATATTGTTTATCTGTTTTTCTAGGAACAGCAAGCAGTTATGCAGGTCTGTGCCACTGAAAGGCAGCGCAGAATCCTTCAAGGCTGAATGTACAGAAGGAATAATAACCATAGGAGAGGCTGAAGCTTTCAAGAACTCATAAATATTTATATTGGAAGAATCCTCTTCCTCAGCCTGGAACCCCAATGTGACCTGTACCATTTTAAGGAAGACTTGAAATGAGTCATCTGCAGTGGGAGATCTTGGTGTATTCACTACATTCCCTTCAGAGCAGGAGGACAGAGTGGGGCTTGATCCAACCATATCTATAATCTCCTCTTCTCTTCTTCTTCTTCTTCTTCCATGGTTTCCTCCTCCTCCTCTTCTTCCATGTATTCTAGCTTATACTCCAGTTCCTCACTGATACCTACCAGTATAGGCATGGGGCCAACTGTAGGAGGAGGAATGGACATAGGCACTGATGACAGAGGACCTGTCAATGGCTGTCGGTCTGAACCCAGATGTGAAGCAGTGACAATTTAAGGAAGCATTGATGGAACAACTGATGATGGATCAGCTGGTGGCATCAATGAAGTAGTCATCAATGACTGCAGTATTATGATCTGAAACAGTTCTGACATTGTTTGATAAAATGCCAGTGTATCAATGGAGCTCAGAGGGGGAGTCAATTGCTTAGACGTCAATGGGACAATGACTGATGGCAGAATAGGTTGTGAATACACAATTGTGGAGGATGAGCCAATGCTGTACCCCATCTTTGAATCTGTAAGACAGATGTGGGGGGACAACAGGACCCACAGCCATAGCCTAGGCCCCATGTTTATCAAGTGATGAATGGGAATGGTCAGGAGAAGCTTTGTTTTCCTTTCAGTGCTTCTCTTTGTCCACATGATGGTGTTTATCCTCCAACTTCAATATTTTTTCTTTATCTTTTCTCTTTGAGGAGTCAGGACCGGCTGACACTGACTGCTGAGATTGCTGGCCTGCACAGCAGTAGTGCCACCACCGGTGACATGGATGACCTAGGTTTGGGAGTGAGTCTGGGAGTCTGAGGGTCAGCAGGGGTTGGTAGAGCATCCAACAGACTGTTCTCCACCACTGGGAGGATCCACTGTGATCCGGCTTTGCATGCAACCCAGCAGAGGATGAGCACCAAGCCACGATCACATGGAGAGAGCTTGGTCCATCAGCTGGACATCTGCAGCACAAGGATGGGTGCACACACATGTTGCATTGATGTCACTGCACATCTGTGGATTACAGGGTGGGATTCAGAGGAAATATTTGGAAGAGCCAGCTGCATGATGCTAGCTCCTCCACCCTATGCACCTGGCCATGGTGGGATCCCTTCATACCATGAAACTGAATCCTGAGTGCAGCCATGTGGCCACAGCCCCCACCGGGGGGAAGCCCTGGGGACACTGACAGCTGAAAGGGATGTCCCACAGTGGTGGCCTGGTTACCAGGGGTAAGTGTGAGGTGGTGAAGCTGAAGATTCTCTGGCTCCTCAGATAAACAGAACAAGCAAAAAAAAGAGTTTGCTGCCCTGATAGTGAGCTAGAAACAGGAGTGGGTGATGATGGCGAAACCACCTTCACTGCAGCCTGTTCCTTTATTTCTTGTGCAAGCAGAAAGTTGTCTAAAGCTTTCTTCTGGTTGTCTGGTTAAAGCCAAGGCAGATTTTGCAGGCTTTAATGTTAAGATCTTTACAATGACAACAAATGCAAATGGAGTGGTTTTCATCTCTGTGAATCTTCTCAGAGCCACAGCAGCAAGAGTGGAAAAACAGTTGTTTGTCTATTCATGGCACAAGGAATACAGACCAGAGAGATGACTATGTGCGCTAGTGTTTGTGGAGTAGGCTCTAGTTGCAGGGCTGCACATCATGTTTTAAATTTACAAAAGGTATGCTACCTGTTGCATGAGTATCTGAGAAGTGCGGCCTTTCCAGATTATCATACTGTCCTCTTCTACTGGTTTAGTCGTTTTCTCTTGTCTCTTTTTCTCTCTGCAATAGGAGCTGTTTGCAGATGAACTCAGGCCTGAGCAGCGCAGAGGGGAGACAAGCCAGTCAGATGGTTGGGCCAGGAGTTGGAGTTGCAGTATCCAAAATAAAACCGAAGAAATGACTAAACCCTCAAGCAGTTGAGAATCTGAGCACTTGTGGAGTGACTGCAGGGAATAGAAATTGGGAGACAAGAAGAATGGAGGCTTTTTTTTTTACTGAATAACTCAGACAATTTGAACAATTTGCCTTTCTACTCATTTTTTAATCAGATGGTTTGAGGTGCTCACTGTGTTTTTCTGTTAGCGTGTGCTAAGCACCGTGGAGCTATTTTTACACATTGTTCACTCACTGATTGACTGCATCAGTGTGCATACTTTTACACATTATTGCACATTACACATTATATATTTAGTGCTGGAGGTTAAATTATTATTTTTGAGCTAACATTTTTGTATTGAATTTTGCACCATACAGTTACTTGCTCATGTGATCCAGGTGATCCAGAAGCATTTAATGCGCTGGCTCCAGTTAGGTGCACAGAGCTACTCTGGACGCTACTGAAGACTGCAGGTCTGCCAAAATGCTCCGCAGGAAGATATAACAGCATTTTTTTTCTTAAGTTCAGAGTTTAGAATTTAGAGCTGAGAGCTGGAGCTCGAATATGCATTATTTGCCAGCTCATTTATACTAAACTAGTTTGCTAGCAAGCAAGAAATTAATATTCTTGTAAACGTTGCCTGGTTTACTTGCAGTCTGTATAAAGTCACCTCAACTGAACAGCTGTGTCACTGTGATTCCAGGAGCCTGTCATTTTGTATGTTTTAAATGTTTTAATTGAATTTGAGTGATAGTGAGTCAGACTGTCAGACTGTCAGAATCTCTCACCTTAAACATTAAGAGTAAGTAACACACTATAAGTTATATAACAGAGATACTTTGACTTGGCTCAAAAATAGTTTTTAGCTTATGTTTATACCTGTATATATATATATATATATATATATATAATATATAGAATCACACATGCCCCCACAATGCAAAGCATCATGGGCTGCATATGCAAATCACCACAGAATGTTATGCTGGTCCAACTTTAAGCAGAATTGCATGGTGCCAAAAGGCCTCTCACACAATTTGAAAGGGTGCTACATATATATATATATATATATATATATATATAAGGCATATATACAATACTCGAGAGAGCAAGTGTGACATTCATGATCCCAAAAAACTTTCTTTAAATGTCATGACTGTGGATTATTTTCAGAACTTATATGTGGTAGTTGTTTAATCCAAAATATAAAGATAGTTTATCAATTCTAAGTTTAAGAAAATAAGATTGAAAAGTACCTGAAGAAAAATTTAATGTGGGTAACATAGTGTCCATGATAACTCATTTGCCATTTTATTATTAATGTAAAACTGATATCACAATGCCTGGGTCTTCTACTTTGGTATAGTAGTTAGCAGCTTTTCATCATTTGGTCTCAAACCATACCCGTCACCCTTTCCTGGACCGTCCATTGTGGGACACCATTAAATCTCAGCCCATAGCTAATTGCAGTTTAGTTTTCTCTCACATCCCTTTGCTTTCCCCAGACCAACTTTGCTGAAGATATATGTGGTGCTATATGCTTAAGACAGACACCAACAATTCTTTGAAATGTGAAGCATATTTTCTTTTAACACAATATTTTCTAACACATAACTTGAGTAACAGAGACACCACAACAGATAATGTGAGTAACAGGGACACACCACAGATGTTTTATCTAACTATGCTTTTACCTATCCAGCACTTTATAAATATGGCTTACAAGTAACAAATATGGAAGATAAAGCTAACCCTAATATACCCCAATATACAGTAAAAACAGGTAAACACGCTTTTTAATCATCTAATTCACACAGAGTAAATCTCACCTGTGTCAGTAGTAAACAAACTGCTAATCACCACCAATCACTGCATCTGGTACCAAAGCAGAAGAACAGAGGGAATCCATTAGGTATACAACTTAGCTAATAGGCTAAATATTAGTGTAGTCCATGTCTGTCATGACAAACAGACCACATCAGGAGAAGACATTTATTTGAAAATTAGTTTAAAACCAGGGTGTGGTTTAATTGAAGAAAGTCATGTTCTGGAAAGTGCAACTATTGAGTCACTGTTGACTGTACAGGGTCACCAAATTTCCAAACAATGTCTTTTAATGGTTGTGTAGAATATTCAGCCATGTCCTCATTAGCGACACTGTAGGTGTATTTTTTATTCTTTGGCAAATATTTGATGGTGACTTGTGTATCTGAAGAAGATACAACCTCAGCAAGGTATATAACATGTGTGTTTTTGTCCCTGTTGTATACTGCACAGCCACAAAGTTTACTTTATTAATTTTCCTAAATAAAAACAGAAATTGAGAAATAAAACAACCATCTCTGATAATTATCTCCAGCTCGTGGGGGGGGGGGGAACTACTGCTGAATTGGATTTATTTATTTGGCTGTTGTTAGCCAGGAAACGAGGACTAGATAATTCTACTACCTCATCCTGGGGGTAGGGGGTTTACAGATGGATGCCAGCTGACAGTGAACCAGATTAAGCTGTTGGTGGTATTTTTAGTGTGGTATAACTAGTGGGATGCACCTCTTTTCTACCACCCTCACCCTCCTTTAGCCAAATGTGGTCCAACCCCTCCTTCTTGGTGACCTCTGAGGCAGTGGTGGTGGCCCTGGTGGTCCCTGGGTGGGAGAGGTCCCCTGAATTCTGGCCAGACTGGAGACTAACAATCAGCAACCTCCTCCCACAGCCAAAAGAGGTGCCTGCAGATGGGACAACACTGCATTCTCCAGAATGCTTCCTGGAAGATTGCCACTCCACAGCTGCAGTGTAATGGAAATTTGGCTGGACACCAAGGAAATTCAAATACTGTTTGAGAAGTGCCATGAGATTTTTAATGTCCATCTGAAACAACCACAGACTAGAACTCTGACTAATATCTCCTCCAATTGAGAACACCTCAGGTGAGCAGCATCCCCTCATGCTGCACTAGTGTCAACATTGGGCTAACCCAATTGCCTGGTGTGGGGATAGAACCAACAGCCTTCTGACATTCTGGCCTCAGGAAAGTATGCAACCTGCAGAGCCATGTCCAAAACTTAGAAAGCCCCAAGAAATTAGGGGGTTCTCATCAGGAATAAGATCACCCTGTATTGTAATTGATGTAATCTGATGTTGTACTTAACACCTACATTCTGCCCACTAGAATATATGTTAACACTTACATTAATGCTAAGCTTTCCTGTTGCAAGGGCACATCTTTACCTGAAGGAGGTTGTTGCAATTTTCGAGACCTGGATTGTGGCACTGGTAGACTTGCAGACCTCTGCAGTGGTGGAGTCGGGGACCTCTGCAGTGGTGGAGTCAGAAACCTCGGCCAAGCTGCTAGTGGTGAAGGAGATCCCATGTGTGATGTTCCATTTGCCAACTCTGCCCCAGATTTCAAACAAAAGAATCTCCAGTCTACCGTAAACTTCTCATTGCTGCACTGTCCTTTGTTGCTTATGCAATACATGCAGAAACAGCTCCTTTCTCTTGCAGAAACAACATATGGTTCAAAGACAAAGAACCTCAGTGTGCAAGCACTGAGGCAATGGTTACCCCAAAGGGCAATGGCCGGGGAGCCAAGTTTCAAAGAACTACAAAATCACACATACCCCCATAATGCAAAGCACCATGGGCTGTATATGCAAATCACCACAGTATATTATGCTGGTTCAACTTTAAGCAGAAATGCATGGTACTGAAAGGTCTCTCACACAGTCTGCAAATAGTTCAATTCCACAGACACAGTTTGTAATCTGTATGTTTGGCAATGTCTTTACATTGATTCTTTGTGAATTTTTGCAGTTCACTTCCCCCTCCTTGACAAAGAAGAATGTTCTTCTCACATGCACGTTCATGATCATTTTTTTATTTTCCATAAATAAACAAATTGTGAGCATAGTTATTATGGCTCTTCTTGAAGTTACTGCTGTAAATGCACTCTTCTTGAGAACACCAATTTCACTGTCACATGGTCCTTTTCCATGGTGACTGCCAAAGTTATGTTTCTCACAAGGAACTCCCTGGTCAGACTCTCCAAAAATGCATCTTCAAAGTTGCTTTTATTTTGTATTGTGTTGGAGTACCATCCAAAAAATGAATAATTTTTGTCATGTTGATCCCTTGATTTTGTAGGTATGTGGTTGCAAATGGATGTGCACTGGAGCTTATAGGCCATGCAATTGCTGGGATAACGTTCATCACAAAGGACACACCTGTTTTGGCATCATTTGTAATGAACATTAATGACAACAGCCAAACTAGCCAACAAAGCAGCAAAACACCCAAACTGGTGCAACGTGTCTATAACTGAGGGTGACTTGGGGCAGTCACCACCAGCATCACCCCCAGTAAGTAAACATTTCACATCATGTTTAGTCCTACAAATGCCATACTGGGCTAAACGTGCAGCACATGGGACCCCAAACAATTAGAAAGATCCACCAGTAATGGCTCAGAAATGAAAGAATCAGTATACCCTTGACACACAAATAGTGCGTCCATGAGCGCTTGCTAAACCTCTGCAGGCATGAGGGCAAATGGATGTACACCGGCACTTATAGGCTGTGCAATTGCTAGGATAATGCTCATCACAAAGAACGTGCCTTTTTTGGTATCCTTTGTAATGAACATTAATGGCAACAGCTAAATCAGCCTAAAGTGCAGCAAAATACCCAAACTGGTACAAAGTGTCTATAACTGAGGGTGTCTGGGTGGCAGTCACCACCAGCATCAGCCCCAGTAAGTAAACATTTCACATCATGTTTACTCACACTGAAGCCATGCTGGCAGAGGTCAACCTTACCCTTAACCTTTTTTGACACTAGCCAGCAGGACAAGTTGATTTAAAATTTTCCCTTTAACTAGTCATCTGGGCTTGTATTTGGGAGCATAACATTGCAATAAGTAAACCAGTTGGACCAGTGGAAAAGGCTGAGGGGCTAGTGTATTTTCCCTATCACAAGCCCTGTGGACTAGTGGCTGGAAAACTAAATTTCAGCCGCTGCATTGATTACTATGGTCCATTTAAAAGAGCTCTGGACCCTTACACTTGTCAGTAGTGGCAGTTGTGTGTGTACGGATGATCATTTCACAATCTGGTCTACAGTGGTGTCCAGGGAAAAGGAGATTTGAGAGATTTGGAGGTTAATGGGAGCAGCCATGGTGATTATGGGATAAAACCAACCATCTGCAGGTATGTATACCTTAGCACTTTGTTACTAAAATGTTGACTATAGATATTCAAAATAATAATTGTAAATAAATGTAGGGGCTCTTATCTTAATGTGGGACAACCCATCAAACAGACACATTAAAAAAACTTGAAGTTAGTGTCTTAACAGCAATCCACCCTTTAACAAAGTCTTGACAAAGCTGAATGATCCTAACAGTGGAGTGATAATGACTCACATTGAGTCTTTTGTGGGATCCCCCTCTTTGCCTGCCAGATAACTGCAGCTATTAATTAGCTAATTACCACATCAGGCCATTTGGAACACTGAGATAGATGAGCATGAAAATTAGAGCTTGCTAAAATGAAGACTTAAAAGTCCATTAACAGCTATGGAAAAACTGCACTAGGCAAGGAAGACAAGCTGGGACTTAGCAGCACTACTCTAGGTTAATATGCACTAGGTTTTGAATGAGTATAATAATGCTAAAACTGACCCCTATACTGGGCCTACCATTTAGCACATGGCCCAAACAGTGACCAAGATTCACTGCGACAGCCAAAAAACCTCTAAAGTGCAGAAAATGACCCAAAAGATGCAAAATAACTAAAACCAAGGGTGAGGCTTTGGCACTCACTACTAGCATCACCACCAGAAAGAAAAACAAATGTTACTGGATTGCTTGCTGGAAGTGACTGCATAAGCGTCACCCTTGGTTCTAGTAATTTTGCATGATTTATGTGTGTTTCTGCACTTTGGGGTTCATTTGGCTGTTGCTGTGAATCTTATTAATTGTTTGGGCATGTGCTGCTTGGTAGGCCCAACAATGTGGTAGTAAACCCAATGCAAAATATTTTTTTCTTATACGTGGGGGTGGGTTGATGCTGGTGAGCCTACCATTCAGCACATGGCCCAAACAAATTACTAAACATCACTGTCTGCAACAAACAAACAACAAGCCAAAAGAACAAAAATCAAGCAGAAGTACTAGAACTAAGGGTGACGGTGGGGATCTCCACCAGCATCATGCCCAGTAAGAAATTATTACTTTACCTCACATTTAGACCCATGGAAGCCATGTTAGGCCCAACATAAAGCATGTGGTCCAAACAATCAGTGCAATTCACTGCAGCAGCAGCCAAAAGAGCTGAAATGGGCACAGAAAACACCCAGGGCCAACACTGTTGACATTAACATACGTTACTTACGGTACCTTTTTAAGTGGTAATAATATGTCCCATTCCCATCTAAATTTCATCTCACTTGCATTAAATGGTATAGAGGACAAAAAACTATACCCAGTAAGACCCCCCCGCCAATAATAGGCCATAGAGTAGTGCATAAAACAAGTCGAAAATAGGATTTTTCCCAAAGATTCAACTTGGGGAACTTTTAGCAGAGGATCTTACAAGCAGGCAGCTATTGAAGAGTAGTTGTGTTCTAATGCCTCCCATACAAAGCAGCCCCATGCAGAACCAGGTCCAGGTGATTTAACCCCCACTACCTGCTGTTTTATTCTCAGCACCAGCTTTGAAAACTACTGGGTTTCTTTTTCTGTACCAGCTTTGTAAACTTTAGAAACCATGCCCAGTTTATTTAGTCAGACAACCTGCTGTTTTGTTTTCAGTACCAGCATTGTAAACTGCAGGGTTTCTTTGAAAACTAGAGCTTAATCAGACAACCTTAGTACTGTACCAGCAAACTACAAAATCTGCTGTTTTCCCCACAATAACCAGCTAGAAAACTGAAATGTGCACAAAAACACTCTGTGCCGGCATTGCAAAATGCAGAATCCTCTTACTCCTTATTCTCTCAGCACCCATTCCCCTTAATGCTAGCTTACAAAATGCAGACTCCTTCGCCTTATTTTTCCCCCGTACTCATTAGCTTTAATACTAAACCTGTAAAATGCAAACTCCTCTTTTCCCCAGTACCCACTCCCTCAGTGCTAGTCTTGTAAAATGCTGACTCTTCTTTGCCTTTTTTTCCCTCAGTGCCAGCACTGCAAGTTGCAAAGTGCAGCCCCACCCCCCTGAGCATCTCGGCACCACAAGGCAAGAGCTGGACTTTTTTTTTTTTAATATTCTGTCTTCCCAACCCAGATTTGGAGTGTATTATATCTTGGAAAAGGTGTTCCTCAAAGCCAGGTAACAAGCAGAAGGGCACAAAAAAAGGCTAACGTTCTTAATGCCGAACTCCCGAATGGACACCGCATCTTCTCAGTACTGCAGGCAGTAGTGAAAAGAAAGCTGAACCATGATTGTAACAGATTTCCAGAGCCCTATAGTGATGAATTAAGGTGCTGGCATGCACTTCTGGTTCTCCTGATTTTGGACCAACTCACGGGCCGACACAAACGTGCATCACAAAAGAACGCAAGACTGGGTAGTCAGGCAAACATGTAAACAACATCTAAAAGTGAGGGACATGACTGACAAGTTTTGGGCAATAGATAAATAAAAATAAAAGGTCCACTCTCAATTTGTTGCATTAGGACCACAGTGGTTGGCTATCTCACAAACAGATAAGTTAGGGATGTGATAAAAAAAGACACCACATGTAGGGAACATTAAGGAAGTATTAAAGTAAAAAAAAAAGACAGTTAAAACTTATTTTGCAAATGGAGATCATAGGGGGATGGTCAAATTGAGCAATTAGGCAGCAAATTGCATATCAGTTGTGTTTGTGGGGCACAGTAAAGAGCAATAATTAAGTACACTAAATGGGACTGTCAGCAATGTCACAAAATGGAACCCTACTTAACAGGGTAAATAGATAAGGTGATAAAATGGAGATAACATTGTAGGACCAACCCAGGTGATTTTATTTTTAATATCTCTCCTAATAGGGCACTACAAATGAGGGGTGTTATTTTAACATTTTGACAATTCAGAAAAAAATTAAAGGGTGTCAATATGCATAAGGTATAAGTCTCTCAAATACTGTATATTGGCCTTATATATATATATATATATATATATATAGTTACTGACAAAATTTTTATTAATGTGAGCCACTCGCTTTTTCGCTATTTTTTATTTACTTTATTGGCTTTATTTGAATCATCATATCAGCCCTTTTGGTATCAATTTACTACCACTGAATTGCTTTGAATCATCTTGATGCAGTGCAATTAGCAGTTTAGTAGCTTAAGTTTAACCTGCATGGCATTGACTTTAAGGAAGTTAAGTACGTTCTTTTTATTATTTTAGTGGATGGTACAATGAGGGTCTTCAGTGTTTCCTGTGTCCTTTTAAAGTTTGAAAGAAGCTGTGAGCTATCATGTTCTCTCTTCTTCTGCCTTTTGGTGAGAGAAAGCAAGTAAAGGTAGACTTCAAGACGGGTGCCCTGTGATTCCTGTATGCTACGCAATCTTGTGCCTGGTTCTGTTTTCAGGAGTGTGCACGAAGAGTGGGCTGCTGCTTTTTTGATATAATCCAACAGAGACTACACACTTCAGATTATAAGGATTACTCAAGACTTTCCTATTCCCTACTTGCTTTTAGAACCAGCGAGAGTGTCTGTATTGAGTAGACTGTTTCTCTCTCTTGCTAGAGAGAGCAAGCGTTCTCTGATTACCTCTATTGTTTTGGGCTGTATCCCTTAACTTTCCTAATTTAGTGTTCTGAAAATCTATGGATTATGTAAAATTGCAAATTTAAAGACAAAGGGAAAGGTAAAAGTAAAAGGTAAAGGTGACTTTCCTGAGACTTTTGGAATACTGGAGTTTCTTTTTGGCACTTTGAACCATGAACATTGGTCTAGGCATTTAATATTACAGCTTAACATTGTATTGTATTAATGCATCAAGGCGAGACTGTAATGCATAAAGTGCAAATACACATTGAATCAATTAAGCTATTAACCTAAAGCATTATATTTCTACCTTTATCTCTATAGGCTTCCTTTCTCTCTTGTTTTTTTTTTCTTTTTTACACGTGGATGGTAAAGCCATTAGAAGTATGCCTGTCATAACCAGAAAAGGAAAGATCAGCACAGATAGTACAGATGACTCAAGTGAAGTAGTAAACAGGAAAGGGAAAAAAACAAAAATTTTTAAAAAATTACAAACATTGGGGTGATTTAAGCTACCATAGAGATAAAGAGAAGTTTATACAAGAAACCTTAGAAACCCAGTATAGGGAAAGAGAAAGATCTGAAGATAGAATGAAAACCAGAGAAGAAGAGTGATTGGAAACTAAACTGAATCAAGAAAGGGAGGTATTGCCAATTATCTCTAATGAGGAAAGGGAATTGGGTCAGTCGAACAAAATCAAAATAAAACAAACATCAATTAAGCAAATATGGAAAAAAAGGAACCTACATTGACATTAGGGAAAGAAACAGGAAGTTTGGAAATAATTGTAAATGTGAATAAATCACCACAAAGGGCTCAAGATGGTCCACAAAAATCACTAACACAAGATTCAGTATTAATAGAAATGGTAAACAATGAAGTGAGCAAAACGGTGAAGAGTATTAAAGAATCAATTCAAACTAATAATAGAATTGAACAGAAAATTAGAGAATTGAATACATTATAGATGGAACTGCTAGGGAATTGCAGTTCACCTACATGTCAATTACATCTTGAGAGCAATCAGTACAATATCAGGGAGCCACTGAAGGAATCACCTACTGCCTTATGGACATCAGGCGATACCACCTGCTTTATGAGCCCAATAGAATTTGACATCCCCCCCGAAACAATTTCCAAGGGGTGTGCAAATGCATTAAAGGATCCCTTATTGGCAAACATAATGATATAAGAACAAGTGATACAGAATTCTAAAAGCCTCCCCTTTTTAAAGGGAATATGCACAGAAAACAAACTTAAGATAGACAGGATATATGACATAATGACACAGTGCAAATCAACAATTCATAATAACCAAATAACAAGTGAAAAGGAGCACAACCATCAATTAACTGTGACCTCATTCAAGGGCGATGGAGACAATGGAGATGGCTATGCATCAGTTGAGTCACTAGATAACTTACATAAACAAGAAAAGAATAAGAGCAGAGCAATTACTGCCAGGGAAAGACTTTTTAATCTCAAAGAATGGTTTGAATAAACTAATTTCAGAAACAAACTACAATATTAAAGTTAAGGTCCTGGAGATGCTACAGAACCTTACAAAGGATAACACATTAATCAAAAGGGTAACGAAAGCAAAAAGGTGGGAAAGCAATGGTCAAGTAGTAATGTGGTCAAAAAATGAAAAGGACTGTAAGCATATTTTGGCAAAGTCTGAAATACTGGATAGGGTAGAAATATATTTAAGGGGACAGATGGAGGAACCAGAAAACATAAATTAAGGAGAGAACAGTGAACACTGGTTAAACCTCATTAAAACAGCAAACAGATTTCTGACTCTGAAAAACATGGAAGATTGACAGAAGCTGAGTCAAGGGACTAAGGCTAAGAGCAAAGAGAAATACAAGGAACATAATATTTTATCATGGAACATTGCAGGGATTAAAGACAAACTAGCTGACCCCTCTTTTATTGGTTATTTAGAGCAATTCAACAGTATTTGCTTACAGGAAACTTGGAGCAGGAAGGGATTACAATTAAATGGCTTCAAAGGATTTCAGAAGGAAGCAAAAAGTCTAAAACAATATGGTAGACCTTTGGAAGGGCTAACTACATGGTGCAAAATCATAAACAAAGTAGAGCACATAGAACTGCCTTTGGAATCAGAACACATCTTGCCAGTTTTATTGACTGTTAATAAAAGAAAAACCATCATCATAAATGCCTACTCCCCCCCCAAAAAAAACCTCTAATTATGCAGACTGGGAGATACAGAGAATTTAGTTAAATTTATAGAAACATGTTTAACAGAAGACCCAGACTGAGGAATAATATTTCTGGGAGACTTCAATGCGAGGGTGAGGTATAGCCTGGAACTATGTGAAAATTGAATGGACGCATGTGAGGATTCGGATCCCTCTGGACTGATCCCAGTAAGGAGGTATAAGGATAGAAGAAAATGTGAAAGGGGACTTAAATTAGTAGATTAATTAGAAATAATTGAAATGATATTGATCAATGGGCAATCAAGAGAATATGAGGAAGGGGTCTACACATATATAGGAACAAGGAGGGGGTCTCAACAATTGACCTCTGCTGGATATCAACAAATGTAATAACTTAATTGGACAACTTCAGAATAAGCATTAGAATGGATAGTGAACACTACCTGTTAGAAATAAAAGTAGATTCTGGCCTATTTTAAAAAACACTGCAAATGTTATGGCAAGTATCATAAGGGTTAGAAGAGGGATAAGATGGGAAATAATAGAGAACCACAAATCAATATAATTATTATCTAATTATGGTGTCAGAGATGAAATATTAAACATAGGGCAACAAGACACGAAACAAGATTATGTTTCAAAATATATGGAAATAATGAGAACCATATCATTAGTCTTAACCAAAGTCATAACAAGCACAGTAAAAACAGGAAGTAAATGGTTCAGTCAAGAATGTAAAAAACAGAAAAGAGAACATAATAGACATGCCAGACTCACAGAAAAATGGCCATCAAAGGAAAATAAGAAAGCACTGAAGCTGACCCAGTGGTGCTGAGGGTTAAGGCACTGGATGCCACACTTCGTTCCACACTGGCAACCTGGGTTCAGGAATAGATTTGGGTTGCATGGGGTTGGCAGGGAAGGAGAGGGATTGAGCATCCCTAGACTGCTCTCCCTCTCTGGGGAAGGGGGGTTCCCAGTCATCGGTGCTCCAGTGACCTCTGGTGGAGACCGGAGGGTGGTGCGCTAACACTGTAAGACAGGGGTGAGCTTGGGGCATGATGCCAGGAAGAAGTGCATGCAGACGCGTGCACGCCCCCTTCCATTGCCGTCATTGCATGCCCGGCCCATGTCAAGAAAAAGGGAAAGTGTGGCACTTGGTCACGGTGGCTTGATGACTGTCTGAGGAGCTGGCTGGACTTGGCACCACCACCCAGATACTGGATCCTGTGTCAGTAGGGAGTAAGGAGGGGACTCCCTGCTGCCCTGCCATGGGGGGCAAGCCATGGGGGTAGATGGTGGTGGGGGCTTCAATGGGGCCAGGACAGAGCTGGACAGCAGCCAGAGATGGGCGGATGCCAGGACGTGAAGAGACAGACCGAGAGCCACAAGATAAAAAAGTACTAACTAAAAAAACAAAACAAAAAAAAAACACTGAATAAAAAAAGGAGATATTATAAAAAATTAGTAGAGAAAAAAAGGAAGTGGTATAGGGTAAAAATGTGGGATCAACTTGAAAAAACAATAAGGGAAAATGATAGTAAAAAATCTGGCAATTGGTTTCCAAAGGATGGGATGGCACTTATGTGAAGTTAGAAAGTTACATAGATCCTATGACATGGGAAACACTTTTTAGGAAACAATTTTATAACAAGGAATCTAACTGTATCAAAACAGACAATACTTGTATTCCTTATACACAAAATATTACTGAAATAGAAGTATTAAATGTATTACAATCAGCAAAAAAACATAAAGCTCCAGGACCTGATAGAATCCCTATGGATATCATAACTGATGACCCTAATCTATGGATCCCATTGTTAACAGGCCTTTTTGATATTATAACACAAACAGGAATGATCCCACAAACTTGGAGGGAGAATATCATTGTTTTGATATTTAAAAAAGGTCATCGATTAGATCCAAGTAATTATAGACCAATTAGTCTGTTAGATAATTCCTCAAAATTGTTCACAAAAGTCATATTTAATATAATTATGGACTGGCTAGAGAAAGCAAAGATTTTAAATGAAGCACAAGGTGGCTTTATGCCAGACCACTCATTATTGGAGCAATGATTCATATTGTCACATCTAATTAACAAATATACTATGATTAAAAATAAAAAAATTATACTGTGTATTTTTAGATTTGAAGGCAGCTTTAGATAGAATCAATAGAATAAAACTATGGCAAGTTCTCAACAATTATGGTTTAGAACCAGCACTATTAAATTTTAATACAATAACTTTACATCAATCAGATATAACTCTGAAGGAGATTGCACACCAAAATTCCAAACAAATGTTGGTCTCAGACAAGGGTGTGTGCTTTCCCCAATTCTGTTTAAAATCTTTTTGAACAAGGCATTGGAGGGAATGGGGGAACCAGAACTGCACATGCCGAGACTGGGTTCTAGGGGTGCCCCTACCTAGCCTATGCAGATGATGCTGTTTTGATCTCAACGAGTTACTTAGGGATAAAGAGAAGTCTGCATAAATTAAATCATGAATGTGAAAAACTCTCATTAGAGATAAATTTCAGTAAAACTAAATACATGATATGTAACAGGAGTCTAGTAAAAGCTGGCAAGTTGTGCTCATTGATCTGCAATGATCACAAGATAGAATATTTAAAAAAATGTTTGCTATCTAGGTATCATAGACAGGGAGAGTGAGAAAGCAGGCACAGCTTCCTTGAATCAAGGAGGTTATTTTCTAGACTACACTAAACTGAATTATTACTTTTTGGACCTGTGTAAGTAACTAGTATTGATTCTGTTTTTGGGGTGTACTTTTCCTAGTTTTAACTTTAATTTGCCAGGGAGGAACTGTAGCTGGGAGATATTTGCAGTCAGTTGTAACTAGACCTGTTACTTAGCCTTTGTGAAATAGGTGTCTGAAAGGAAGGAAGGCACTCCCCGGGGTGGAAGGTAAGAGTTGTAGGTGATTGTTTCTGGACGGCATAGGTTTACTCCCACCCACCCTTACCCTCACCCCACCCACCCCAAGCGATACCTTCCTTTATAGCAGGGGCTCTGACATCACTTCCCCAAAACTGCTAACAACATACACCTGTTCATATCCTTAAAGGCACAGCACACTGAATAGAGGGTAGAGGCACTCACAAGCTTGCCCACACTAAAACAAGAACAAAAAAACAAATAAGCATCTGTAACTGAAAGGGACACAGACATGTGGGGAGTGGTGCAATGCACTGGCTCTGGAGCAGCACTCTTCTGGGAGACATTCTGGAGACTGCATAGCTGCCCTATTTGCAGACACCTCTCTGGTCTGAGGGAGGAGGTTGTTCGTCTCCATGCTGACCTGGCAAGGATTTGGGAAACCTGCTCCCCCACCCAGAAACCACCCAGGCCACCACCACTACCTCACAGGTTGCCAAGAAAGAGGAGTGGTTGGACCACGGTGGGCTCAGGGAGGGTGAGGGTGAGGGTGGTGGAACAGAGGTGCATCCCTCCAGTTGTGCCTCTACACAATTCATTGGCCACTCTGGTGAAGCATGGTTCCTCTATGGAGGCACCTGCAGTGGAGACCAAGGACGATGCTGGGAACCTCCAAAATGGAGACCCACAGGAGGGTGGCTCATTATCCCACAGGGGAAGGAAACAACTCCTGGTGGAGGATTCAATTTTTAGGAGGGTAGAACTAGGGGAGGGAGGGAAAAGGGAGGTAAGGTGCCTGCCCGGTGCCAAGGCTTGGAGGGACAGGAAATGAAACCTCAGGATCATGGCAGCAGTGGTAAGGGGGAGGTAGCTGGATGTCATTATCCACCTAGGGATGAATGACCTGGCTGAGACTGGGATCAGAGCAGTGCAACAGGAGTTTGTGGAGTTGGGGAGGGGCCTTAGACAAGTAGCACACATGGTAACTTTCTTGGAAGTGCTACCTGTCTGTGGCATGGATGGGGACTGGGGCTCCACCTGAAGGGATGCAGGCCTATACATGTGCGACGGTCTGCATCTATCCTGGAGGGGAACCAGAATCCTAGGTGATTGGTTTAAATGCTTCAATGGCAAGCATTTAAACAAGCCAAGGGGGGAGGCACTGAAGAGGAGAAGGAAAATCATAGCCCCCCAAAAAATCAGGGTAATTAGTGAGGTAAACACCAAGATAGAGTAGTCGATAGGGAGAAGGGCAGGGGTAAATGGAGAAAAAGACAAAGGCAGTAGGGACAGGGATGGGGCAAAAAGAAATAAAACCATTAAAAAAATGGAGGGTAATGAGTACCAATGCCCATAGTCTAGGTAAAAAGCTCCCTGAAATGGTGGCCTTGATAGAAAAGGGATGCCTGGATATCATGGCAGTCACAGAAAAATGGTACACAGAGAACCATGACTGGGATGTCAACATAACAGGTACACAATCTACAGGAGGGACAGGGAAGGAAGAAGAAAAGGAGAAGTAGCTCTCTATGTAAGGAAAGGGATCAAAGCAACAGAGCTAATGGGTAAACAGGGAGGCACTGTGGGTCACCATGGAGACTGGAAATGGCTCCACAATCTGCACAGGGGTTGTATACAGACCCCCATCTCAGAGGGAAGGAATGGACAAGGATATGATAGAAGGCATCCTTAGGATGGCAGAGAAAGGGGAGATATTGCTCATGGGGGACCTGAATATGCCAGATGTTGACAGGAGCACCTTTGCTGCAGCCACATCCAAGAGCAGAGCCATTCTCAATGGCCTACAGGGGGCATGCCTCAGACAGCTAGTTTTGGAACCCACTTGGGAGAGAGCAATCTTAGACCTGGTACTCTCAAATGGGGACGGAGATAGGATCTCTGATCTTGAAGTGGGTAGCCATCTGGAACAAGCGACCACCAAACATTGTGGTTCATGATAAACTTAGCTGCAGAGTAAAGCCACACAAAAGTGAAGGTATTGGACTTCAGGAGGGCTGATTCTGTCAAAATGGGAGAGTGCCTCAGAAAATCACTAGCAAACAGGCAAGAAGGTGAGGTGGAACAACAATGGGGAAACATCAAAACCACCATCACAGAGGCAACAAGCCTTTGTGTGAAGCAAGTAAACAAATCAAAATGAAAGAAAAAACACTATGATTCTCAAAAGAAGTGGTGGGGAAGGTAAGGGAGAAAAAGATAGCATTCAGGAAGTATAAGGAAACACAGAAGAGGCAGGACAGAGAACTGTATCAGTTAAAGCAGAAGGAAGCTTGTAAGGCAGTCAGTATAGTAAAGATCCAAACCAAGGAAAAGATAGCCAACTCGGTTAAGAAGGGGGATAAAACCTTTTATAGGTACATTAGGGAGCAAAGACAGACTAAGACAAGGATACTGAGGCTGAACAAAGAGGAAGGTGGTTGGGCAGACAGTGACAGTGAAAAAGCAGGGATACTGAACGAATACTTCTGCTCAGTATTCACAATGGAAAAGCAGGGGGAAATACCTAATCCAGTCAATAGAAGCACTCTGGATGGGGGGGGTTGACATTAGTCCTTTCACAGAAGAAAGGGTTCTGAAAGAAATCTTAAAATTGAAGGTGGCTAAAGCAATGAGGCCTGATGGGATTCACCCCAGAATTCTAAAAGAACTAAGGGAAGAACTAGTAACACCACTGATTACCTTTTTTAATAAATCATGGGAGGATGGTGTGGTACCTGGGGACTGGAGGAGGGTGGTTGTGATTCCCCTTCACAAACGTGGGAGCAAGACAGAGGTAGGAAACTGCAGACCTGTCAGTTTGACCTCAGTGGTAGGGAAAATGATGGAATCACTTCTGAAGGAAAGAGATGTTCAGTACCTAGAGGCCAGTGGGGCACAGGACCCAAGGCAGCATGGATTCACAGCGGGAAGGTCATGTCAGACAAATCTAATTGATTTCTTTGACTGGGTGACCAAAGCAGTAGACCAGGGAGGGGCTGTGGACATGGCCTACCTAGACTTTAGCAAGGCATTTGACACAGTCCCACACAAAAGATTAATAAACAAATTAGCCAGCCTGGGAGTGGGTCGCAGGGTGGTAGCCTGGGTAAAACACTGGTTGGACAACAAGACACAGTGAGTAATAGTAAATGGAGTCCACAGTGAAGAAAGGAGGGTTACTAGTGGGGTACCACAGGGTTCAGTACTGGGGCTGGTCCTTTTTAATGTCTTTATAAGTGACATTGCAGAGGGACCAAAAGGGAAAGTATCTCTCTTTGCAGATGACACAAAGATCTGCAACAGGGTTGATACACAAGGTGGGGTGGACAGGATGAAAAGGGACTTGGCAAGGTTGGAGGAATGGTCAAATGTATGGCAGCTTAGATTCAATGCAATGAAGTGCATAGTAATGCACTTGGGAAACAAAAACCCAGGGGAAGAGTACACAATGGGGGGTGGGGTGAGATACTGACTACAACAAAAATGAAAAGGGACCTGGTGGTAGTCATATCAGATGACCTAACGGTGTGCCAGCAATGTGAGAAGGCAGTAAGGAGGGTTGGGGGGATACTGGGATGCATAGGCAGAGTCATCACCAGTAGAAAACAAGAAGTTGTTTGTCCTCTGTACAGACAGTTGGTAAGACCACATCTGGAGAACTGTGTACAGTTCTGGAGACCCCATCTCTGCAAAGACATAGACAGGGTGGAAGCTGTCCAGAGCAGGGCAACCAAAATGATGCAGGGTCTGCATCAGAAGACATATGAAGAAAGACTAAAGGAACTAACGATGTATAGCCTTGAGGAAAGGAGTGAGAGGGGGGACATGATAGAAACTTTCAAATACCTCAAGAGAATCAACAAAGTCCAAGAGGGTAGCATCTTTCAGATAAAGAGATGTGCAAAAACAAGGGGGCACAATTTGAAGATAGAGGAGGACGGATCAGAGGTAATGTGAGGAAGTATTTCTTCACAGAGGGTTGTGGATACATGGAACAGCCTTCCTGAGGAGGTCGTAGAGTCAAAAACAGTGGGGGAATTCAAGAATGCATGGGACAGACATAAGGCAATTCTAGTGGGGGGGTAGGAGGAAGTAGGCTGTTGGTTAACTAGGATCTGCAGCTTATCCGTTATGTAGGGAAATGGGCAGACTAGGTGGGCCAAGTGGTCCTTATCTGCCATCAAATTCTATGTTTCTATGTTTCTATATAATCTTAAATGGAAGGAACATATAACTGAAATGATGCAACATATAAGGGGAGTCTTACCAGCATTACAAAGATTCAATTACAAATATGGGGGGAAGTCAGTACTAGGACCCCCTAAAGGTTTTAAATTCAAAAATATGCTCAAAATGTCTTAATGGAGCTGAGATTTGGGGAATAGGAAATTTAGAAAGATCAGAATCCATAATGAATAAGTTTTGCAAAAGCATATTAGGCCTTCCTAATGGGGCATCTTCTTGCCTAACTAGATTGGAGCTGGGACAATTCTCAGTGAATTGTTATATTGAACAAAGACAGGTGATACATAGATACATACATACATAGACAGTGTCGGCAGATAAGGGCCTATGGCCCACCCAGTCTGCCCATTTAAGTTTGTAAGTTCAGTTTATGTTTTCCAGGAAGTCTGTTGCCCCTTACTCCTGACCTCCAGAATTCCTTTATGTCTATCCCATGCATTCTTAAATCCCGTGATTGTTTCAGCCCCCACCACTTCCTCTGGCAGGGTGTTCCACTTGTCCACCACCCTGCTCTGTGAAGAAATTCTTCCTCACGCTTCTCTGAATCGCCCTCCTCCAACTTCATCCCATGCCTCTAGTCCTGGAACATCTTTTTCGCTAAAATAGTGCATTCCTGCACCCTGTTCCTCCCTGTAAGATACTTGTATGTCTCTATCATATCCCTCCTCCTCCTCCCTCCAGGGAGTACATGTTCAGTGCCTTCAACCTGTCCTCATAGGACTTGTGATGCAATCCATGTACCATCTTTGTTGCCCTCCTCTGAACCTTCTTTACCCTGTCTATGTCCTTACGTAGGTAAGGTCTCCAGAACTGCACAGTGTACTCCAGGTGGCCTCACTCAGTGTCTTGTATAGTGGAATTATGACCTCCCTTTTCCTGCTGGTGATGCCCCTGCCTATGCATCCCAGCATCCTATTTGCTTTACCTGCTGCCTTGTCACACTGTTTCCCTGCCTTGAGGTCATCAGAGATGATAACTCCAAGATCCCTTTCCTGCTTGGTGCATGCTATATCCTCACCCCCCCAACTGATATATTGTGCCATTGTGATACATTGCCATTGTGATACATTGGATTAAAGCATATAACATGCAGGAGTATAGATTGTCAAGAATGTGTATAGAAGAAATGCTAGGACAAAGAAGGGAAGGATTTGTCTACCCAAGCACATAAATATTGGAAAAGTTACTTCAGCCCTATGGGTTACTCTCACTACTGGCTGAAAGCTCAAGAACCCCGATTGAAGAGGACAATGAAATTATAAAGACCAGAATTAAAGATAACCATATACAAAAAGAAATAGAACTGGCTAAAAACAGTAAATTCAACTCATGGCTTGCATTAAATAGTAGGAGACGATTCGGGTTTCATAACTACCCAAGAATAATCAGTAACGCAAATCACAGAAAAGCCTTTACAAGATTTAGATTTGGTTATGTGGATAGTAACACTTTGAAACAAAAATGTGGCATGGCAAAAACCAATCTGTGTGCTTGCGTATTAGATAAAGACTCCCCAAAACGTGTACTACTCCTGTGTCCCTTGTATAAAAAGCAAAGAAGTCTGTACCTAGGAGATATTCTCATAATTGACCTACCGATATAGTTACTTACTTAAGACATCAAATAAGCTCCATCTAGAAAGGATGTCAAGATTTTGTAGATATATTGAGCAGAAAAAGGTACATTTACAGAAGTAATGCTGAACATAAAGAAATAATGCTGATACAAGGAGAAGGTACCTGTTGGAAAGAAGTGTTTAAAGAAGTTCTATAGATGGCTTACAAACCATGCTGTGCAAAGATTTTAGATTACTCAGACTGTGTCCAACAAAGTTACTGAAAAGTTTCTTTTTTTAATTGTGAAATTTTTATTTATGTATGATGGTTACATTTTTAATGTACATTTTTGTGAAGACAATGCTTCTTGTCAAAATTAAATTTTTTTAGCTCACCTTACCTATTCATGGCATAAAATATAATTTAAAATCGCAAACATAAGTAAGTATACAGTGACAGCAAGATACTTGTGAAAGTGTGATGGTGTTCTTCAGCAGTGGTGGACCAAAGAACGGTTGATGGCAGGAAAAAGAACTGAGTCATACTGGGGACACCATCATTATATAGGTGGTGTTATGGTGCAATGACGTGGGTGGCCTCGAACTGCAAAAAGTTCTGGGATGTCCTGGTGCTGATGTCTTACAGTTCCATCATCCAGCTCAATGGAGGGAGATATCCTCAAAGAAGATCAAAATAATTTTGAGTAATAACCTGAGAGTTCCTCCTTATCATGTGAAACAGAATGTCTACAGACATCCGTGCTTCTGCAAGGCCCCTCTGCAGAGCTAGAGCCTTGTCCAAACAATAGAGGCAGCTGAAGTTATTGTGGTATACCTTGAATAACTAGCATCATCTGGAATTATATGTGCCATACTCTAAACTGGTTTTGGCCTGTTTCTTGAGCATGGGGACTATGAGATGCTGACCCTAGTGACTGACAGGATGATGTGTATGATGGGCTGGCTCAGGGAGGGTTCTCTTGCAACATCCAACAGTATAGGAGTCAGATTCATTTTGGGAGTAGAACATATCAGAGGTCTGTGACTACTGACTCATTTTGGGAGTAGAACATATTGGAGGTCCATGACTACTGATTCATTTTGGGAGTAGAACATATCAGAGGTCTGTGACTACTGTATCTCATGCCTTTGTGGCCATTTGGTTCCTTAGAGAGGAAGAAACTCAAGAGCTGGGGTAAGATCTTTTGGATTTTACCATGGAGACTGGAGTTTTTTCTTTCTGTAATCTTTCTATTTAAACTTTGAATATTTATGTATTTAATAAGTGATGTGACTATGTGATATTATTGGTACAGGTAAAATCTATTTCTATTGACCAATCTGGTGTCTGCTACCAAAGAGCACAACTACTAAGTATAAAATTAACCTATTTCTGATACAGAGAGGTGAGAGGTTCCTAGCAGTGACTAATAGGGTGGTTCTGCTATCTAAAATAAAGGCCTTACACTGGGTGAGCAGTGGCCAGTGGCTAGGCAAGATCCAGATAAAGATATCCTAGTAGTTAGCAAGCTGGCAGCAATTTAGAATAGCCAATAGCTGTATGGGTGTCTGGTGGCTTTCAGGGTGAGTTCATGATAAATTTTTGACAACACTGCAGATCAGTGTCTCATATTAAATAAAATTATGCTTATCAGATTAATTTCAGTAATAATAATTTAGTCAGTAGCAGTCAATGTAGGCTGACATTAAACAAGGTATGCAGCTACAGGCTTTAAATTATTCTCTTTATCATAAAGTTATTTTTTTTGGTTATGTTGTCAACCAATTAAGCTGTAGATACCAAGGTTATTTGCATGTATAATGTGTCAAAACTGATTTTAAAAATGCTGTCTAAAAAAGTAAATAAAACTACAAAGATGTTGTAAACAACTAGGTACCACAGCAAAAACTTTGACAATACCATACAGTCCACACACTTAAAATCTATCAAATGTACCTTTTATGGGATTATATTAGTAGCAATTCAGTAAAAGTAAGAATTAAATTGAAATATCCCTTAAGTGCATACAATGCATAGCTAAAGGCTATAAATACTGCTTTTAAATCTAAAACCCGTTTGGGGATATTGGCAACAGCTGCAGACAACCCCCTGTAGCAAGACGATTCTCAAACAGTTCTCAGCAGCAATTAAAGAATGTCAGCTTCACAAAAGTAGTTCAATTAAGACATTCCCTGGGTTGACTATCTCTTAAACACAGATTTGTGGTGTCTTAACTGTTGTTCTGGTTGGCAGGTTCAGTGCTCCATTCTGGAGTCAGCACTTTTGAAGACAAACTTAAAACAGAAATAGACTAGAAACACACAACAATAGATATAAGTGGGAGCACTGAATCAGGAGCTGTTTAAACAGGTCCCTAAGACCCCCATAGTAGAAATACCACCGGTACACTAAAGTGACTTCTTAATCACCAGTGCCTAATTTGTACATAAAACTACTGTACTTGCATAATGCTCCTGCTTGTTTATTTAATATTTTTCTGACTTGATTTTAATTATATTTGATACCTATGATCTTTGTTTTTTTAATTGTTTATGATTGCACAGCTTTCTGATTTTAGAGATTGCGCTCTTATTATTATTATTATCATGTTTGCCACACCTAAGCTAGGGGCCCTGGTCACCTACTGTAAGTTAAAGTGCATTGATTCAGGACTGGTATTTATGAACTCAGGACCTCAGTATCCTGTCCATAAGTATAACAGATGGTGTGCAACTATATAATTTAGCTGAGTAGCATATGTTGTTCTGTATTGCCATGCACTGTGATAATGTATTGGTGCTTGCCATCACAGCACAGCGAGAACAACCAGTATACAGTATGGCTAAGTTTTGGATTCCCTCGTCTACTCCAGAAGAAAATAAGTTTGAGTTCCATTCATACTGGGGATTTAGGCTCTGGCCCAAGTATAACACGGTGTGCATGTGTGTCTGTGTGTGTGTGTGTGTGTGTGTGTGTGTGTGTGTGTGTATATATATGTGGTGATCAGTTGGAGCTGCTATTGTACAAATTAAATAGTCTAATAGTTGTTTACTCAGGTCTTCATTAAATATCTTATGGCTCTTTTTGAAAAAGTGAGGGGATAACCAGGTCACCTATGAAAATGGGCTTCCGGGTCACCCATGAAAATGGGCATTTGATGCCCTTAGGATTTTTATCCAGTAATCAAATATTAAGTAAATTAAAGAAAAAATATCCATTCAATATTCACTCTCCATTTACTTTTTCAGTAACAGGATTCTGCAACTATTCACAGGTGTGTGAGTGTGTGTGTGTGTGTGTGTGTGTGTGTGTGTGTAGTCTGGGAATTTAGTGGCTGCTCTGTTGTCAGCATACAGTCCTTATACAAGTAGTACAGTGGAGCCTTGTTATAAGCACACACTAAATGCCAAACAAAAAAAAGGTCCTTATAACTGGAATGTTCTTATGAGAGGGCTTCACTGAAAACAATGAAAATCCATGTAAAATCTTTGGTTAAGATATAACTGGGTTCAAACTAGTATTTAGAGCATCTATTACTGTAAAACTTGAAATGTTCACTGTCAAATAATTTTCGCTACAGTATGTTCACTGAAGCACTAATTTGCACACAAATTAATTTGCTCTAATTAGTGTTATTAGCATTTGTTTCTAATACAGTGTATGTGGGGCTAGTGACTTAGTGCTAAATTGAACTTAAGCAATTATGCTTGCACTTGTGTTTGTGCTAAAATTATGTTACATGAGTGCTAAAATTATGTTACATGAAAATAACTAGTTTTACAGTATTAAGAGCAGTATAATATAAGTATTTAAAAGAGCTCTTGCCCAAACAGAGTATTTTAAAGTTCATTCAGTGTCACAGCTAACCATGAAGGAATGTGTACTGCTGGCTTCAAAGGGCATCATTCGCACATCCATTCGCTACTAAAGTGACTCTTAATGAGAAAACAAGATCACGATTCAGCCCAGGCTCAGCACACTCAGATGTGATAATGACCATCTACCACAACCTTGGGGGGGGTGGGGGGATGGTTCCTATAAATGGGCTGACTGTTCTTATAAATGGGCTTTGCTGCCTTCAAAAATGATGGCCAAACATTGGGACATCCAAAAACTGTTCTTAGAAATGGGATGTTCTTAAATCAGGCCAGCTGCTTCACTGTATTTATGAAAAATATAAAATTAAGCCACTTGATTGGCTTAAAGGCCCTCCAAGGTATTTTATTTTTATTTATTTATTTCAATCTAGGATTACAATACCTTTGAGCCGAGGTTCTTTTACAAAGGTTCCATGTCAGCGTGTGCAACAGTCATCATTTTTAGTTACAAACATATAGTCATTGACTTACAGACATGTAATAACCAGTACAAAGACTTGTGCTATGGAGCAAGACAAGGGAAGGGGGTGGGTGGTGGGGAAGTGAGGGTAGGAGATCGAGGGGAAGGAGGTGCAGGGGAAGGGGAGTACGGGAGGTGGTTGGGACAGGAGCAGGAGTGGAATATGGGAGGGAGGTGTGTGAGGGTGGGAAACATTGCAGCCAGGGGGCCTTGTCGAGGGAATATGACAGGTAAGGTGCTAGGGGTGCAAAGACTGATTGTAAGTGCTGGGTGTTGGGGCATTTGCAGCTGGAATGGTGGAAATGTTAAGATGGGCAATTGCAGGACACAAGCAGTGAGAGGCACAGCTTGGACTTGAAGAGGCCGAGTGTTGGAGCAGTCGCTATGTCACTGCCAAGAGAGTTGAGCCAGTTGGATGCCCGATAGGTGAATGATCTTTGTCCTTGGGTCACGCAACATCGTGGGACATGTAGTAGATGGGAATTGGATCTCCTTGTAGTGACGTTCCTATGTCTAGGCTTAAGGAGGGCACAGACACCAGGTGGGGCCAGATCCATTATAATTTTCTTGGCCGTGATGCAGGTTTGGTATTTTAAGCATTTGTCCAGTTGAAGCCATCCAGATTGGGAATAATGGTCACATGTGTGGGTACAGCGATGTGAGCCAGTGATGAGATGACAGACCTTATTCAGGGAGGCTGCGATACATTTGAGAGCAGAGGTAGTTGCAGACCCATATATGATAAGATCATAGTCTATGATGCTGAAGATGGAGCTTTGGACGTCCGCTGCCAGTGCTTCTGGGGTTAGGTGTTTCCTGTGCTGGAATAATATGCCTAACCTCACATTGGCAGACTTTGTAACATTGCTGATATGGACAGCGTATGAGAGGTGGGGATCAAGGGTGATGCCAAGGTACTTGAACGATTGTGTTTGCTCTAGGATGGCTCCTTGTTTGGTTGCAACGGAGAGGTGGAGTTGTTTGTTTTTGTTGTGGGGGCTGCAGAAGACCATAGATTTGTTTTTTTTCTGATTGAGAAGCAGTTCATGATTTAGAAACCAGGATTCGATGGAGGAGAAGGCCTGCTGAAGTTTATTATGTAATTTGATTGGATCAGGGTCCGAGGTGAGGATCACAGCATCGTCGGTGTAGAGATATATTTGTTCTGGGCAGCTGTCCGGTAGTAAGTTTAAGAATAGGCTGAAGAGAAGGGGTCCCAGAATGGAGCCCTGGGGGACTCCCGAGTGGACCGGACTAGGGTCTGAAAGTGTATCAGCGATTCTTACTGTTTAGGAATGTCTTCAAGGTAGCTCTTAAACCAGCCAACGGAGTCAGTTGACAGCCCAGTGTTCTGAAGCTGGACAAGCAGGAGGCAGTGATTGACGGTGTCGAAGGCTTTAGTTAAGTTAATGTAGATTGAGCCTAGTAGTTCACCGGAGTCAAGTGCATTGTGTATTGCGCCGGTGAATTCAAGTAGAGCTGTGGAGGTGCTGTGACCTTTGCGGAACCAGTGTTATTGCTTGCACAGGATGTTGTACGTATCCAGGTATTCTGTGAGCTGGTCCGAGACGATGCGTTCTAGTGCCTTGGAGAGTGGGGTAGTAGGGAGATAGGTCTGTAGTTATCGTGGGCAGTTTTGTCACCACTTTTATGGATTGGGGTGACAGTGGCAGATTTCCATCTGTCCGGGAACTGGCTAAGGCTGAGGGAGAGGTTGAAAATTCTGGTTAGAGGACTAAGCACTTCATCAAGTGTGAGAGACAGGATTTTGAGATCGAGGGAGTCATTACTGAATCTTGATTTACCAAGGGCTTTGGTTACATATTTGCGCACTTGGTGAGCCTTGACTGCTTTGAAGTAGAAGTGGGGGGAGCTGCTAGGAGTAGTGTTCATTGCGGACAGAGAGGCTTCACCATCTTTGAAGTAGTCCTGGGGTAGGACAGTGCTGAGGTCGGTAAAGGTTTTGTTAAAGGTATCTGCAATGGTTTTTGGGTTGAGGGTTGTGGTTTCGTTGATGTTGAGTATTGTTGGGGGGGGGTTGGGTGGATTCCTGGTGAGTTCCTTTATGTTCTTCCAGAATTCCTGACCATTGCCCCAGGAGTTTGTGAAGGCATGCTTATAGTAGGTGGACTTTGTTTGCCGGATGGTTTTGGTGCAGTCATTGCGGGCACGTTTGTGGTTTTGGATGTCGTTTTGCCTTCCAGAGTTTCTGGCCAGCTCCCATAGGTGGTCTCTTGTTTTTAGCATCCTGAGGAGGTCACCTGTGAGCCAAGGGTTACTGAGTGATTTGATTTCGTGTTTCTTAATAGGAACATACGTGTCATAGGCCACAGTGAAGATGTTTATGAAGTGGTCAAGGGCAGTGTTTACGTTGGTTGCATTGAAGATAGAGGACCAGTCTTGATGAAGGAGGTGGGATTTGAGTCGAGAAAGGTGACCACTGGGTAGAACCCTGCTGGTGATAGTTTTTGGTGGTTGTTTGATGAATTTATTTGACCAGGTGCAGCTAACAGGGGAGTGGTCGCTGAGAGAGTCAGGGAGGACATTAGTGTTAGATATCCGCGAAGGGTGACTGGTAAGGATCCAGTCCAAGAGTGTGCTGGTGCTGGTCCTGTAATTTTTCCTGCTTGGTGAGTCAACCATTTGTGTGAGGTTCGCCACAGCAATGGTATCCCTGTGTGCACCAGCATCGGCCGCAGGCCAGTTGATGTTGAAGTCACCTAGAAGGATGGATTCGGTGTCTGGTGGGAGTGATTTTACAAAGTCAAGAACAGCTGTTAGACCAGTTCCCTGTTCTTTGGGAGGGATGTAGATGGTGGCAGCAGCGAGGGTTTTGTTTTGGGCTCTGAGGAGGATTCTCACTGGCAGTATCTGAGCAGTTGTGGGTTGGAGTGAGGAATGTATGGAGTCTTTTAGGTAGAGAGCTCAGCCCCAACCTCTTTTGGAGATGCAATCCAGCCTAAAGACGTTGTAGCCAGGAAGGCTGATTGCATGGTCCGGTACTGATGACGTGAGCCAGGTTTCGACAACCACCAGGATGTCAGGGCTGTGCTGGCTGGTGAAGGCCTGTAGGACATCCATTTTAGGAAGGAGGCTGCAGATGTTGTTTGATATGAATGAGAGGGCACCTGAAGGCTTGCTCAGATTAATGGCTTTAAAGCAGAATGGGCCAGGGTTTGGGTGCATGTTGCCTGACAGCATTAGGAGGAGGAGGACTAGCCTCAAGGAGCTGCAGCGTATTTCTTTAAGGGAATGCTTTCACCTGCTAGCATCTCGGGACATTGACAAGCATCGACGATAGTGGGTGAGGGTAAGCATAGACAGGGGGGACCAGAGTGGAGGGCTAGGACCAGTGTGGGTGTAGGACAGTTTCATGGTGGTAGGATGGACCCTGGGCAAGGGGCAGTGACCAGTGTGCAGCGTGCCTAAGTGGAGGAAGGATGTAGGAATGTAGAAGCTGTGGGGGAGGGAGGGAAAGCAGGCTTTTGGGGTGTGCAGTAGGGGAGGAACACAGGCAAGAAGAAATAGAATAGGGGGTAGAGAACAGTGGAGGTGCATGATTAAGGTAGGATTTGGGGTAGGCGGAGGGAAGGGGTTAAGACAGGCTGGCAGGGCTAGGAGAAGGGGGTGGAAGAGCAGTAGCTGGATCAGTGGGAAGTGAGGATACAGCCAGGAAGGCCAGGCAGCCAGGGACTGTGTCTTTCAGAGGGTATATATTTTTTTTTTCTAATGAAAGACCAAGAATCCCTCTAGTGGCAGGTCTGTATAACATGATAATGGAAAACTAGCCACTTAAAAAAAAAAAAATCTTCAGCAAAAATACACATGTTAGGACTGAGACCTATTAATAGCTAGATAACAATAAAGAAATCTATCCTTCTATACTCAAGATGTGACCTGCCATTACAGATACGGCTGCTACCCATACCTATTAAAAACCTTCAAATAAAGGCTGCCTCAGTGACCCAGCAGCAGTGCATTGCACTGCTGTACAGATGACCAGAATTCAGACGCAGACTCTGGTTGCCATACCTCTCAACCTCCTGCCTCATAAATCAGGGACAAGGCTTAAAAAAATCAGGGACAACAGATCAAAATCAGGGACACATCTTCAAAATGAAAGATATCCACCCAGAAAGCTGGTAGAATACGGGGCTTGGGCCAAAATGCATTTTCTAAAGAAGAACAAGTCTGTAACTTTAATACTTGACATTGTTTTGTGCTTACAGTCCCCATTGTTTAGCCATAAAAACACAAATTTTAGTAGGGACAGAGCAAAATTTTGAGGCAAAATCAGGGACGTCCCTGAAAATCAGGGACACAGGCCACAGGCAGCTGCTGGAGGATAGTGTGCCTCAGCTGGAGAGGATTTCCAGTGGGTTCTGGCATGTGTAGTGGTGCCAGCCAAGATGGAATGTAGCACCTTGCAGTATTACTGCAAAATGCTGCTGTATGCTACAGGGAACAATGTAATTCAACAGCTATTAAGAGCTTTTGGCATGCTGTATTTTGCAACATTTCATTTACTGCAAAGTACTGTATTCTATCCCATCTGGCTCTGCTTTAGCAAACCCTGTGGACAGTCCATGGAAGTTGCTCCAGGCTTCCACAGGGGTATGCTGTGTTGCTGAAGATCTAGGGCACATTCAATGCCAAGAAGAAAAAGGAGGACAGGACAGAATACTGGGAAGGAAAAAGTCTCCTAACATCCATATGATGGTGATTGCCTGAACAGGGTACATCCCTGAATAACAAGGTATACCCATGGGGACAGCTGTGATGAGCTAAAAAATGTATATATATAAAAAAAATATTCAAAAACGCCTTAAAGGTAACATTGACCTACATTACAAAAACACACATGCATGAAATGTTGTTCGCAGTCATCATCTCTCCTGAAATATAGAATTTGTTGGCAGGAAAGGAGCACGTGACCCACTCAGTCTGTTCAGATGTTCCCTGCCTAATCTGTCTCCACAGACCCTAACTGGTCTCCAGTGACCCTCCCTCCTCCCTGGCTGCTTTAAAATTCACCTCTATGTCTATCCTATGCATACTTTAAAGGAGACAGGAAACGATTTTCTGTTGTTATAAACTGTTAAAGAAATTATACATTACAAACAACAGGTCTGTGTGTCTTTGTTATTACTGTATATGTTTAAATGCATATTTATTTGTATGCCCTTATGCTGCAATGGCCAGTGGCTTGACAGTCAGCTTTTTGGTTGTATCAGGAGTCAGCGTGTGCTAAGCGTTGAAATGTCACGTAACTTACTCCCTCCCAATACAGCATGCCACTTACTTGTCAACTGCCTGAGGACTATCTGCAGTTATAGTAAAGGCTGCTGTCACAATGGACAATTGAAAGTGACACCCACTCTATCTACTGGTGACTAGCTCAGCACTCCTCCTTCACCCTGCAAACTACGGAAAAGTACTTTGTTATTCAAACATGTTATTTGTGCATGAAAATGTTATTCCACCCTACTCTCTCTCGCATTAGTGTAACCTCACCCCCCCCCCCCGTCCTCCCAAGGTATGGTGCTTAGTTTACAATTTCTGTACAGTGGATCCCACCCCCCGCCCAATCACTGAAATCCTCTTTTTCATCTGGCAGTCACCTGTATCTTCATTCTCCTGGCCATCTCCTGAAGTGCATCTGGGCTACATAGCACAGGAACAATCAGCAGGTGCTCAGCACTGCTCATTTATCTTTGGTAGGAGCCATGAGTGAGTCATGTCCTCTGACAGTATTTTTTTTTACTGGACTCCTTACGTGATTCCTGGTTCTCCCCCATTCAAACAGTAAGAAGGACACAGCGTCAACCAACTGGAGCACATCTCCCGCTTTTCCTCCCTCTCAAGTTTGGTGACTGAACAACTGCTAGAGCACAGTGCAGCAACTGGATCCCTTCTCACACTCAAGCTGACAGCCACAGCAAGTCAAAGGATATGGCAGCTGTGCAGCATTGGAGAGAGAGGGACCGGCTGCTGACGACTTGGATCGACTTTTCACTGCATACAATGGGCAGTACTGAGCACCTGCTGATCATTCCTGTGCTTCCTGGCCCAGATGCACTTCAGGAGATGGTCAGGGGAATGAAGTTGCGGGCTTGTTGGTGCTACTAAGCCCTGCAGTGCAGGAAGGGTAAACTAAGCACCATACCTTGGCAGGACAGGGGGGTGAGGTTACACTAATGTGAGAGGGGAGAGTGGGGACCCACTGTGCACCAGAGAATAAACAAATAAAATTTTTGTGCACAAATAACATATTTGAATACCGAAGTACTTTCCCATAGTTTGTAAGGTGAAGGATGGGGGGAGGTGTTGAGCCAGTCGCCAGCAGATAGAGTGGGGTGTCACTTTTGGTTGTCCATTGTGACATCAACCTTTACTGTAGATATTCCTCAAACAGATGACAAGTAAGTGGCATGCTGTATCGGGAAGGAGTCAGTGATGTGACATTTCAAAGCTTGGCACATGTTGACTCCCGATACAACAACAACAACAAAACAGACCGTCATGCCTATGGTCATTTCAGCACAAGGGGCACACAAATAAATGAGCATTTAAACATATACAGTAATAACAAAGACACACAGAGCCTGTTATTTGTGATGTGTAAAGGCATTTTGTGTGTTGGGGGATGAGCATTCTACCAGCTGAACTGTACTTAGTTTTGAATGAGTAAGGGATGCAGTAATATAAAGAAAGAGGGGAAGACAGCCTGTCAGTGCAGTGGTATTGCTTCCATTTGTGACGCTGGCATCCTGGATTTAGATGCAAGCCTGGGATATTGGGGGGATGACTAGGGGAGGAGAAGGATTGAGTATTCCAGGAGACACTCCCCTCTGAACAAGGAGGCAGCAGGCTTCACTGTGATGGCTACAGGTGGCAGGGCAGGTCAGGTGGCTTACAGGAAGGAGGGCACTATCCGTTGCTATGCATGGCACCTTACTTGAGTGAGCATGTGCATATGGCTCCCCTGCCACCTGTGTCCTGTGGGTGGTTGAAATGAAGCACACAAATCCTGGAGTAGGCAGTATGATGCTGATGATGCCTCTTGGGTCCTACCAAACCCACTGTCAAGTCCCTTTCCCACACAAAAGACGGACTTAGGGGGATCCGCTGCCACCCCCAACAGAATCCACCTCAGTTGCAGGGGCTAACCCATGGACTCTCTGGAAGGATGATATAAGAGCTAGAGATAAGGACGAGGCTTGGGGGTTATTCCACAGAGTGTGGCAGTACTGGAGATGGGTGATACAGAAAAAAAGGCCGGAAAGTTCCATTACCAACAACTGTTTTATAATATCAGTTCATTCCAACATTTTAAATTTGTCAGTTAGGTTACCACAAAACTATCTTTAGTCTGGTGTAAGATTATTGAGCTGTAAACTGTTTAACAGTTTAGATATATGGTGTCCACTGCAGTTCCCTTGTCTGCACTATCACTAATTGTTTATTTTATTAAACTCAGATTTGTTAGACAAAACCTACCCTTCTTAAACCCATGTTCATCTCTAGCCTGTTACCTACTGCAAATGTACAGTATTTAAAACATCACTGTATCCTAAGATTTGTTTCTGTATTTTTCAGATCAAGGTAGGATGGTGCCATTTTAGCCCACACAAAAGCAGGACTGGAAGAAAAAGAGAATATTTTTGCTAGGTAAAGATTGTACTTTTGTTAGGCAAGGCAGATTTATTTGTTAGGCACCTATCCAAGGCTCTCGGCACTGTACAGACAGCAAGTTACAGTGAAACAATTATTACAGCACATAAAAGCACAGTGGGAAAACAGGCAGTGAAAACACATACGTGCAGCTGAAAAACATACCTATTACTGCTCCAGGCCATCATTAATTAAATTAAGAAATGTAGAGGGTCCCAAGTGCCTGATTAAAGAGAGGAGTTTTAAGTAAACCATTAATGCATTCCAGAGAGGGGTAATACATTTATTAGACCTTTGCCTTTATTAGGCCTATGAGCCTCTTCTTCAAGTACCCGAAGAAGAGGTTCATAGTCCTCAGAAGCTTGTGTCTTTATCTTTTCATTAGCCTAATAACGTATTATCTTTACCCAGCAAAAGGATTCTCTTTCTGTTTCTCTCCTGCTCTCTGCATTTTGACACTAATTTTCATTTTTGAACCTTTAAATATTTTCTTAACCATACCTTTGCTTATTTTTATAAGCCTTTCCATTATTTTCATCATTCACATCTAAATATGGTTTAAATATGTTCTGTTTGTTGCAGCTACTGTTTGTTAGCTCTGCTTAACCACTTCGTCAGTTCTTTGCATTTGGTATTTTTTGTTTTAGCTCACATAAATGTTGTTAGTGCCCTCTCCAAATATTTTTTTAAAGTGTTCTGTTTTCTGTTGTAGATTTTCAGATATTATAGACTGCTTGTCCTATATTTTAGTTTGCAATGCATTCCTTCAATATCTGTGCACCTTAAAGTCAATTTCTTATTCTACTGCCATTTGCCAAATTACAGATCTGTAATATGATGGACACTGGATCTGAGATACTCCTGTCTTTAAGCAAGCAATAATACCCAACAGGGTGGGCAGTATTGGGCAATACTTGACCGACAAGGGACATAATGAGGCCCAACGCTGCAGGTGGTGTGCCATATAGCCATTGGAAGGTCCAGTATTGCCCAATACTGCCCACCCTGTTGGGTATTATTATGCTTATAAAATGGGCCACTGTATTATATATGTAATCCCCCACCAATTTGGGGCTTACCTTAAGTGTCTTTCTGGACTCCAACCATGCCCACTGCCAGGCAGAAGTCCTGCAGGGATAGTAAATCCATGGTTATTTGTTTGATCCTGTTGATTTGCATAAGAGTGCCATGATGTGCCTCTGCACCTGTCTCTTTAAGACTATACACAGTGTGTGTGCAGTAAATGGTCTGGGCTGGGTCTGAGTGTTTCAAAGCTTGTGACCAGCTAGGCACTGCTTTAATTTGTTCCACTCTGTGGTCAACAAGTAAAGCAGAGGGAGCTCTAGCTAGTGCTGTAAATGTTTATTTATAATCTGTTGTTATATTTGAATTAGAGTGTTTGCTTTAACCTGCCTTCTTGCAGCTTATTCATTTAAATGGGAGCCACCATGTTTGGTTCAGGACTTCCAGGATTTGGACCAACTAAGACACAAGGGACCTTGAGGGGTCCTTAGTTCAAGTGCCCTGTGGGAAGGAAAACTGTAGTTCTTGTAGTTTTACAGGTTGGCGCCTAAACTGACTAATGGGAGCACCAGAACTGTGATTTACAGCTCCCCATGCCAACCAGATTACTAGAAAAACAAACTAGTTTAAGAACTGTTAGAAAAATTAGTTCAGTTGCTGTTAAATCTGAGAGAGTGAGCAGCTTGAGACATTAAGAGGCTGCTCCAGAAAAGGAGCTGTGGAGATTTGGCAGGGAAAGACCTGACTTGCCTTCCTGCCATTGTTTTCCAGTATTGGACTGCTTGATAGCAGTAATCAAACTAATCCAAAGCCAATCTTTGAACTGTGGCAGTTTGTCTGAGACTCTGAGAAGTGCAGCATGAGACACTGGACTGAGAGAAGCTCCTCTGAAGTGTTTGGCCCAAGAGTAGCGTGAGAAACTGTTTTGTGAATTGAAAGGTTTGCTCAGTGATTCGACTGAAATAGTGAACTGGCTGGTAACCAAATTGAAGAGGTAAAGTGAATGCTGTTCTCGTTAAATGTGCTGAATGTTTATTGTGTGTCAAGGCCTACTGTTCAGGGACTCCTACTTGTCAGAAAGGGGCCTTCTTTACCAGTGACCGAATTGTCTGCTAGCTGGAGGTTTTCACCAGCAAACAAACTGAACTTTGCCAGAAGTGTTTATTCAGCCTTGGATCTATGCCAAACTCGTTCCAAGTCATCTATTTCTGCACCAGTGACTGTTTTCTCAGTGAGAGACCAGATTGGAGATCTAGCCCCTGTGCAGCAAGAAATCACAGGTTGTGGCCATCTGGAGGGAAAGGCCATGAAGCGGAGGTGAGTCGTGCAGACCCAGCTTCACCACGTTCTTCAGTTTCCAGTAGCAGGTCTTCATATCACCAGATCTTCTTCAACCCACTGGTGTCATGAATAAACTCAGGGTAGCTCCCTGCAACCTGTCTTTGAATCTTGCTGTGGTGCCATCTGATTGCTCCAGTGTGTTTCAGGGTTACAGGAGGCTGGGCCATCCAGCCCCAGATACAAATAACCAAAGCCTTGTTTATGCATGTTCAATTGTCTTTTCTTTCAGTCAAGGGCCCCAACAACAGCTGCAATGCTGGTCACCCATGGGCACTGATTCTGGACCGCCAGTGTAACAATCTGGGTACACAGTGTTGTCAGACTATTTAATGAGGGACTAGAGTGCATGCATGCATAGTAACCTGAATCAAATCAGTAAAGTAATCATTCTTCTAGATTCATGCCCCCATCCTTGTTCACATCCCCTTGATAAACCTGATTTGCTGTTTCACATTTAAACTGTCTTATCAGCATATTCTTAGTTGTTGTACAGTATTGAGATTGTATGCTTGGCTTGGCTTGCTAACACTGTCTTTACTAGGGGTTCCAGGGGAGTTGCTGAAGACCAGTCCCTGGTGGTAAGTGCTAGGGGTGTGTGCATATCCCTAATGCTCACTGTTAACTGTGTGACAAGTACTGCAAAGGGTTATCTCTTATTACAAGCAATTTGGTCACTAGCCGGGTTTGTGGGTGGTTATAGCTTCCCAGAGGGCTATAGCAGGTTAGATAGATACACCCCCTATTATTACTCTGGGTGGAGGCACCATAATGCTGAATCCAGGCCCCTCACCCTGTGGTTAGAAGTACAGGCAGGGGTTGTAACCTTAGAGATAGTGCCACTTATGGGTTATATATATGATTAAAATGAATACATTTTATGTTTTCATTTTAAAACATATTTATTTTGTAATAAAATAGTTCCTCCACCTGCATTAGTTGTGACCTGGAGCTGGCTGTCATCGTTAACCTTCCCCCCATACCACCACCACTGCAGGCACAGATCTTTTTTTATTTTTGTTTTTCCCCAATTACTAAATGTCTCCCCCTCAGAATTTGTTTCTCCTTAATGTGGTTCTCCATTTTTATGGGAAAATTGATTGCTTGTTGTACAATCAGTAAATCAGTAGGTCAGTCTGCTACTTTTCCAGCACCCCTCCCTAAATAAATCAGTGAAGCGACCCATTTCAAGTTTTGTTTTATTATGGGATGACTATTGCATGAACAGGAGAAAAAAGGGTTTACGTGGCTTGTAAAAAAAACACACAACACACACACATATGCACAAAAAAAACTTTCCTGCAGGTCACTGTGATCAGCGATAGAGAGATTGCTAAATGTGTGTGTGAGTCAGATGAGGGACCATAACTTTCACACAGAGGCAGCAGACCACTATGCTTCTGTTTTTTTTTCAATTTTAAACTAAAGTTGCGATCTGCTTTTTAATTTTCTTTCATTAATATGCAGTGGATGCTATATGTGTCTGGGATAGCAACAGCAGAACTAAGCAGGACTACAGTTTTGGACACGAGCTGAATGGGACATCAAGAGCAGTGTCATTCATTGATAGCCAACAATGTTTTTGTGATAGACAATAACTGTTTTACAGTTTTAAATGTGAGCCCTGTAGTATGTGGCCACTTACTAAATGTTTACATTGTGCCAGCAGATGTCAGATAGTGGTGGTATGGGGGAATGACCTCTCACTCCCTATGCGAGATAACATACATGATAGTGGTGGTCATTTCAGCATTCAGCTAGCCCACTAATACTTCAACAGTGAGCTTTTCTGTTTGTCTGGGGGGGGGACTCAGATGGCTTGGAATTTTACAGCTGCAGGAATCGGGAAAATTGGGTTGAGCTGAGGAGAAGTGGTGGTAGCTCTGTGAGTTTCACTCCCCATAGATAACCCAGGCTCCTGGCCTTTTTTTCCCCAAATTGAATAAGCTTTATTAAAAAAAGAATGAGAATCATATGGGAAAGACCCCGTAACTGTAAACATGGAATCAAAACATTATAACCAGATACAGAGGAGGTCATTAAAAAATAACAGATAGCAAGTTCCATATTCACTTACATTTTCCATAAATCCACAAACGACAACAACAATTAAATCTAACCATTCCCTACCCCACCCTCCCAAATCCAACTACCCAGCCACTGGAGGCATTAGCTAAACCTCAAGTAAATACCAGTCAGGATCCCTGACCCAAAATGCACCAGTCTGACAAGAACAAATTATAAAAATCAAAATACATAATTAGACAGTAAGTAACACATATAGCGGTTCCCAAATACATTTATATCGGGACAGTTTGTTCACCTAACTTGCTATCAGGCTCTCCGCCTGTAATGCAAACAGAATCTCCTTATACCATTCTAGGAAATGGGGAGTGTCCTGATACAACCAGTGCCGAAGTGTAATCTTCTTCTCACATGCTGAGATCAAAGTCATATGTGCCTTCTGGTTGCCAATTAGGGTATCTGTGTAGTCACCCAAGATACAAATTTCAGGAAGAAATACATCAGATAGACCCAACAATGGGTCTAGAAAAGAACAGATTGAATTCCAAAAAGGAACAACCTTTTGAAAAGTTCATAGTGTATGGAGCAGGGTACCAGGCTCTCTACCACATCTGGAGCAAAGGTCATTGGGTAATCAGCTCATCCTATGCAACTTAGCCAGAGTATAATACAGATTGTGAACAATCCAGAATTGTATAACATGGTAATGATTCTATTTTATTAATGAATACAAATGCCTCCAGTTACTTGACCAGTCTCTAGGGGGTGACAAGGCCGGAAGAGCCTGGTCCCCCCCATAAAACCAAGGGTCCTCATTAGCAACCAGATATTCCTATAAGGATCGATAAATAATAAGATATAAGGTGGGCAGGAGGAGCTGAATGAAGAATAAGAAAAACAGAGGTACTAGGGGGACTAAGCCATGGCCCTGTACCAAAAAACTTCATAAGCATGTGCGACAGTTGGAAAAACCAGAAACAAGAGGTAGTAGGCCAGTGATATAAGGCACCAGCCTCTTGGAGCAGTTACAATTTCTGATTAAAAGTGAGATCAATGACCTTGTCCACTCCAATATCAGGCCAGAATCACTTGGAGATCATCCTACCACCTATCTACAAATTAGGGTTTCCAAACAGAGGTTGGGAAATATCTCTATATGTACAAATCTTAAGTAGGGACCAAAGTTGTAAATGAATCTGGATGGATGCTCCAAGAGGTGAATCCCTTAATGGGTGGGGAAACTTCCCCTTGGAAAGGTAAGAAAGTGCCCGGATATCCAACCCATGATTGAAACACAAAGAATGTTCTGTATCCACCCATTGTGGAACATATGATGTATGGGTACTGCTCCCAGGTGACTGCAACCAGTAAGAAAGCCTGGTGAGATGCAGGACCAAATAACATAGGGAAAAATTGGGGGCCTGTAAACCTTCATCCTGCTTGGTGCACATTAATTTAGAGAAAGCCCGATGGGCAGCTTTGCCTTGCCATAAAAATGAAGCAAGGAGCCTGTGCACCTGGGCAAACCAGAATAGAGGAAGAACTGAATTATACATCTGGAAGGGGTACAATAAACGGGATAAAAAATTCATTTTAATAATATTCAGCCAACACCACAGGGAAAGGGGCAACATAGACCAACGGTCCAGATCTACGTTAAGATGAGACACAGTGGAGTCCAGATTAATTTGTTTCACCTTAACAACAGAAGTACTAAGATAAATACTCAAATATTTCAATTTGTCCTTCCTCCAGATAAGACCAAGGTGCTCAAATTCCTCCCTAAAGGTTGCACTGTTAGGGGGCATGACCTCAGTTTTAGAAAAATTAAGTTTGTAATTGGAAATAGCACTGAACTGAGAGATAATCTGTAAGGCCACATGCAGAGAGGTAGCAGGGGAAGAGACATTAGTAAAATGTCATCCGCATATATAGATAATTTATAGTCAACCTTACCAGTGGAAATGCCAGAAACCTGAGGAGAGGAATTAATCTTACAAATCAGGGGTTCTAAAAAGAGATTAAATAAGAATGGGGAAAGGGGACAATCCTGCCTGGTGCCCTGACGGAGAGAAAACGATGAAGATAATATGCCATTACATAGCATACGTGCAGTCAGGGAGGAATAAATCCCCCAATCCAGTGTATAAACTCTTGGGGAATGCAATATTTGGGTAGTAGAGCAAACAAGTAATCCCATGAGACCCTGTCAAAAGGTTTCTCGGTGACCAGGGATACCAAAGCTGCAGAGGTTGGAGAGTCCCTGGACACCGAGAAAAGGTATGGCAATTTCCTGAGGTGATAAGCTGAGAGGCTGCCTTTAACAAAGCCCACCTGTTCCCTGCTGATAAGCGAATCCCATACTAGTCCCAACCTACAGGCCAATATCTTAGAGAGTATTTTAAAATCCACATTAATAAGTGATATGAACCCTGGGGGGCGTGACTTGGATGCCAGAGGGTATGGCCACATAAAATCTCAGCTTGAGCCCCAGCCAAGCCATTTGGGGGGAATAGTCTGGCATCTAAGTTCAATTTTATTTAAAACCACCCCACTACACCTCCGAAGCCACAATTATCGGTCCAAAGAGGCGATCGCAGTGTTCGGGGAACAAAATTGATGATCCCGGATGGGACTCGGTCGGGCACATGTAGGCCATGCACTCCTTGCACTCACGTGAAAAGAACGCTATCACTGCAAGGCAGGTAGGTGCCTGATATGTTACCCCCCCCCCATGGTTAGCAAACACTCAGGCTCAGATCTAACACCCTTTGAAGTGGAGGAAAGTAAACTGTGGCAAACCCTGACCGCACGCTCCTTTTTTGAAGACTTTACTGGTACAAGTTGTATGGGGCTTGCTCGTCATGGCCTTGGAGCCCCCTGCACATATACCTGATGTCCACTCTTCCCTGCAACACATAACGTCTCAGCTGGAGACTCTGGTCTCTAGAGTCAATTCTTTATCAACTACCCTTGCTGGAAATGTGGCTGAGCTGCAGATTTTAAATGACAAATTTAATCTAGTGGAGCAAAGGACTGAAAGCCTGGAACTAGGCAAGCCAAAATCCTTCAACGCCTCCAGAACCATGAGAATAAGTTGGCCACTTTATGGCAGAGGGCCGAGGACCAGGAAAATTGCAGCAAAAGGAAGAGCATTAGGATCTTGGGTGTACCTGAGGGATTGTAAGGGATAAATGTGGAGAGATTCTTAAATGAGGAGATCCCGAAGATGCTGGGGGATAGGTGGCATGGGCCATTAGATGTGGAGAGATCGTATCAGGTTCCTGGGGGACCCCGACCGAAGAATCCTGTGCCATGTCCCATAGTTGCATACTTCTTGAGATATTCTACGAAGGAGCGAGTACTGTGAGCAGCCAGGGAATTAAAGGAGGTGATGTGGCACGGGGCAAAAATCTCTTTTTATAGGGATTTCTCTGCTGAGGTGGCAGCTAGGAGGAAGGCATTTTGCCCTGTTAAAAAAGTACTGGTCCAACACGACTTCAAATATGGATTCCGTCAGCTTGCTTACCTGGCTGTATCAAAGGAGAGGAAGGAAATAGTGGCAGAGTCTCCCCGAGAGGTTGAAATTTGGATCTCTAAGAACTGGCCATGCTTGCCTATAAAAACTCTCTCTCCAAGGAAGCTTTGGTGCCCTGACAAGGATAGCAGGAACCCAGTTAAAGGCAAAAACATCCAGAGGGACCAAAATAGAGGTTGGACGAGTCCCCAAGGAAATGGATCCCTCAGCCCTTCTCAACCATGGCAAATAGCTATGGAGAGTTCTGAAAGAGTAGCTGACCATTTAGTGGTCCCTAGTGATACCTCCTCCATAAAACCCCCACTGGACACCAGTTTTGCGACTCGAATAAGGCATCGGTCCAATAGTGACTCGGACTCTGCAGGAGGGCAAGAAATGGCGCTTCCTGCTAAGCTAACCAAGGATGAATCCCTCCACAAGGTGCAACCCGACTCAGAATATATACCAGATGAGACCATAATGGAAGTGGTGGAAATGGGATCCTGGGCTGATTACCTGCCAGATACAGAAGAGCCCACAACTAACTCCACACCCCCCATCAATCCTGGGACATTGTATTTTGTGGAAGTTCTGTCAAAGGGTCTGCAGGGCACAAACAAGGAATCCCTATCAAATGACAGAGCTCCCCCACTGGACTGAAGGATAAAAAGGACTCTATTTGATATTTGCAGGGGGTCTAGTTTCTTCCTTTCTCTCTCTCTCCCCGTCGCTGCTTATTGGGGGTTTTGTAATGGGGGGCATATATTTGTAGAAGTCAAAGCGGGGTATGGGGGGTTTGGAAGTGGTAAAGTGTAGCCACCTTGTTTGGGTAGATATGCATGCAAGGACTACCCAGCACTGATGCCAGTGACATGTGAGAATATTTCTTGACTGGGGTTCCCCCCCTTCCATAACTGGCACCATCTAGGGTCTAAAGGGTCCCTCTTAGAACATGTGAAAGTAGAGAGGGATGCAGGGCAGTAGGGTGGAAGATGAGTGAAATTCTTGCCCGTCTCCCCCCCCCATAAAATAATTTTTTTTTTTGCCCGACTTTGATGCCCCACCCAATCTCATTATATGGGTGGTATTTGTGATGGTATGCTGTGCAGGCACGGCTGGGGTCGGAGCTGTAAGCAGCTGAACAGTTCTACCCCTTTCTTCCCTATTTGAGCCTTTGGCTAGCACGGTGGAGTGTTTACCCTTGCGTCTGGCCAGGGAATAGCACCATTGTGCACACACCAAGACTCATTAGCTTATTGCTTGTTACCTGTTGACATATTGTATTTGAGACTTGTAGGAATTAAATAGTTAACGTATTACTGTACAACCCATAACTTAGTAGGTATCTTCAAAGTTATACAATACCCAATAGTTTAGAGTGTGGTATATTTACTCCTGTTTGTGTTTCCTTCTCCACCACTAGGTCACATGTGTCGCATTCTGCCTGGTATAATCTTCTGGTCTTTCCTTTGCTGAACACTCTATCAAACCTCAGGTGCCCTGACTACTTATCCTATCTCATTCTCTTGGGACCCCTGAGGTGAGTACTTCATTCTTTCACGGAAACCTCAGCATAGTAGTGACGTACTCCAGAATGGGGCTTAAGCTCATATCCTGGAATGTGAAAGGGCTGAACCACCCAACTAAACGAAAAATTGTCCTTAGACACCTTCACTCTTTGCAGGCGGACATTGTGTTACTCCAGGAGATGCATCTTACTGCAAAGACTGTCGGTTGGCTTAAAACGGCATGGGTAGGGACTGTAATTGCCAGCTTGGTTCAAAACAAGTCCAAGGGAGTAGCCATTCTGGTCAGGAAGTCATGTCCATGGACGGTTGACAAAACAATCACTGACGCTCAGAGTCGTTGGATAGGGGCTAGGTTCTCCTACCCGGGGGGGGGGCATGCAGTGCTAGCAAACATTTTCGGCCCGAATACAGACCCTCCCGAGGTATTCCTTAATCTTAACTATGCATTGGAATCTCTCACTGAGGGTTATGACAATAGCCCACTTCTGATAGTGGGGATTTTAATTTGGCCCTTGATATATTTTTGGGTAAGTCTAAGCCCACCCCACAAACTCATCCTAAAGCAGTGGGTACACTGCTGGAAATGATGAGAGAATGGGGCATGATAGACATCTGGCAGAGAGACTACCCCACGGGGAGGGACTATTCTTTTTTCTTGTCGGTGCACACAACTTACAGTCGTATTGATTTCTGGCTTGTGAACAGATGCTCGGCTCAGGATATTGTAGCAACCGAGATTAAGGACATCATAGTATCAGATCATGCTCCTGTCTCTTGCACCTTCCAGCCCACAGGGTATCGGACGCTGGCACTAGGTGGCACTGCAACCCCTTATTGATTAAAGATCCCTCCTTTCGGAACATGGTCCAGGACATTGCCCAGGATTACTTTGCACACAATAAGCTGGGGGAAACGTCCGCGACCATGGTGTGGGAGGCTTTCAAAGCTGTGTTAAGGGGGCATATTATAGCTTTTGTGGCCCAGAAAAATAGGGAGCAAAAGGCAGAACTCAATGGGCTCCAAGCGGAACTCTCAGCCAAGGAGTCACAGTTTAAGATAACTACTGTCGGGGGGCCCTGACGCAACTAAACTGCAGGAGATTGTTGGGCTAAAATACCAGATAAACACTATACTCCACCAACAAGTTGAGTGGCATATGACCAGGGTTAAACATGCATACTGGGAGGGTGGGGATAAGAGCGGGAAACTGTTACCATACCAACTGAGGAAGCAGCAGGCCGCTTCCTGTATTCATGCCCTCAGGGCTGCTAATGCGGAGATATTTATGGGCCCCAAGCAAATCAATGAGTGCATGACACGCTATTACCAGCAGCTGTATCAATCCCGGATCTCTCAACAGAAGGATCATACAGTATGAGGGGTCACCTGAGGGACTTTTGTTTGATGGCTCATATTCCCCAGCTACCAGAAGCCATGAAAAGTGCCTTGGATGCCCCTATCACAGAGGCAGAAATTTACAAGACTCTATCCCGGCTGGCTAAGGGTAAAGCTCCAGGGCCAGATGGTATGACCACCGAACTACATCAACTAGTAAGTTCCGAAATTTGTATCCCCCTACTTGCTGCCATTTGGAAAGCGCACTCGACTGGTTCCCTCCCACCAACAATGCGAGAGGCATTAATCACTCTCATTCTGAAGAAATCAGATGACCTGCTAAATTGTGCAAACTATCGCCCTATTTCATTAATATCTGTAGACACTAAGATCATAGCCAAAATACTCGCCAACCACGTGATGGAGGTCCTACCCTCTGTAGTACACCCTTCCCAAGCTGGCTTCACTAAAGGCAGGGCAGTGGCTGATAATATCCGCCTCTTGCTCAACATCTAATGGCTAGCCCTTCGATCTCCCACTCCTATGGCAGCTATAGCAGTCGACTTTTCTAAAGCTTTCGATTTGGTTGAGTGGCCCTATCTGCATGAGGTACTCGATTTATGTGGTTTTGGCACCTATTTTAAACAATGGGTCCATGTCTTGCATAATAAACCTACAGCTAGAATACTTACCAATAAAGACATATCTATGCCCTTTCCCTTGCAGCGGGGCACTCGTCATGGATGTCCGCTATCCCCTTTACTCTTTTTTCTGGTCTTGGATCCTCTTATACGAGTACTCCAGGCCAACAAAGCGATTCAGGGTATCTCGGTGGGTGATCGCAATTATCTTGCAACTGCATATGCAGACGATCTACTCCTTACTCTTTCCCGCCCACAGGAGTCCCTTACCCCGGTGCTGGAGTCTTTGCAATCATTTGCCAGTATATCAGGGTTGCAAGTCAACCAAAAGAAAACCAGTGTCACTCCTCTGAATGGGGCATGCACTAAAGACTGTCTGCAGGGGATGGAATTGTCATGGGCTCCCAACAACTTACAATACTTGGGTATACACATCCCTTTTGTCTGGGGGCACATAGAATCTAGGAGTTTAACCCCTTTAATCGCACAGCTGACAACTGAAGTAGCATGCTGGAAATGGCTGAACCTGTCCCTTCTAGGGAAGGTGGCAGCACTTCCCATGCTCATGCTGCCCCGAGTAGCGTATCTGCTGAACAACCTTCCCATAATGTTGTCAAACAAAGTATTCCAAACATTAGAAAAGTTAATCTCATGCTTTCTGTGGGAAGGATGGAAACCAAGGTGGGGAGTTCATAAATTACAAGCACACTGGATGGGGGGGGGCTTAGGGCTTCCCTGGTTTCGGGGATATCACTGGTCTTTCCTAGCTGCTCTAGCGGTCAAATGGTTTGTTCTAGCTCCTCTTACTTTACAGCCATGGATACAATTAAGAAAGGCAAATTTGTCAGCCCATCCCTCTCAGCCTACTCTTAACTAACACTGCTATATCCCCAGACAAACTCACCCCAGTTATGGACACTACTAGGAGAGCCTGGTTCCATCTTATGAAGGCGGCCAGGACATCGAAACAAGGTGCTATGCTACCCTTTAGGTATTTAGACCTCTGGCACAACCCACTTACTAGGGTGGACAACAAACCCCTGACTTGGGTCTCGTGGGAAGGGAAAGGGATCCATATCATGCAGGACCTCTACCTACCAAATACTAGCGCCCTTCTGTCCTTTGAACAACTTCGAGCATGCTTTTCGTTAAAGCCACAAGACTTCTGGAAGTTCCTGCAACTTTGCAGCGCAGTGCAGGCCATTGACTGGATGGCTAAAGGGCAATTGAGATGGCACTGGTTGTCCTCACTACATCAAAAGCCTTCCTTTCGTGGGTTAGCAGGTAGGTTCTATAGTACTTGGTGCGAGGTGCAATCGGATCATACGGAGATGTGCAGAATGGCAAGGAGCACAGATATAGGAATTCATATTGGTCAGAGACCTGGTCTTGCTGCCTTCATGTGGCGTACTCCACCTATAAGGACGTTAGAAGCCAGTTAATTCAGCTTAAGATACTCCTTAGATGGTATAGAATGCCTGCTGTCCTATTCAAGTGGGGGGCTCTCCCACATGCACGATGCTGGAGATGTGAACACAGTCCCGCTGACACCTTGCATCTCCTATGGAAATGCCAAGCCTTAGTCCCTTTCTGGTCAGTGGTAGCAATGGACTGCTCAGGGGTGCTGGGGCAGCCCATAGACCTTTCGCATCCTATGCTGCTGTTGGGAGATCGGGCCCCGCTTGGACAGCTAAGACTACAGCATCAGAATTGGATTCTGGTTTTTCTGTTGGAGGCTAAGCAGCTCCTTTTAAGACATTGGCAGCAACCTCTACCTCTGCCCATTTCACTATGGCACTCAGCTATTGCCAGATTAGCTACTTTTGAAAAGCTTACTTATGCTGCTAGAGGGCAGCAGTCCATGTACTTTTCCAAATGGGAGGATTATCTTAACTCAGCATTGTGCTGGGATCCCCCTTCCCTCTGCCCTGGAAACCACCTCCCCAGGCCACTGTTAGTGGGATAGCCCCTGTTCATGTAATTCGCAATATAAATACACGGATATGATTTCTATGTGCACATTCAGACAAGATTTTGGCTGCTGCTATGCTGAGGTTTGACTTATTCTGTTTTGCTATACTCTCTTTTGGTAGGCCAGATCTTAGCTATATGGATGGCCTGTGCATGTAGCTGGAAAATTCAACCCTGAGGATGAGGCACTTATGTGACCTAGGCGTTGAGTATGAGTTATAGGTGAGATAAGGTGCATTAAGATAGATAGGAGAATATGTTCTTACCAGTTATATGGAATAGTTCTGACTCTAAGATATATTTTCTTGTGTGATGTATACTGGCATGTGCAAACAACTCTGTAATGCCTTAATGTAGCAGGAGTTTTCCTGTTTTGGAATATGATATGTGATGTTTTTGTAAACAATAACAATTATTCTATGATAAAAAAATAAGTGATATGAACCCTTAGTTAGAGACCAGCAATGGGTCCCAACTGGGTTTAGGAAGAACCACAATGGTAGCTGCATTCAGAAAGGGATCAGACATGCCCTCTTTAAAAATATAGTTATAAGTATTTTAAAGAATAGGGGCCACCTGATCCTTAAAAGCCTTGTAGAAATTGGTAGCAAACCAGTCTGGACAGGGATCCTTATCTGAAGCAAGAGAGTCAATAACCTGGGACACCTCAATCAGGGTCAGAGGAGCTCTTAGGATAGCCACATGACAATCCCCCAGTTGAGGGAGTGCTATATCTTGGAGGAAGGATTCAAATATAACTGGGCAAAAAAGGAGTGAGGGCGGAGCATATAACTGCTGATAAAAAGTTTTAAAAGCATCAACAATGTCCCAGAGAGAAGTGAGGAGGTGGCTGGAATCAGAACAGATTGAGGAAACAATCCTATTCCTTGCTTGACAACGAAGACGAAAGGCCAACAACCTCCCGGCCTTCTCCATTTGGTCAAAATATTTTACCCTAGAGCATAATATAATATGTTACACCTTCTCTCCTAACAAAGTGTCATATTGGAATCTGAGTTTCTCCAACTGTTCTCATTCCATTTGAGGGAAAAGCCAATGAAATATGCTCCTAGAGGGATCTTATACTGGCTAACAAGGAAGTAAGAACAGCAGAAGTATGTCTTTTATGTTTAACAGAGAAACAAATCAGTTGTCCTTGGAGGGAACACTTCAAGGCTCCCAATAAAATGTCAAGTTTAGGCATGGAGGGAGAATTGAAATACACAAAAGTGGTGATACAGAATTGAAGATGCTGCAATTACTCTTTTGATTTAAGTAGTTGATTATTTAAGTTCCACATCTTGTCTCTAGACAATGAAGGAGTAAAATTAAGCCAGATAAAAGCAAGATGATGGTGGAGGTGACATTAGCAAAGTAATGACACAGGACCACTCCGGGAAGGTAATCTACTCCCAACAAAAAATAATCAATTCTAGAGAGGGAATTGTGTGGGAGGGAATGGAAGGAATACTCACAAGCAGTCGGCTTGAGAACCCGCCATGGATCCACCAGGCTGTCTGACTGTATAAAATCGTTGAGAGCTAATTGACTGGGTGAAGGGGCCTGTCAGAATTATTGGGAGAGAATTCCAAGGGGCTAAGGTAGACATCAGAGTGGTAAAAAACAGGGGTCACCTGTATTGGTGCTGTACACCACATCCAATACTACTTCCAAGTGGCCAAGCAAAGCTCAGATAAAAACATAATGCCCCTGTGAATCTGCCACTTCCTGGAGAGGGTGGAAGAGAATTCTTCCGGCTATAAGAATGGCCACACCCCTCTTGCGTGAATCGGAACCAACTCCAAAGGCCTGTTCCACCCAAAACCTCCTGAAAAGGAGAACCTGAGATGGAGGCAAATGGGTTTCCTGGAGAAAGGCTATATCAGCTTGTAGCTTATTTAAATGGAGTAAAATGTTGGACCTTTTATTAGGAGACGGTGTGCTTTTAATATTCCACATGCAAAAGTTCTAAGCTGCCATTATATAATAATAAAAAAAGGACAAGAGCCAGACAATGGTGCATATAACTAGTCAAAAAAAGGATGAAAGGCCCTGCCCAGTGGCCCTGAAGGTTGAGGCACTGGACACCACATCTAGCACCACTCTGGCGACCCGAGTTCGGGAGCGAGCTTGGGTGCTGGGGGCCGGCAGGGAGGGAATGGATTGAGCATCCTCAGAATGGCTCTCCTTTCCCTGGGGAGGGTATTGGGGATGGCCAGTGTCCCAGCAACCCCCGGTGGAAACCAGGGGCACTGCAGGACAGCTGTCTAGACAGTTGCATAGGTTTAGCATGGTGGACGCCAGCAGGGTTGCCATGCACCATGTTGTCATTGCACACCACACTCAGGGGGGGTGGGGAAGTACAAAGAAAACCCCCCACTGGCTGGATAGGTGATGGCTCCACAGTGCCTTACCATCACACATCTGTAACTGGACCTCTGCCTCTGCCCCTTGAACTCCCCATGGACCTAGGTACATGGGTCCTGTGGGGAGAGCTAACAACTTTGAGGAGATTGGGGGTCTCAGTCGGTGGTAGAGCGGCAGGCGAGCTAGTAGCCTGAGAGAGTTCCAGTCTGGTGGACTTCCATAAAGAGAATCGAAAAAAAAGAAAAAAAAAGGATGAAAGGCAACAATAACAACATAATCCCTCTTCCAGCGGTACCCACCCTTCCACAATCCTGATCTAAATACGAAGTCAAGTGACATAGAAAGCAATTAAGAAATCCCTCTATAACAGTAGTAAACCCCCTCCCCACCACCAAATAGTGACCCTAATCCCCCCCAAGCAAAGAACAAAACCCCTCCAACCCCAAAAAACAACAAAACACAAATGTCACTGAGCACTCATAAATCCACCAATCAGGGTGTGAAACAGGTGGAAGTGGGGAGTAGTAAAACAAGACAAACCAATGATATACATGTAACTTTTGTATAGGCGGGTACACAGAACTTCAGACCACACTTCCTTAAAAGACCGAAAAAAATGTAGCCCACCAACATTCAGAAGCGGTAACCAATGTCAGTACAATATAAACTGAATAAGAAACCATATAAACACCTTGAACCCAGGAACTTCAAATGAGAGAACACTCTGCAAAATCAAAACAATGACATTATCCCATCTCAAATTCCGGCTCATGAGGCCTCCCAAGATCAGCAACTTCATAACATCCCCACCGCGGCCCAGCAATATTTAAAGTCTCAAAGGTTAATCAATAGTGCAGCAATTACAACTAAGGAATGGAAAATCCAGAACATACCCCCCATGTTATTATAATGTCAAGAAAAAAAAAAAAAACAATATGCAACATCAGAAACTATTGAACCCTGATTTGACAAATATACCTGAAGGAGCTCCATGACCTAAAAACAAACTAATTGTTCACCGGATTTGGTGTCCAGAAGGTAACATATCCTTGAGAGCCAAAGTCTAAGTAATATATAATAGAAGCAGTCTTCAAAACAAGAATGCTCTGTTGCAAAGTGCTCAGATCCAGTTCAAGGAAGGAGGCATGGGCAGATCTAATCCACAAATCACAGTTCCCACCAGGTAAAAGCCAACCAAGAAGAATGTAACTGGAAGGCTGAAAGTGAGGAAAAGTCTGACATCTGTGTGAAGATTTATGCAGTTGCAAATATATTCTAACCAAGCCAATCACCAAGTGGAAAAATATCAACCAGAAATCACTCTCAAAACATGGCCAACACAGGATAAGTAAACAGCTATAAAGTAGAATGTCCATGTCAACCTGCATTGAAGAGATCTGGAAGAAGGCATTGAAGTTCCTCGGCAGCTTGGTTGTTGTCTTCAAAAGAATGTCAGGTATCATGGATGCAGACTTGGAGAAGAGAGGGATATAGCATCCTGAACTTTATGCCTGCAGGAATCAACTTAGTCACTGTCAGGTGAAAGGCAGCACTCTTTGTCTGACTGATGCTGTGAGATCTTGAGTAACATGGATTTTATTGCCCTCCCACAAAAGTGATCACACCTCACAGAGCTTGTTAAGGACATGCTGCTTGTCCAGAAAATTGAGGAGCTTTAAAATGAAAGAACGAGGTGGTGCCCCAGAAGAGGGTCTGTCCCCCAAAGCATGGTGCACCTGTTCCACAATGTAGCATGGGCTGTTTGGTGATGGACCTGCCAGCCTCTCCAAAAAACATGGAGTAAACTGAATAGGAGTGGACCTCCTCGGCTTCCTAGGGGAGCCCAAGAACTACCAAATTATTTCTCCTACTCCTCCCCTCCAAATCTTCAAATTTTAGCTCTGTCTTATGAAGGTGTTGATAGAGGGAGGAGATCTCTGGCTCAGTTTTATCCTTCCATTTGTCAAGAGATATGGCTTAGGCATCTACATCACCGACCCTTCGAGAAATGTGCCCCAATGTCCCTCCTAACCAAGGTAAGCTCCGTTGTTAGTAAGGCTAGGGCATCTTTGAGATGCTGCAGTTCCAAAAGAAAATCTTCAGTCAGCAGAACTGCAGCCGATGTAGCAGCAGCACCCTAATAGGACTTTGAGCTTTGGCCTTTAGGCTTTTTTGAAGCCTTTTCTGGTGTTTGCAGTGGAGTATGGCATGGCAGGCTGTTTCATCTCCACGTCTGTACAGCATACAGAATCTGAAAAACACTGCAGCTGTGAACTGCTGAGTCCAAGAACTTGCTGTGGAGAAAATAACAATCTACTAATAGCAAGGTAAATGGGGAGAAAAATTATTTAAAGTGGAGCTGGTGGGAGCGGAGCGAGGGAGCTGCTCACTCTTAGCCAGGCATCACGTGACTCCTCTACCTGCACTGCGGGCTTGCGCCTTCAACTATAATGGCCAGTCTCTGGGGGGTGAGGGACTCAAGTAGCTCTTTGTCAATAGACCATTCGGCTGTCACTGAAAAATATTTGACATTTACCATTTACTGTGTTTTCTGCATCAAACTGATAGGTTTGTGACATGAGGTGTGTGTGTGTGGGGGGGGACTACTTGATGTCAGTTGATCGAAAATCTTGTTACTGAGAGCACAAAGTGGCGGGTGTACAGTTTACAATTTGTGTGTGCCCTTTGATATTTGTGCCACTGGCACTTTTGTTTACCCAGGCTCTGTTGTCTGATAGAGGCCCACTTTGCCAGGGTTATCAGCCAGTCAAAGCCTGGGATTTTCTGAAACCATTTTCTAATGCTATTTATCATTCCAGGCTCATTTTCAGTAACTAAATCCAAGTTGACCTTTATACTTGTTGACTGCTGTACAGAAATGGTTTAGAATGCTGTCCAGAACTATATCCAGGAACATGTGCATTGCTGTTGATTACCTTGGCTTTTACTTTAGTCAATATCATGGTAACTGATAATCCTCATAATCACTGTCTCAGCTCTCCTATAGGCTTTCCTTATCTATTCACATCTTTTCTGACTAATCGTCTCCTCTTTGGAGGCCTACAACAGCAGCAGTACCAAATCATCCTTTCCCACTTGTTATTCTATTCTTCAGTCCAAAGTGTTTCTGCTTCATCTGCCAGGTTGTTTGAATAACTTTTTTTCTGTTGAAAAATGTCCTCTCATACCCATATGGCTACCTTACTTGTTTTGTTGCTATTATCCCTTCTGAACACTCATTAACCAGAACAATGAATCCCCTTGTACAATAGCATGTGGTCTGAACAGGGATTTGTTAAATGGCAAAGGACAACTTGATCCAAAAAGGACACTCACTATTTTGCTTTAAACTTTGTGTCTCATTACAACAGAGGTGGGTAGGTGATTAATTTTACCTAGTCTAGAGGGACAGAGAAAGTGCAAGAGAGAGCGAGAGAGAGAAGAAAGAGAGAGATAGCTCTTCTGTTTCTGTTGACCTGGACACTGACTCTGCTGGGGTTTCTTTACCATTGTCTATCTCTGAAAGTGTTAAGAAGTAGAGGAAAAGAACATAAAAGGTTTTTTTTTTCTCGGAAAACAGACAAATATTGTATAGCAGTGAAGAACATCTGGCCAGAAACTCGGTGTGAATACAAATATAGCCTTCTGCAAACCCAGAAATGCCACTAACACCACCAAAATAAGCACCTCTAACATTCAGAGAGGAATTAGAGTATGTCTGGAGGTCTAATTTGCCCACAGGACCCACCATTGAAAAGTTTCTAAATGGTGTATGTTACAGTGTCTCTGGCTAACAACTGGCTTGTCTTACTTCATTAATGCTACCACAAGTCCCCAATTATTTTCCACTGGTTATTTAGGCTTCTTGACACACTTTAGTTCTTAGCTACATAAAACAAGGCCTCCAGGCATAGGAATCCCAATCTATTTTCATGCATTCCACAGCATTCCCCAGTAGTAGAAGCAGTCTCACATTAACTTGGTACTGCATGTGCTCTCAGAGATGGAATTCAAGAAATTGCCAGTAAAAATGAGTTACCTGTACATTTTAAAGCACAGATGTGTCACAGACTTAGTAAATATAAAATATTTAATATTTAAAGAATGTATATGGTATATAAACAATACATGAGGAAATACAGAACACAATAGGAAAATCAAAATAAAGAAGTTTTAAACTAAAACTTTATACTGAACATCAAAATACTGAACTGAATCTAAATTTCTTCCCACATAGGTTACAATTCCAACCAGGGACCCACAGAAATATGTAGGGTTTAGAATTTCAGACCTGACTCTTCTCTCCAAATGGACACACTATTTTGATAGACCTTGCCTTAGTTGCCATATGCCCTGAGCCCACACAGCTTCTCTCTAAGCAGCGCAGAGAAGTGGGTTTTCTTTACTTATGTATCCCAAGATATTGTGTAATTGAGCTCTCATGAGATGCCATGGAGTTGGGACCTGATGTTACCAATGGCAACTGGCTTGTTTGTGTCAGTGACATCCAATCAGCTCTAGTGAAGTCTTAGCCACTTTTGGGCAGTTCTGTAGTTGGTCTTCCTTGGAGCAAACAAAATGGGCACTCAATTAATATCTGAACAAGTGACATGGTAAACTTTAGTACTCTCAGACTTCTCAGCTGATATACCATTTTTTTTACTAGGCTACATAACAACCCCTTCACCCAGTGTTAACCAACATCAGATCAATTACAAGATAATTACTGTCTATTAAGGGCTATCTTCCCCCACCATTTCCAGAGGTTGTCCTGGTTCAGCCCATCGCTTGCCACACCTAGCCCAGAGAGATGCATCTTAAGAAATTCAGTAATACAGAAAATTATATTAAGTATTGCACAGTTGAGGTGAGGAATCTGTCACAGTGTGTAATAGAGAAAGATGTAAAGAATCAGCAGCTAAGAAGGATGACAGAGCAAGAAGGGTTGTATTATAAGGGTTAGCAAGAGAGTAGGTAAACTGTAAAGGCCAGTCCTTTAAGCCCAGATCACCCTTAGTAGCCTCACAATAGGCAAATACTTGCATTATAGGGTTATAAATGCTCTGGGATGAGTCTCTTAGTATAAGAGTGTTGTGTCATGCAGTTTGGGGGAGAAGACTGGTAAACTAAGTAGTGCTGTGTAGCCAGACCATGCAAGATGAGGCTTTTTTACAATAAAAGATACAACTAAATGCACATATAATCTTATAAATCACGTGAGTAAGCTAGAGGGATTTATAAGTTTTATGTTGCACTGTTTGTAATTTAAAAAATGTAATGAGGTAGTATTAGTAGTAGTAAAAACATTTATTTTTAGGCATGATAAAACATTTAGAGCCCAAAGCACCTATTTACATGGTTGTCCTGGTTTCAGTTGTTGGTTACGTTTTATACATTTTACAGGTTTTGATTAATACACCAGACATTAAGATACTGACAAAATAAACTCTTACATTAGTACAGATAAAAATGTACAAAATTTAGTTCATCCACACTCTGCCATATTCAGTAAATCCCTTACTACTGTATATTAATACATATTCCCACACATCTCTTGGCTAAACAGATATACGACCTAATAATAAATACCATATAACAAGATATAATTTGCACATGGTGCATCTCATATAGAAACCCATTACAACAAAATAAAAATACAAGGTATATACATTAGTAATAATATTACTCCTCCCCGCTGAAATTTACTATTTGATATTGGGAAGTTCCAAAAAAAGCTAACAGCTTATCGACTCAAAACATGTACATTTCTCAAAAATTTGTGAGTTTATAGCAAACATGAAACCATCTGTTTTACTAGTTTCCATGGCCTGGATATTCAAAAGGGTTGTACAAGGCACAACAGGGTTGCCATGCGCAACCCACAATGCACCCCAGTGCGATATTCAAAGGGGCAAGTTGCGCTGTAAAACACCCGATGCACGGTGCAGCGGTAATGTATGCTGCACAAGTGCTGGGGGTGTGCCCATGCATATGTGACACATCCTGATATTCAGCCCAGGATGTGCAGCGCATATGCTGGCACAACTCTGCCTTGCGCAGCTCAGGGAGGAGCAAAGTTGTGCCTGGTAAAACAAGGAACAAGTCCTAGCCACCCACAGGTGAGCTGCTGTATTGCAAGGTGCAACATGGCAGCCACCAGCCATGGGTGGCCACCCACCAACCCAGAACACTGTCCACAAGCTCCCTACCCTGGGAGCATTGTGCCTCCCCATCGACAGATTGCGGGCATAAGTATATGAAATCCCTGATGGTCTAGTGGATCACTTTCCATTGCCCGATCAAGGGCATAAGTATAAGAAATCCCTGGTGGTCCAGTGGAAACACCCCCCAACACCTGATCGTGGTCGGAAATAGCGAAAGACACCCTGGTGGACCAGTGGTACCCCTCCCACCCACCCACTGAGGTCCCCCACCCAGCATCCCCCCAGTCAGCGGTGGGTGGCAGCACCCTTCCCGCATGCTGCCAAGCCGCCCGCGGACTGACAGCGTACAGTACATTCTGTATGCCTATTGGTCCACTGCACGGGCCAATGGACATGCAGATCATACTGTACTACACAGGCCTGATATGTGAATGAACGCATCGGTCGGCCGGCGGCTGGGCTGCATGAAGGCAGGGTGCTGTGGGGGTACCACTGATCCACCAGGGTGTCTTTTGCTATTTATGCCCATGATCGGGCACTGGGGGGGCTTCCACTGGACCACCAGGAACTTTTTTTTACACATGCCTGTGATCGGGTGATGGAGAGTGGCCCACTGGACCACCAGGGATTTCTTATACTTATGCCTGCGACTGGTCAATGAAGAACAGTCCACTGGACAGCCAGGGATTTCTTATGCTTATGCCCGCGATCTGGTGAATGGGAATGGGAACTGCCTTGGGACTGCAGGGCGTCGGTCCCCGACAGCTGCAGCCTGGCAGGGCGCCAGGCGCAAGTTGCCGGGGATCAGGTGCTCCACATGCAAATGGGGCAATAATGACATGCAAATGGCCCCATTTGCACCTTGCATGCATAATGGCCTCATTTGCATGCCCAGTGCTGAATATCGCGGTTGATGTGCCTAGCGCAATCGCACTTGTGCTGGTGCATCCCCCTGCTCCCCTTCTGCCACTTGCGCTGGTGCAGTGCCACTGCACCATGCACAGTGCATGTGCCCTCAGTGCCATATTCAATGGTGCTGAGCCATGGTGCAGCACCATTGAGTATCGCCTGGTTTATGCCCTGGCACAGCCCAGTTGCACTGTGCCCAGGCTTACGCACCTGCTAGGCGCAGTCTGAATTTCCAGGCCCATGTGTCTGGGTGGATTTTGTTCCATATGGTTGGGATCTGATAATCTACTGTCACCTGGCCATAGCTGTTTATTTTATCTTTGGGATCCTCGTTCCTCTTGTGCAAGCATCTCTTATCGGATATTGGTTTGTATCACATTCCTGAGTTCTGAAGGTGACACCTGCTACCTTTCCTTTCATTAGCTTAAAGATCATTTATTTATTTATTTATTTATTTATTTATTTATTTCAGTTTTGGATTTACACCTTTGAGTCAGGGACTCTTTTACAAAAAGTTCCAAGTCAGTCAAATACAATACAGTCAAATACAGTTCAGGGCAAAACAGTTAAGATAGAATCACATAGTTATCACACATGATTACAGTTAATGTCACAGCACAGAACATAAATTCAATGATATAGATCATAGGAAAAGTCCAGTGGCAAGCATTAGGGTGTCAGGGAACATTAGGTAAGCACACTGTTAGAGCAGAATAAAAATGCATTGCAAGGGTGCAGGGAGATCAACAGGCAGGGAGGAGACCCTTTATTTGGAGGGGAGGTATTATGTCCACAGCTACTACAGGGGTGAGAAACACCAAGGTAGTGCAGCCAGAGTAGGCTTTGTCGAGGAGAACATGTGGTACTGCAGTTAAGTGCTATGGGGTGTGTGGGAAGGGGGGAGGGGTGAGGGGTGAGGCACACTGCTTTCCACATATTAACATTACTGAATCCCACCCCAAATCACTATACAAACTACAGTGATGTTTGTCTAAAGGACTTCTCGGCACAAATCTGTCAATTCTATTCGATACTACTTCCATTTTCTGTAGTATATATCTGATTCTATGCCTAAGTACAACATTTCCATACTTCAGTACTGGAATTAAGAACTGAGAAACAACTGTTTTTCTTGCTTTTTTGGACAAGACAAGAGCAGTAGCCACATATGTACTTTATTATATTATAAATATGTGCATTGAATTTTAAATGATTGTCTATTAGGATTCCCAGGTATTTATATTCACTGGTATTCTTAAGCTGCAACCCATCCATAGTTTTTTTTTTTTATTTATGTTCAATTCGTTTTTTTTTTTTGGGGGGGGGGGCAAAATATCATGGCCTGAGTTCTTTTTGACTTAAAATCAGTACTGAATGTCCAAACCACTTTTCCATCTGATTAAAATCTGACTGTAGTTTTTCTTCCATTTGTTGTCTATTTTATCAACAGAGATCAACAATATATCATCTGCAAATAACCTAATAGGTATTTTCTATAAAAATGGCTAAATCATTAATAATATTACAGACAAAACTTGTCCCAGAATAAAACCTTCCTTACTCCCCTCTAAGTTTCTTATGGATGAGACATAGTTTGTTACGGCTTGTTGTGACTTCTCTTCTAAATAGGTTCCAAACCATTGAACTATATTTTGTGCTGCTCCTATAAGCCTCAGTTTGTCTGATAAAATGGTATGATTGACCAGATCAAATGTCTTTGAGAGGTCGATGAACACTGCACCCACAGAGTCCCCTTTGTCTAATGCTCCTGCTAATAGACTTGTAAACTTAATGAGTGCAGCGCTTATTGGCCACTCCATTCTAATCTAAATCCTGCCTGGTACTCAGATAAAACTGAATAAGTCTCTAAATAATCATACAACTGCCTGCATATAGTTCTTTCAAACAATTAGGATTTTATAGACAGCAGTGCCACTGGTTTGTAATTTGATGGCTTATTTCCATCCCACCTTCAACAATTGGAATTATTTTGGCATATTTCCATGTACTAGGGAATATACCTTTCTACAAACGCCTATTAAATAAGCCTGTTAGAAAAGGAGAAATGAAGGGTACTGCATTTAAAAAAAATCACTTCAACCGGGTCAAAATCTGGTGTTTGTTTTGTTTTTATGTTACTTAACTCCTTCTGTAGTTTTTGGCATTTTATTTTACTTTTTGTAAGTAAATTTCAGGCTTTTCAGAAATAAATTTTTCTGTTTGGTCTTACATCAAATTTACTTCTATTCTCTCCCATAAGAATATCCAGAATCTTATAATCTGGCAAATTGCTGAAGTACTCATTAAAAATGTTTGCTGTTGTTATAGCATTTTGCTTTGATCCATCTTCATTATGAAATCTGGTGCTCGATTTGGTGCTATTACAGATGTCAAAACTGTTAAACATTTTATGATTGCTTACCCTCTCTAAAATTCATTGATGTTGCCTTTTTATCTGCCTCATTACTTAGTAGAACTGAAATGCATGTTAAAGGTGTAATTATACCCATTCTTATTTTGTTTCAAATCCTTAATCAACTCTTATTGCATACTCCCTTATCACAAAGAACACCCCTAAACAGCGTAATCACTCATGCTGTATTTGTCTCCTCTTTTCCCACCATATACTTAATGGCTAGACTGTGCTGGAGATGTTCTTCTGTTCAGGAAGGATTCAGTGGAACTTGCTCAAGGAATGCACACAAATACCTTTTTGTGTGGTAATACCATTATAGAGGGAAGTCTGTGTTTCACTTTTTAAAAGAAAAAAAAAGAATCAGGCTTAAACTACCAGCTACTTCAACAGACTATACAGAATGTGAACAATTATAACCTAATTTTGTAAATCTAGAAATACTTTGGGGCCTAAGGGGGTTGGCAGTGTCACTTTAATTAAAGTCCAGTAAGTGGAAGGGTCTGTTGCACTATTATGTACAATATTTTGATTTTAATTTTTTCATCAGTGTCTTACATCTATTTCTGATCTTTTTTAAATTCTTCCAATAAGAGTCTCTTGAGCTTTTCTTCACTTTTCTCCATAGCCTGTTTACTGATCTATTTTATTTCCTAGCTTAGTCATTACCCAGGGCATATGTGTTTTTTGACTTTTCTTGCTTTCAAAGGAGCAGGAGCGTTACATACTTTCATACACATAGCTGTAAATCCAACTATGGCCATTTCTGTGTGTGGAATTAAGTATATTCTGTCCCATTTACTGTAATTCTTTGTATACTCATATTAAAAACACTTTGGTCAACATTTTTATAACATCTTTCAGTAAGGTATGATTCTTCAGTGTGGACTTTACTTGTCTACTTTATCAAATACATAACCATGCAGTGGTCACTTAAGTTTGGTTCCGGCACTTCTGCTTTTGTTTGTTTTAAATTTGAAGAAATAGAGGGGGATGTAGCAGACAGGCAACTAAGTTGGTGCCTTAATTGTGAAGCTCAGCAATTTTAGGAGGAAAAACCCCATCCATCCACAAAAAAACATTACCTAACAAGAAAGTATTGCACTCACCTGGTCCAGATTTCCCTGTACTGCCGACAACTACATTTGTCCTTTTCCTCTGTGGTCAGGTGACCAAATTTGTCGATGGGGATGGTGACTGAGCATTTAGGTGCGAAACAATCACTGTGACTCATGCTAGTCCATCATCTAAAGTTCCTCACTTTGCCGCTAACCTGTGCCAGCTGAAAGATAGATTCTTACTGGCAGCAGTATGGTTGGGTCTTCACCTGATTCAAGAATCTATGCTTCTGCAGTTGTGGGGACGAGATCTGGAACCAGTTTTCTGTTGAGCATAAGGACCACATGGGTCAGGCTGGTATCCTGCTCTAATGTAGCTTCCCTAACAGCATGGCTCTCACTGATGCAGCTGTGGCCAGTCTAACCTTAGAATAAACAATGAGCTGCCTTCCCAATTGAAGCCTGAACATAATACACCAAATGGTCAGATGGAAAAGGACCTCATCCTTATATTCTAAAAAGCAGCTGTCCACTACTGAAAAACATCTTTGGGATAAAATACACTAGTGGATCTGCTGCAAAAGTCGCTGATTTCTGCATCAACTGATCACACAGTGTGCTCACCCAGACATTAACAGGAAACCAGCTATTCACTACTGAACAGCATTCATTACACTAAACATCAGACAGGTAGTCTCCTAGGAGAGTAAGTCACTTTAGGGCTGGTGAGCAGTGGGTCCAAATGTTTAAACGTTTCTACAGTGATTCTCCCCCAATCAACACCGAGCTAATGCACCACATTCCTAATGCTTGACCACCAGTAAGGCAGTCAAAGTTCCAGGCTCACTGTGATACAAGTTTATATGCACTTCTAAGGGATGCTGATGTCTTTTCCATTATTAGGTGCTCCCCTTGCTGTCTGTGTAGGCTATAGTGCACTGCCCTCATATTCCTGAATTCCCTGTGGTTATATAGCACCTTACCAACAAAATGTTTCAGCATCCTCTTTACTCTGCTGTGGCTCCTAATGATGGAGCCCAAATCTCGGTGATGTACTCACAAATTTTAAAAGACATTGTGGAACTCGAAGACACCATGTGCAGACAAACCATGACCTAGCAGCTTTAGGGTGCAGAGTGGCAGCTGTGGAACACAAATGTCACCAACTAGAAGATTTGGCCCACAGCAATCAAGGATGTCTCAGATAGCATGATCAACAAATAAAATACTTGTTGTACAAGGTTGACAACATGGAAAACCACACCAGGAGAAAGATAAAGCTGGTGGGCTTTCCTGATGGTGTAGAAGACAGAGAGATATTTGAAGTTTTGTAACATGCTATATCCATCCATTAAAATACCCCTAACTGCCCTCCTCTAGAACTCAAAAAGGCACACCATTCTCTGGCCCCAAGCCTCAGCAGAGTGAACATCCTTGACCGATCCTATGAAAATTACTTGGCTACCCGGTAAAAGACAATGTTCTTTGACCTTCTAGAAAATGAGGCCTTCTGATGGGGGATGGCCACAGCATTCTAATATTTCAAGAATTTTCCCCAGACTTATCAAAGCACTGCAGAGTGTATGCCTCAATTAGGTCCAAATGTACCCAGCTCTCAGTAAATCAATTTCTGCATTACCCTGCCCTGCTTTGATTGCAGGTTAATGGCACATACATCACATTTCAGTCTCCTGCGGAAGTGGAAGAGTTCATATAGCAGCATGGGCCAAATCATCACTTTTGAACCACGTCCTCTAGTACACTAACCTCTACCAATGCCCAGCTGTTGAAAATGGTTCCAAAAGACCAACTGCAGCTCCCTGCTGTGGCATACCCTGCCTCTGCAGACACTGAGTCCTGGTGTCAAGTTAACAGAGGTGGAAACTGGAAAAAATACTCATCACAACTGGGACAATAGCCACTGTCACCCAGACACAGATCTAGGAGCAGGAAATGCAGCCCACTCGCCTCAGCCTCAAGCAGCAGCTCACCAGCCTACCCTCCAGTAAATACTCAGAACAGATTTGCTTCCTTGAGGTAAACTTCACACGAGTACCCCGCAGCCCCAGAAAACCACTCCTCAGGGGCAATGGTTGCACAAGTACGACAGACATCATCAAATGAAGAGCAGGGTCGGAAATCTTGGACAGACAGAGTGGCAGCAACAACAGGATTATCAGACCAGCCTCTAACTCCTACGATGACCATGCTTCCTCCGACGACTAAACAGTCTCCAAAATCCTGATTGCAAAGTGCCAGGACACAGTGAGTATTTTCATGTTCAAGACTCAAGAACTGACTGTCTTCTCTTTTTTTTAAATGATTTTTTTATTAATTTTAATAAAATTGTACATAGCTGTATACAGTACCCTAATACATCCAGAGCTAAAATAACAGGGTTAGGATTGTAACAGTTGATTGAAATCAAATTCCATGGCAGGTACAGCTTTAGGTTATATTCTAAATTCCATCTGAGTGATAATAAATATAAGTATAGACATAGATATAAGGCTTGGGACACATCTCTATAAGGGGTAGCATGGACTACATAACTAATAAGTTGCTTAAATAAGGTCCAATTTTCTAATATACCTTCTAGTTTAATTTGCCCTCCCTCCTCCCCTCCCTGTGTCCCCATAGTACTCCAGTTTCTATAATTTAGATTTAGGGTACAGATTCTGAATAATGTTCTAGTTGATATAGGATCCATTTTTTCCACTGATTATCAAATTATCAAACTACTAGTCTTATTATTCATTCTAGTTGAAATTCTTTCCAAATAGTATATTTCATAGGTTAGCTTTCTCCAGTCTTCCTTGGTTGGGGCCTGTGTGGCAAGCCAATGTCTCGTAATTATTTTCATAGCTGCAAGGACAAGAAGTGTCAGCATTTTGTATAGCATTTTCTGTATTCGTATTCCACTGGATGGGGTTGCTTTCAGTATAAAAGTGGTTGAGCACCTCTGGTCTCTCATATATTGCATTTAATTCTTGCACAACTTCTTGCCAATAGCTTCTTATCAGTGGGCATGACAATATTATATGTCCCCATCCCACTTTTATTTGGCTACATTCCCTCCAACATGTATTGTGCTCCCCTTCAAGGAAATGCGCCGTTATATCTGGTGTTCTAAAGAACCTTATTCTGGCTTTCCACACGTATTCCCTCCAACACAAGTTTGAAGAAAGCTTGGAGTACATTATTGTTTGAACCTGCCATTGATCCCTCTACAGATCTGAGCCCAATTCCTTAGACCATCTAATTCTAAGATACTCCAGAGAATTAGTGTTGTAGTCTCTAAGCACTGAATACAAGGCTCCAATTATGTGTTCCTGTATCTGTCCCCTTAAGTGATATATCACCATCTGAATAAGAGCAGAGGAAGAACTGACTGTCTTCTGAACTGGGTGATAATGCTCAGGTTTGGCAAATCAGATCTTAACTGCTAATTTCCTTGCTATTCTGTGGGAATGGCAGAAAGTTCAACAGAAGCTGGGACCTTCAGGAAACTACCTGTTTCACTTTAGCCAGCCCAATGTGTTGGCAGAGATCAGCCTAATCCCCCTTTCTGATAGAGGTCCTCTGCACTCAATCATCTTTCATGAGCATACATTCTACCAGCACCATTCTACAAACATAACTGTAATACATGGCTTTGTTCTGGGGTCACCCAGGCAGAAAGGGAAAAAGGTTAGCCTATAGGAATTTCAGGCAGACCAAGAGAGAGCGAGAGATGGATAGGGAGAATTACCTAAGGTTGGCTAGTGTGGCAAGTAAGGAAGTCCAGCTGGCTGGGGCACAACAGGAACTGCAGATAGCTGAGTGAATTAAGAAGGGGAATAAGGCCTTTTTTTGTTACAGTATATAAGCAAGAAAAGGGACAAGAAGGATGGGATTGTTAAAGGAGAGGAGCAGGTGGAGAAGAACAGGGAAAACAGAGATACTAATTGGGTATCTCTGTTCCATCTTCACCAGGGAGAAAAATGGACCAGTGCCTTTAGGAGGGAGAAGAGGAGCAGGGGAAAGGGAGCACAGATGTAGTGATAGAGAAGGCTAGAGTGTTGGAGGGAGGGGCTGCTGGCACAGAAGGTGGACAAATCACCAGGCCCAGATGGAGTACATCCAAGGGCACTGAGGGAACTGACAAAGGAGCTTGCAAGGCCACCGGCGGCCTGTACAATAGTTCACTGGAGTCAAGCATGGTATCGCAGGACTGGAGAATGGCACATGTGGTGCACTTCCACAACAGCAGCCTCAAGGATGACCCAGGGAATTACAGACCAGCCAGTCTGACATCAATCATGTGCAAACTCATGAAGACTATGAGGAAAGGTTGATAGAATATCTAGAGGTGCATGGTCTCCCGGATGCAAGGCAGCATGAGTTTATGTAGGGGGGGGAGATTGTGTCAAACAAATCTGATCAACCTCTTTGACTGTATCACTAAGGCAGTAGACAGGGGCCAAGTGGTAGACATCCTCTATCTGGATTTCTGCAAAGGCCTTTGATGCCATACCCCACAAGAGGTTGATCAGGAAGTTAGCAGAACTTGGGGTTGCGGAGAAAATGATCAGATGGGTGGGAAACTGGCTGAGGGACAGAACCCAGAGGGTGGTAGTGGGGTGAGAGTTATCTAGCACCATGAGGTCACCAGTGGGTCCCGCAAGGCTTGGTGGCGGGACCGGTGTTGTTCAATGTACTCATCAATGACACTGAGGATGGCATTAAGGGTAAAAAATATGACTATTCACAGACAACACCAAGTTCTTTTGGAGGGTAGACACAGCCAAAGGGATACAGGACCTATAGGATGATCTGGAAAAGCTAGAGAGGCAGTCCAGGATCTGGCAGCTTGGCTTCAATGCCAAAAAATGCAAAATTATGCACAATCCCAGGATGGCGTACTACCTTGGAGGGGTCTAGGTATCTGCTAAAGAGAAGGAGAAGGACCTGGAAGTCATGAAATGAGGCTTTCTAGCTATTAATGACAAGGTAAATCCTTGTCTCTGTATATGGCACCTGCAGCAAAGAATGCTACTACAGGTCATAGGCTGCAATATGATGGGGATAGGTACTTCCCTCCCCCAGTCCCCTTTCAGCTGCCTAGCTTTTTAAGAAATTACTTTATTTTCCCAGGTTACTTTTCAGATTTACTGTATATACTGTTTTACAAAGTGCCACTGTTTTTTTTAAGGCTTCCTTCCTCCTCCCTAATGGTTGTAGCTGCTATTCTGAACAGAAATGGAAAAAAAGTTGAGTATTATAATTGCTTTGTTCTTTAATGTTATACCTCTCCTGATGGGAATAGTAAGGCCCTTGTGGAACTCAGTCCACCCGGACCATGTATGCAACCCTATATCCACATTGTCCGTGGGGTTCAAGTCTATAGTTACATTCGACTTGCAGAACAAGAGTATTATCCTTTCATAGCCCAGATATCACCCTTCATTTTCCTCTTCCAGTAATATTGCATTTCAGATTGGAACAGGTGTTATATGTAGTCTACTCCTTTTTAGATATAGTCCATATAAGGTGTGACTTACAATGGCTTTGGTAATAACCCATATCCAACTTATAATGTTAAAACAGATCTATGGAACTACGTACCTCCTCTGCTTCCAGTTACTTTTTGCTGATAGCATACTGCCACTTACACTGTTTTTCTATTGGATACTGATATGGCCAGCATAATGCCTTTGAACCTTACCACCTAGAATGTGAGAGGACTTAACTCAGCCCATAAAGAGGAAGAAAATCCTTGCTCACCTCAAGAGGCTTCAATCCCAGGTAGCCTTCAAGCAGGAGACTAAACTAGTTCACAGAGAAGGTATCAAGCTTTAGGGGGAGTGGGTGTGTTGGGAAGCACAAAGCAGTGCCACCACATGTAAACATGATGTGCCCATACTACTACACAAAAAATCTAAGTTGACCCCTAATCCTACAATGAGGGAATGAAGATGGGTGCTGGATACTAGTCAAATCAAAAAATGGAAGGCAATGCGTACCAATGCCCCTAGTCTGGGTAACAAGCTCCCTGAACTAGTGGCCTTGATGAAAGAGGGACACCTGGATATCGTGGCAGTCATGGAAACATGGCATACAGAGAACCATTACTGGGATATCAACATACCAGGTTAAATAGTCTACAGGAGGGACGGGGAGGGTAGAAGAGGAGAAGGAGTAGCTCTCTACAATAAGGGAAGGGATCAAAGCAAAGGAACTAAAGGGTAAACAGGGAAGAGAGGAGGCACTGTGGGTCACCCTGGAGACAGGAAATGGCATCACAATCCACATGGGTGATGTATACAGACCCCTGTCTCAGGGGGATGAAACGGGCAAAGAAATGATAGAAGGTATCCTTAGGATGGCAGAAAAAGGGGAGATAGTGTTGATGTGGGATCTGAATTTGCCAGATGTCAACTGGAGCACCTTTGCTGCAGCCACATCCAAGAGCAGGGTCATTTTCATTGCCCCACAGGGGGCAGGCCTCAGACAGCTAACACTGGAACCCACTCAGGAGGGAGCAATCTTAGACTTGGTACTCTCAAATGGGGATGGAGAGAGGATCTCAAATTTAGAAGAGGGTAGCCATCTGGGAACAAGTGATCACCAAACAGTGTGGTTCATGATAAACACAACCGTAGAGTCAAGTCAAACAAAAGTGAGGGTACGGGACTTTAGGAGGGCTGACTTTGTCAAAATGGGAGCGTGCCTCAGAAAAGCACTAGCAAACAGGCAAGAAAGAGGGATGGAGGAACAATGGGGAAACATCAAACATCAAAAACTGCCATCAGAGAGGCAACAAGCCTTTGTGTGAAGCAAATAAACAAATCAAAATGAAGGAAAAAAACACTAGGGTTCTCAAAAGAGGGGATGGGGAGACTAGGGAGAAAAAGATAGCATTCAGGAAGTATAAGGAAACACAGAAGGAGGAGGACTGAGAACTGTACCAGCTAAAGCAGAAGGATGTGGGGAAAGCAGTCAGAATATCAAAGGCCCAAACCAAGGAAAAGATAGCCAACTTGGTTAAGAAGGGGGATAAAACCTTTTATAGATACATTAGGAAGCAAAGAAAGACCAAGGGAGGGATAGTGAGGCTTAATAATGGGAAAAGTGTGTGGGCAGAGGGTACAAGTGAAAAAGCAGGGATACTGAATGAATACTTTTGCTCAGTATTCACAAAAGAAGAGGAGGGGGAGGTATCTAATCCAATCAATAGAAGCACTCTGGCTAGGGGGGTTGATACCAGTCCATTCACAGAAGAAAGGGTTTTGAAAGAACTCCTAAAACTGAAGGTGGACAAAGCAATGGGCCCTGATGTGAGTCACCCCAGAATTCAAAAGGAAATAAGGAGGGGAACTAGTGACACCACTGACTACCCTTTTTAACAAATCATGTGAGGATGGTGTGGTACCTAAGAACTGGAGAAGGGTGGATGTGATTCCCCCTTCACAAAAGTGGGAGCAAAACAGAGGCAGGAAACTACAGACCTGTTAGTTTGACTTCAGTGGTAGGGAAAATGATGGAATCACTTCTGAAGAAAGAATTGTTGAGTAACTAGAGGCCAGTGAGGCACAGGACCCAAGACAGCAAAGATTCACAGGGGGAAGGTCATGTCAAATGAATCTAATAGATTTCTTTGTCTGGGTGACCAAAGTAGTAGACCAGGGAGGGGGCTGCGGACATGACCTACCTAGACTTTAGCAAGGCATTTGACACATTCCCACACAAAAGATTAATAAATTTCCCATCCTGGGAGTGGGTCCAAGGGTGGTAGCCTGGGTAAACAATTGGCTAGACAACAGGACACAGAGGGTAATAGTAAACGGAGTCCACTCTGAAGAAAGAGGGGTTACTAGCGGGGTACTGCAGGGTTCAGTGCCGGGTTCAGTCTTTTTTAATGTCTTTATAAGTGACATTGCAGAGGGACTGGAAGGAAAAGTATGCCTCTTTCCAGACAACACAAAGATCTTCAACAGGGCTGATACACGGGAGGGGGGGGTGGAAAGGATGAGAAGGGACTTGGCAAGGTTGGAGGAATGGTCAAACATATGGCAGCTTAGATTCAATGCAAAGAACCCCAAAGTAATGCACCTGGGAGACAAAAATCCAGTGGAAGAGTACACAATGGCGGGGGGGAGTACTGAGAACAACAAAAAATGGAAAGGGACCTGGTGGTAGTCATATCAGATGATCTAAAGGTAAGTAAGCAATGTGAGAAGGCAGTAAGGAGGGTTGGGGGTATACTGGGATGTATAGGAAGAGGTATTTCCAGTAGAAAAACAGGAAGTTGTTATCCCTCTGTACAGACAGTTGGTGAGACCTCATCTGGAGTACTGTGTGCAGTTCTGGAGACTCCATCTTCACAAGGACATAGACATGATGGAGGTGGTCTGGAGGAGGGCAACTAAAATGGTGCAAGGTCTGCACCAGAAGTCATTTGAAGAGAGACTGAAGGAGCTTAATACGTATACCCTCGAGGAAAGGAGGGAGAAGGGGGACATGATAGAAACTTTCAAGTACCTCAAGGGAATCAACAAAGTCTAGAAGGGTAGCATCCTTCAGAAAAAAAGATGTGCAAGAACAAGGGGGCACAATTTGAAGACAGAGGGGGGGATAGCTCAAAGGCAATGTGAGGAAGCATTTTTTCATGGAGAGGGTGGTGGATGCATGGAATGGCTTTTCTGAGGAGGTCATGGGCTCAAAAACAGTGGGGGAATTCAAGAATGCATGGGACAGACATGAAGCAGTTCTAGTGGGGTGTAGGAGGAAGTAGGCTGTTGGTTAACTAGGATCTGCAGCTTATCCAATAGATGGGGAAATGGGCAGACTGGGTGGGTCAAGCGGTCCTTATCTGTTATCAAAATCTATGTTTCTATGTTTAAAATTCTCTATTCTCATGGGACCCATAATTTTAGCCACAATCTATGCTCCCAATGAGGATAAACCAGAATTTTTGACTGAATCTCACAGGGTTATTAGACATGGCCTTCAGCAATCCTGAATTCTTAGTAGGAGGGGATTTCAATTTAGTGCTAGACAGCTGCTTGGATAGATCAAATGCACAGACTTAGCCCCACACGAAGGTGTTAGCAACCTTAAAAATCTTAATGTCACTATACCAACTCTCAGATGTGAGGAGACTGCTACTTCCATCAGAGAAAGACTTTTGTACTTCTCAGCTACACAGAAAAAGGCTAGCAGGTTAGATATGTGCCCCCCCCCCATTACACAGGCAGCCATAGAAGTGAACAAATCCCCACTTTACATCTCAGATCATGCCCCTGTTACCTTAACATCTATCTGGGACCCTCTTCCACAGACATCTACAGTGCCTCCTGGAGGCTACATCCCTTATTACAGAAAGACAGTTTCAGGAATGGCTTCAATAAGAGGCTAGAAGGATATTTTACACTAAACTCCCCAGGGGTTTCCTTGGCAGCCATGATATGGAAGGCCTTTAAGGCCACAATGAGAGGTATGTATCTCATAGGCACCATCTCTGAGATAAGGAACTTTCACTGTTGGAAACTAAACTTATAGAAAAAGAACAGGCTTATACGTTTGATCCATCCATCCAAAATAACACACTGCTGGCCGAGATCACTAAGTTGCGCATATAGCTTAACTCCCTGCTTTCCAGGAAGGCTGAGCTCAGTATCCACAGAGACAAACACACATATTGGGACAGTGGTGAGAGAGAGAGTAAACTGCTTGCTTATTGCTTAAAAAAAATGACAGGTAGTGTGCTACATAACGTATTTAAGAAATCTTGATGGACACATTCATACAAAATTCAGTGCTATTAATCAGATTATGCGAGACTTGTGTGTTAAACTATATCAGTCCCTGGGGAACTTAAACCTTCAAGACTTCAAGAACTTCATAGAACCCCTTAACCTTCCAAAACTAAGTGATCAATATAAACAACTACTGTGCTAGAGATCAAACGAAGCATCAACTGTCTGGCACCCCATAAGGTGCCCTGGGGTTATGGATTTCCAGCCAACTTCTACTGCCTATTAGCTGATATAGTCTGTCCTCCCTGCTTCTTATGATGACTGAAGCTCAGGGGCATTCTATCTTGCCAAACACTCTCAGGGAAGCTACCACCACAGTTCTCCCCAAGGAAGGTAAGGAGTTATCCCTCCCAGCCAGTTACAGACCCATCTCCCTGATAAATGCTGATGCAGAAAAATTATTGCTAAGCTTCTTGCTGCCAAGCTGGAAGGGGTACTCCCTATTTTAATTCACCCTGCACAAGTCAGCTTCATAAAAGGACAGGTTCATTTGGACCACCTAATGGCCCTGGTGTCAATATTACCAGTTGCAAGCTCTGTCCCCACTCCAGCTGCAGCTGTAGCTACAGACTTTGGAAAGGCTTTTAATTTGGTGGAGTGAAAATATCTCTATACCTTGCTACAGCATTTAAAGTTTGTCTCGAGCTTTGAATCTTAGATCAAAACCCTATACTCACAGCCATCGTCCCAACTACTTACCAGTTCTGTTATCTCTCACCCCTTTCAGCTCAGCAGGGGCAATCACTATGGATATCCTCCTCCCCCCTTCTATTTATTTTGGTGACAGGGCAGCTAGCAGTGGACATATGTTTCAATCTACAGCTAGCTGGCATGCAAATTGGCAGCACTAACTACCACACTAAATTATATGTGGATGACTGTCCAGTATTGGTCCAAGATGCACCTCGTAGCTTCCCCCCTCTTTTTACTTTTGATCCAGTCGGAAGCTGTCTCCAGCCTCAAGATCAACACATCCAAGTCTGAAAGCCTTCCTCCCAATGCCCACTGTCAAGAGAAGCTTGTCTACCCTTTCGGTTTAAGATGGTCCCCACAGGTGCTCCAATATTTAGGGGTTAAAATAACTTCAGACATCTGTAAACTATGCTCAGCAATCCTTTCACCTCTTTTGACTAAACTCCAAGAGGAACTGGACAGATGGCACCCCTTTAATCTTTCAATGGCTGGGATGATGGCTACCCTGAAAATGGTGTCAGCATCCAAAGTAATGCACATCCTTGTACACCTACAGTACCTATTAATTTTGCTACTGGTAAAATGGTTCCAAAAACTGAATACCCTCATAGGTAATTTCCTCGGGGGAGGAGCTCAACCACATTACAGCAGGGCAAAACTTAGGCCCACTAGATGAGAAGAAGCTGGGGCCTTCATTATTTGTCTGCAAATTCTGATGATTTTTAGGTGGCCCAGACTTGTCAGCATTTTCATCAACTTACTGCCCACTACCCCAGAGGACCACAGAAATAAGCCACTGGGCAATTTCCCCCTATGGCTTACTTAGGATGCCCATTGTCCATGGCACGTCAAAGATGGCTCACTATAGAGGCCTCACACAAAGCTTGGCATAGGATAGGAAAACTTCCCAGACTCTGCAGTGCTCCTGGAACTTGGATCCCATTGTGGAACAACCCCTTCTTGTGCATCGACAGGAAGTAATTTTACTGGAAGGGTTGGGTGGAAAGGGGCATTCCCAAAATACAGGACATATTCACACCTGGAGGATCTCAGCTTGACTATTTTGAAAATTTACTGGCTCACAATATGATTTCATGATCAGAATTTTGGAAATTTCTTCAGCTGCACAATTTGATCTCTAATGAAAAGCCAAGTGGTGTGTATATTCCAGTCATTGTAAGGGCTCGCTGATCCAAGTGAATAAGGTTCCTATAACCTCATGGTGTAAGCCCCAAAAAGGTTAGTGGACATTCTCTACAGAACCATAAAGGATGCAGCCCCTGACCCTACAGAGATGGCCAGACAAAAATGGAAAACCTCACTTTAGACTACATTCTCTGATGACACCTGGTCTCAGTGTTGGAAGCTTTTTTTTTTTTTTAACTTTCTATTAATCCACCTTTCTCACCTCAGAGCTATGCTTCTTTGGGAGACACCAGATACCACCCCATGACCTGCCGTACCTGATACTCCAGGAGTTCTGTCATAGAGCCATGGCTATACCCCCCAGGAGGGTACGGGATGGGACCCCTACGTCCCGATGCTTCAATGTCTAATCGGGTCCCCCCTGGTCAGGCAGGCAGTCGCCATTAGGGTCAGTACTTTGGTGCTCCATCTACCCATGCTCCAGCTGTGTTTTTTCCTCTTTCTGAGGAAGTGGCCAGCACCTTGACATCAAGGCATTACGCTGACGACTGTCACTCCCAGCCCTCTTGTATGTGCTTCTGCGCTTGCTGTTCCTCTGGCCTCCGCCAGAGGTCAGCCAAGTACCGGGCGAATGCCCCCCTCCCTCCCGGGAGAGGAGAGGTATCCCTCGGATGCTCAATCATCTCCCTCCAGTGCAGACCCTCAATGACCCAGGGCTCGCCTCAAACCTGAGTCACCAAGTGACGCACAGTGGCATTCAGCGCCTCCACCCTCAGCACCACCGGGCCAGCTCAGTGTTGAAAGCTTTCACACCAGGTCTACCCAGATACTACAAGCTTGCTAATCCAGAAAAAGGTATTATATCAGTGGTACTGCACTCTTGCACTACTGAAATCTCTGGGCCTATTGCATCTTGATAAGTGCTGGCAGTGCAGCACCCTGGGAGCAGGTCTGCTGCATATACAATGGACCTGCCCGTCTCTTCATCAGTTCTGGTCCCACATACAAAAAGAATGCTCCTTGATCCTAAACACAAGCATCCCCTTCACTTCAGAGGTATTTCTATTTGGGAATCCCAAACAATAGTGCCACACTTCCCAGCAGCAATGGCTCCCTGCAGGCAGTATAGAGGAAAACACCTTCTGCTTTGGTGATGATGCAGTAATGACATTCTGACTCTTGCAGAATGGTGGGACTCACTGCAAACCCTGGCATAATTCTCCAGGATGTCTCATTATGCCAATAACCCTCAGTGGTGATACAAGACAATCTGGAACCCATACCTCTCCTATGTCCACAGGTTGTCTTCCCCCAATCTCCCAGTACACTCTAAGGATTTACAGAAAGAAGAAGTCATGCCAACAGTCTACTGAAACAAAAACCTCAAGTGATAGGTACCAATGAAAATGTATTTTATTATCTAAAAAGTTTAAAAAAAGTACAGCAGCACTTTACCCCTGCCATGTGCTAACATTTTGCATAACTCTTACATTTATCAAGGCATGGCTAAACCTAAAACAAGCCCCTAATACATAGGGGGTCTCTTAAAGTGGTATACCTCCATATATAACTTAATAGCCACACTTGCATCCAAGTAGAACTCTAAGTACCTACTGTGACTCCCATTATTTGGGAATACCCCAGTTCTCCTGCCCACCTTTTTTTCCTCTGCTGTCCACCATCTGCCCTCATATAACAAATGGGGGACACAAGTACCCCGAGCTACCCCACTATTGGAGGTATCTGTGCAATTAGTTCTCAGTTGGGTCTTCTTATCAGCCACTCCTCCCACCTCCTTTTCCTCTCGCCACCTCCCCTGAGGTCTTAGGTTGTTACTGCAGACTCAATAAGTAGCTCACTATAGCCCTGACTAGGAATAGTCCATCTGATTTTAACCATCCCCCAGTACCCACCCTAGGCGAGCTCTCCACCAGAATGTTCTCTTCTTTTGATAATTATCATCTATGAATGGTATGTCTTGATTCACTGTCTGTTATTTGACCACATATATACTCGATGCTTGTTTCTAATGTACACACTTGTACTTACAACAATGTTTAAAGTATGAATTCTGAGTTGTATGACTGTATCACTCTTCGACTGTATGTGTTTATTGAAAGGGAAACTCTAATAAAAAGTCTTAACATAAAAAAAATTGAGGAACTAAAAAGCAAATCTCAGATGGTTCCTAAACTGTGAGCCTGTCCCTTTCCTGTAGATTTGTCAATTATTGCAATTAGCTAAATGGAACTAAAACTCTCGATAGCTTTTAACCCTAGGGCCCCCCAGTGAGCATTGAAATCTTCCAAGAGAATCATTTCTCTCTTCTTACATAGTTGCTGATAATTTGTGCTAACTTTTTGAAGCTGTTGGGGTTTACCTATGGTGGAGAATAGACAGCCCCTACACATAATGTCAGTTGTTTTAGTAGGACCAAAATTAGAGCTGTGTGGAATGGGAAAATTCTGAATCTGCAGAATTTCAAAGAAATTTTGCAAAATTCTGCAAAAGTTTGCAAGATTTCCATTGGACCTTTGTGGAATTTTTAAAATTAAGCAATCTGGTTATAACTCAGCTGGCTTTCAAGCTAGAGCTCTGAAATTTGGAATGTTTGCTCATTTGGTCCATGGCCAGTAACATGCCAAATATCTTGAAATTTGAAAGGATGATTTCAAAATTAAAGGTGCTCAAATGTTGTCAATTTTATTGATTGTGCAAAATTTCATGAACATTTTCATCTGCATATGCTGCTAATGACTGATGTAACTGAACAGTTACAGAAAATTGTTTGTACTCTGCGCTCAGAGGGTGCAGATGTAAATACACCAGTGGTTCTAGCCATCGCCTAGGGAATCATTAAAACAAGTTCCCTCCCAACTGCTGAAAGAGAATGGTGGTACAATTGAATTGACAAGGAAATTGGCTTGGAAGTTTCTAAATCAGATGGGGTACAGTAAGAGAAAAGGCACCAAAACTGCTAGAAAGACCCCATCTGATTTCCACAACCTGAAGGCTTCCTTTTTACACAGAATTGCGACATGTGTGGCACAAGAGCTCATCCTCCCTGAACTTATAATAAACATCAATGAAACTGGTGTCAATAAGCTACCAGTGTCCAAGTGGACCATGGCAGCCACTGGTTCTCATCAAGTTTCGGTAGCTGGGCTAGGGGACAAGCGGCAGATATCGCTGTTACTGGGGTGCACACTATCAGGTAATTTTCTCCCCCTCCAGGTGATATACAAGGGGAAGACGAATGCTTGCCACCCTTCCCATAAATATCCACCTAGCTGGTCCATTACCCACTCTGTCAACCACTGGGCCAATAAGTTTGCATCCATACAGTACATAGAGGATGTTATTGTTCCATACTTCGCCATCAAAAACAAACTCAATTTGCCAAGTGAGCAGAAAGCTTTGCTGCTCCTGGATTTGTACAGAGCTCACACTACCGCTTCTGTGTTAAATCGTTTACAGGATGTTGGCATTGTACCTGTAGTCATACCTGCCTCCTGTACTGATCTATTGCAGCCCCTTGATATCAGAGTTAACAAACTGCTCAAAGACAGCCTGTGTCATTGCTTTATGAACTGGTATGCAGGGCTTGTAGCAGACTCTATTGCCAAAGGGAGTCAGGAGTTTAAGATCAACTTCAAACAACAGCACATTAAAGAAAGGCATGCAGCCTGGTTAGAGCAGAGTTTTGCTGAATTGTGTGGATGGAGGGAGGACTGAATTAGAGGATTTGTGGAGGCAGGCATTCTAGATGGCCACACCAACCGTTTACTGTGGGTAAGTACTGTATTCATATTGTGGTCATGAATTGTACCTGTATGCCTGTATGCATTAACATTGTCCACCTTTTTTTAAGATGAACGGATGTCATCGAGTGAGATGGGAGCAGCTTCAGGAGCATCTGGAGTATCGGGGGCAAGCATGATGTCAGACAGCAACAGAATGCGGAAGACACAGGGAGCGTCAAAAACTCTGACAAGTCAGATGATTGAAAGCAGTAAAAGGACACTGTCATTTCTTTTCTGGGTGTCTTTTGTGTTTTTTTTGTGGTTTTGGCACAAATAAATTGGTTTGGGCACTGCAACAAATCTCTGTGACTTTTTCTGAGCCAGACATACACTCAACCCCCAGCTGCTCGCTCCTTGATTGTGATCTGAAAGCTAAGGTAATGTCTCAAAGTTTACAAAACAAATTACTAAGAGACACTTAAACTCTGAAATTACTGTATGAGAATGCCTAAATGGTAGAAAGCAAATATAACAGTATACAACAGCGTTGAAACCTATCTCATAATATTCAATGGCCCTTTATTTTCACTGATGAAGATGAATAGCGAATAAAGATAAAATAAAGGGACAGCGAATATTATGTCCTCTACAGTACCTTTACCATCTATTGGGTCAGTGATCTTAAATTTGGCATGATTTCTTGAAGAGAGGTGTTCTAACAATGTGCCAGATTTCATGACAATATGATGCGTTGTCTCAAAATTGTATGTGCCCAAACTCTGTCTTTTTTTTTTTTCAGGAAATTTCATGAAAAAATTTAATCTGCATACAACTCAGACACCTTTGGAGCTAGGCATGTGTAAATTAGTATGGATAACCTTTTTTAATGCTTATAGAATGATCTAAATATTTACAGAATTAGATAAGAGATTTTTAAGTTACAGGGGTTCAAAGCTTTACTATGTATATATTTGCAAAATGTTGTGAAAACTATTAAAAATGTGAATGTTTGTAACTTCTCTGCTCTTGCATGCATAGCGTAAACATTTGACATGCATATCCATAGTCAGTGTATCCTGGTGTCTAACACAACTGGATAAATTGGTTAAGCAGTTTTAATTTTGCAGAAGAAAAAAAAATGATTAGTAACATTTTCTTATATATTTATGACATCATTTACTGTAGATGAAGCATCCAGAATTTTTTTGTGGAATTTAACATTAACAATGCACATATCACTACTTCATTTAATAAGTTGGGCTTAGCTTTTTGCAGTCCTGCTGTTCCTCTCTGGGTGATTATTCCCTCCTCCTTCTCTTTTGGCATATCCAGATTGACTCAGTAGAGGTACTGACCCCAATGACTCTTTGTTCTTTACAGAGACAAACTCCCTTAAAATGTGAGTCACCTCTTCCTTTTCCTATCAATGTATCCTGTTGGAATAGCCAGAATTCTTTCTTCTTGCTGCCCAAGACATTGTCTTCCCCCACTACATCTTTTTGTGTACCTCTAAGTCCTAGGCTTGCATGTACACCAGGTTCCTGGTTCATAAATCCACTGGATGTGATCCTCAAATATCCTGCATTCTTGCTCCAACCTGGGGATCTACCACTGTTGTGCAAGCCAGCTCAGCTATCCATTTCTTGGTGAAACTGTGCACTTAACTTCAGCACCTGGTGACCCCCTGCACTACTTGCCTCTTATACCCCAATCCTTTAATTAGAACCCCCAGATAAGGTTGGGTGAAATTAGAAAATTCCAGTTTTATGGAATTTTTCATGAAATTCTACAATTTTCACAAAGACTCATGGGATTTGACTTTAAGTACATGTGTTATTTTGCAGTTTCTCACAGCAAGCAATTAATAAAATTGACACACACAGTCTCCTTGTAAGGTCTAAGAACCTGCCAGATTTAATGGTATTGCATTTTCTAGTTTTAAAGTTTCAGGGGGTTATAAATTTGTGGTTTACATTCTTGCAAAATTAAATTTTTAAATGTTGTGAAAGTTTGACTACTTTTAATTCAATCCCATTTAAAGCTGAAAATATGAAGTTTCTCAGAAATGACCAAGTGGTATAGTAGTTTAAATGTTTCAACTCTGGTTAAATTTGGATATGTGATTTTAAAATAAGAGGGAACAAACCAAAATTTTAATTTTGGCAACATGTTTGTCAGGCTATAACTCAGTTCCATTTAAGGCTAGAAATCTGAAACTATGTGCATTTACAAACGTAGTGATAACCTGCTTACCTATTATTTTTTGTAACATTTCAATGAATACTATCAAAATTATACTAAAATTATAGAAATCCAAATTTTGGAAAAGTATGTGGCTACCTATATCGCAGTTCCCATTGAAACTTGAGACTTAAAACAAGGTGCATATATGCATTCTAGGTGCTTCTCTAAATCCTGATATTGTGGAGAAATCTGGATAAGAAATGTTAAAAGTATCTCAAAAGAACTGAAAATTAAATTTTGATTAAATGTTTTGCCACCCATGACTCCACTCCCTTTTAATCTACAGCTCTGAAGGTTGGTACACTCTTGTAAGCCATGGGGTGCTGGTTACATGCCAAATGTGGTGTTATTTGGACTTAGACTTTTAAAATGATGGTGAAATAACTGACATTTAAAATGTTGCAAATTTCTGTGGAATTTTAATGAAAATGCTACAGAATTCCATGGAATCAGAATGGTCATTCTTCAGGCATTCTGTGGGTGGAATTTTATATTCTGCACAGCTCCTTCCACAACACTTTGAAATAATATTTCCACTTGATCTAGTTCAGTTTTTATATACAGTATGATTACCCCCCCCCTTTTGGTCTGTCCCATCTATAATGAATTTAGCCACTGGCAGATTTAAGGCTTAGTGCCAGTGTGTGCACTGCCCCTTTTAATGAGCCTCAACTTCCATGCATCAAGTTTTGAGGAGGATTGGAGACCTAAGCTAGCGATGTTTTGAAGTACTAAGGAGTGGTGGCAGCGGGGGTGACAGGATAGAACCTAGACTAGTGACAAGGGAAAGAAAGTTAGTGTTTTAAAAGGTGATCCACAAAACTCCCACTTGCTAACTGTGCTTACCATGTTAAATTCCATTTCACTCCTTCCCTCTGTGTACTCACGCTCATCCCCCACCCCTGTGTCATTTGCTGCCCAAGGAGAGAGCGATGATGATTTTTTTTTTAAATACCTCTAACTCTTCCTTAACTAGACCAGCAAGGCAGGAAGGGTTAGAGTACAGGAACTGACTGTATGGTGCTCACTTTAAAGAAACTAGAACATATAACTAGAGTGGGGAGCACCCATGAATGCAGAAAGCACCAGGCGCACAAAGTCTTGTTAAAGTCCTTTTAATTTAAAGTGCATAATGCACCCAAAAATGGTGAGCATACAGCTGGTGGCAAAACCACTCTAGACTAATGTTTCCCCTGGCAACTACCAAGTGTCATCAGAGTCTATAGAATTTGTAAAAACAATCAATCAATCAATCACTTTATTTAACCAGGCATAAACACCATTGAGCAAGCTCATTTCAAGGTGGTTCTGGGCATAAATACAATACAGTACACTTCATAAGATTACAATTACGGTGGACAACGGTGCAAAAAAAAAAACAACATAGTGCCCATTATATATAGTGACTCAAATCAAACATGTGACAGTGTCATCCAATCCCAGACAGGTTAAAGTGAATTAAAAAAAATCAGTTACTTTCATTAAATATTCACTTAAACAGTATAATAAAATGTTTTATCAGAATGCTTGTTAAGTATCATGTATCTTACACATTTCATGGGGTGTGCACAACTGTCATTACTAAGGAACTTAAATAAATATAAAAATGTAATGTAATGCACTTTCAATTAAAAGGACTTAGCAAGACTTTGTGGTCCTGGTGTGTTCTGCATGTATGGGTACTCCCTACTCATGTTACATGTTTTTATCTAGGCCAGCTGTTTTACAATTGTGGGATATTTTAAATCTCCCCAAATTGTAAAAGAGCTGGCATAGTTAAGGAAAAGTTAGTGGCATTTTTTTGGGAACATTCCTGGTTAGACCAAATGCCATCTCAAAAGGTCACACAGAAAGCCCACCTTGATACAAAGCTGCTGTTTGATTGTTTGGTAAGTAGCTGTTGGAGGCTACTGTTGGTGTCACAGACAGCAGCAGGTGGGCAAGTGTAAAGATCTAATCACCTGTGATGCTTAGCATAGTCCAGTGGTAGTAACAGAGAATTAATGCCACCACAGTGAGCGGATTCAGGCTTGTCTTTGAGCTGAGACAAGGAGCAGTAGCAGCCATAGCCACATAGCACTGAGGAGGGTCTTGACAAGCTCAACATGTCTCTCAGTAAGCAGATGCAGTGGGAATAAGGGGGGACAGGGCAGGAACATTACAAACAGTCTCTGGGAAGGAGTTATATGGGGAAACAAAATTCTAATATATGGGACCAAAATGTTTTGAAAAATATTGTTTCAGGAGTGTGTAAGACAAGACTCCACTGAAAAACACACCCATATAGTGTACACATTCTGTAATGCATTATGCCCTGGTGAAGCAGCGCTCTGCAGTATAGTAATACAATGTTTAAAGGATTGTATTATATTTGTTCCTGTTGGAAATACATCTGTGGCACAACTTCTATGCACCAGAAGAAGTAACGATCAGAAATTGTTATTATAATTTTCAGCAAGATTCCCAACTATAGCACATTTTCTGGAGTCTGTGTTTAAAACGATGCAGAAAACCAAACTCAAGCTCAGAGTTAAAATTTTGGGATTCTGACAAAAAGCCTATATTTTTCTTAATCCCTGTCTGAGCTTTGCAGCAGTTCTTAAGGTAGATGTGTGGGCTTTTAATGCAGCATATCTGCAAATTAAAGGGATGCACCAAATGTTGGTGAATACATTCGGCATGCAAAGAAGCAATAAAGGGTTGCATCCTTTCTGTCACTTTCTGACACAAAATACCTTTGTGTCTAAAGGCCAGGCATTTGACCAGAAGTGTAATGTTTTCTATTTAGGAATGAGCTGAGTAAAGTCTGCATCTCTGAATTAAAAAAAAGAGAATGTCCTCATTCTTAGAGTCAAAGAGAGGAGGTAGAAAATGGAAGAGCTGTGCCCCTTGTGTTTTTTCTATTACTCAAAATGTACTTTACACAAAACTGGGTGCATCTCCTACAGCTGTGGCTTAGTACTAATTGTCTGGCTTAAGGATTTCAAACCATTTACACCTGGCATGATCTACTGACCCCGACTCAGTATGGCATTGCTACAGTACATGCACATGTCACCTTGCACAATAGTGTTCCATGGTGATGGTACAGACCACCCAGTCTGATTTCTAACACCTCTGTAAAGGATCCCAGTGACCTCCCTACATGTTCCAAGTGCTGGTCTAGTGAACCTCACCACTCCCACAGCTGTCGATGGCCCTAGAAGTCCAAGGCTTCCCCTCATTAATCCTTGTATCCTCCCTTACATGGTGGTCCAGCAGTCTCCACTCCCAACATTGACTACTTCTCCTTGGTCAGCAAAACCCAGTTGTTACAGGCTGCAGTACTAAATCTACATCAGCTGTTTAAGAATACCACTGTTGAATTTTGCACAGTAGACACAGTCCTCTTTTCAGGAGGTCCATAATGATTCCCAAGAAAAGAAGAAGTCAACTACTTATCTCAGTTTTCAAGGATAGGCATTTGTTGTATTAAAAATTCAAACTAGGGCACAACCAGTTGCATAGGACCCCAGAAAAAACACCAGGCTCTGTGTATCTGCAGTGATGAGGAATATCTTCAAGCAGCCTATATGGCTCAGCACAACTTTCCATGTTGGCCACCTGGAACAGATGCTATGGGGCATAGCTTCATGGTCCACTTGACTGCCAAGCACTCAGTTTCAGTAGATGAGCACTTATTTTCTTGGGGAAAACAACTTACATCTAGTTTGTAGCACTGGATGCTGTTTTTAGGGACTCCTGACTAAGAAAGGCTCCCAGCCTCACAACTGAGGTGTTATTTGACCAAGGAACTCTTGTGAAAAATCAGGACTTTGTAGGGCTGGATGAGTTTTAATAGCCTGAAAAGCTTCATCACATGCCTGTGTTCAAAGGATGTGTCTAAAAGAGCAACAGTCATTTCCAAGTCACTTTCCTGGGTTCTCTACTCATACTTGGGATGCATTTCAACCCATCATAGATGGTTATATGGGGTAGCATTGCATCTGACAACCCACAATAGTCTTCATGAAAGATTAGAAATGACAAGTACAATAGAGAATTGGATCCCATTTTGGACTCAGATGTTTGAATACTACAGTACATGTTGAGATTTTAAAAAAAGACTAATGTCCTTCTCTGTGATAAAGTACAGCTTGAAGGAGCACTTATGACAAATCAGTGCATCCCTTCCCACTGTGTATGAGACACACATATTCTTTATAGTGTCTCATGTACAGGTATCCTAGAAATGGGCCCTTTTAGGGGAGTTTTTTTTTTTACTTCTAATATAGTATTGCTCAGCCTTGATCAATAATATATCAGTACTGTTGCAGAGGCCACTACTATGGTTGTAAGGGTGGTTTCACATTCTTAGTGTATCAGAACAACTCACCTTTGGTTCATGGTTCAGGGAACATATTGGAGGGTAGTTTCCTTGAATTGAGGAGCCTGCAGAACAATGCAGCCGATATGCAGGATCTGATGGCAGAAAGGGAGGTGGACATAGCTGCTGTCACTGAAACATGAGCAACCCAATACCAGGATTGGGACCTGGTGATCCCAGGGCACAGGCTATACCTCAGGGATAGGGCAAAAGGGAATGGGGTGGATTAGCTATTTATGTGAGGGAAGAGATAAGATATATCAGAGAGGAGTGAAAGGAGGGAAGAACAGAGGCATTATGGATACAATTCCAGGATTCAAGGAGCAGGAGACTTAGGATGGGGTGGTGTATAGGCCACCGTCTCAGGCAGAGGTCCTGGACAGGGAATTAGCATAGCAGATAAGGAGGATCCGCAGGAAGGGGAACACTGTGATTGTGGCAGACTTCTATCTGCCAGGGGTAGTTTGGAGCACTCAAGCCACCTCTAGCATCAAGGAGCAGGTCCTCATGGAAGCCTTCCAGGACAGCTTCCTGGTGCAGATAGAAAATGGGCCAATCAGGTTAGGTAACATTCTGGACATCATGCTTACTAATGGGGATTTTGTCAGACAGCTGGGGGTGGAGGATCTGCTGGCTGGGAGTGACCACCACACAGTTAAATCTGAGTACCCTACTAACTTTTCTACTCTAGTTTTTCAATTCTCTGGTGAAGTAACTTCTCTGTTTAGGAACTTTATTTCTTATATAGGTTTTCATTAATGAGCTGACAAATTCAGGGTTTTTGGGACACTGACTGTCCATTTATTCATCTTCTTACACTCCTCATCTCTTTTCCAACCAGCTTTAAAACTTCAACAGGGACTAACAATAAGATCCTACCATATAAGTAGCTCAATGAGATACATGATTGTTGTATCCTGAGATCTAACATTTGTTCTTTTTTTCATACAGTATTTCTCCTGTAAAGTATTTTTAAAATATGTTATCTTCAAAAGCTTGTTCTTGTTTTTATCTATAGCATTTCTTCCAATATAAATACCTTTAAGCATTTTAATATTTATTAAAACTTGCCAGAAAGTTTATACGTTCTGAGAAGTTAAATTTTTAAAAGGCCACTTGCCACCCCCTCTTTCATTATTCTACTATTAATACTTCTATAACATCCTAAAAACAGTTATGATTCCATATAGATGCAAAAGCAGAAACAAATAATTTCTTTTCAAAACAGCCCCCCTCTGTAACCTCTTTCATGGACCCCATTGGAGGTTCTTGCAACTCCAGCAGGAGCCATTCACGCAGAGAACCTCTCTGTGGAAAGCCACTGCAGTGGCTCTGTTTTTAAGTTGTAACTGGAGACCGCTTCCACTGACTTCACCTGCTGCCAGTTCCTGCCTGGTAGCCCCCTCAGCTTACCAATACAGCAGAAGGCACAGTTGTAGACAAGATATAGTTGCTAGTGGGGCCAGTAAGCAAGTCCTGTTGCTGAATATAGCTGGAATAGGTGGGTAACAGTCTTGGTAGGCAGGCAATTCTGTTGTTATGCTGTAACTGGAGGCTGAAGCCTGCCTCCGCTGATGTCACCCACTGTTTCTGCCATGCACCCCCCCCCCGGCTTACTGGTGCAGCAGGAGACACAGTCAGAGATGAGATGTAGCTAATAGTGGGGTGGGTAAGTAAGTCCTGTCACTGAATATAGCGGATACAGGCTGAAAACAGTCTCCATATGCAGACAACTCTGCTTTCATGTTGTAACTGGAGCCTGCTCCCACTAAAATCAACTGCTACCTATTTGGCAGCTCCTCTTCAGCTTGCTAGTGTAGCAAAAGGCACAGCTGGGAATGAGTTATAGCTGCTGGTGGGGTGACTATGCAAGTCCTGTGGCTGAATATAGCTGGAACAGGCTGGAAACAGTCTCAGTATGCAGGCAGCACTGATTTTAAGTTGTAACTGGAGCCCAATCCCAGTGACATCACCCGCTACCTGCTCCTGCCCAGCAGTACCCCCCTCCCAACTTACCAGTACAGCAGGAGGCACAGTCAGGGATGAGATGTTGCCAGTGGTGGGCAACTGGAATGGAATGTAACACTCTTCCCTCAACCTCGGAAGTAGAACAATACTTGATTGTTTCTGTATGATGTGACAAATGTATGTAGGAAAAGAGGTCCTGTAGTTCTGAGTACTGATTGGCTGAAATAACATACAGGATTTATAATGACATCACAAGCTCATTATCCCAAACTGATCTGACTACAGACTCTACCTCAAAGCTCACTTCAGTTTTCCTGTAGGTACTGATGTGTCAGAGATCCAATGATGGTATCAGTACTGTATGAAGAGTAACTCTAGTCCATTCTCACAAAAGTAAAACAATTTACAATATTTTAGGTCAACAGAACAATATACAGAGAACTGCAATCTTTTAGGATATTGACTTTTCTTAAACTTTAATGCTCAGGTTTCCATATTGCGACAAAGCCTTTTTGCCATGCAAATCATAGGCCTGAATGCTAACTACTATGTGAACATTAGGGAGGCATAGTTATACAAACAGCACTCTCTGTCTGGCACAGTCTGCTTTAGGGTTGCCACCTTTGGAAGAGCCAAAAAACGAACACTAAACTACATCCTAAACTCCGCCACTAGCCCCACACCCTTTTCATGACTGATCGTGCAATGCTCCCCCTCCAAAGCCATTTGTTAGGTCAGTGAAGACATTAATGGAACAGTAAAAGACAACATTTAAAGCAGCAGTTCAAAAAAATGTTACCACGCTGTACCTGTTAAATTTGCTTTTCTTGGTTCTTCCTAATTATTTATTTATTCACTGACATTATTTTACCAGGTAAACATGCAGGGATAAAGGAACTCTCGTTTACAGATATCGTCAGGGAGGGGGAAGGGGCAGGAAAATACTGTCAATAGTATAGAATTATATATACTTGTTTCCTGTAATGTGTACATTATATTTTTCCTGGACCCAATTCCTTTTCATGTCCAAAATACTATTTTGAAGCCAAAAGAAGTGAGTATACTTTTTACTGGAAGAAACAACAATTTTATAAAAAATAATTTAAAACATTTCAAAATATGTAAATTCTTTTAGAGATTAAAACATTTACCAACAAATAAATGTGGAAGATAACTGAATCTTTTACTGTTACAAAAAGTAGGGTTAGACGTTTTGCCCAGCTTTGCTGCTGTTCTGCTTTTGAGATGCAGAGTGGAAAAGGTTAGATTAGGTATTGGCTAATGGTCATACTTTACACTTTTCAGGTTGACTGCTTTTACAAAGAAAGGGCAACATTGACAACAAAACTTGTTTGTAACCTTGAAATGCAGCTGAAACAATGAATGATATGACAAAAGCCAGGTTTACATTACGGCATCACTTCTGAATCTTGGCCGCTTCTTTCTGGTACACTGCCAGCGGAGCCTGTAATGAACTGTTTATGCAGCCCACTGTGCAGCACTGCAGTGTGCACCATAGCAGGCTTGTTCCTTCAGTAGGGTGTGGTTAATTTGTTGGTGCAGTACGGGAAAATTGGCCTCTGGAGCGGATCAAGCTCAGAAGATGGTTTAGACCACCCTGCAAAATGCTTGATCCACTAAACATTCCCTCTCTGGCATTGGATAAAAAAGTGGAATCGAACTCACCCTAATGTGCACTGGTGAGTGTCTACATGGTGGGATTTGAAACGCATCAACTGTCATGCACAGGTTGATGCACTGCAAATTGGGAGGTGTAAACGGGGCCAAAATCTGTTTCTATGGTATGTGAGTACTCAAAATGGCTCAACAACTTGACTATAGCTGAACAAAACCAGATTACCTGATAGTGACCCTGAAAACCTGATCATTAGGTAACAAAATGTGACAGGTGGCAATCCTACACTGCTTACATGACTATCTGGCTGTGACAGCACCACACAAAAGTGCATAGGCATAGCACAAGACAGCCCCCTGCTGGTAATAGACACTCCAGAGCAAAGAGGGATAGAATGGCCCAAGTGGGGTTGTGCCTTTGCTACTGGGTGCCATATTCAGAGCCTGGCATGCTAATGACAACACACGGCATGCAATGCACTAAGGAACCATTCACATGCCATTATGTGGCCATTTACAGCTCAGTGAACTCAGTGCAGTGCCTCCATGCATTTGTAAGTGGGGAGGCATAGTGCAGAGCTCACTGAAATAAGCAGCTGAGCACTGTTGTCACGTTAAGTATAAGGCCACACTTTGGCATATATATTTAAAGTTATATTTTATTAAGAGCATATTCCTGCATTTTAAAATGCAAGGAAGCAGAGACCCCACCTAAGTTTCCAAACATTTTGCACCTGAACGAAGGTGCTTTTTTAAGGGTTCAGAGCCTTGTACTCAATAGACCTTGTTGTTTTCCACTGATAAATGCAACCCTGGTAGTCCGGTGGTATCCTCTTCCATACACTTCCCACTGCACACATATCAATATCCCCTTGGTAGTCCAGTGGCTCCCCCTATCCCCATTCAAAAAAGCACAGGTTTCCTGGTGCTATTGGTACCATCTTGATCCCCTTTCAAATAAAAATAGGATCCCTTGTGCTACTGGTATCCCCCAATCCCCATTTGAATAAGTACAGGATCCCCAGTGCTAGAGGTACTCCTGATCCCCATTTGAAAAAACACAGAATCCCTGGTGCTAGTGGTGCCCCCAATTCCTCTTTGAATATGTACAGGATCCCTTGTGCTAGTGGTTCCCTTGCCCCACCAAACAAGACACCCCTACCCACTCAGTTCCTTTCTCTCCCCATTTAGCACCTGACCCCCCTGAATAATAACAGCAGTGGTGATGGGCAGAGCAGTGGATGGTGACTGGCACAAACCCTTCTCTCACTATCTAGATTGGCCACCATTTGAATAAAAAGGACTGAGCACATGTGTACTGTTTAAATAGCTGTTTCTACAGTACATGCGCACTAAGTCACATTCAGACAAGGATCCTGTGCATATTCAAACAGAGATCGGGGTACCACTATCACCAGGTATCTTGTGCTTATGCAAATGGAAATTGCTGGGGGGGAGTGTACCACTACCAGGGATATTGATATGTGTGCAGTGGGGATCATGGTGGGGGGGGCCACTGGACTACTTGGGACATTGAGTTCTGTGCCATGGGGATTTAGGCTGGAGGTGGGAGAGTTTTCTTTCCTTGCCTACCACCAGTGGTGTCAGTTAGGTGGGAGGCCATGCACCAGTGTAGGTGTTGTTAAGAGTAGGGTATCAGATGAAATAGTATCAGAGTTTGAAGAAGATGAAGCAGAAGTGGTTGACTATCATGCTGTTCAAACAAGAAGACAATGGTTTGCCATTATAAGCAGATTTCAAGTAAAATTAATTGATTTCTATTTACTTGTAAAAGGTTTTTATTCTAAACTACTGTAGTACATGTTGTTTTGGAACAAAGTCTGAGAGGGATTAATGCATACCCTGAGAAATGTTTCTTCTGCTGTATCAGCTGACTTACACATACTGTACTAATGTTCATTTTAACCAGAGACAATCAGGTGCAAACCTATTTGTTTTAGAAAAATGCTGCTGGGCTTTTCCCAGTACCAGAGTATGGAATATTTCAGTAACTGAATAAAACATTTGCTATACAGTGGTACAACATAATGGAGCCTAAGCTCTTTCCTACAGCCCATTTAAAATGTTGCATCTGTCTTACTAGTACCATTAGATACAGCCTGATCTATCAAGAGGACTCACCATAATCTCAACCTGTTTTGCTGTAACAAAAAAAAATTCAGACTGAAACATCACAAATGTTTCCTACATGAATCCTGCCTTCCATCCTTGGAGTACAGGAATGAAATTATACCTATCACCATAGTTAGGTGGTAGAAGCACGCATAGAAGGGAGGTGGACAACAGTCCATTCATAGAGGAGACAGTATTAAAGGAACTTTCAAAACAAAGTGGACAAGGCAATGGGGCCAGATTGGATACATCCCAAAATATTAAAAGAACTCAGAGAGGTGCTGGCAGCACCACTGACAGCCCTATTCAACAAATCCCTGGAGATGTGAATGGTTCCTGAGGACTGGAGTAGGGTGAATGTTGTTCTCCTCCACAAAAGTGGGAGCATGGAGGAGGCTGAAAATTACAGGCTGGTCAGTCTGTCTTGGTGGTGGGGAAAATAATGGAATCACTGCTACGGAGAAGGATTGTGATATATATTGAATTGAGCAGAGCACAGGATCTGAGGCAACATGGATTTACAGTGGGAGGGTCTTGTCAAACAAATCTGATAGATTTCTTTTACTGGTTGACCAGGGTGTTTGATCAGGGAGGGGCTGTAGATGTGGCCTACCCAGATTTTAGCAAGGCTTTTGACACAGCCCCACACAAGAGACTAGTAAACAAGTTGGACAGTCTGGGAGTGGGTCCCAAGGTGGTAAACTTGATCAGAAATTGGTTGCGCAATACGACACAGAGGGTGGTGGTGACTGGAGCTCAATCTGAGGAGAAGGGAATAACTGGCAGGGTTTCACAAGGATCAGTGCTGGGGTCAGTCCTCTTTAGTGTCTTCATAAGTGACATTGTGGAGGGGCTAGAAGGGACGATATGTCTCTTTGAGGATTATACTAAGATCTGCAGTAGGATTGACACTCCGGGGTGTGTGTGTGTGTGTGTGTGTGTAAAAAATGAAAAGTGACCTAGACAAGCTGGAGAAGTGGTCAAGAGTGTGGCAGCTTAGATTCAGAAGTGCAAAATCATGCACTTGGGGCACAGAAATCCAGGGGAGGAATACATGATAGGGAGGGATGTACTGACAACCATCCAACTGGAAAGGGGACTGGAGGTAATCATAACGGATGACCTAAAGGTGACCAAGCAATGTGAGAAGGCTGTGAGGAGAGTCAGTGGGGTGCTGGGGTGCATAGGGAGAGTTATTGTCAGCAGAAAATAGGAGGTGGTGATGCCACTGTACAGATCACTGGTGAGACCTCATCTGGAGTACCATGTCCAGTTCTGGAGGCCACATCTTTGAAAGTACATAGACAAAGTAGAGGCAGTTCAGAAAAGGGCAACAAAAATGGTGCAAGGACTGCACCAGAAATCATATGAGGAGAGACTGAAAGACCTCAATATGTATTTCCTGGAGGAAAGTAGGGGGAGAGGAGATATGATAGAGACTTTCAAGTAGCTCAAGGATATAAATAAAGTGCAAGAGGGCAGCATCTTTCAGAAAAGAAGATGTGTAAGAACAATGGGTCATGATTTGAGGCTAGAGGGGGGTAGACTCAGGGGCAATGTGTGAAAGTATTTTTTCAAGGAAAGGGTGGTGGATGCATGGAACAGCCTCTATGAGGAGGTTGTGGGGCAAAAACGGTAGGTGAATTCAAGAATGCATGTAATAGACAGAAGGCAATACTAGTGATAGGAAAGAGAGGGTAAGTCGCAGATCAATTAGGGTCTGAGGTAAATGCAATAGGTAGGGAAACGGGTAGTCTAGGTGAGCCAAGCGGTCCTTATCTGCCTTCAAATTCTATGTTTCTATGTTATAGAAAAGTTAACTCCATAGCATTATCAAAAATCACTGTGACTGCAGAACATCAGAAACTGTGCTCTAAATGAACAGTAACTATCCCACAGCATTATATAAAACAAATAATAGCCAACTATAATATACTCATGAACTACAGTATATATTCTCAGAGAGTGCATGAGGTAATTACGGCCACTTGTTCTTTGGGCTTGTGGCTATTGAGCTCAGCTCAATGATTTGTTTATATGTAAACCACAGCTGTGTATCATTTATTCTCTCTCTCTCTCTCTCTCGCTCTGTCGTGATAGAATGATATTGATGCTTACTGATGCGCTGAACTTGAAGGATTGGAAAACTATTAGGAAAAATGAAAAAGACTACAGAATGACATAAGTAAGCTAGAAGAGTAGGCAGTTGAGTAACAGATGTAGCATAACACAGAAAAGTATGAAATAATACTGTATGGTATTCTAAAAAAATGCTTGAGTAGAAGGAACAGACATAACTTGTATGCTACCTCTACTTCAGCATTTTTGAGAATATAAACTAGATAATGGAAATATATATGAAATGGCAATATTATTAACATAGTCATTGGCATAAAGACCTAAATGTGTAGATAAATACAGTACATCTTTAAATGTGGGACCACTTCTTAAAATATATGAAATACAGGATGTTACTGTATCTCATGAGTTACTGAATGTAAAAAGCATGTTATGATACTGCTACAAAAATATTAAGCTGCAGCTGGAATACTCTGAGCTGTTTTTGAACTCATCCTTATAAAACATATAGTATGTACTGTCATAGCCTTGCAGAGGGTGCCCTCCTGGGATGAGTGGTTTAGGTATGAGGTAAAGCTAGAGAAACTAAGGTTTTAATCACTTATACTATGAAGAGTGGGCCGGGGTTGTAGAAATGTTCAATGCAATGGAAAGGATTAGAGAGAGCAGAGTACAGTAGATAGATTCTTTTTACTAGTAGCCCTATCAAGAACAAGGGACATCATGCCAAAAGAAAAACTGGAAACATAAAAGGGGAAGTGAGTAGAAATACTTGTGCACAGGGTGCTATCTATATATGATGATTTTTTTGCCACAACTAGAACACAATGAAAGGGTATTGAGAAGGAGCAGGAAATGGTATTCATGTAAAACAGACCTAAGAGGGGTGACTACAATACAAACAAAATCGTCCGGTCTTAATTTATATGAAAAGCCCTATGATTCTAAAATTATTCATAGTCATATATATGTTTATACCCCTCTCTCTTTCTTGAATCTTAGTTTTCTTTTTGTTGCTGTTTTTTGTTGTTGTTGTTGTTGTTAGGATTGCAAAGTGTCATTTGAAATGAGAGATGTGTGGGCTGCCTTTTTCTGGTAAGACAAGTCAAAATGTAGTTGCTATTTCAGGTCATTCAGGCTCAAAAACAAACAAGCAAAAAAACCCAAAAAACACTGTGATCACATTACAAACCTTATGATCAATGGCACCCTGGCATACATACAGTCTTTGTGCACTGTCAGTTGTTTGCATGTGAAGCAGCAGCAATATGAAAATACACCTATGCATGCAAATCCCTGACAAGAGCTATATTTCTGTGCAAATGGAAGAACATGATTTGTGTCTGATTATGACTAATGCCCTTGACTTGTTGAACCCAAGCATCACAACAGCTGTAGCTTACGTGAACTCCTCTACACAAACAGAATGCTGAGCTTTCTTCATGAATAAGCCCATACAGTGTAATCGCTTTCAGATATTGTGTTGCTTGTCTGCAAGGTTCTGATGAACAAGTACCTGACCAATAGAAGCCACTTAATGAACAGGCTATTTTTTCCTTTGGACTCCAGAGATAAAAGGTCAACAAGTTATTATGCTAAACTATACCTCACAGGTGTTCTCATTGTATAGAGATTTCCTTTTTTGGTATAAAGTACTGAACCTTTGCAAATATCATTTAAGAAACACAACATTTGGAAAATTAACTTATACAATTTCAAATATTACATCATTGTTTTTCTTGGATTCAGTGTAATGGGAGAAACATCAGGGGTGTGGAGATGGGAGTAGTATGTAGAAGTTACAAATCCCTGATACGTGGTACTGCTTGCATTCACTTTTTATAATCATGCATGCTTTGTACCTCACATATTCCAATAAATTTATATTAAACACATGACTATAAAAGACCATTTTGCCAAGTACCTAACAATTATATTGCAATTACTCAGCAATCATATCTGCTCAATAGAACTTCAGTGGGTTATTTACATACTATAATACATTTGCCGAGATAAAAGACAATGCAGAGGATTTGATGAATGTTGAATATGTTTTTTTTTAATTCTTGCACAGGTGGTAATAACAACAAGTCTTGGTGGGAGGAAAACACTAAAGCTGTATAGGCTTTAAATCATCCATGGCCACAGGGAGGCATAAGTCATAAAGCTATGGAACAAGCTCTCAGAGGACACAATGGAAGCGAGGAGAGCTGAATCATTTAAACTGATGTTGGATCAGTCTCTCATGGGGAATAACAATACTGGGTACTGTATTTTATATAGTGGGTCTAGGAAGGTCACAAGGAGCAAACCTCATAGAGTAGAACAAGTACTGCTTGTTTGAACAGGCAGAGCATATCACCATTGGTTTCAACTACCAGAGGTTTCCAGTATTGCCAGTTTCCCTCTCCATAATGACAAGGTCCATAAAATATACTGGTAACACTTCCTATGACAGCTACTATGGAAGGTGGTGAACATTATAGAGATGATACCTTTTTTATGTTTGCTTGCGTGCATGTGCAAGAAACATAGTGCGACCATATGACTTTTTGGAGGTGTGTGACCCTCCTATCCAATGCAGTGCTCCATTTAGCAGGCACGACTGTACCGTACCAATGAATGCATGAACTGTCTATGACAGCAGTTCTGCTGCAGTGGTTTTCAGTTCAAAGAAAACAACGGCTGCAATCAGCAGTGGTAACGTGTGTGTACTTAGCATATTGATGTCATGCAATTTCTCCAGCCCTCCTACATGTCACTGCCAATGAAATCCCTCCCACTTCCTCCCTCTGCTGCTGTCCTCCTCACTCCCTTGTTCCCCGACTCACCCTCCAGCTACAAAAGGAATCCCTCCTGCTTCCTCCCTCTGCTACTTTCCTCCCCATTCTCTCATTCCTCAGCTCACCCTCTGGCTGATCAAGTTTTCTTTTTTGCTGACGGGGTGCCCAGTCCACGTTGGTTCCAGTCCCCCCCCAAAAAAGTACCCAGGTGGCATGCTGGGAGCCCACCCCAGTGTGTCAAATGTCCCTGTAATTAAGAAAACCTTCCTGCGACCTTTTTTTTTTTTTTTTTTATCTGTAAAAGAAAAAACAGTCCCTCATTGTCTGTGGTGGTTCCCTCCCCAACCCACAGCCACCATCTACACATCCCACCTCCCAACATCCCCCCCACCCCATACTTACCTTTGGAGCCATGCATGATCGTCTTCAGTGGAGTGAAAACACGTCTGCACTCTTCAAAGCTGACCATGAACTGAAGAAATGCTGGTAAGCTGAATACATGCATAAATGGGGGTTCAACTTAGGTGGATATCGCAGCCATTTTTGTGACTTTTCTCACCAGATTTTCAACATGGGGTTCTTGGGACCCTACCTCATGAATTCAGTCACTATCCTGGTGTTATTCAGTCCTGAAAGGTGATTTTACGGTCACTGCATGGAATCGCCTTTTGGGACTGATTAAATGACAGTGTCACTGTTCATGAGGTGGGCCCCCAAAAAGCCTATTTTGCAAATTTGGTGGAAACATTTAAAAAAATGACTGTGTTACGAGCATGCATTGCGCAGTTTCCACACACGCTTGTAACTTCAAAAATTTGTAACAATTTCACTCCAGATTTTCAACATTGCCATTTTTTCACACCCCCTTATGAACAATACAGCTGTCATTTTTTACATCTTGCCTGAAATGTGGTTTTGCACATCTGGCACACAATGGGTGTGGTCGCTATGCAAAATCAATGTTCAGGACAGATTAAGAAAATCACAGTGATACTGTTCATGAGTGGAGGTCCCAAAATACCTATGTTGAAATTTTGGTGACAAAATTCCACAAAATGACTGTTTTATAAGCGTGCATTGTGCAGTTTCCATGTACACTCGTAACTTTGAGAATTTTTAATATTATTACTCCAGATTTTCAACATTGCCATTTTGGCACACCTCCTTATGAACAGTACAGCTGTCATTTTTCACATCCTGCCCCAAAATGTGGTTTCACTCATCTGGCGCACAATGGGTGTGGTCACTGTGTGAAATCAGCGTTCAGGACAGATTAAGAAAATTACAGTGCCTCTGTTCAAGTGCAGAGGTGCCAAAATGCCTATGTTGAAAATGTGGTGTAAAAAATCCCCAAAGTAATTGCATTATGGGTGTGTGCTGTGCAGTTTCTATGCATGCTCATGACTTCACCAATTTTTTATATTTTCATTCCAGATTTTCAACCTTACCATTTTTTACACCTCCTCATGAACAGTACAGCTGTCATTTTTTATATCCTGTTTGAAATGTGTTTTCACACCTGTGGCACCAAATGGCACAGTCACTGTGCAAAATCACCTTTCAGCTAACAAACTGATAGTGTCACAGTTCATGCAATGGGGTCACAAAAAGCCCATGTTGAAAACTTGGACTGAAAATACCAAGAAATGCCCAGGGCATTAGTGTTTTCTACCATAACGCCCTGGCCTGTAGGGACTGACAGGCATCAGGTGTATGACTTGGGATTGTCAACAGTAATGCTCACACCATTCCACCCCAACCCCCACCCTGCAGCCAGTGACAGGCATCGAGGTGTGCCTTGGATTCTTCATCCCCAAAGTTCACCCCATTCTCCTATACTGCACCCATTTCAGCATATTTCCTTATGGAATGGGGTGACTGTAAAGCCGAACACCCCAAGGCACACCTCAACACTTGTCATGTGTCTGCAGGGTAGGATGAGGTGACATGGTATGAGCTTTATGTGCGATGACCCAAAGGCACACCCCAATGCCTGTCCATCTCTGCAGGTTGGGGGTGGGGTTGGCGTCACTTCAATACTTTACTGCCATTCCTATTCTGCATCTGTCTAACTCCTGCACTTCCTGTGCTATTACCAGCAAGCAAACATTTGGCATTAACAAATGATTTTTTAATGTAGTATTTCACAGGCTCCTTTATAGATGGGATACAGTATGTACCTCAGACTATTTTGGTTAATATTAAGGCAATTAGAAACCCCAACATTCAAATTGTGAAATTGTCCCAACAACCCTCCACAAAATTCAATATGTGGGAGCCCTCCTGAAACACCCTATCCTGTAAGTTGGTTCAAATTATTTCCTTCAAGGCCTGATTATATTTGTGTGAACATGACACTCGTTATGTTCAGTTACAGTCTGGGGAGATTGAAGCCAGAGTTGAGCCATATGACAAACAATTTTAAAAAGGCGGAAATGTAAATATTGATTTCTTTTCTGTCATGTCCTGTGATATTTTAGAAACTGACTTTGTGTGATTCCATATATGACAGTCATATATATTCTAATGACAATGGGGGCTATTAATAAGGGTGACGAGCTATGCTATGGAAGATAATTCTCAACACGCACCAATGTAATCCACACTAGATTCTAGTACTAGGAACCCCAACATATGGCAAAAATTTGCAGTATGGTAGAATATCACACTGCTCATCTAAGCAACTTAAACAAGTGACTCCAACGGCAACTTATCAATGTGTCATGAGGTGACATGGTTTGCTACTAGTAAAAACTAATTAGCTTAAAATTCTAACAAATGTTTTTTGGGAGGTGGCAAAATCACAGCATATTGGGTGGAGAGAGGGTTTTTATTACAGTTTAAGTTTTTTTAAAGTAGTTTTTGTGGTAAAGTTGGTGCAGCAGCTGGAAAATTTGCAAAAATCATGATGTATGAATTTCTATGAATTTGTGCCAACTTTTCCAGAGAATTAAAACTTCACTGCATCTCTAATTGTAGCATGTCAGACATTAATAAGTAGGTCTAAAAAGACACACACTGGCAGTTTTCAAATAACTAGCAATATTTACTTATGGTAAAAAACTTACATGTTTACAAAGGAAAACACTGATTGTTTTACAAAGCAACTGGTTCCAGCACCAGTGAGAAAACTTAGACCAAAACTAACAATTAAACACATGAAAAAAAACAAAAGAAAAACATTGCTACACATAGCACTATGATAAATGCTGCTACTTTGTGTGGCCCTTCATGCAGCAATAGTAAAGTGCCAGCCACCAGTTGAAGACTACTGTACAAGAAGTGACATTTGGCTTGCGAAGTGTAACTTCACCTGGTGAAGGCTTCCTAAAGTGGCACTTCACAAAGTGATTTCAATTTAAAAAAAGTTCCCTTCCCTCACCCTCTACGATCACCATACTACCCCATCACAGATAGCACTGCCTGATTTCAATAATAACCCTTTTCTCTCACCCACTGATCTGCAGCATTCCCACCCTCCTCCCTCCAACACAGGCCAAATAAGTAATCCAAACCCCCAGCCACTCACAGCCAATCCAAACACCCATCCTTTAGCACTGGGCAAAAGAAATCACAAGGGCTCCTCCCTACCCCCTTGCACAGCAGCACCCAAACCACACTCCACCCCCATGTCTCACAAACAAAAGAATACTGACAGTACAGCAGTGAGGGACAGTGACTAGTATACACTCTTCTCTCATGTCCTCAGCTAGCCATTGTCTAAATGAATGGGTGCATGCACTCATAATAATGAACTGCCAATCTCGTTAAGTGTTGGCAAACTGGGAATTTTGTAAAAAAAGCCTTTGTGGCATGTTGAAGCATTGCTTTAATTCACCCACAGGTCCCACTGTAAAACTCTAATGGACCCTATAGGTAAATACCTAAAAAAGAAAACAGAGTTAACCCTTTCACCAACCCATGTAGCACCCAGTCAACACCCCTGAACAATTACATATGAACACACAAACATACGAAGAAGACAGCAGAAGAATGCCATTTGGTTTATCTAGTCTGCTCATATTGCAGGGTCCACAGCTTGAGCTACTGTCCCTGCCCCCCTCCCCACTCCACCCATCCTTCCTACCCATGATCCTTACCTTCCCCCTAGGCCTATCCCAACCTCTCTTAAAGCTGCTCACTGTCTTCGATGAGATCACCTCTTCAGGCAGTGCATTCCAAGTGTCCACCACCTTCTCTGTGAAGAAGTGTTTCCTGACCTCCCTCCCTCCTAACCCTTCCACCCTCCAGCTTAAGACTGTGCCCCCTCATACTATGATTGCCACTCAGCTTAAAGAGACTCTCCTCATTCACCTTATTTATCTCTTTCAAGTACTTGAAGGTTCCAATCATGTCCCCCCTCTCTCTCTCTCTCTCCTGTCTTCCAGGAAAATACATGTTCAGTGCCCTCAATCTCTCCTCATATGCCTTACCCTGCTGACCCACTATCATCTTTGTAGCCCTCCTCTGGACCTTCTCCAGCAGGTTAATGTCCTTTTTGAGATGTGCGCACCAGTACTGAACTCCATATTCTAGATGAGGCCTTACCAGGGACCTGTACAAGGGCAGTATAACCTTCTCTCTCCTACTACTGATCCCCCTAGATGTAGAAACATAGAAACATAGACTTTGACAGCAGATAGGGACCACTTAGCCCACCTAGTCTGACCATTTCCCTACCTACAGGATAAGCCGCAGATCCTAGTTAACCAACAGCCTATTTCTTCCCACCCCCCACAAGAATTGCCTTATGTCTGTCCCACGCATTCTTGAATTCTTCCACAGTTTTAGACACCACAACCTCTCAGGAAGGCTGTTCCATGTATCCACTACCCTCTGTGAAAAATACTTTTTCATATTGCCCTGAACTGCCCCCTCTATCTTTAAATTGTGTCCCCATGTTCTTGCATGTCTCTTTTCTGAAAGTTGCTACCCTCTTGGACTTTGTTGATTCCACTGAGGTGCCAAAAGTTTCTATCATGCCCCCTCTCCCTCCTATCCTCAAGGGTATACATATTAAGCTCCCTTAGTCTCTCCTCATATGGCTTCTCTTGCAGACCCTGCGCCATTTTAGTTGCCCTCCTCTGGACTGCCTCTATCCTGTCTATGTCCTTGTGGATATGGGGTCTCCAGAACTGGACGCAGTACTCCAGATGGGGTCTCATCAACTGTCTGTACAGAGGGATAACAACTTCCTGTTTTCTGCTGGTGATGCCTCTCCCTATGCATCCCAGTATACCCCCAGCCCTCCCTATTACCTTCTCACATTGCTTGCTAACCTTAAAGTCATCTGATATGATTACTCCCAGGTCCCTTTCCTTTTTAGTTGTTGTTACTACCTCCCCCCATTGTGTAATCTTTCCCTGGGTTTTTGTTTCCCAGGTGCATTATTTTGCACTTCTTTGCATTGAATCCTAACTGCCATACTTCCAACCATTCCTCCAACCTTGCCAAGTCCCTTCTCATCCTTGCCACGCCTCCTTGTGTATCAACCCTGTTGCAGATCTTTGTGTCATCTGCAAAGAGGCATACTTTTCCTTCCACTTCCTCTGCAATGTCACTTATAAAGACATTAAAAAGGACTGGACCCAGTACTGAACCCTGCGGTACCCCACTAGTAACCCATCTTTCTTCAGAGTGGACTCCATTTACAATTACCTTCTGTGTCCTGTTGTCCAGCCAATGTTTTACCCAGGCTACCACCCTGGGACCCACTCCCAGTCTGGTTAATTTGACTATTAATCTTTTGTGTGAGACTGTGGCAAATGCCTTGCTAAAGTCTAGGTATGCCATGTCCACAGCCCCTTCCTGGTCTACTACTTTGGTCACCCAGTCAAAGAAATCAATTAGATTCATTTGACATGATCTTCCCGCTGCGAACCCATGCTGCCTTGGGTCATGTGCCCCACTGGCCTCTAGGTACTCAACAATTCTTTCCTTCAGAAGTGATTCCATAACTTTCCCTACCACAGAGGTTAAACTGACAGGTCTGTAGTTTCCTGCTTCTGTCTTGGTCCCACTTTTGTGAAGGAGAATCACATCCACCTTCCTTCAGTCCTCGGGTGCCACACCATCCTCCCATGATTTGTTAAAAAGGGTAGTCAGTGGTTTCACTAGTTCTCCCCTTAATTCTTTTAGAATTTTGGGGTGAATTCCATCAGGCCCCATTGCTTTGTCCACCTTCAGTTTTAGGAGTTCTTTCAGAATCCTTTCTTCTGTGAAAGGACTGGGATCAACCCCCCTATCAAGACTGCTTCTGTTAATTGGATTTGGCACCCCCCCTCCTCTTTTGTGAATACTGAGCAGAAATATTCATTCAGTATCTCTGCTTTTCCACTGTCCCCCTCTGCCCACCCGTTCATTCTATTCAGCCTCACTATCCCTCCCTTTGTCTTTCTATGCTCCCTGATGTACGTATAAAAGGTTTTATCCCCCTTCTTAACCAAGTTGGCAATCTTTTCTTTGGTTTGGGCCTTTGCTATTCTGATTTCCCTCTCTGCTTCTTTCTGCCTTAACTGGTACAGCTCTCTGTCCTGCTCCTTCTGTGTTTTCTTATACTTCCTGAATGCTATCTTTTTCTCCCCGACTTTCCCCGCAACCTCTTTTGAGAACCATAGTGGCTTTTTCTTTCATTTAGATTTGTTTATTTGTTTCACACAAAGGCTTGTTGCCTCTGTGATGGCAGTTTTGATGATTCCCCATTGTTGCTCCACCCCTCCTTCTAGCCGGTTTGCTAGTGCTTTTCGGAGGCACTCTCCCATCTTGCCAAAGTCAGCTCTCCTGAAGTCCAGTACCCTCACTTTTGTATGGCTTGACTCTGTAGCTGAGTTTAACGTTAACCATACTGTTTGATGGTCACTTGTTCCCAGATGGCAACCCACTTCTAGATCTGGGATCCTCTCACTGTCCCCATTTGAGAGTACAAGGTCTAAGAGTGCTCCCTCATGAGTGGGTTCCAAAACTAGCTGTCTAAGGCATGCTACCTGTAGGGCATCGAGAATGGCCCTGCTCTTGGATGTGGCTGCAGCAAATGTGCTCCAGTTAACATCTGGCATATTCAGGTCTCCCATCAGTAGTATCTCCTCTTTCTTTGCCATCCTAAAAATGCCTTCTATCATATCCTTGTCCATTCCCTCCCCCTGACATGGGGGTCTGTACACAACCCCTGTGCGGATTGTGGTGTCATTTCCAGTCTTCAAGGTGACCCACAGTGCCTTCTCTCCTCCCTGTTTACTCTTTTGTTCAGTTGCTTTTATCACTTCCTTTACATAGAGAGCTACTCCTCTCCCTCTTCTCCCCTCCCTGTCTCTACTATAGGTTATGTACCCTGGTATGTTAACATCCCAGTCATGGTTCTCTGTGTACCATGTTTCTGTGACTGCCACGACATCCAGGCATCCCTCTTCCATCAAGGCCACCACTTCAGGGAGCTTGTTGCCCACGTGCATTGGTACTCATTACCCTCCATTTCCTGATGGCCTTACTCCTTTTTGCCCCATCCCAGTCCTTCTTGCCTTTGTCACTTTCTCTATTTACCCCTTCCCTTCTCCTTATCGACATTTGTATGTTGGAGTTTACCACACTTACTACCGTGACTTTTTTTGGGGGGAGATAGAATTTCCCTGTTCCTTTCCAGTGCCTCACCCCTTGGCTAGTTTAAATGCTTGCCAATGAAGCATTTAAACCTATCACCTAGAATCCTGGTTCACCTCCTGGACAGATGCAGCCCATCATGCCAGTATAGGCTTGCATCACTCCAGGTGGACCCCCAGTCCTCAATGAAGCCAAATCCCTGAGCTCTGCACCAATTTTTCAACCACTGATTGAATCCCATGGTGTGGAGCACCCTAGCCTCTCCTACACCATAGACAGGCAGCACCTCTGAGAAGGTTACCATGCGTGCTACTTGTCTAAGACCCCTCCCCAATTCCACAAACTCATTCTGCACTGCTCTGATCCCTTTCTTAGCCTGGTCATTTGTCCCTAGGTGGACAACGATATTCAGCTCCCTCCCCTGTGCAGCTGCTCCAGTAATCCTGAGGATTCGCTCCCTGTCCTTCCAAGCCATGGCACCAGGCAGGCACCCTACCTCCCTCTCCCTTTCCTCCCCCAGTTCTACCTTCCTCACAATGGAGTCCCTCACCAGGAGTTGTTCCCTCCCTCTGTGGGGTCCAATGCCACCCTCCTGTGGGTCTTCTTTGTGGAGGTTCCCAGCATCCTCCTTGGTCTCCACTGTGGGTGCCTCCATAGAGGAACCACACTTTGCCAGAATGGCATAGGAATTGTGGAGAGGTACAACTGGAGGGATGCACCTCTGTTCCACCACCTTCATCCTCTCTGAGCCCACTATGGTCTAACCACTCCTCTTTCTTGGCAACCTCTGAGGCAATGGCAGTAGCCCTGGTGGTCCCTGGATGGAAGAGGAGGTCCCACAAATCCTGGCCAAATCAGCCTGGAGATGAGTAACCTGCCCCCTTAGCCCAGAGAGGTGCCTGCAGATGGGACAATACTGCATCATCCAGAATGCATCCCAGCATCTTGTTTGCCTTTGCTGCTGCTTTCTTACACTGCATGGAATGCTTCGGGTCACTAGTGATCATCACTCCCAGGTCCTTCTCCTCCTCTGATGCAGATATTTGGACTCAATCCAGGCAGTGTTCTGTCCTGGGATTCTTGGCTCCAATATGCATAACTTTGCATTTCTTGGCATTGAAGCCAAGCTGCCAGATCCTGGACCACCTCCCAAGCTTTTCCAGATCATCCTGTAGGTCCTGTATCCCTTCAGCTGTGTCCACTCTTCCATAGAGTTATGGTGGTATTAAGAAAAGGTCCCTCCTCTGACCAACTCACTCAACTCCCCCAACCCACCCCTACACTCCTTCCCCTTAGGTATGCTAACTTAGAAGAAAAAACATACATTAGGAGCATGTCTGGTGATAGCAACCCATTCTACCTTCTTCTCACCAACTCAGCCAGCTGCTGTCAGAATGACTTAGGGTGAAACTGAGCTCATAGTATTTGAATTGAGCATGCTGCCACTCTCATTCATTCAGATGATATCCAGCTGAGGTGGCATGAGGAGGACTGCACCAGTGGTTATCTCCAGACTGGCTCCTAATGTATCCTTTTTCTTCTATGACAGTGTACTCAAGTGTGGGAAGAGGGTGGAAGTGGGGTGCTAAGATTTTAGGGAAGGGAACATTTTGCTTTTTACTGAAACCAAGAAGGGAGCAGGGGGTTGATTTGGTGTTATGATGATGAACAGTATTAAAAAATAATTACTGGGATTGTGGGGGGGAGCACAGTGGGAGTAGGGGGTGCCAATTGGATTTGGAGAAGGGGCCTTTTTTTTAAGACCACTGGAACTGTGAGGTTGATGGAGTGCTATGAATGTACAGGGTAGGGCTCTTTTTCACAGCTTTTTCTTTACAACCAGGCCACTTGCTGCACTTCACATACATAACAGACTTCACCAGTAAAGTCACAGATTCCCAAAGTTGGCCTTTTGCCAAGGGTGGACTTTGCTGATTTTGTTTCTGTGAACTTCACCCTTTGTGAAGGGTACCATTGTTGTAACTTTAAACTTCAACAAACTGTTGGCAAAATACCAAACACTGCACCAAATGTAGAAAGCACAATGTAGGCACTTCACCACAAATTCACTGGGAGAAGTACTTTTTGCCCTAAAAAACAGTCTTCACTCCCACACCTTCTGTAGCACCAAGAAAAAAAAAGAAAAAACACCCTCTTACCCCCCCTCCACCCAAACCTGTTCTGATCATCATGAAATAAGTTTTCCACCTCCACCTATTCAGGAACAACTTTACTATAAGAATTATGCTTCCATTCCCTTAGATAACAGTCAGTCCAGGGGGCGAGTTGAGGGTTTGTGCTGGTTAACATCCTCCCTGGCTTCTTTTCTTGTCTTAGTCCATCATTATATCTTTTATGTTGAGTTCTACTCCTTGAGCCTTCAGGGTGCAAGTGTGGCATGGGGGTGGAGGGGGTGGGTGCTCTGTGAGTTGGCTGAGAGGGGTTGTCTTTTTTGCAGGGGACAGTGTGTTGCTGGTTACTGAATTGATGGGTTGAGTATGGGAAGTGTTTCTTACTTAATCTTTGTGTGTGATGGGGAAAGATGGTTTATGTATGTTGCTGAGTGGGTGGGAGAAGGGGTGATTACTTTGTGATGATGATTGGGTCTGGATATGGGAAGAGGGTGGGTTTTTGGGTGTAATTGTATTTGAGATCTTTTCTTAACTGCCATTTCTGTGTGCTTTTCCATTTAGTTTGCACAGGACTGAGGGATTCTAGCTGACAAGTTTGTGACTGTGTGTTTGAAAGTGGTTGTGTCTGAACTTTAAGTGCAGGCATCATATTACACGGATTAGTGTAGTTTGAATGTGAAGTTTTAGCTGCCATTTCAGTTTGATTCTTCACTCAGTTGGAGCAGGAGGGAGGGACTCCTAGCTGGTGAGTTTGTGACTGTGTTTCTAATTTTGTTTGAGGTCTTTTCTTAACTGCCATTTCTGTGTGCTTTTCCATTTAGTTTGGGCAGGATTTTATTTATTTATTTATTGAAAATGTTTCACCAGGAAAGGCACGCTGAACAAAAAGATGCTCGTCTCACAGTGCTACCCGGGGGGGAGGGGTTACAGAGGAGGCAGGTATACATACAGTAGATGATTTTAGCAGTAATGCAATACAGACAATGTACATCAATTGTGGTAATACAAATGAACTTGTTACATATGGAGAGAATACAGAACAGTGAACAATATCGACAGGGTGTACATTACATAGGTATAAGGCAAGGTAAGAGCAATACAGTTCTTGCGCAACAGGGACAGGGTAAACATGTCGTGGGTATACATATCAAGTGTACCAGGCATAGTAGGAGCAAAGCAGACACTACAGGGAAGGGGTGAGCATACATGGTTATTCTAAGTGGGAATACATTAGTTATGTAACTGCCAATAGCACACTAGTGTGACAGGGCAGAACTTGAGTGCCAGTACCAGCCTTGAGCTGCAGTGGGATGCACAGGTGTCTGTTGGAGTTGGAGGGGACTAATATGCTTAGGAGAGTGGGGGGTAGGTTTAGGTGAGGCAAGAGGGAGGGAATGGTGTTGATGCTGAGGGTGAGGCAGAGGAGGGAGAGATAGGAAGGGGGGAGAGAGGGAGGGTGTTAGGAGTGAGAGGGGGGATTAAGCATGAGTGTAAGTGCCTAGGGCAGTATATAAGCCAGCCAATTGAGGGATTCTAGCTGACAAGTTTGTGACTATGTGTTTGAAAGTGGCTGTGTCTGGACCACAGTGAGTGGAGTCAGGAGTCACTGCCAGAGGACTCCTTGGCTGATTGTTTTGGACACAGCCTGTGGTGTAGTCCCACCCTCCCACCCCACTAATAACCCACCCAGGGCTTGCCCTACATTTATTGAGTGAGTCCCATAGGGCCTTGCAACATCCTGCATCCATACAGGAAGTAGCAAAGAGAGGAAACATAACAAAAAACAACAGAAATAAAACAAATATTTGGAAGATAACAAATAGCCGTCTTAAGCAGACAGTTGATTGAGGAGGGAAACAGACATGATGGGAGTGGTGCAGTGCAGTGGTTATGGAGCAGCTGTCTTCAGGGAGACATTCTGGAGGCTGCAATGTTGCCCTATCTGCAGGCACCTCTCTGGGCTGAAGGAGGGGATTGCCTGTCTCTGAGCAGAGTTGGCAAGCTGAAGGTGGCATCCACCCCCACTCAGAGACCACCAGGTCCACAATCTGTATCTCAAAGGATGTCAGGAAAGAGGAGTGATTGGACTACAGTGGGCTCAGGGAGGGTGAGGGAGGGAGGTCGAAAGCAAATCCCTCAACTGGTCCTGTTTGGTAACTCCTATGCTGTTTTGGAGGAATGAGAAAGCCCCACTCAAGGAACCCGAGGCTGGGACCAGGGAGGATGGGAGGGTCTTCCAGGATGGAGCCCCAGGGAAGGGAGGCAGGGAACCCTGGAGGAGGGGGAAGCTTCTCCTGGTGGGGGACTCTATTGTCCAGGGAGTGGAGTTAGGATCACATGGCGGGGAGAGAGGAAGGTCAAGTGCCTCCCAGGAAGTGCTGCATGGAGGGATGGGAAGCAGATTCATAGGATGACTATGTCAACAGCTAGGAGGGAGAAGCTGGATGTCATTGTCCACCTGGGGACCAATGACTTGTCCAGGAGAAGGGTGGAGTTAGCCAGAGTCCAGGAAGATTTAAGGAAGCTGGGGGGAAACCTGAAACAGATAGCATGTTCTGTCTCATTTTCAGAGGTGCTACCTGTCCAGGGCACAGGGGAAGCTAGGGCACTCCACATCTGAACCTTCAACTCCTGGTTGAAGGACTGGTGTGGAAGGGAGGGTTTTGGCTTCATAGGGGACTGGGATCTGACCTGGGCAGATGTGAACTTATATAAGGAGGATGGCCTGCATCTGTTTGAGAAGGGGACCTTGATCCTTTGTGAGAAGTTTAAATGCTTCACTTGTGACCTTTTAAACTGGTCAAGGGGGTAGAGCCAGGAGGGTCAGGAGGCTTAGGATCCCCCCCCCATGGGAACATGTAGAAACATAATTTGACTACAGGAACAGCTAAAGCAGGCAGGGAGGAGCAGGCAGGTGAAGACTGTATAACAAGTGATACAAGGTGGGGCAAGAACATACAGGAAGGGAAACCAGGCTCTGTGGAAGATGCTGGAGAGGGAGAACAAGAACAGAGGGAGGGCAGACTATAGAAGATCATGCTAACAAATGCCTGTAGTCTAGGAAATAAGATTCCAGACCTGAAGGCCTTCTTAGCAGATGCAGGCCGTGATATAGCAGCAGTAACAGAGACATGGTACTCTGCAAATCATGGCTGGGAAGTTAATTTACCAGGCTATACACTGTTCAGGGGGGGACAAGGAGAGTAAAAAGGGTGGGGGAGTGGCCCTTTACATCAGAGATGGTATAAAAGCTACAGACATTCAGGGAAGAGAGGGGGAGGCCGAGGTAATGTGGGTCATCCTGGAGCTAGGGAATGGAAAAGCAATACGCACAGGGATGATCTAACCACCTCTGGCACAGAGGGAGGAAGTAGACAGGGAACTAGTGGAGAACATACACAACATAGCAGCTAAAGGAGAAATCCTGCTATGGGGGATTTCAATATGCCTGACATGGATTGGGCCACCCAGATGGCTGCTTCAGCCAGAAGCACAGCCATCCTTGAATCCATGCAGGGGGTTGGACTCAGGCAGCTGGTGCATGAGCCAACCAGAGATAAGTCAATTCTGGACCTAGTATGGACCAATGGGAACAGAGTTGAATAAATACAGGTGGAAGGGCAGCTGAGATCCATGTGGCCACCACATGGTGTGGTTCAGCACGGAGACATGGACTCAATTAAGCCACACAAGAGCAAGAGTATTAGATTTCAGGAGGGTGGATTTCACTGAAATGGGTAGATGCATGCAAGCAGTCCTGGGGAGGGGAGAGGTAATAGAGGGGGTGGAAGAGCAATGGGAGAAACTGAAAGGAGCCATAGTGTAGATAACAAACCAATATGTTAGGATAGTGACCAAAGGGAAAAGAAGAAGGAAACCACTATGGTTATCCAATGATGTGAGGGACAAAGTCAGGGCTAAAAGGCTGAGTTTCAGGAAATATAAGGGGAGCCAAAGGGAGAAGGACAGGGAGGAGTACCTTGAATGTCTAAGGGAAGCAGGGAAGGCTGTTAGAAGGGTGAAGGCGCAGACAGAAGAGGGCTTAGCACAGTCTGTAAACAAAGGGAACAAGGCATTTTATAGGTACGTCAGTGAAAGAAGAAAAAAAGGGGGATTGTGAGGCTCAAATGGGAGAAGGGAGAGTGTAAGGAAGGGGTCTGGACAAGGCAGAAATACTGAACAAATACTTTTGCTCAGTATTCAGTAAGGAGTTGGAGGGTCAAGGACCACAGTTGGGATGCAGAGACAATGGGGGGAGGTGGGAGGTGGCCACTAGTCCATTCACAGTGGAGGGAGTTCTGGAAGAACTCACAAAGCTGAAGGTGGATAAGGCCATGGGGCAGACAGCATCCACCCGAGGATATTAAAGGAGCTGCGAAGGGAACTAACAGTGCCTCTGGTGGCCCTGTTTGCAGAGTCACTCAACACTGGTGTTATTCCACAGGACTGGAGGAGGGCACATGTAGTCCCACTGCACAAAAGCAGCAGTAGGGAGGAGGTGGAGAACTACAGGCCAGTCGGTCTCACCTCAGTGGTGGGTAAGATCATGGAGACATTGCTGAAAGAAAGGATAGTGGCACATATGGAATCCAGCAGTGCTCAGGATCTAAGGCAACATGGATTCACAGCAGGAAGGTCATGCCAAATTAATCTAATAAATTTTTTTGACTGGGTGACTAGGGAACTAAATCAGGGAGGGGCAGTAGACATCACCTACCTAGATTTCAGCAAAGCCTTCGACACCATCCCACATAGAAGGCTGTTTAACAAGATGGGTAGTCTGGGCATGGGATATAAGGTGTTGAACTGGGTTAGGAACTGGTTAACAGACAGGAGACAGAGGGTGGTGGTAAATGAGATACAATCCAGGAAGGGGGGATGACCAGTGGGTTATCACAGGGATCAGTACTAGGACCAGTCCTGTTCAATGTCTTCATTAGTAACATTGCAGAGGGGCTGAAAGGAAAGGTCTGCCTGTTTGCAGATGACACCAAGATCTGCAACAGGGTGGATACTCAAGTACATACCAAGGTGCAGGTGGGGGTCCTTTTCCAAAGTAGAAAAAGCACTAGAACAAGGGGGCACAATATGAAATTGGAAGGCAGCAGATTAAGAGGTAATGTGAGGAATTTTTTCTACACAGAAAGGGTAGTCTACATTTGGAATAGTCTGCCACAGGAGGTAGTGGGGGCAAGCACAATGGAGAGATTTAAGCATGCCTGGGACAGGCATAAGGGAAGTCTGAGAGGGGAGAGTGTGATGAAAAGCCATTGATCACATAGGGTCAGTGGCCACGCACAATGTATAGGGCCTACAGGCAGACTAGATGGGCCTAGCAGTCATTATCTGCTGACAATTTCTATGTTTCTATGTTTCAGTTTCTATGTTACACATGATGGGGGGGACATCTTCTGGGGGGAGTAAGCCCCGCTGCCAGACTTCACAAAGTGAGTCTTCATGAGTGAAGTATCATTTCAGGAAGTCTTCACCAGCAAAGTGCTAATCAAAGTGGTACTTTGTTGACAAAGTACCCCTTTGTGTAGTCTTTGCATGACATGTAGCACTATGCAAAGGGCTGTGTGAAGTAGCAGCACTTCACATGGTGCTTTACGCAGCAAATTGTATTAACTCCACATGCACATAGTGAGGGGCCAACTTCATAAAATTGTTTGACTTTACTACAAAGACTACACAAAACATTCAGTAGTTTGCTGACTTTGCCTGTACCTAATAGCACAGCTGTTTTTATGGCAAGACCAGATGCACACCTAGAAGAAGACAATGTAACTGAGTACTTCTACTGAGCAGATGGGGGAGAAATGATAGATGACAGGTTCCCTCACTACCTTGTTAAATTCTTATGGCTTGGTGTTCACTGTTTTTCTTCTGGTAGTTTTGCTATGTGTAATTTATTGAAAATCTGCATGTATAGGATAGAGTCTATGAGCTCAAGTCTCATTTAACTGCATGACCTATACACAATATAAACATACAGGGAAATAAAAATATAAAACTGAAACATCAGCCTCAAGATGTACAGACAGACTGCCATTCCAAATAGCGAACTTTCATAGCATCTGAAAAGGAAGCCAAGCTACTACTGTACATTTCCTAAGATGTGGGTTAAGGAGGTTCTAGGAGGAAGGTGCACCAAATGAATATGGTGCTTTTCCAAACTATAGAGAAACCTTTGGTAAAATAAGGGCTCAATGTAGGACGTCCTTCAATACAAGGATGAACTAAGGAGTAAAGATGTCAAAAATAGTATATTGCAGAGATAAATCCGGCCAAGGTAAAAGTCTTGACTTTGAATTTCTCTCCATCACTGGCCCTTAAGAAACTACTCCAGTTTAGGTGGAGAGGTATGAAAATTAAATACCTTGGAGTAAATCTAGCCCCAAATCTGCAGAATTTATATCTCATAAACTTCTAACCGCTTACACAAAATTTGGAGGCAGACCATCACCGATGGGCACAATTAGTCTCCCCTTTTATGCTAGAATAGAAACAATCAGGATTAACATTTTACCTAGATTGTTATACCTGTTCCAGACAATTTTTATATTTCCCCCAGCTTCATATTTTATATCCTGGAACAGAATGTTAGCGAGATTTGTCTGGGCAGGACGTGAACCTCGTATTAGATGGACTATCCTCCAACTCCCTAAAGATAAAGGAGGTTTAAACCTCCCTAACCTACTCCGTTACTCCTATATGGCTGTCCTTAGATTGATCTTAAGTTGGCTGAACCCAACATGTAAAGCAGGATGGAAACAAATAGAGAGTGTACTCAATGACTTATGTGATGCTTCAAGGGTGTTTTTTGCACCTTTGACATCTTTGCCCAGATTATGGGATTTTTACATGGGGGCTCAACATACTCTACAGACTTGGTACAAAATTAGAGCGATCCCTGCACTAGCTCCGGTAATATTTCTTTTTTTGGTTACTCATGTCTGAAGCCGAGTTTTTACCTGTTTGTATTGATTACACTTTTCAATGGTGGCATCAAATAGGTCTCTCTTTTATTTTTCAATTTTTAGACTCCAAGGGCATAGTTCCATTTTCACAGCTACAGGCAGCACATGGTTTGACCAATTTCAGAATATTTTAGGTACCTTCAGGCACAGACCTTCCTACTACATAAAGGACCCAAGAGGAGTAGCCACCCAGAACCCATGCTGCTGTTGTTAAATATGTTTATGTCAACCTTACAAGGATTTACATGGCAACATGTAATTGAGCATTTATACAGGGAACTTCAGGAATACTTGATGCACTCGACCAGAGGAATACTGCAGGCCTGGAACAGGGAATTACCATCTCCAGTTTCGTATGATAGCTGGATAAAATTTGCTTGCAATTCCTCGGAGATATCTTAAGCCCCATACTTGTGAGAATTTGCCTAGAAGACATGTATATGCTTTTTTAACACACCAGCAAAACTGGCAAAATTTCTTCCTGCTCCAATAGATTGCTGCTGGAGAAACTGCAGAGAACCTATGGCCAATCAGGTACATATCTTCTGGTCCTGAACAGCACTGAGTCAATTTTGGCTGAAAATTGCAGACTTTTTGATTGAATCGTTGGGTGAGGAGGTCGTTCTTACCCCAGAATTGGTTCTCCTCTCTGTTCCAACTGAGGGTCTCCGTATTCAAAGGGGTTCTGTGCTATTCACTTATATTTTGGCTGCCAAAAAAGCAGTTACTCTGCCTGTGGAGGCAGTGGTTTAAAATAATGGGAGATTTATATTATATGGAATGGTTAATAGCCCAGTGTAATAATAGATCCTCACAATTTGAACTTAGATAACGCACTTGGGTCTTTTTCATCTCCGATCGAGGCCCCTCATTTGTCCCATGAAGGGGGATGTAGGGGAGTGGGATGTGGATGGGGTTGTTTGGAGGAGTCTGGCTCTCATCCCAGATAGCCTGCACAGTGAAAAAGCTAGAAGTCTGCTTTTTTGTATGTTTTTTTCTATATTGGATTAATTGAAAAACCCATGGTCTTGTTATGAATATGTAAGATGATGTACTTACCATTGTACCACTTAATGTTTTTTAATATTTGTATGAATACTTTTTTTTGTATTAATCAGTAAAACAAACAACAACAAAAATAGTATATTGCAGAAAGTTTATATCACTTTAGCTCCCTTCTTAAATGAAGGGAAAGCCAATTCAGTTTCTGCAGAAGGTCACGATGATGCATGCCCCAGTTATCACTTAAAATAAACCACAGTAAACCTATACTAGAAAACAGATATTGGAACAAAAGTGACTCAGAGGCTTGCCAGTACTGTACACGGCACTGTCATTTTCTAAAATAAGCAAAATGGCCATGGCAAAAATTGTTTGTCTTTCAATTAGGGATAAGCAACATCCGACGCACTTAAGGTGCAGACTTTAGAAACTGTGTGGTCAGTATTAGGTTTGAAAGACAGAAAGGAGCAAAAGTGAGACCAAGATATTTCAAATTAGAAACATATTTAAGAGTGGTACCAGCAAAAAAAAAAAAAATAATGAAGCTGTCAAATGTTTTAGAGAAATAGAAGTGCCAGATACAATGACATAAACCAAGTTTTCTTACCATTAATAACAAGACACATTGATGTCACTTTACTCAGAACACACAAATAGCTGAAGATTCCTTCCTGGTGGCTTCATTCTGGCTATAGATTTCACCTGATCTTGAACCACTACAACTTCCCAACATCCACCATTCTCCAGCCTGGACTCGCCTTGATCTGGGTTCTAAAATATTAAAGCTAGTGCCACTACTACTGCTAGTATAAACTCTATCAGAGCAATTTCAAGTTCTTCTAATAACAATTTTGTCACTACTGATCTGTTGTAGTCCTTCTTTGCAGTTATGGGGCTCTGCTGCTTGAGAATCCTTTTTCCTTTTTCCCTTCCCCCACCCCCCAAAAAATTCAGGTATTGCCAAAAGCACTATTGTCCCAAACTCTAGAACCACAGTACCAAGACCTTACTCTGCATAGTGAACTGAATGCTTGTTAGTTTCAAAGGATGTTCAGATATTCCAATATATACATCCTGGAAGAGAGAAGAGAGAGGGGACATGATAGAGATGTTCAAATACTTCCAGGGCATAAATAAGGTACAAGAAGGTAGCATCTTCCAGAGAAAAAGATGTTCAAGAAGAAAGGGAAATGATAGGAAGCTGGAGGGGTGTAGACTCAGGAGTAACGCAAGGAAGTATTTCTTCACGGAATGGGTGATGGATGCATGGAACAGCCTCCCAGCCGAGGTGGTGAGGGTAAAAATAGTGAGGGAGTTCAAGAAAGCATGTGATAGACACAAGGGAAACCTAGTGAGGGGAAAAGAGAGGGTAAGCCAGAGTCCAAGGGATACCGCAATCTGGCAGTAGGTAGTGATCATGAGCAGATTAGATGGGCCAAGCAATCCTTATCTGCCATCAATTTCTATGTTTCTTGTCTGAAGCTAGTAAAAGGAGAAATTTCTTCACATTTACTGTCATTTTCTGTTCTGTTAGCTCCAATATTGTCAGTAGGGGAATTAATGCATGTAGTTTTTTTTTCAGACTTCTGTACTGTGGGGATCTCCTCAGTCAAGGCCCAATCTTCCATCAAAATCCAGAGACAATGCAGTAGGCAGCCTGGCTCCTGAGAGGAGCAGACTTTTGAAGTAAGGGTTCTCTGAAATAGTGGTATAAATCTTAATGGCCTTAAGAAAGTTTCCACATTTTCGGCCTACAACAGGGTATGGAATGTTTTCTCAACATGTACCACAGGTAGGGGCATTAAACCCCCAAGGCCATGGTCCTGCAGGTTTCAGATTTTCTGCAGGCCAGAGTGGAAAAAGGCCTAGCATTGAACATGCTGTGGGGCCAGGTGTACTGTATCATTGCAGTGTTGGGACTAACCTAGAGCCATCCTTGGGAATCAATTCAGGTGTTATCTGCTTTATCAGAGCTGTCAGCAGAATCCATCCCTCTTATAGGTCTCTGGTTCCTCCATGTGATTTAAATATGGTGTTTAGAAAATCTAAGAAAGGAATCTGAAGGAAATCTAAAACTTGCATGGCTGTAGCCTTTACGATTCTAATCTCCCTACTTCTAGTCCATGCTGGGAAAAGTTCCACACTCTGTCATAGGCTGCCGATGTGGAAACTTTCTAAAGGCCATTAAAATGTGTGCCACCTTTTCAGAGAACTCTTAATTCAGAAGTCTGCTCCTTTCAGGAGCCAGGCTGCCTACTGCATCACCTCTGGATTTAAATGAGGGACTGGGCCTTGAATAAGGAGGTCCCTGTAGTGCAGAAGTCAGAACAAAAACTATATATGTTTTAATTCTCCATTGACAGCATGGAGAGATAAAAAAATCTCACTCAAACATGTCTGCTACAGATCTACAAAACACCCAGGTCACCATTAAAAGCATTTTTGCCAGCACATTTTTTGTATCAAACTACATAATTTGGGCTGCCCATTCCTGAAAAGTCCTATCCAAACCAATTGTATGCTTTACATTACAACTTCATTCAACTCCTACATATCACTGCAGGTACATGGAAAAAGGAAAGGGACTGTGTACAATCCTGATTCATTGTAGAAATTGTTGGATGATTAGAGATCCTGATATTCTGGATCTTACATATAAGGCATAATATGTGTGGGGAACATAACATACCATGCATCAGCCTCTGACCCTTCTCTGGTTAGTGTCTTTCAAAGTTCAAGGCACAGCTGTATGGATTATCCTCTACGTCTGTCAACAGATGCTAATGGTTTAGTGGGAGATTTTCTTTAATAAGCAATCACAAAAATTCCAGAATGCCTGTGTATCACCACCAAGTGGGGCACTGCAAAGCTGAGCATAGGTCAGTATGATAGATGAAAATGTATTCGGCTAGCCTGCCTTGAGAATAACCTTTTAATGGCTTGTGATTTCATTTTTAAATGCATGCATGAAATCCTGTGTATATTTCCTGTGGGTCAGAACTTTTTCCTGTGGCACACATTGTAGCCTAGTAGTTAGAGGGCAGAACTGTGAGCTAAGGAACTTCAGTTTAACTTCTACCAAAGCTACTTAATTACTTACTGTGTGACCTTGAGCAAATCACTTAACCTTCCCATGCTACAGTCATCACAACTGCAGTAAAAGGAGGCCGTGTAACTTAGCTGGCTAGAGCACAGGCTTTGGAACCAGGAAATCACAGGTCCAAACCCTAAAAGAGCCAAGTAATCATTGTATGACATTGAGCAAGTCATGGGACAGAACATTTGTGCTAACTGGCAGTGGTTTGTGATATTCCATTTCACACTAGAAATGAAATTCATACCTACAGATGTTCCATATTTAAATGTGTGAAACTAAGTTTATTGTGAAAATCTGAGCTTTGCACTGTTTTCTTTTGCTAGGTAAAATGCAATGCACTTTTCTTTATGGAACTGATAATTAGGATATTTTAGTGTCATGGTTTATATACAGAATGCTAGCCATGAGCTGTTCACCTACTGTATCAGAACAGTGCTCACAGAGTTTGGTACACAAACTACCACTTAGTCAACACTCCAAATCTTGGTAATCTTGGTTCCATGAAGAGAACTGTGTAGAATTTTGGTAACAAAACAATATGCTACAAAACAAAGAGGATCATGTGTGGGCAGCCATACAAAACAAGTCTGTATCTGCATCGAGAGGTTTCTATAGCAACCAGAAACCTTGACAGCAAAGCTCAAGAGGTTCTGTGGTTGCTATAAAAAGTCAAGATGAAGACTTGGACTTGCTTGTGTATGGATGCCCATAGTTTGCCAAGTTCTTATAGTGTATGCGCATCCATGCTCATTTCAGGCACTCTGCTTCCTTTCAGTGACTGGACAGTTGGTGGGGGGGGGCTTGAGGGTTGGTCACGGGCTCAAATTATTGATTCAACATGTGGCTAGTGATGGCAGCTGAAGCGGTTTCTGTAAGTTTAAGAAGCAAAATATAGCTTTCAGCTTGATTGCTTAGAGGAGGCAGCTTTCTAAGTTGTTGTGTTGCAGCACGACAACATACTGATATCACTACTGCAGCACAACAACCCCTATTCTAGGCATGTATTTCCATGCAAAAGATCATTCCACCATATACTATGTTTTTCACAGTAACTTTCATTCAGGTAGAGTTAAATCTGAATCACTTGGAGGGCATGGATATCATTACCGAAAACAGAAGCACTACAAACAGCTGACAATTAGAAATAATTTGCTGTTCCTTTAAATTCCCAGTGCTCCAGTTTTCCCAACCATAAAAATGGTTAGAGGCAGGGCCCAATAAAAATGAGATGTTACATCTCAAATGGGCTATTCCTGTATAAATAAATTATAAATAGAAAAAAAAAATATGAAGAAATCTTTCCAGAATGGATACATTGATTTTAATCATTCTGGTTGTCTAATTGACACAGAAATCATAGCATGAGACTGAGGTCCTCAACAATGTGTTAATTTCCCTTGCAATTCATTTTAACATGATTATGTTCTGGTAAAGTGACTTAAACCTTACTTTTATGACTGTGATGACTTGTATTTTCAAATTTTTATAAAGTAGCTGTTTGAATACTATTTATAGAAACAAAGTTGTACTTATTGGCCAAGTTACATATAACACCATTTGAAATTAGTATTGCGTAATGGTTTTATCCTAATAAATGAACATGAAATAAAAAAAAAAGAAGAAGAGAATCATGACTTGGGACTCTGAACTCCAGTTCCACCAATCAGAGCAGGATCTGAACTTTCAATGGCAGTGAGGTTTGAGGTTTTATTGCTGCAGTTAATTGATGGAATAGCTCTTTGAAGTGCTTGCTCCCCGTGTGTTGGGGAGAGTGTGGTGGAGTTGATTGAGAGAGGGAGTATCTCAGCAGGGTTCATTTGGCTGATTCCTGTATAGACAGAGGTAAGTGTTGGAGGACCCTGCTTTCAGGTGTTCACAGAAGTGCTGCACAGCTGTTCCTTCCAGTGGGTGTCAATATATACCAGCAATGAGCTTAAGACATAATGGAAGATGCGATGTGGAAAGAAAGGTCTGCTCATAATGAAGTGAATCATATTATTGGAGACAAAATCCATGAAAGCTTTAGAAATGTTATTCAATATGCCAGCCTACCTAGAAAGCATCTTTAATATCCATTCAGAGAATCCTGAGTTGATTACTTTGGTCACCAGGAGTGCTTGCCTTTGTACATTACTTACCGTTTCTGTGGTATGCTGCAGTCTCATTATTCATACAATTACTGTAATTATTATGACAGTAATGACTCTGTTGAAGCCTAAATGTGTGAAATTAAGTCACTAACAAGTCTAAATACCTTCAGCAATAAAGTCAGTGAAAGGTCACTGCACTAGCATGCATCACAAATATTTATATTTTTCTCGGCAGGAAGTACAATCAGTATACACACCACACTGAGGTGTTTGCCTTGACAACTGGGCTGTGAGCAGGTGGAAACTGACATAAGCAGCTTGAGCGATCTATCTCTGAAACATAAGATATCCATAACACATTATCGAATCAGTTTCCAGATTCCTAGGCTCAGATTACCAGTACATATGGAGTCAAGAACAATATTCTGTGCATTGTTTACAGTTATTGTTATAACTAAGGACATAAAGGCATTGATGTTGCCACCAATGCAAACTATTTGTGAATACAGAATATTTACCCACTGCTACCAGATATTTGACCTACTTATAATCTATAGAAATGCTGGAACATTTATCCTGAATCTGAGATTATTACTGTCTGCAAAGAAATGCAGAGCCCCCAGTTCAAACAAATTAATGAAAGAAACATTGCAACCATAGCAGGTAACCCTAAGTAGCATAAATAGCATAACAAACTGTGTTTCACTAGCTATACTTGCCCATGGTCACCCAGCAATAGAAACATAGAAACATAGACCACAATGGCAGAAAAAGAGCAGAGGTCCATCCAGTCTGCCCATACTCCCTATAATCCCTGGAACCTTCCCTGAAACCTACTGTTCCTCCAAGGCACTAACCCTCTCTGTCCTATCCCATTCTCCTCTCTGGTCTTATAGCCGTGGGTGACCACTATTCCCTTCATTCAATCCCATGCTTGCTTGAATCCCCTGACAGTGTTTACACTCACCATCTCAGTTGACAGACTGTTCCAAGGTTCTACCATCCTTTCTGTACAAAAGTATTTCCTCATGTCCCTCTTGAACCTCCCTCTTGTCAATTTCCACTCGTGACCATGTGACCTCATGTTGGTATTCAGGTTAAAAATTCCCTGCAGTTTACCTTGTTAATCCCTTTAAGGAACTTCAATTCAATTCAATTCAAGTTTATTGCACAAAAACTCCATTGAGCAGGCTCATTCACAAGGAGGTCCTGGTTACATATAACAATAACATACTTGAAAACAGCAAGGGTAGGTGCAATACATAACAGCATAAGTACAAAGTATTACAGGTTATGCAGAAAACAAAATACAAACTATTACAGGTTACACAAAATATGGTACAATTGCATGGCAGCAATAAAATATAAAAATAAAGTACGATACATAGAAGAAACAGGAGGTATATCATGCTCATACAATACAGGAATAAAATACGTGATAGTATATTAATTAGATACAGAGTGGAAAGGGAAGAGCAGTGCAAGCAATGAAGACTTAAGCAACAGCCAGAGGGGTAGATGCTAGAACCCACTTGTGAGCCTATGTTCATAGGATTGAAGGAGTGGCTGGTGCAGAGGGGAGAGGAGTGAGGAGGAGGAGAGAAAGGATCAGGATAAGCAGAGGTAGGGAGAGCAACCAGGAGGGGGTTACACATACGATAAGCATAGGGTTGGAGGAGTGGCTGATTCAGAGGGGAAGGAGAGTGTAGAGGAAGAGTAAGCATCTGGTTAAGCCAGAGGTACGGGGAACAAGCAAAGAAGAGGGGAAGGGCATGGGAGTAAAGGAAGACAAGAAGAAGAAAGGAAGAGGAAGAGAAGTGGCAAAGGAAAGGAGTTAACGTACATACTGTAAGTGTTTGGGAGTGACTTGGGAGTGGAGCAAGGAAGCATCCAGTGGGGATAAGGGTTCACGGTGGTGGGGCAGGGGAGGAAGGGGGGCAGTGAACAACAGGGGACGGAGACAAATTTGGAAGGATATGGGAGGTAGGTGGAAGGGAGGGGTTGTAGGGGGTGAGGAGGGGAAGAGAGAAGAATAAGGAGGTGGGTGGGTAGAGAGGGTGTGCAGGTGCAGGGTGGGGGATAGAAATGACAAGAGAGGGAGCTAAGCCCTCTGGCAGTTACAAGCTACCTTAAGATGTTTTGTGGCCAGTGTTTTGATGAAGCTGACAGACACAAGACTGTTGAGCTTAAATACCACCTGTAGGTTATTCCATGCAGCAGGGAGGGTATAGGAAATAGCAACCTTGCCAAAAGAGGTACAGGTTCTAGGTATGTCCAGGAGGATGAATGCTGACTTCCTTAGGGAGTATGAGCTATAAGAAATGTGAATGAGAGAGGAGATGTAATCTGGGAGTTTCTTTAATAGTATTTTGAGCATCCACATGCCGAGATGAGTTAGACGCTAGGCAGCTAGGGACGTCCATCTGACTTCTGTATATAGGGCACACTGATGCATCCTGGAAGGTGCCTTGGTGATGAAATGAAGGGCACAATGGAACAGAATGTCAAGCTTGTGAAGGTTGAATGCCGAGGTGCACTTATAAATTATATCACCATAATCCAGGAGTGGGAGGAAAGTTGAAGGTCTCTATCATATCTCCCCTCTCCCTTCTGGTTTTCAGTGAGTACATATTTAGTACCTTGAGGCTCTCCTCTTAGGATTGGCCTTACTGGCCCTGAATCATTTTTGTAACTTTGCACTGCACTGTTTCCAACCTATCCATGTCTTCTCTGAGGTGAGGGCTCTGGAACTGGTCACAGTATTTCAGGTGAGCCCTCACCAGGGATCTGTACTGGGGAAGTACTACCTCTTTTCTTCTGCTATCAATACCCCTTCTAACACATCCCAGCATCCTGTTAGCTTTGCTATAGGCCTTGTTACACTGGTTCATTTGTTTAAGGGAGTCACTGTTGATAACTTTTAGATACTGTTCCTCTTCTGTAGTGCTAAGTCTCACTCCACCTATTCAGTACTCCATCTTGGGGTTCCTTTTCCCTAGGTGCATTATCTTGTACTTTTTGAGGCTTTGAATTTTAACTGCCAGACATTTGACCACCCCTCTAGTTTGTGTAGGTCCATCTGCATATCCCTTATTCCATCATCACTATCCACCCTCACACATAGTTTTATGTCATCAGCGAAGAGACATAGCCTGCCCTGGATTCCCTCACCAATGTCACTAATGAACCTGTTGACAAGGACTGGACCCAAGACAGATCCCTGTGGAACCCCACTTGTAACCTTCCTTTCCTCTAATTTAACCCCCTTGACCACCACCCTCTGCTACCTCCCTTCAAGTCAACTACCCATTCAGTTCACTATGGTTTAAGCTGCACCCATGTCTTCCATCTTTTTGAGCAATCTTTTGTGCAGTACTGAATCAAAAGCCTTGCTTATGTCAAAGTACAGCAGATCAATTGCATAGCCCTTGTTAACTTTCTTGGTCACCCAGTTAAAGAAAACAAATTAGGTTAGTCTGACAAGACTTTCTTGCCATAAAAACATGTTGTTTACTATACTGGAGCCCACTGCTCTCTAGGTAGTCAACAATGTCCTCTTTGATTAGTGATTCCATCAGCTTCCCCATAATTGAGGTCAGACTGACAGGTCCATAGTTCCCTGGTTGCTCCCTCCCCCCCCCCTTATGAAGTGGTACAACATCTGCCATTCTTCAATCCCTTGAAAGTTCCCTGGACCTCTGTGAGCTGTTGAACAGCTCAGCCAGTGGTTCTGCCAGTTCTGCTGCTAATTCTTTAAGTATCCTCAGATGCTTCACAGCCTTATTTATCTTAAGGGGTGCCAGCCCTTTCAGGAGGACCCTCTCACAAGTAAGTAATAGATGCCTCATTTCCAGGACTCCCTTATCAGCTGCTTTGATGCCACTTTCTGGCATGGATTCACAGTCCTCCTTCATGAATACTGAGCAAAAGTAGTCTTTCAAGTCAACCGCCTCTTGCTCATCCTCCTCTGTCACCCTACCCTCTCAACTAGCCATGCAATGCACCTCCTTTTGCTTTTTTCACTTACATATCTGAAAAAAAGTTTTTCTCTGTTCTTGACCCCCTTTTTCCTTGTATTTATAGAATGCCTTTTTTTTGGCCCTAATAACTTCCTAACAAGGGGCTCATACCAAATTAAAAAAATAAATAAAAAATATCATGCCCTTTCTTTATCTGTAGTAAAAGTGTAGCAAGGGTAATCAAACCGAGGTGTAACATTGTGTTTTTAGTGGGGGGCTGCTTTATCTTAATGCTAACAGTTGAGAGTGATGGACAAACAAGGAAGTTACATAACTTGCTCAGGCTCACACGGTGAGCCAGTGGTGAGTTGGAAGCTGAGATCTACTTGTTTACAGTATGATGCTATAACAACTGTATCACACTTTTCCCCACATTAAAATGTAATAAATGAAAAAGCATATTTCAAAGTTGTATTCCTCTATTATTTTATCAAGTTTGTACCAGTTAAGCCAGATGTTATATCTCTCTTGCCCCAGGTTTCATATCAATATCTCCTGGCTAGCAGTGCTATGGCTAACTGTTGTGTATGTGGAAAATAGTTTGTGAGCAAGGCCCTCTGTGAGCAATGGAATCTAGATGTGATGTGAGCTGCTGGAATACTGCAACCTCCCCAGTGTTGAGCTGTATGGTTAGAGCTACTGCTTTTGCATCTTACATTCCCAGGTTCGAGTCCTATCAGGTACTTCTTGTGAGTCTGTCCAAAAGAGGAAGCAGACATACCACTAATCTCTACCCTGCTACTAAGTTTGTTAAAATACCTGGCACTGGTAGTTGTTGTGATCTTGGTATCTCTCACTTGCTATCACGCCTTGTTTTGCACCCAGTTCTACACTGGTTGACATAACTTTTTATAAAGCATAAATAGCTGTTACCATTCAGGTTTTACAGACTTTTCTCCGGATACAACAGCACAATCTGACCTCTCTAGGAGGCTTACAAAAAGTGGCACAGTCTTACTGAATATGCAGCTATGAAAGTATCAGGTATTAGTGGTTCTCAAATGCAATAACACAACAGCCCTTTAAAGGTGCTTCAGTACCCAAATTGCATCTAAGCACTTGACTACAAATTTTTGGGATAATGGGCTGAGTACCGCACAATATTGCATCCAAATGCACTGATGTATTTGTAAACTGTGTAAACACTGCAGTCTATAAGGTATTCACAAAATGGCAGATACCACGACTTGCAAACTCACTGAATTAGTTTAGGGCAAAGAAGTACATCTATAGTTTTCATCAACACAGCTATTTACAAAACAAGCTTACTGATATTTAAAACATTATATGACGGGAGAAGAATTCTAGATTTAGTAGGATTCTCATTAGCTTTTTTCATGATTTACAGTGATACTGAAACTGAAACTGTTGCATACAATAAAAGTGAGACACTGGTATCAAAACACACATTTTGGAAAAAAAAAAACAGAAACTTCTGGGGTATAAAGAAACAGGGAACCAAAACAATTCCGCTAACTGACTTAAAAACTAGAGTGGATTGAGTTGTTGATACCCATTATAAAAGCAATTTGAGGAAAAGAAGGTCCCCTGTGATCCTCAGGCCCCCAAATTATCCTCTGATCAGACATGTGCAGTACTACATATCAATGTTAGCAGATCATACAGCAGGGTTTGTTTTCAAACTGAGTTATTGACTTGAGTGACCAGCTTTTCTGTTCCTGGCCTTTAACAGAAGAACAGAAGTTTCTCTTTGAATTGATGTCATATTCTCAATTTGTGTAAACTGATGCAAAACCAGCCTGACTACAAATACAAACAATGGTCCCTTAAATGACATAGACTCAGTGCTCTTGATGGACCCCTGTGGCCCCATTCCCCTTTAACGCACAGATTTGAGAAATATTGTTTGATCTTTCAGAACACATACTGTTGTGGCTTGATGGTGTTTCAGACAAATGGAAAGGTCATAGTTCTAAAGGCTTTGATTAACCCTCTGCTCAAGCAATCAAGGGCATCGGAGGAGCTTGTTTGGTCATTATTTTATAACAGATAATCCTAATGCTGTTTGGACAAGGCTTTAATACTGTCATGAAATGCCTTATTATTTTATTTCATTCTGGCACTACAGGTTACCACTTCTAAATCCTTCCATTTAAAATCCATGTAAAAGCAGAGAAGCCATGCATACTAAAATAACCTTTCAGGTAATTAAAAAAATAATAGCCCTGTTTTTTGTCTGAACTGGTTGCACTAGCAATGTATAAAGGCAGTTATGATATCATTAATTAGATCAAAAGTATTGAAATAAAAAAACTGTTTTTTTTCAGCATCTGGATTAACTAGGATACAAATCTGGTTTCTTCTTTGTCCAGTTCCACTTGCATTTAATTAATTGTACATATAAAGTGATCCCTGTTATCTACTCATCTGTTCCTACCCTGCTCCTGCAGTGAGCAAAATGTACCAGTCTTGGCTGGCACACAATGTTTCCCATGATCTTCATTGCAACCCCTCCCACACCGTTACACTACATTACAAATTCATTACCATTCACAAAGGACCTTTTTGTAATTTTTTTGTGCCTGTCAGGGAAGTAACCATGATTTTAAAAACTGAAGTCCCAAGCACAGGTAAATGTCATTTAGGGCGTATTGGTATCCGTGGCTGGTTGAGAAATGCATATTTAATCAAAATGTTTGAATCCAAATAGGCTTTCAGGCTACAGCCTGGCTACTCCCCTGCCTATGATGTGATATTCTGTTTAATTGCATTACACTTGTCTCATTTTGCCTCCATAAAAGCTTGCAAGTTTGTAAATGCTGTGTCTTGCACCAAGTGATATTCTGTTTTGAGCATTACTCTTGTCACTTTATTCTGTATTGTACTTTGTCAGCCTTTATTTATTGTACATCTTAGAAGCTTGTAACCCCCATCCCCCCAAGGTAGTACAGGAACAGGAGCGTTGGCTCAGTGTGCCTTACCTGGTCAACACATTTTAAATAAATAAGTGAATAAATTAATAAAAATGAGGGGAAGCCTTGTAAATAAGCTTAATTCCAGGCCGGTGACTGGCCACTTCTTACAATGCAGCGTGCTTTTGACTTTAATAGCAAGGTTAGTCTGCTAGCTCTTCATAAAATACCTACTCTTGGACATTTGTGTTTTTCTGTAACTTAGCATCTTCATTGTATAAAAAGAAAATAGAACATAATGCAATATTCCATATTCAATGATACAATCTGGTTTATTTGCATATAAACAGTACATTACTTGGGGTTTCAGCCAATAGGAGTTACCAGAGATATATTCTCCTCTCTTTTTATCACCCATTTGTTTTACAATTATTATAAAACAGGACCACCAAGCATTAATCATGTAACAACAAATCCAAACGAGTAACCCCCCCCTTCTTATTGCACTTATTCATCCATAATATGAATGACCTTTCAAAGACATACAAATATCTGCACCTTCCTTGTCTGCTAAAAATTTTATTGGGACAGTCACAAACTCCATTCCTAGCACTAGTTTACAGTGCCCAGATTTCATCACTCCTGTACTGTGGGAACATCATCTGATAGCCAGTTCTTAGGGATGGCCTTCAGCACAGCTGCAGTGAGGATTTGAAAAAGACAACACTGAAATGTTATTTTGAGTCCACTAGGATAATTCCCCAACTAAACATGTTATTGTTCTGGGAGTTTACCAAACTTAAGATTTCTGGTATGTCTTTTACAATATTAGACTAGTATGACTGTAACTTGGGGTATCCCTGAGGATATGATTATGGTCTCTCTGAGCTCCACAATTCCTCCTGCAGCAATCTGTAGTTTCATAATACTGAAATTTCAGTGTTATGCCTCAACTTACAGTCATACTGGAACTCACCACAACATAATTTAAGAGACCCCCCCTGCAGGAAGCACGCCTCCCAAGAAAAACAGCATTTTAGACCAATTCACTTTGAATCTCAAGAGACTGCCATAGAAATTTTTTTAAATGACACACATCACCAAGGGAGTCCCAAAAAACTGCAAGCTATTTTTCATTTTAATTCTGTCCAATTAAGAGATGCAGTAGTAGAGTGTACTCCTTCACACAGTAAATCTTCTTCCAAATCTCTGGTAATATTCCAAGAATTCTGGTACTCAAACCTACTGTAATATTAAATAATTATTCTAGTTTTAATGATATCATTTAGAAATATGACTCTTCACTTTAGGGTCTACTGATGCCTGTTCCAGAAAAGCTGTAACTTGGAATCCAATTCCCTAGTTATTTCGAGCCAACATTCTCTTTCTTGGCACTAACTTCTAATTTGTAAATATAAAAAAAATCAGGTTGCATTACACTTCAAACACTTTAATTATACTTGGTTATAAGAATTTCAAAATTCTGTAACTTATCCCCATAAATAAGATCTCCAAATCTAATCAAACATCCCTGAGGCCATCTTGCAAAGGCTTTACCCCATATGTTTGGTGGACAGCCTGGGCATGTTACTATTCAAGGATATCTATTAATACCTAATGGTAGGTACAATCCATGAGTTACTGCACTAAAGGTTGTTGCACTCCAGATTTGCACTGTGACTGTTAGCCTAATGTTACTTATCCTACTGCGACTTTCTATGTGTGGGTTAATCAAGGATAGAGGTCTTAACATGGGTGCCAGAACATGGAAAAAAGTGTGTGGGGGGCTGTAATAATTACAAAAGAGACCATGATTGCTTCCCTTATGACCTTGCAAGCAATAAAGGGGCACTCTGAATGCTCATGGGCAAAAGTGTGGGAGGGGGCTACCCCTTGCCCATATAGTGTGGTACCTATGGGTAAACCCACTTTAGCAGCATCATTAAGGCACCCTTTGTAACCATCTTGAATTTTCATCAGCCCTCACAAATGTAACTAATGCTTGAATTTATGCTGACCTCTAATACATTTTAAAACATGATGCCTCCATTCCCCTGCATTCCACAGGGAATACTACAGAATGAGGTCACCTTCCAGTCGGTGGTGTGTCAGGTAAGTATCTATTCAGGCAACACAAAGAAAACCTACACCTACCAGACAAATGACACTGAGACTAAAATGTGCAGTAAAAAAAAAACACTTTTATTTACTTACAAACCTCATTTATATTGCTGGAGCATATCATTCCATAGACCACCCTTCTTGCCCACACAAATGAAGACTTGTCAGCATTCTGTGCCCTTAACTTGAGAAAGTGTTGTGATAATGTTACATCTGTGCAGGCAAGAGGGGGGATCTAAGGAGTTATAAGCTCCAGCACTAAAAACATGATGTTTGTGAGTAAATAAATGTTTTTTTTTATTGCATATTTTTGTCACAGTATTATTTGTCTGGTAGGTGGTGGGTGCAGGATTCTGTTGTGGTGCCTGTATTCCTTAGGAAAGCATGTTATTGCCCAACTTACCCTATGGCACTTGTTTTCCCACAGAAACTTTTTTTTTAATGTTTTGGTAAGTTGTTTCCAAGCTTGCTGGTGTATCGCCATAGAAAGCATTTGAAATAAAAATAATAGGAGTAGCAAGACATTTATTTTCTCAGAAAAAACTGTACCAAACAGTGACAGAGATAGATTACCAAAGTGCTCAATGTCCCCTCAATTTCCTCAAACAATTTACCATAATTTGCAGAGTATAAGGACTGTAAGTCAGTGGGAGCCACAACCCCAGACCTCCTTATGAACCCACTGTAACTTAATTCAAGAGACCCCTGCAGGAAGCATGCCCCCCCCAACCACAGAATTTCAGACTTATCCCAATTCACTTTGAATCCTTAAAGGCTGCCATATTGCTGTATAACTTCCATGAGTGATCTCTTGGACACTTGTGACACATTCTCAGGAACAAGGGACTGTAGTAAATTTGTAGCAGAAACAATATATGAGCCAGTACTATGATTGTGATCCCCCAGAGTTATGCTGAAAGGGGTTGCACAGCCTTTTTGTGTGGTCGTAATTCAGTTTGCAACTATGCATGGAAGGGAGCATGGTTGCCATTCAAACTGCACAGACTGTCATTCACAAAGCATTGCAATCCTCACACTACCACTCACAATTTACATGGCACTTCCTACCAGTAGAACTCTTACAAGTAGGTGGCAGGGGTGTTGTTATTGCACAACTGGGAACACAGAAGGTGGCAGTGGATAGAGATCATCAAGGGACAACATCATCAGAGATGCATCCTGGGATGACAGGGCTAGAGTAGTGGGGTTCAGCTAGACTGCAGAGACTAAAATTGGGTTGGACTATATGAGAGGGGCTATCAGTAATTGGGTGTTAGGATCCACAAATCCTGTTTGTGAATACTAACACCTGGAATGCCTACCTTACACATTCACTTAGATGCAGAGGGAGCTCATTACCACCAAACAAAAATGTAGCATGCCATACAGGCCCAAAGGTGCTGCTGACCATACCAGAGAGAGGGACCAGATGAGATACAGAGAATGGACCACATAGGCAGTGAGGTGAGATGTAGAATTTAATATACCATATAAATGCAGGCAGTAGAAAGCATCTAGTTTACAATGCAAAGGTAGGCCCAGCCTCTTAAAGAGCTTACCTCACTGCTTGTGTGCACTGTTCTCTGTACAAAGACTGGAACTCCTTCCTCATCAACATACTCAGCACTTTGTGTATTGCTGTTAAGTGTTTGGTCATGATGGGATGGCTTTATGCCCTCTGTTTAGGGTCCCACACTTAGAAACTAAAACCAGGCCCATAGGACTCTATCTATCGCCCAGTTATCCATCCTGCATATGTCTCTTTCTTCATTTATTTTCAGGAAATGTGTATTTAAAGGCTGCAACACTCTTTGCTCAATGGGTCAGTACAGCCATGGTATGCCTGAGTTTATGTTTGGAACTTTAGCCAGTTGTTCATCATCTCACAGCCACAATTTCCACCCTCACAGAGAGGTGACAGAGGAAACATGGGCCATCTGACTGAAGGAAAGGAATAGGGAATGCAAATCTACCCCTCCCCCCCCAAAGAGGCAGAGTCACTGAAGAGGAGAAGTGAAAGGTGCTCTAAACAGGGGCTTGAAGGGCATGCACTGCCCCTCCTCCCCCAAAAAATCTTTAGGATGTTCTCTTTGTTGTCAAATAGAGCCCTTATACCTTAAAAACTGGTAATGGCTTGAAGACTGGCATTTGGTCTGCCACCTAAAGTCACCAGGTCTTTCTAGATAGTTACACCTGGAAAATTCCTCATTACATGCAGGGGAGATTAACAACTGCTCCCTGGCCTTTGATGTTTCTATTGACTTGCACACAGTACATTTTTCATCAAAGCTGCAGAAAAAAACTACTAAGAGCTGCATGGTAAGTTGAGACTGATCTAGGAAACTGTAATCTGTGCCCTTGTGATTTCCTAAATAGGCTTCAAGATGTAACTCTTTCCCATTTGTATGGCTGTGGGCAGAGCCTACAGTCATCTTGCTATCTGTAGCTGGAAAATGGAGTATCATGGAACACATGTTTTGGACTTTTCAATGTATCTTTCCATGCCAACTGAAATAAAATACTCCCTTCTTTCTGTTAAGAATGTTGGAGACATAACTCCAAGCTGCTTATCTGATGCTATTAGGAAACTGAAACAGCTTGTTAAATATTTGTTAAAAATTGGTTGCTTATAAAACTGGAGATTTGTTTACCCACTTTGAAATGTAACAATTTGCACATTTAAATAATTAGTGGTTAAAAAGTTCTTGCTTCTGATTTCACTTGGGAATGTATTGTCTTTCAAGAAAGATTCATACCTCATAAATGTCATCCCTTTCCTAGCAAATCTATAATTTACACTGTTTTTTTAAGCTCTAAAGGCACTATCTGATAAGTAGTCTCAGATATATGCCAGGTCTTCAGTGAAGTACACATACTGAATATGTAGCAATCAGCAGGCATTTTCAACTATGCTTTTTTGGGGAAAAAATATATTGAGCTACAGCAAATACACACACACACACACACACACACACACATACACACTGTACACACCATCCTCATGGCCACAACATTCAAAATAAATACTGCATTCTAATATGTTATAAATCTATAAAACTGTTTGTTTATGTCAGGGAACACAGTGAAGTTCAGTTTAGAGTAGATTTCCCTTAAATATTTCTTATCCTGGACACACACACACACACACACACTCTCTACACCATCCTCATGGCCACAGCATTCAAAATATATACTGCATTCTAATATGTTATAAAACAATAAAGAAACTGTTTGCTTATGTCAATTAACACAGTGAAGTTCAGTTTAGAGTAGATTTCATTTAAATATTTCTTATCCTATATTTTGTATCCTGGATAGTGAAGGGGAGATGCTACAGCTCAATGTTACAGAGATCTTCATTTACACATTTTTGCACTGTATTTACTCAGACTGTCCCAGATTAGATGCAATATCTTGTTTTCAGTGGGGTCATGGTTTTACCATTTTGATAATGTATTTCTTCACTGTAGCCAAGTCCAGGGCCCCATATTCAAAGGAGATGTGCGGCACATCCTGGCAGAAAAGAGAGAGATGTGCTACGCAACTCCAACAATGCTCCACAGCATGGCATTCAAACATGTGGGATGCACCGACCACAAGGGAATGGGCCAAGGTGCACATGAATAGTATGTTATGCAAGCTGAGGATGCTTTCTCATTCATATGCTGCACTGTGGCAGTGGCATACTCAGTAGGAATGTGCCCCTTGCAATCCAGAGCAGCGCTTCTCACAGTTAGGCTATGAATAGCTGGCCTAACCAGGCCAGCCACCCACAGGTGGGCTGCAGATGTGTACCCAGGTGCATAGCAGCCTGGCAGCCCTGGTGGACTAGAGGTACCCCCTCCCATCCCCAATCGATCCAGCTCCATCCCCAAAAAGTGCCATAGTGTAGGGCCCCCCCAGACCCAATCATATCAGAGGAAACCATGGTCCATATCCATGGCATAGCGGACCCCCACCCACTGCCTTGGTACATAGACACTCCCACTACCCCATACCCTACCTGTTGCAGAGACTGGCACTACCCTCCACACCCTGCCATGGCCAGCTGCTGACTGCACTGGACCTTGGCTGGGGACATGCACCCCGGAATGACCCAAGTGGATGTACCTTTGCATTGCGGCATGACGCAAGCTGTGGACCCACCAGTGTATGCAGCCATGTGTATGTCCCTGGCAAACTGTAAGAGGGAATTGACATACCTCCAATGCATGCCTTGTCGATGCTGGATCTTCCTGCTATCATATACCACTGCAGGCCCACACTCTCCCCCATTCTGCTGTGTAGCATACCACCCTCTGGACTGCTAAGGTAATCCTGGGTGCCATGGGCTGATGTATCCTGCAATACCCATTGCAGTGTACTCTCCAGGCTATGAATAGTGCATCTGCAGTTCCCCAATTGTACAAATGAATGGGAGGTTGGCTGTAACATGCCTGTTCTGGGACCTGTGAGTGGGTACAGCATCAGTTGTCACCTACACTGAGCAGTTCAATGGTACCGGGAAGATGTATCTGCATGTGAGCACCTGAGGTGCATGGCCACTGGACGTTATCAGCTGCACACAGCTCCTGTCTATCTATGACACATTTCAGTGGCCTACTGCCAGTGCTCTGCCACCTGAAAATAAGATGACATTTCTTCTGTGAACTATCCAGGCTAAATATATAGCAATCAGCAGGCATATTCTAGGAAAATACATTGTAAAGCTGTGTAAAAGGAAGACCACATTGAAACTGCCTCTCAGCAGATCTGCATTGTGCAAATTCATTAGAAATAATGGGTAAAAGCATCCCAAAAGCTCTCCACAGTCATATCAGCTCTGACCAGACTTTGTTTTTAAAGTGATGAAATATTCAAGTCACTGAATGTACATGTTATTGCAACAGTGAGTTTCACCCACTGCTACAATGTTCACAAACATTGGTTTTAGTATGGACATGCTCTGTGTCTTTAGAGAGGCTAATATCTTAAATTCTGTTTTGGGGGTGTCTTACATATTAAAACTATAAAATTTATTACTACAAACTAATTTAAAAAAACACTATGAGAAGTGACAATGCTGGGGAGATACAATATGGGTCATACTGGACATCCTGGTGTAAAAAATGTGGTTTTAAACAGGAAGTTACAGGGTCAGAAATGAATCGAAAGCATAAATGTCACCACCATGGAAGCTGCAAACTGTCATAAAAGGATATTCTACAATCCCTGTTTTCTTTTCTTTGGATACAGTCATTGGGGCCTATGCACAAATGGGCAGAGTGGCTCTGCGCTATGTATCAGTGGCACATAGCCACTCTGCAGCTAGTGCACCCCCTCATGTAATGCACAAAGTGGGTGCACAGCCCCTACACACCTAATCTCCCAGCAGCATGGACAGAAACACACCGGGGGTGGATGGGGGGGCAGGTTCGCACTATGTGCCATGGACTATGGTGCAGAGTGTTGCACATTGAGAGGTGTAGAAGGGTGACGGCTACACCAGGTGGAACCCTGCCATATCCCATTGTGTTCCTCCTGGTCACGCTGGCAGTGGGACCTGACAATCTGAGCCTCTCCCCAGCCCACTAGGCTGATGGGGAGGGCTGAGGCAGTGGAATGGGTGAGTGTCCGTACATGTCCTCTAGTCCAAACAAGTGCCATCCAACCCCACCCCAACAGAAGCCCACTCCACCCAGTGAATGCTATACAATCCCCTGCACACAAACATGTACCCTGCATCACACTCCCAGTCCCCAGAATCTGGTACCCCTGTGGAGGCATTGGTGGCCCGTGGCCGATGGTGCCTCCACCCACCCATGGTGCCGACACCCAGGCACACATGTGCAGAGGACTTGCCTGGCAAGCCCAGTAGTCCCCCAACCCATGATCCCATCCTGCCAATGTTCATTGGTAGTCAGTGGCTCCCCCAACCCCCATGGCACCAACAAACCCCTCACTTGCATAGTCAGTGCTGTGGCTGGATGGCCAGTGGCACAACTGTCTGCACACCTCCTCAGCCACCAGCTGTCCAAGTGATGCTGGGAATGTGAAATCTATTAACAGGGGTGCATTCTCAGCATCGCTCAGATGGCCAGCAGCCAAGGAAGTGTGCAGAGGGCTGTGCCTCTGGCCATCTGGCCATGGCACTGACTATGCAGGTACAGGGGGGTGTTGGTGCCATGGGGGTTTCACTGACTACAAATGAGGGTTGGGTAGTGGGATTGGGTGTGTGGGACTTGGGCACTTGTGTGCATTGGGGGCTTGTGAGACACTGGGGATGGGGCAGCTGTAACATAGAACATAGAATTTGACGGCAGATAAGGACCGCTTGGCCCACCCAGTCTGCCCATTTCCCTACCTACTGGATAAGCTGCAGATCCTAGTTAACCAGCAGCCTACTTCTTCTTACCCCACCCCCAGAATTGCCTTATGACTATCCCATGCATGCTTGAATTCCATCACTGATTTTGACTCCACAACCTCCTCGGAAGGCCGTTCCATGCATCCACAACCCTCTCTGTGAAAAAATACTTCCTTAAATTACCTCTGAGCCACCCCTCTATCTTCAAATTGTGCCCTCTTGTTCTTGCACACTTCTTTTTTTGAAAGATGCTACCCTCTTGGACTTTGTTGATTCCCTTGAGGTACTTGAACGTTTCTATCATGTCCCCCTCTCTCCCTCCTTTCCTCGAGGCTATACATATTAAGCTCCTTAAGTCTCTCTTCATATGTCTTCCGGTGCAGACCCTGCACCATTTTAGTTGCCCTCCTCTGGACAGCTTCCATCCTGTCTATGTCTTTGCGGAGATTGGGTCTCCAGAACTGCACACAGTACTCAGATGGGGTCTCACCAGCTGTCTGTACAGAGGGATAATAACTTCCTGTTTTCTACTGGTGATGCCTCTCCTGTGCATCCCAGTATCCCCCAGCCCTCCTTGCTGCCCTCTCACATTGCTTGCCCACCTTTAGGTCATCTGATATGACTACCCCAGGTCCCTTTCCATTTTTGTTGTTGTTAGTATCTCACCCCCCATTGTGTACTCTTCCCCTGGGTTTTTGTTTCCCAGGTGCATTACCTTGCACTTCTTAGCATTGAATCTAAGCTGCCATACATTTGACCATTCCTCTAACCTTGCCAAGTCCCTTCTCATCCTTTCCACCCCACCCTGTACATCAACTCTGTTGCAGATCTTAGTGTCATCTGCAAAGAGACATACTTTTCCTTCCAGTCCTTCCGCAATGTCGCTTATAAAGACATTGAAGAGGACCGGTCCTAATACTGAACCCTGCGGTACCCCACTAGTAACCCTCCTTTCTTCTGAGTGGACTCCATTTACTATTACTCTCTGTGTCCTATTCTCCAGCCAATTCTTTACCCAGGCTGTCATCTTGGGACCCACTCCCAGGCTGGCTAACTTGTATATTAATCTTTTGTGTGGACTGTGTCAAATGCCTTGCTAAAGTCTAGGTAGGCCATGTCCACAGCCCCTCCCTGAACTACTACTTTGGTCACCCAGTCAAAGAAATCTATCAGATTTGTCTGGCATGACCTTCCGCTGTGAATCCATGCTGCCTAGGGTCCTGTGCCCTCTGGCCTCTAGATACCGACAATTCTTTCCTTCAGAAGTGATTCCATCATTTTCCTATCACTGAGGTTAAACTAACAGGCCTGTAGTTTCCTGCTTCTGCCTTGCTCCCACTTTTGTGAAGGGAATCACATCTGCCCTCCTCCAGTCCTCGGGTACCACCCCATCCTCCCATGATTTGTTAAAAGGGTAGTCAGTGGTGTCACTAGTTCTACCCTTAGCTCTTTTAGAATTCTGGGATGAATCCCATCAGGCCCCATTGCTTTGTCCACCTTCAGTTTTAAGAGTTCTTTCAGAACCCTTCTTCTGTAAATGGGCTGGTATCAACTTCTGTATCCAGAGTGTTACTACTGTTTGTTTTATGTACCTCCCTCTTCATTTGTAAATACTGAGCAAAAATATTTGTTTAGTATCTCTGCCTTTTCACAGTCTCCCTCTGCCCACCCTCCCTCCCTTTATTAAGCCTCACTATCCCTCCCTTGGTCTTCCTTTGCTCCCTGATGTACCTATAAAGGTTTTATCCCCTTCTTAACTGAGTTGGCTATCTTTTCCTCGGTTTGGGCCTTTGCTGTTCTGACTGCCTTCCCAGCCTCCTTTTGCTTTAACTGATACAGTTCTCTGTCCTGCTCCTTCTGTGATTCCTTGTACTTCCTGAATGCTTTTTTCTCTTGAACCTTCACTGCCACTTCCTTTGAGAACCATAGTGGTTTCTTACATCGTCTTGTTTTGTTTATTTGCTTCACACAAAGGCTTGTTACCTCTGTGATGGCAGTTTTATTATTTCCATTGTTCTTCCACCCCTCCTTCCTGCCCATTTGCTAGTGCATTCCTTAGGCACTCACCCATTTTGGCAAAGTCAGCCCTCCTAAAGTCCAGTACTTTTGTCTTTGTATGGCTTGACTCTATTGCTGTGTTTATTGTGAACCATACTGTTCGATGGTCGCTAGTTCCCAGATGGCTACCCACTTCTACATCTGTGATCCTCTCTCCATCTCCATTTGAGAGAATCAAGTCTAATATTGCTCCCTCTCGAGTGGGCTCCAGTATTAGTTGTCTAAGGCATGCCCCCTGTAGGGCATCTAGAATAACTGCACTCTTCGAAGTGGCAGCTGCAACTGCACTCCAGTTAACATCTGGCATATTCAGATCACCCATCAGCAATATCTCCCCTTTTTCTGCCATTCTAAGTATACTTTCTATCATTTCCCTGTCCATTTCCTCCCCCTGAGAAGGGGGTCTGCATACAACCCCTGTGCGTATTGTGGTGCCATTGCCTGTCTCCAAATTTACCCACAGTGCTTCTTCTCCTCCCTGTTTACCCTTTTATTATGTTGCTTTTATTCCTTCCCTTATGTAAAGAACTACTCCTCCTCCTCCTCTTTTACCCTCCCTGTCCCCCCTGTAGACAGTGTATCCTGGTATGTTTATGTCCCAGTCATGGTTTTGTGTGTACCATGTTTCTGTGACTGCCATGATATCCAGATGTTCCTCCTCCATCAAGGCCACTAATTCAGTAAGCTTGTTACCCAGACTACGGGTATTTAGTACTCATTGCTCTCCATTTTTTGATGGCTTTACTTTCTGTTGCAGCATCCCCCACTGACCGTTCTACCTCAGTCTTTTTCTCATTTAGTACCCTGTTTTGTAGGGAGAGGCTGGGATTTTCCTGCTGCTTGTCAGTGCCTCCCCCTTTGACTAGTTTAAAAGCTTGCCAATGAAGCATTTAAACCGATTGCTCAAAAGACTTGTTCCTTTCCTGGATAGATGCAGACCATCCTGCCAGTATAGGCTGGTGTCCCTCCAGGTGGAACCCCAGTCCCCAATGAAGCCAAACCCCTGTGCTCCACACCATTTTTTCAACCATTCATTAAACTGCATGGTGCCAATTACCCTCACCTCCCCATGCTTTTGACAGGCAGCACCTCTGAGCTGTGGGGGGGTTATGTCACACTGGGGATAGGGGCAGCCATGTGTGGGGTGGGGGGTGCTTCTGCTGCTACAGGGATGGGGTGGTATGTGGAGGGGGCTTTGCTGCATGGGTAGCAGGCTGCATTGTGTTGGGGGAAGTGCAGTGGTGTGGCAGGTAGACCCTATGCACCAGGGGCTCAGCCATATGGTCTGCCACCAGCTGGGTCATAGCCACGTGGGTCTGAGTGTCTGCCTGTGCAATTCATGCACCCAGACTCATGCCTGCCCACATAAGGGATCCAATGGGAGACCCATGCTGGGCATCTCATTGGATGCTTGCTGGGTCTGTGACTCTTCCCCCAGCCACACTGTGGAGTACTGCATGCAGTGAGGGTGGAGCCACACACAGGTGGTGGGCTGATGGTGAATGCCAGCCTGGCTCACCTGTCCGCAGGTGTGAAGTTATGTGGTGTGGGATACATGCCTCTGGTGCATATTTCCTGCCTGTTTGTTGCAAGGGAAAGTAATGTCAATTCCTAGCTTCTTTCACCTGCTGACATTTGGTCTATATTAGCCATGCACATGACTGTAAGGTTACCTTACAGTCAGATAATCAGAAGTCAGGATAACCAAAGCTAAGGCATAACCCTAAAGCCTGTATTGAATTGGGGTAACAGGATACATTGAAAGAACCCACTACTGAAATAGTGATCAGCTAGCAGAAAGCTCTCAGCCAGAAGCAACAACTCACATGCAAAGAGCAACCCATTCACTAAAAATACCACCAACAGCTTAATAATCTGTTTCAAAAGTCAGTTGGCATTCATCTATATCCCCCTCCCCTGGGTCATGCCTGAAAATAGGCAGAATTTGTCTAGTACACTTACCCGGTCAACAAAAGATAAAATAAAATTAAAAAATTAATAAAAAAACCCAGAAGGCATACGCCAAGAGTGGTCCAGCCCCTAGCCTTATTATTTGTTGAGCTTCACTGATCTACACTGACTAGGAGAATCCACTACTGAAATAGTGGTTAGCTACTAGATAGTTATCAGCTGGAAGCACCAGGTCAGACACAAAGGGCAACCCTAGGAGGCACACACCAAGAGCGATCCAGCCCCTAGCCTTACTATCTGCTGATCTTCATTGATTTTCACTAACTAGGAGAACCCACTACTAAAATAGTGGTTGGCTAATAGAAAGTTCTCAGCAGAAGCAACAGCTCAGACACAAAGGGCAACCCTTGGAGGCATTCGTCAAGAGTGGTCCAGCCCCTAGCCATATTGTCTGCTGAGCTTCACTGATATTTATTGACTAGGAGAATCCCACTACCGAAATAGTGGTCAGCTAATAGAAAGCTCTCAGCCAGAAGCAACAGCTCAGACACAAAGGGCAACTCTAGGAGGCATACTCCAAGAGTGGTCTAGCCCCTAGCCTTACTGTCTGCAGAGTGTCACTGATCTTCACTGACTAGGCTAGAGACCAATCATGGAGAGAAGGCAGACTCCAACAGGTGCAGAAGCAGGGATTTCTGAACAGCAGTTCTACCTGGGTGAATCCCCCCTGGAGTGCACTGTCAAGGCTTCTTTCTCTGCTGAGCTGGCTTTTCCCTTCGCTCACTCTGCTCAGACCTAGCCAGCAGTGGCTCTCTCAGCATAATAAGCAGTTAGAAAACTTACCCAGAATTCCTGGCTGCTGTATGTAAATCAGCATTTGTACTGCTGTACCCACCATTGAAATAGTGGTCGGCTAATAGAAAGCTCTCACCCGGAAGCAACAGCTCAGACACAAAGGCAACCCAAGGAGGCAAATGCCAAAAGTAGTCCAGCCCATAGCCTTAATGTCTGCTGAGCTTCACTTATCTTCCCTGACTAGGAGAACTCACTACTGAAATAGTGGTCAGCTAATAGAAAGCTCTTAGCCAGAAGCAATAGCTCAGTCAGATAAGACAACCCTAGGAGGCATACGCCAAGAGCAGTCCAGCCCCTAGCCTTACTGTCTGCTGAGCTCTACTGACCATCACTAACTAGGAAAGAGACCAATCATGGAGGGAAGGTAGATTCTGACAGGCACAGAAGTAGGAATTCCTTGACAGCAGTTCTACCTGGATGAATCCCCCTTATAGTGCACTGTCTGGGCTCCTTTCTCTGCTGAGGTGGCTTCTCTTCTCGCTTGCTCTGCTCAGACACAGCCAGCAGCTCCTCTCTCTCAGCATAAGGAGCAGTTGAAACACTTACCCAGAATTCCTGACTGCTGTACAATATGTAAATCAGCATTTGTACTGCTGTACCCACTACTGAAATAGTGATCGGCTAATAGAAAGCTCTCATCCAGAAGTAACAGCTCAGACACAAAGGGGAATCCTAGCAGGCATGCATTAAGAGTGGTCCAGTCCCTAGCCTTACTGTCTGCTGAGCTTTAACTTCACTGATTAGGAGAACCCACTACTGAAATAGTGGTCAGCTAATAGACAGCTCTCAGCTGGAAGCAACAGCTCAGACACAAAGAGCAAACCTAGGAGGCATAAGCTAGGAGTGGTCCAGCCCCTAGCCTTGCAGACTGCTGAGCTTCACTGATCTTCACTGACTAGGAGAACCCACTACTGAAATAGTGTTCGGCTAATAGAAAGTTGTCAGCTGGAAGCAACAGCTCAGACACAAAGGGGAACCCTAGGAGGCATGTGTTAATAGTGGTCCAGTCCCTAGCCTTACTGTCTGCTGAGCTTTAACTTCACTGATTAGGAGAACCCACTACTGAAATAGTGGTCAGCTAATAGACAGCTCTCAGCTGGAAGCAATAGCTCAGATACAAAGGGCAATCCTAGGAGGCATACGCCAAGAGCAGTCCAGCCCCTAGCTTTACTGTCTGCTGAGATTCATTGATTTTCACTGACTATGAGAGAGACCAGTCACGGAGGGAAGGCAGACCCTGACAGGTGCAGAAGCAGAGGTTCCTTGACAGCAGTTCTACCTGGGTGAATCCCCCTTGGAGTGCACTCTCTGGGCTCCTTTCTCTGCCGATGTGGCTTCTCTCTTTGCTCGCTGTGCTCAGACCCAACCACAGCTGCTCTCTCAGCATAAGACGCAGTTGGAACACTTACCCAGAATTCCTGGCTTCTGCATGTAAATCAGCATTTGTACTGCTGTACCCACTACTGAACTAGTGTCAGCTAATAGAAAGCTCTCAGCTGGAAGCAACAGCACAAACACAAAGGACAACCCTAGACGGTATACACCAACAGTAGTTCAGCCCCTATCCTTACTGTCTGCTGAGCTTCACTGATCTTTACTGACTAGGAGAACCCACTACTGAAATAGTGATTGGCTAATAGCTCTCAGCCAGTAGCAACAGGTCAGACACAAAAGGCAACCTGAAGTCCTGCCATGGGACAAATCAAGGCTGCTGCAACCTACGCTCCTGTCAATAGTGTAAGTAAGCTGTATATCGCATGTACCTGAGTGCTTCTTCCTTACAGAGGTCAACTGATAGCTTTTCCTCTCCACTCAGGGGCAACAGTGCATAACCCTCCCTCTGTCCCCCTAATCCCACCCACCCCATGGCATCTTCCTATATAGGCACCTGGAGCCACCCACTTCCTCCCGGTAGACAGGAAGGGGCAAAAAAGAAAAAAAAAATCTTTTCTAACTCTGTTCTCATAGGACATATTGTTTCCACATAGGAATAACCTTCTCTTGACTTCTTTCCACACACAAACCCTAATATCTTCTTTAACAGATCAAGCCTTCTAAGCCTCCTTCTTTTGTCTGCAAAGACTACTCTGTTCCTGACTTAACACAGGATAACCTTCCCTTTTCTAGTAATCACAAAAAGATATAATCAATGGGGATGAACGTTGTGCATTGTAATCACTGTGGATCACTCATTTATAGGGCCTGAGTCCAGGAAATAGGACACTGCTCCATGTGCTGTGCTATAAATGACTTCTGAGACCACCTCCAGGTTGCATGGACAAAAATATCCCAGCTAAACCAGAAATTCAATGAAGTAGCGTGGACTTGCCATCTGCCCCAGCACCACCAATACTCTGGCACTGCCCCTCTCCCACAAAAGACAGTCCATCCAGGGGCTGGCAGGCAGTGGAAAGGGGAAAAGCCCACCACTGTAGGACTCACCAAGCTGGAAACAGGCACAAAACAGTTACCCAGCTACAAAATAGGTTGGCCCCTCTGGCTGAGTCATGCAAGGAATGAGGCAGATGCTTGAACCAAGAAATTAGAATCTCATAAGTGCCTGAGACAGGAAAGGAAACAGGCACACACTTGGGCCAAAGGGATGGTGTGCAGCTGCACAAAACACGCTGTCAGGACAAACCAGCTAAGGCAAACACTCCCATCAATAGAGCAAATAAGCTAATCACTGTGGAGTGCTCCATGATTCAAGTAGTCTAATCACACTTACATGCTACTGAACAAACAAAAATAGTTTTCAGATGTCTCCCTGGGGCCACAGCAGAAAGGGATACAGCCTGTACAAAGAACTTCATGCATAGAGAGGGAGACATCAAGGGCATTGTCATTCATATAGGGACAAATGACCTCACCAACCAATCAGTGGCACAGGCCAAGGCACACATCTCTGAACTAGGGGATAGACTAACCTCTTTTTCGTCCACCCTAGCCTTTTCTGAGGTACTCCCAGTATGGCAGAATGGACAGATCTCGGAGAAAATAAGGGAAGCTGAAATCAAGGAACTGAACACATGGCTCCACAAATGGTGCACGGAAAAGGGCCACACCTTCATTGGCGACTGGAATAGTTTCTGGGAGAGGGCTTATTTTAAATTCAATGGCCTGCACCTCACCAAGGAGGGGGTAAGTGTGCTAGGACAAAAACTTGACGTGTTTGCCAAGCATTTAAACTAGAGGATGGGGAGGTGGAGGCCAAAGAGGAACAAGAAAATAAATCCATGGTCACCAGCCCCCCAATTCTGAATAGGGACACCTCCCATCAGTCAAAAGGACATAAACAGATTGAATAAGAAGGGCAAATGGGAAGGCACTGCTCAAAGATGAAGGGTACTAAAGACACCAGCTGCTAGAGGGCAATGCTGGCTAATGCTCACAGTCTGACTAACAAAATCTCAGAACTCACAGCTACAATAACAGAAGCAGGACTGGACTGGGTTGCAGTAACTGAAACGTGGCTCAGTGAGAACCATGTATGGGATATAGCCATCCTTGGTTACAACCTATTTAGAAAGGATAGAAAAGGATGTCAGGGAGGAGGGGTTGCATTGTATATAAGAGAGAACATAAAAGCTATGGATTTGGAGGTCCAAAAAACCCAAGACGAACCAGAGGTCATCTGGGTCATACTCGAACCGGGAAGTTGTTCATCCCTCAGGCTAGGAGTGATGTATAGACCTCCCTCACAAGGGGCAGAAGCAGACAAAGCCCTACTGGAAAGCAGACTAAAGATGACCGACAAAGGGGATGTTGTGTTGATGGGAGACTTCAATCTCCCAGACACAGACTGGAATTCCTGCAGTGCTTCTACACCTGGAAGCAGAAATTTCATAAACACCCTGAGAGGTGCTGGACTAAATCAGCTTGCCACAGCCCCACTAGAGAAAACACAGTCCTGGATTTGGTGCTAACAAATTGCAGCAAGGTGAGGGAGGTGGAGGTGGGGTGCCATCTGGAGTCGAGTGACCACAAATCTGTCTGGTTCAAGGTTGACACAGTCATTGAATCAAGCTAATGTACTCTAAGACAAGGCTCTTAGACTTCAGAAGAACAGACTTCACACAAATGAGAAAAAGCTTTAGGGATATCCTTGAGGAGAAGCAGGAGGGGGGTGGAGGAACATTAGGCAAGCATAAAAGATGCACTAGCGAAACTAACTGAGAAATGTTCTAGACTGGTCAGTAAGGCAAGGAAAAAAGAAACCCACTGTGGTTCACAAAAGAAGAAGCAGCAGCAGGGAGAGAAGAGACTAGCATTTAGAAAATACAAGGGCTCAAATAGCAACAAGGATAGGGATTATACAAGGTTAGCTTAAAGGAGGCAAGTATGGTGATCAGAGAGGCAAAGTTGCAAATGGAGGAGAAAATAGCACAGGGGGTCATGGGGGGCAAAAAGTCCTTTAGGTACATAGGCAAAAGAAGGAAAAATAAGGGAGGGATAGTCAGGCACATAGGTAAGGATGGGAAGAGGGTGGAGGAAGATGGAGAAAAGGCTGAAATCTTAAATGAGTACTTTTGCTCTGTATTTACAAGGGAAGAACCCAGAAAGGGACCCATCTCAAACTGGGATGAAAATTGGGAAAGGGGGGGGGGTAGATACAAGCCCAATCACAGAAGAGATGGTAAACACATAATTGAAAAAACTACAGGTGGATAAGGCCATGGGTCCGGACGGAGTCCACCCATGTATTCTGAGGGAGCTCAGCAACGAACTGGCTGCACCTCTGGCAGATCTATTTAGCTAATCCCTAAGAGAAGGAACAGTTCCCCAGGACTGGAAAAGGGTGATAGTGATCCCCAAACACAAGAGTGGCAGCAAAGAGGATACAGGAAACTACCGCCCAGTCAGTCTCACCTCAGTAGTGGGAAACATAATGGAATCACTGCTCAAAGAAAGAATAAGAGCATTTCTGGAGGAAACAGGCCAGCTGGATGACAAACAACACAGCTTCACAGCGGGAAGGTCCTGCCAGAGAAGCCTGATTGAGTTCTTTGACTCGGCTACTAGAGTAGTGGACCAGGGGGGTGCCATGGATGTTATCTACCTTGACTTTAGCAAATCCTTCAACTCAGTCCCACACAGAAGGCTGATAAATAAGCTTGAGCATACAGGGGTAGGGAAGGAAGTGGTATCATGAGTGAGTAGCTGGCTAAATCAGAGAACTCAAATGTGCATGGTAAATAGGGAAACATCAGGGGAAAGGGAGGTAACCAGTGGTGTGCCACAGGGTCTGTCCTGGGACCATTGCTCTTCAATGTTTTCATTAGTGACATCACAAAGGAGCTAGGTGGGAGGGTGTGTCTGTTTGCAGATAACACAAAGATCTGCAATATAGTGCACACTACACAGGGGTTGGAGGAATTGAGAGGTAGCCTGTTCAAGTTAGAAAAGTGGTCCAGTACATGGCAGTTTAAATTCAATGCAGAAAAGTAAATTCAATGCAAAAAGTGCAAATGATGCATCTGACCAGGAAAAATCCAGGGACAGACGACTATCGGGGGGGAGGGGCTAGCATCCACCAGGCAGGAGAGGGACTTGGGGGTTATCATTTCAGACAATTTGAAGGTAGTTAGTCAATGCAAGAAGACAGCATAAAAGGCTAGCAGAATGCTAAGACATCACAAGCAGAAGAAAGGAGGTGATCCTGCCACTGTATAGGTCCCTGGTAAGGCTCCACTTAGAGTACTGCATCCAGTTCCAGAGGCCTCATCTCAGAAAGGACATAGATAGATTAGAGATGGCACAGAGGAGGGCAACAAAAATTATCCAAGGGCTCCATGACATGACTTATGAGAGCAGGTTGGAGGAGCTGAACATGTACTCCCTGGAGCAACACGGAGATAGGGGGGATATGATAGAGACATTCAAGTACCTAAAGGGCATAAACAAAATACAAATTCATGATATTTTTCTTGCAATAGCTCAACGAGGACAAAAGGCCATGATATGAAATTATGAGGAGGAAGATTCAGGGGTAACATGCCTAAGTTATTCTTCACGGAAAGGGTGATTAACCCATGCAATAGCCTACTTGCCAAGGTTGTTAATTCCAAAACAGTTAGCGAATTCAAATCAGCATGAGATAGACACAGTGGGATAGTAGTAAGTAAATTCTAAGGAGGGGGTAGGAATCAGAGCAGACTAGATGGTTCTTTGGTCCCCATCTGCCATCACTTTCTATGTTTCTATGTTTTCATCAATTACATACTATCAGAGTAGGCAGTTAATTTTGAGTTATTTTGCACTTCTGACTATGTCTTTGCCAGCCCTATAGTACTTACTTAAATTAAATGTACAGTATGGTTTCTTGCATATGATTACTACCAACCTCTCAGGGTATATATATATATATATATATATATATATATATATCGCTAACATCTAACTACAATGACTTTATTGTAATCCACAGTTTAAGACTGCGATCGAACAGCAGTCTGAAAAAATGGCTGTATTTGAAATACAATTCTGTGATGCCATTTATACATTCTTTTCTGATGATAATATGTAGAAGGACATTGTCATCCCTTACCAGTCCAGTTGTGACCATTTTTAACTCCCAGGAAATAAAGCACAACTCTGCATACAGCACTGGTGGGGGCAACCATACTTTAAATCCAGTGCTGAAGTGCATGGCTAAGGAAAGGTTACAGCACTCAAAATGTCAAAAAAAACTTGCGGTCAAAAATATTCATAAAGGGTATTATTTTTAAATAAATCAAGATCTCACATATCATGAACCAACATTTAAATATCATAAAACTGGGCTTCCTTAGGGTCCTGCAGTGAACTGTAACTATTTTCTCACAGGTCTGTAAGAAGTAGTACCAGGAGCAGTAAGGCACTGATGAAGACTTTTTTTACAGAGTTAAAATGTTGGTCCATGATATATTCATTGTGTTAACTTAAGGGCCAGCATGACCTGGGCCCCAGTATCATTGCCATAATTGGTCATGTTATCCTTAGCTCTGCAACACAAGTGAGGAAAGTGATGTATGAGGCAACACAAATATGGCTCAAAAGTTAAAGCGCACACAGGGTTTCAGCAACATGGATGTCAGGCAGAGAGGGATGGAGGGAGGAAGGGAAACAGCCAGAGGTTAAATTTCACAGGCACCCACAGGATATCATTTCCATTACCTCTTACAAAATTGCATGACAGTTACTGCTCCTCTGTCATCTTTCTCCATTGCATAGTGCAGGAGAGTTCCACCACCTAGAGGCGACACTTTCCAGACCTACAATTCTTGATCTAAGAGTTTCCACACCTACGCATTTCTAATTTATTTACTGGAGACAGCCCAAGACAGATATTCAAGTGAAATAGTGGAAGTACTAATCCTGAGCCAGGAAGACATAATTTCCTAAAATCAGTGCAGCAGAGGATGAGGAAACCAGAACCAAAGGACATTTTAAGAAATTAAGAGATTTTCTGGTGCAAGCATGAGGAAGGTAGTTTTGCATGAGGCAACAAAAATCAAACACAGGTGCAGCATGCCCAGAGCAGGATTTTGAAACGTTCCTGCAATTAACCCAATATCAGTAAATCCATTATTCGCTGTAATTTCATTTTCATGGGCAGAGAGAGGGTCATATGTGAATATGGTGACATGAAGTTACAGCACACATAACCCATTTTACAGTATTTTTAAGCAAAGGTAACATGCTCAAGCTGAAAGAACTTCCCATTCTTACAATTTTTAATTCCATCTGTTTCAACAAGGGTGCTACTGACTGACTATTTAGTATCACAAAAGATTGAAAAAAAAAGTAAATGTCAAGAAAATTGGAATGCAAGACTGACTTCTGTGTTTAGGATTCTGCCAACTCTTGTCTTAAATAAGGGCCAGCATCAGTCCATCATGGGTTGGTAGTTTCCCTTTAAATGATTATGACATTGGGCCAAATGAAATCTGTATCAGATGTGTTAGGAGTCAAGGCTATATAAATGCTATGACGATTGCATGAGACACATGGATTGTGTAATAATTTCCTTGGGATAATGCTGTTACTTTGAAATCTTTAATACTACTGCTTATATTTAAATGATGAATTCTAGGATGGATTTTCAGTTCTCTAGTGCCAGAGCTATCTAAGCCACTTGCTTGCATACCTTTGTTGAAAGTAATTTTCAAAAGTAATATATTATTTTCGTGGCTACAAGTGTAACATTTTGGAAATAGATAAGAAGAAATACCAATGCAGCTTTATTAGGTGCATGTTATAAAAGTATATTCAATTAAGTATTGATTTGACCCACTTTTCAATTTGTATACGTTTGCTGACTGCTACTGGCAGCTAGCAACACCTGCTGATACTGTACAGTAGCAGAAGGGCTACAACAGTGCTGTGAAGTTTTCACTGACTCTTTTCTGTCTTGCTCCTTTTTGCCTTTATATTTTTCCATGTGTCACTGCCCATTTAGTTTTTTATTACATTGTACTGAATTGTAACTGTATTTTAATGTACTGTACATACTTACTCTACTGATATATCCCTTTCCCTTCTGCCATGAAGCACCTGAAAATAAGCCATCCAGCTCAGTGGGCTCTGCTGATCAAAGTTATAAATATATAGATGTCTGGAAACTGTTTTCATGCCTGAATAGTGAAGACCGAGAATGTCTCTGCATTTGTTTTCAGGTTTTGCTCAACCGGTGACATGAGGGTTCAAACTGCCAGCCTCTGAATGTAAATTGTTCTGGGCACTATTGCACTCTTATATTAGCTTTGTCTGGTTTACAGTAATTTGGATTTCCCAGCTGAAATGCATCATACTGTTTGTGGTGGGGTTTTGTTTCTACCCAGTCTTATATAGTAGCTGTGATGACCAAACTCAGGGGGGTCAAATGACTATGGCAAGTCTTGTGCAGCAAGTCCCATGCCAAGGTAAGGATGTGAACAACTAATCAAACTTAAACAAATGCCTGTCCCAAGGACTATAGTGTGCAAAACTATAATTTTTATAGCTTAAATATTTCTTTCATTTGCTACAGTTAAACAAATATTGAAATGGATTCTTCATCTTTGCATAAAACCCTCATGTCCTTGCTAGTTATTTCACATAGACATATAGGGAGCAATGGCCAAGTCATGCTCAGCATGGGAATATCTACTTTTAATTGCATTTTAACCCTGCCAATCAACAAATACCCACAAAATCTGAGAGAGCTAGAATTATAAACTTCATGCACTGAGGTATCAAGATGTTGCACATGGTTCTAAGTATATAAACCTTCAGTGAAACAAGTCAGAGAGAGAACTAAATGTGCTTCTATTGAGATATCAATTGATATAAATATACAGTAGGTTAAAACTTGGCACATGGTGTCTGAAGTACAGATGCAGCAAAATGTTATTTTGCTGTCGAAATTTTGGTGAAATTGCTAATTTTGCCATGTGACATTCCACGCAGTCTGCAAAATATTTTGCAGGTGCGAAATGTGAAATTTCACCCATGAAATGCAGAATTTCACCCATGAGTGGTGGAATTTCGTCTGAGAGTAGCAAAATTCTGCATTTTGCAGGCAAAATTTTGCATCTCACTGGCAAAATTCTGCATGTTGTCAGTGAAATTTCACATTTCACAGCCACAAAATATTTTACAAAATGCGTGAATTTCACAAAATATTTCACGGAATGAAATTCCATAATTTTGCACAACACTTTGTCTGAAGTTCATACCTAACAGCTTGCCAACTCTTACAAATATACTGTATTGTACAGTACAAACTACACCATGGACAGATTCATCTCAATACCTAAGTCACTGAATCCTCTTTGACTTAATACAGTATCAGGCGTATTGAAGCATTCTGCAACACTGTCCAATGTAGAAAAGTATATTTCACAATGAATCCACAATATGTTTATGGTTATAGTTTAGTTCTTATACAGTAAGTTTTATAGTTAAGTGCTTTAGTTGTCTTTCAGTCTCATCTTCCAGTGTTACTGTTGCCCACTGCATGTCCCAGTTTCACTTATTCACATAAAGAGTTGGACCTTTTTATCAGTCAAAGACGTGCACTAGTTATGCTTCTGTGAGACACGTCCACACTTTTGATCTCTGTGTGAGCTGTAACACCCAATTTGTTACAGGAAATCAGACCATTACTACTTGCACAGTGGTATTTGAAGCCTCCGCCTACAGCCATAGATGTGTTTAAATGTTGGAAACCTTCATTTTCAGAAAAATTATTTCAGCGTTTTTAAGCTTGGCCTGACCTTCTACTTTTATGAGCACTTTGAGAGATCTAATCTTTCCTGCTTGTTGCAAGGCAAATCCCAGCCAGCTTAATTGGACTTGTCACCGGTCTACTGAAGGCAGTACAGGAAAAATTAAATAGCAACAAGTTATAAAAGTAGGAGCTTTAAGAATCGAGCCCATAATGGAAAAAACTAATTATTTCTTTCATATTTAATCATTTTCCTTGTACTTTGTTCAGCACTCTAATTATGCTTGGTAGTCTGAATACTGGCCATCAGACATTTGAGGATTAAAACTACAGACAAGCTCAATCCAAAGTCTTTCTGAAACACCTCCTTTGAAACTATGAGATGTCAGTGATGAACTGGATTGTGTTAGACATTTTTAATTTCAAAGCTCACAGCAGAGGCCCTGGACAACATATTCTATCCAGACCTGTCTCCTTTCAGACGAATATGTCAATCACATTTAGCAAGGTCATGCAGCTCCTGTTCATATTGATAGATTTCTTAATTTGTCTACACTCTTGGCTGTACCTGCAAAATACATTACAACTATGAAACCATGCAACAGATCAAATTATAACATGACTAAGAAAAATATTGATCTAATCGGTCAATCACTGTTCAGATGTGTGCATAACTGAGCAATAACAAAGGCCTCCGGAATTCTGTGATTCCACAACCGAAGACTTTCCACAGAATTTGCATCCTGCCACATTTACATGTAGCACTGTGGAATTCATTGCTCTTTTGCATTTTCATTCAAATATAGAGTTTTAATGGTGTCTGCCTCCCTTCCATTCCTTGTTTATCCTGATGCCCCACCATACTAAGTTTCATGTGATGTCATTGATGACATCACATCATATTTAAGCGATAGCAGGACTAAATTCCACCATAGAATATAATACATCATGCCAAAGAAATCAACTAATGCTACCAGAGGTGCCTAGCAGCCCTGCTGCATAAATCAAGACTAGTACAGTGGAGAACTATTGGCCTAACAATACCCTCAACAGGTCTGGAAAATGTTCCAAAGTTTTGAAACTTGTTTTCTTGGCTGACCTAACCACATATAGTTATTACTATACTACTCCCGAATTCTCAGTAACTACTTGTTTCTGACAATTAAAAGAAGGAAACATGTCTACTGACAACATGTGTAACTTACCTCCTAGCAAGTATGACTTGTTTGAAGGAGCCAGCCAAAATGTTTGATGTGAGAATTGCTTTTCTCTTAAAGAAGGTGGCACAGTCCCTAAAAAGAAACCAAAAAAAAGGATAGTATAATTAGGCACCCATCTGTCAGTAATAATGATCTGGATGTCATTGAAGAAAACAAAAATAAGAAAAACACACAAAAGATTAGTTCACCCCTAGCAGTCCTCAGCTGTGGTCCATGCACTAATTGCTGCGGTGCAAAGGGTGTCTACTGTGGGTGTCAGCGATGGGAGTCGGCTGTCGGCCAGCAATGCTACCTCTTTCTGCACATCCTGCAACCAGATCTGGACTTTTTTCTCTGGCTTGTACGTTCAGCACTACTGCCTCCATTGTTTCTACACAGACTTGGGTCCCAGGTTACAAACCTTTTTTGCCACAGTGTAACATCTATTACCTGTAGAAACTTTATTTCTGCCTGTAGTCTAGGTATTTTTGCCTATAGCTCTGCCTGTTTTATTTATAACCAAAAGTGCCTAGTTGTGTAGTTATCTTCCTTATACTGGCTTACTGCCATGTAGTGTATTCTGCTGTAAAAGCAAATTACCTGCTTTACCATGTACCAGTTTGTAGCATTCATTATGCCTGTTACTTAGGTGTTTGCCTATAGAGCTGCTTGATTTTATCCAAAGCTGATTAGCTGTTGCAGTTTCTCTTTACTATCAAGGTATTTCTACCTAGACACCCGTAAATTAGCCTACCCTACTGTGGGTTTTGCTGCAGCCTATTGTCTGCACTCTTGTCCTCGTATACAAGTATAACTGTTACCCTGACTTTTGTTAAGCCATGTTGACTCTAATCCTCTCTTGCTATGCTCCTTAACCTCCCCATCAGTATCTTCCTTCTCTCTTTCCTGCTCCTGTCCCCCGTCCTCTCCATTCCCCCAGAACTCTATACAACCCCATCTTTTTCCCCACTCTCTCCTCCTCTACATCTCCTCTCACCCTCCAGCCTCACCTCTCCTCCTCCACGCCCCCTTCCTTCCCTCCCTCCCTACTCCACACCAACATTCCACCCTGGGCATCCACCCTTGCCCTCCCCTTCTCTACCCAATGCTCCATCCTGGACTTCTTCACTCTCCCTTCCTGAACCTGGAATTTCTCCACCATTTCCTCCTCTTCTCTTCTTTCCCTTCCCTTCCTTCCCGTCTTAACTTAAAGGGCAGAAGTCCCACTCTATCCTCCTCCTCCTCCCCCCTCTGCTCATCCTTCTCCTCCTGTCTGGTGACTATGAACCTAACCCTGGTCACCCCTCTCCCTCTACCCCTCTCAAAAGACCTTAGCATATTCCACATAAATGCCAGAAGCCTACTCCCAAAGATTGATTTACTCAAAGTTTGGACCTCACAGTACTCTCCCAGCATCCTGTGCATATCTGAATCCTGGCTCTGTTTTAGGATACTAGACTCCAGCCTGGCTCTCCTGGACTTCCACCTTTTCCATCAGGACTGTAGCACACAAGGTGGTGGAGTAGCCTTATATATGCCTAGAACCTGCCCAGCAAATTCATCCTCAAAAACAGTCCCTCCTTCCACAAGCTCCTACTTGCCAAACTAACCCACCCCTTCACCCTCCCTATCTATATAGGTGTCCTATATGCCTCCCCAAATATCTCTCCCTCCTCCCTTATCAACACCCTGACTTCCCTTGTTTCCCTTGCTGCCTTCGGCAAACTTATCCTGTTGGAAGACTTCAACTTAAGTTAGCTTTCCCCACCTCCAGACCTACACTCCACAGGTCTGAGTCTGTAAACCTCACCCAGTTAATTTCTGAACCCACCCAACTCAACCCTCACTTCCCCAATCACTCCCTCCTGGACTGGGTACTTGCCTCCCACCCCTACCTCACCATCACAGCAGGCACTTTGCCAGGTACCTTCAGTGACCATAGCAGGACCTACTGCATCAAGAAAGTGAGACTCACTCACTCCACCCCGTAATATATATAATATAGATCACTGAGGTCTCTTGACATGAATGCCCTACTACAAGACCTTGCTACCTCTGACTGGTCACCAGTCTATCACACCCCTGATGTTGATACTGCTCTATCTCACATCCAAGCCATACTTACTCACACCTGGAACTTTCATACCCCTCTAAGAAAATCAAGGGTTAAGCAAATACATCATTCTTGGATCACTCCTAACCTTATTTCTTTGTGCAAATCCCATGACAATGCTTAGGCCTGCTTTAAATCTTCCCAGTCCCTACCCAACCTCCTTTTATATAGATCTCTCATTAACTCTTGTACCAAGGCTATCTGCTCAGCTACAGTAAGTCCCTCTATTTCAAATCTTACATGCAGTCTGACTTCAATTCCCCTGTAAAATTCTGGAATGTTATCCACTCCATCTTTGCCCCCATTGCTCAGTCCATCCCCCCCCATGGTGGATGGCTCTCCAGTCTTTGACCCTTCCTTGTTCACCCTTCAACTTAATAAATTCTTCATCACCTGTGCTCTTCCTGTCTTCTCCTCCTCCTCTATCCTCCCACTGAGTGCTCCTCTATTTCCCTTCCTCCATCTTCACCCAAAGGCTTCTATTTACCCTATCTCCCCCATGAAATTTTCATCACCCTCAACTCACTCAACCCCTCTAAATCCAGCCCTAACTGAATGGACACCAAACTCCTATGTAGCATAGCCCCAGCCATTGTCTCCCCACTAGCTCACATTCTGAACCTTTTCTTCTCCATCTGTGCTGCCCCCCAGGCCTGGAAAGTTGCCAAGGTACTCCCCCTGCATAAAGGGGGTGACCCCATCCTTCCCTGGAAACTTCTAGCCCATCTCGCTCTCTCTCTCTGCTCCCCTACCTTACTATGCTCTAGGAGACCTATGTCTACTCCAGACTTGCTGACTTCCTTTACTCCTCTGACTTCCTCTCCACCTTCCAATCTGGCTTTAGGAAGCATCACTCCACCACCTCCTCCTCCCTTCTGCAGGTCACTGACTGTCCTTTTATTTTGTCTTCTCTATTTATGCTCCTCCCTGACACCCATGCCGCAACTCCTTCAGGCGCCAGCCACCACACAGCCAACTCAACCCGTCACCACCATCTCCCAACCCAGTCTCATGACTTTACTGAGGTAACCTGATATTTCCCTGTGTCGAAGGGTCTCTCCTTTAAGAGGGAAGTGCTGGGAGGCAGAACTACACATCCCCAGAGGCCACTGCCTTTGACACAGTGTCTCATCCTCTCCTCCTCAACAAATTGTCCTCCATGAGCTTCTCAGCAAATGCTGTTGGTTGGTTCTGATCATAGCACTCATGCTGTCAACAGCCAGTACAGGTGGGTGGCATCCTGCTTCCCGCATTTCCCCATCCCAGCCAGTGTCCCACAAGGTTCCATCCTAGATCCTGTCCTCTTCTCCAATTTCCTCAATAACCTCCCCTCTGTGTGTGTCTCCTCACACATCCAGATGTACACAGATGAAACAGTCATCTACACTTCTGGCTCCATGGCCTTTGCTATGACTGGGCTGCTCCAGCAGGACTTTCACAACTTACTGTGTTGGTTCCATGACAACCATCTCAAGGTCAACACCAAGAAGATGGAGTCCATGACCTTTGGTACTTGCCAGAAACTGGCCAGGATCTCATCTCACCCTGTTTTCACAACTCTAGATGACACCCCTTTGGAAGCGGTCCCTGATTTCAAGTACCTTGGAGTGGGACTTGACAAGGAAGCTTGATTTCTCTGTCAACATAGATGCCATCCTACACCAAACTCCATCCCAAATTAGGCACCCTGTACTGCAACAAAGACTGCATCTCCCTCCAGGTCTGTAAGGAACTAGCAACCAAAATGATTCTCCCAGTCTTTGATTATGTGGACATAGTCTATGGCATTGCCCCTCATCCTCCCTTGCCATACTGGATACCATAGACAATGCCTTCTGCCATTTCACCACCAACTCTTCCTTCCTTATTCATCACCACTCCCTCTACTCATCCCTCTCTATCCTCCCCCTGCTGCCATGTTTCCAGTCTCACTGTGTTGCCTCCTATACCACATACTGGTTTGGGTCCTTCCCCTCTTACCTTTCTTTCCTGATCTCCCCGCTCCCTTCTCTTCCTACTCTATTTGCTCCAGGGATTCCAGCTTTTTCTCCATTCCCAACCCTCACTCTTCTGCTGGACAAGCCACCTTCTCCTACCACCTCTCCCCCCTCTAGAACATGTGCTCCTCCCCCCGCCTCTTCATTTCTCTTTCAGCCTTCAGACTCCAGCTAAGGCAACTTCCTGTACCCTCCTGTTCCTGTGTACCCCGTTGCCATTCCTATTTCCTCTCCCTCTTCCCCCTGCCTTTCTTTGTCTTACTACTACTCCAACAAGCACTTTGCATGTTGTCTCACTCATGATTGTTTCACTGTTACTGCTGTATAATGAGCTGTTATATTATGCTAGAACATTTTATTGATGCCTCTGTGTGTACCCATTATCCTCTAATATAATGCTGTATCTTTATTTGTGTTGTAAGTTGTTACTTCCCACAACTCCTTCCCTGGGTCGCACCTGGAAATGAGCCCTGACTCAGTGTGTCATTCCCTGTTACCAATTTTTAAATAAATAAATAAATCCATACATACTGGATGATTGATGGTGGAAAAAATAGTACCCTAGCATCCAACCAACTTTGCGGATTACTTTGTTATATTGTCTGACCACCTTCAGGTCTTCTGATGTGATACCCCCAGGTCCCATTCCTGCTTGGTCATTGCAAGTACAGTATCTCTTCCCCCATTTTATACTGTACCCCTGGTTTCTGTGACCCATGTGCATTATTTTGCACTTTTTTCCATCACCCCTTAGCTGCCAAACTTTGGACCACTCCTCCAGTCATTTTAAATCTCTTTCCATCTTTTGCAACTCCTCTCCCTTCCTTGGAATGATCTCCGTTTTCCACCACCCTCTACCTCTTATCCCCTAACCAGTTTCTTACACATGTTACCACCTTAATGCCCATCCCCTGCTACCCAACTTGTTTACCAGCTATGCAGAACAGTTTCAAAGGCCTTGCTGAAGTCCAGGTAGGCCACACTGACCACCTCTTCCTGATCCAACCCCTTGGTTACCCAGTCAAAAAAGTCTATTAGATTTGTTTGGCATCACTTCCCCTCTGTAAACCTGTGCTGCCTTGGCTCCTGTAGTCTGTTGGATTCCAGGTGGTCCATGATTCTTTCTTTTAATAGTGATTCTATCAATTTCCCTACTACAGATGTCAGGCTGAAAGGCCTATAGTTTCCTGCCTCCTCCTTGCTACCATTTTTGTGATGTGGGACTTCATCCACTCTTCTCCAGTCTTCCAGGACCATGCCAGTCTCCAGTGAACTGTAAAACAAGTCTGCCAGGGTTGCATTTAGAACCTCCCTAATAGGGATAGGATCGAGTGTCTGGAGGACCACTCTCCTATCCCGAGGAGGGTTGAGGGTTCCCTTCACTCTGTAGTGGCCCCTGGCAACAATCAGGGGCACTACTAGAGTTGGTGCGATCAGGACTGCAGTTCAGTGGATGTTGGCACATCATGCCTCAGACGTCATTGCACATCTGCACTCCAGGGGGTATAAAGAGGAAAATGGCTGGGCAAGACTGTGCGGCTTGATGGCCACACTCTGCCCTGCCTGGAGGACTGTCGTGGAATTGCACTGGGGGGGATCTGGGCCTGGCCCAGCTCAGAGTGGCATGGGGAGACCCTCCAGCGGGTCAACGTGCAGCTGCACCAGATCCCCCATCATGCGAGTGAGCCTGCTGCTTTCCAGGCAGGCAGAACCGGTTGCTGGAAGCCCCTGCCAGTTACGCTGCAGTGGGCATACAAATAGAAATGAGATAGAACCTCCCTAAGTTCCTTCAGCACTCATGGATGCACCCCATCTGGCCCCATGACTTTGTCTGCGCTCAGATTAGCGAGTTCTTTTCTGACCCTCTCCTCTGAAAAGGGACTGGTGTCCACTTCACTCCCCTCCAAGCTCTTGGTGCTTATTTGGGGATTATCCCCTTTCCCTTCTACTGTGAACATTGAGCAGAATTATTTGTTTAAGATGCTTGTCTTTTCTTGGTCCTCCTCTGTGCAGCCCCTATCTCTTTTTTTATCAGTACAATCACACCCCTTGTCTTCCTTTTCTTGCTAATATACCTAACATTTTCTTGTCCTCCTTTAAAACTGTCTGGGCTATTCTTTCCTCAGCTTGTGCCTTTGCACTCCTTGCTGCTTTGACTGCCTCCCTCCATTTCTCTAGATATTGTTCCCTGTCTTCCTCTCTCTGGGTCTCCTTATACCTTCTGAATTCCTCAGTATTTGCCCTTAGCTTTTCTGTTACTTTCCTTGAGGACCATAAAGGTTTCCTCCTCCTTCTGCTTTTGCTTATTTGCCTGACATAAAGGTTTGTGGCCTTTACTATGCCCTCTTTTAATCTGGCCCATTTGCTCTCCACTCCAATCATGACATCTTCCCCCCACCAGGTCTTCTGTGAGGAACTGCCCCATCTTTGTAAAGTTAGCTCTTCTGAAATCCAGGGCTCGCCCTGTGCAGTTGGATTCCACTGCTGTTCTTATATTAAACCACACTGTGCGATGGTCACTGGTCCCTAGATATCTTCCTACTCTAATGTCTGCAACACTGTCTCTATTAGTAAGTGGCAGGTCCAGTATTGTCCCACCATGAGAGAGTTTTATAAAATAGTGAGAAACAGTGGAGGGGAGCAGTTCAGTATTTCCAACTTTGTGGGAATAATAGCGGCCTTGAATGGATAGTCTGTAATGCTGGCACCTGAAAGACGGTGCCGTCTGAAATGGTGACGCGTTGTGGGCAAAAGCCGAATGGTGATCGAGGGGTAGGGCAACCCAATGTGGTGGGGTGGGCGACTGCAGTGATAGGATGTTGCTGTAGGGCAACCCAATGTGGTGGGGTGGGCGACTGCAGTGATAGGATGTTGCTATACGTACATGCTGGGAGAGCACAGTGAGCATGGGCTGGGAGGGGTGGAGGGATATAGTGGGTGGTGCTGTGGTCAGCTGCTGAGCTGAGCCATGGCATGGGGGCTTGGCATCTGGTTGCGGTGGGGGGTACTGGGTTTGGGTCTGGGTCAGGCACTACTGCATTTTATTGCGCCAACCCAAAACTTGTTTTTGCTTTTGCCCCAACATGCACCCCCTGAGTTGAGAATCATTTAGTAGAGTGTGAGGCAAAAACCTCATCAGAGGGTGTGTGGGGGCGCAGCCCCCAGAAAGCAAATTAAGTAAGTCCCTGGCACTGTTCTTCCATGCACGAGGATGTCAGGTGGCGTAAAATGTTTTCGCCGCCCTGACATCGTGATAATGCAGCTCGCCGTTCGGCAGTCACCGTTATCACATAAAACCCCTTGAATGCACCTCTTCAGCAACACAGCTGGAAAACACATACACATAATGACTAACTCCAGGTTTAACTCCTCCAGTATTGTGTTTGTATCTGTTGTAAAATCACATCAAAAAAAGGCATGGACATGGCATAATTTTACCCCTTAATATGAGACACCACTTTGCAAACACTGAGACAAGGCACGTTCTCCTAACATGGCTTCAGACTAATTTGAAAGGTGTTGCTGGATATGCAGCTTTATTTACAGTAGCCTAAAGAGGTTGGGAAGGTGTTCAAGCATTGAAGTCAGAGACTTGTACTATAAAAACAGATGAGAACAACCTGGTATATGTTTCTTTGAACCTGACACACACACACATATAAAAATGATAAAAAAACATAATATAGGATTTCATCTTTTGTCACCTAGGAGATCCCTTATTTCTAGTTACAAGTTTCAAGAAAAATATTTTTTTTGTTATGTTCCCCCATCTAGACCAGGCTTATTTCCCGCTAGTCCTCCTAGCCCGATCACTCCAGCTTACCCCAGGGCTTACCTCTCCTGTAGTCCTTCAAAACTTACCCTGTGTGGCAGGGAGTTCCTCGATCTGCCAAGATCAGATCCAGATTCCAGGAGGCACCTGAATCTCTGGGTGCAGGGTGTGCTGAGGCTAGTAGTCATCCTGCATTTCCAGGAGATTTTCCTTCTTTTCTCCCCATGGGAGACATGGTGTGTGTTGACATCGAGCAGCACTTCCCAACATCCACCATGCCTCCCTCCCTTTTCAGCTTGAGCTGCCTCTCCCCTGGCTTCCAGCAGGGGCCAGTTAAGCACTGAGCTCTTCCCCACCCTCCCCCCAGAGGAGGAGAGCAGTCCCACAGATGTTTGAGCCTCCTCCCCCCATCCAGCCTTCTGACACCTCAGGCTTGCTTCCAAACCTGGGTCATCAGCATAGCAAGTGGTAGTGCTACTGCTGCACCAATGGGCTGGCTCAAGAAATATCTTTCCATAGTGCCAATAGTCCCACCGAGTTTATTTACATATAAGAAGACTATCTGACGAATAATTACAAAGCAGTCAATGTGGTTTACTAAACAGCTAAGAGTAAACTACTTATCATAAATTATGCCACTTCTGTCTAAGAAAGCTACTACAGTATGACCTAATTATAAGCCAAAACAAAGAGCATTCTCTGATATTTTTATTGTCATCTATGAGCTGACATTTCTTCTTTTTTCTGTTTTCAAAGGTACATAAGCCACTGCATTGGAAGCACAGTAGTACATCTTCTAGCACAAGGTGGTCTTTCCTCAAGAGAGATTATGTCTGTTACAGGACACAGCAGTTTGTATTTTGTTCCAATCCATCATTGTCCTACATTTCAGCAGTTAAAATGCCAGCTCAGCCTACACTACTGAACTGTTTCCCAGACTCTAGCTTCAATACATTGGATGCAATGATGACAACAGGACAGCCCCTAAACTTTGCCTCCCAGGCCTTTGTAAATATGAAATTGACTGCATAATCTATGAACTCTGCCTCTACAGAAATAGACAATTAGTCAAGACACAAGGATTTAATCATAACAAATAAAACTGAGGATAATTCCAAAACAATTGTCATAGAACCGCTTGGTAATAGCGATCACAGTATGGTCACTACTCAAATCCAGAATAATACCAATACATTTGGTGGCGAAACAGCAGCAAACATTATAATAAAGCAAATTTCAGAGCAATTAATGAGGCACTAGGAAAATGGAATTGGAAACAAATTGGAAACATTGAAAGGGTGGCAGCATTCTGGGGAAAAACAATAAAATCCTAAAATTAGAACAAATATATATACCCAACAGACCCCTATATAACAAAAAAGAAAAAGAAAAAGAAAAAAGCAATATGGTTCACTAGCAAAATAATGAAACAAATAAAAAGGAAGAGAACTGCATTTAAAGCCATGAAAAAAGGAGGAAACCAATATCATGGCAAAAAATATAAAAAGAAACTCAGGTTTACCAAACAGTTGATTGAAAAAGAAAGGAAGAGGCTAGAGTTTAAGATAGCTCATGTTAAAGATATGGCAAGTCCTTTTTTGCATGTGTTAACAACAAAACGGTTGATAGATCAGTAGGACCATTAATAAATGGGGCACAAACAGTAACAGAGGAAACTGAAATGGCAAAACATTTCAATGGGTATTTCAGCTCAGTTTTCAGTAGCCCCAATAATGGCAGTAGGGACATTAGTATACCAAAAGGACATCCAGAGGGAAACACTAATGAAACGTACATAAACCCCATAAATGAAAAAGAAGTACTGGAGTTGCTAAACCAAATAAATGTGAACAAGGCAGCGGGACCAGGTGGACTGCATCCTAGGATATTGAGGGAGACTGGTAGATTCTTGGCAGGACCCCTGACCTTACTTTTTAATAAATCACAGGACATTGGGGAGGTGCCAAGAGACTGGAGAGATGCTGTGGTGGTGCCAATTTATCAAAAAGGACAAAGGGCATTAGCATCAAATTACAGACCAATAAGTCTGACTGCGGTTCTGTTTAAGATAATGGAAAAACTGATACCGAAAAGATTTGAGGAAGACCTATAAACAAAACACATTATGGATAACACACAACATGTCTTTCAAAGAGGAAGATCCTGCCTCATAAACACCCTAACTTTTTATGAAAAAGTCAGTGGAGCATTAGAACAAAATAACCCAGTAAATATTATATTTCTCAATTTCAAGAAAGCTTTTGATAGGGTCCCCATATAATGTTGATACAGAAATTAATCAAGATAAAATTAATAATAAGATAGTTACTTGGATATCTAATTGTCTAAAAGACAGGACACAGAAGGTGAGAATTAGGGGGTAAATATTCAATTCAATTCAATTCATGTTTATTTTTAGAGCGCCTTTCAAAATCAAGGCGCTGTACAGATTAAATAAAACAAGAGAATCCAACATTAAACAATCAGAACTATAAAGGAAAAGCCAAAGTGAAAAGATATGTTTTTAAAGCAATTTTAAAACTGTCAACGGTCGGGCATTCTCTTAACCAATGAGGTAGAGAATTCCACAGGGTAGGAGCTGAAAAGTCAAAGGCACGAGATCCTGACAACTTCAAATGGACCCTGGGAGTCTCTAGCAATCCCTCATTGGCAGAGCGGAGGGGGCAGAGGAGGCAATAGGGAACCAGAAGATCTTTCAGGTAACCGGGGTCCCTGATCGTGTAGGGCTTTAAAGGTTAGTAAACCAACCTTAAAGGTGATCCGCCACCGAACAGGCAGCCAGTGCAGTTCGCGAAGCACAGGCGTAATATGACTGGTTCTAAGAGTCCCAGTCAAAAGCCTGGCTGCAGCGTTCTGCACCAGCTGAAGGCGGTGGATATCAACCCCTGGTAGCCCTAGGTAGAGGGAATTACAGTAGTCCAGACGGGTGGTAACAAAGGCGTGGACCAAAGTCGGAAGGTCCTCCTGGGGAATCAGATGTTTCACCCGGGCGATATTCCTCAGATGGTAAAAAGAGGATTTGACAACAGCTGACACTTGTGATTTCAGGGGTCAGACCGTCATCAAAAATAACGCCCAGATTTCGCACCTGTCGAGAGCTAGAGAGCGGTACACCACCAAGTAATAAACCCGATGGTTGTCCAGCACCCAAACCCCTCCCAGGATGACCTGGATCCACAACCAATACCTCAGTCTTATCCGGATTAAGTTTTAACCAGCTCAAACTCATCCAAATTCTGATCTCATCCAGGCAGTTGTTAAGTACGGAGAGTGCATCACTCTGATCGGGGAGAAAGGATAGATACAGCTGAGTATCATCTTCATAGCAGTGAAAACTCAAGCTGTATCTCCTGATGATTTCTCCTAATGGCAGCATATACACTGCAAACAGCATGGGAGCTAAAATGGAGCCCTGTGGTACCCCACATGGTAGGGAGAAGGTGTCAGAGGAATAAATTCCGGTGACAACTCTCTGAGACCTACCAGTGAGGTAAGAACAAAACCATTCGTGGACTGTACCAGACAGCCCACAAAAAACCAGCAGTCGTTCCAGTAGCACCTCATGGTCTACAGTGTCGAGTGCAGCAGAAAGATCAATAAGGACCATAATGGTACAAGCCTTTTGATCTCTGGCCATTAGGAGGTCGCTCAGTACCCGAACAAGGGCAGTCTCAGTACTATGCCTTTTCCTGAAACCAGATTGGAAAGTATCATAGACATTATGGGAGGTGAGATGATCATCCAATTGCAGTGCAACTGCCTTTTCAATAACCTTACCAACAAATGGCAGGTTAGAGATAGGCGGTAGTTAGCTAGACAGTCTGGGTCCAAGGAGGATTTTAGGAGTGGTTGAACTACTGCCTCCTTAAGGGGGTTGGGAAAACCCTCTCCAAGGATTTCCAGACAATGTCAGCAAGGATTGGGTAGATAACTTCTACACAACCTACTAACAGCGTAGGACCCGGATCCAAACTACAACTAGTTGGACGCATTGTTTGGATGATCTTCACACAATGTCAACTGAATTCCGGCGGTGAAAATCCAACCAGATAGGCCGAGGATTAGGTACCACCGTCATCCACCATAATCCCGAAGGAGAGGTCGGACCAATGCCGGACCTGATGCTGGCAACCTTATCTGCAAAGGCGAGCAAACCTCACATCTAAGCTGAGAAAAGGCTTCTCTAGGCTGAAGACAGACTGATTGCACAGTCTGTCCACAGTCCGGAAAAAGCTGAGCCGTCGATTCTTTGCAGCAGAAATCTCTCTGGACAAGGAATTCTGCCTTCTTACGAGTGATTTCTGATTGGTAGCCATCATAATGGGCTAACAATCTCTAAGCCTGTCAGCATCAGGCCCGATTTCCACCAGGCTCTCTCCGCTCTCGGCCTACTCACCTTAATTCCTTCAAGGAGCCATCAAACCATGGACTCCTTGGACGGATGGTGAGAGGCCAAACACGAACAGGAGCAATTTTGTCCAGAGCATCTCCCACAGCCTTATTATAGGCAAGTACAAGACCATCTAGACTCATGCATTCACCCGACAAACTCGATAGGTCCAACACCGCCATTAGGTCATTGGGGCCAATACCCCTTAAAGGGCGGTATTGGACCATCTCCGTAGAGGCAGACCTATTAGAGGGGGCCCTGAAACTGAACCTTATGGTGTAATGGTCCGACCAGCTGACTGGTTCCACCCCCAGGTCAGTGATCTCCATACCAAAGAGAAAGACCAGATCTAGTGAATTACCTCCTATATGGGTAGAGGCGGTAACAACCTGTGTCAGGCCCAGTGTATTCATCAACTGAAGGAGACTTTGACCAAAATGAGAGAGTTCATCGTTGACCCAGGCATTGAAGTTGCCCAGAAGTATTAATCTGGGAAACCTCAACACAAGGTCGACAATGAAGTCTGCAATCTCCTGTAGGAATTCGCCACCGTCACCTGGTGGACGGTAGACGAGGAGAATCCCACAAACTGCACCCTCACCCAGGATATATTCAAAAGATCTGGTGTTCCCCAATGGAACATCCACAAGGCCCAGTTCAGATTTAAACATAATGGCCACACCTCCGCCCCTACGATCCAGCCTTGGACGGTGTATTACTGAGAACCCAGCTGGAGTTGCCAAGGCCAATATAGGGTCCAGCATTTTCATCCAGCCAGGTCTCGGTGATGCAAGTCAGATCAGATGACCCAACAAGATCAGCTATAATAGCTGTCTTGTTTTTATAGATCTGGCATTGCACAACACCGCCAAGGCAGGATGAGATGTCGGGAAGACCTCGCACCTGTCCGTATCTTCGGACTTTGGGTATGGTGACAGATAAGAGCAACCTCTATCCTGACCCCATTTCACCCCAGGACATCTTCTGGACCCTAAAACCCCAATCTGCCCTCCCCTCTCCTGTCCCCCACAAGGCCCAGCTTTCCACCTTCGTCCTCGTCTCTTCAGAATGCCCAATGCTCGACACCTAAAATAGGTGTCGGATGATAATGGTGGGCACTCAAATGGACGAAGTTCCCTGAGCCTTGTGGGGGAATAATGCCCAAATATCAAGCCCAGCAAGAGCAGATAGTGGAGTTCTTCAGGGACCAGTACTGGGGCCAATCCTGTACACATTCTTTGCTTCCGATTTGCATGAGGGTGTAGTCAGCTGGGTAGCAAAATTCACAGACAATGTCAAAATAGGAACAACTGTTATACTATCGTATACATTGATCAACTACAAAGGAAAGGGAACATTGTTTAATCAGGTGTAACACACTAAGTTGAAGCTTGTTTCCAGATGCGACCTGGAAGCACAAGAAAGTTGAGTGACATGCTCAGGATCACACATTATGCACCTAGGTGACTGTGGGATTCAAAGCAGGTCTCAGATCTGCAGCTCAGAGCCTTAACCCACTGCGCTATACTGCCTCCTTGAAACAAATAGAACAATGGGCAGAGAATAACGGAATGTCCTTCAATTCTGAAAATGTGTTGCTATGAATCTGGGGAAGAAAAATAGAAACAGTACATATAAATTAAATGGAAAAGCACTCAGTAATGTTGAAAATACTAAAGACCTGGGCATATTGATAAACACAGATTTGAGTTTCAGTAGACACTGTATCGACGTAAGCCATAAAACAAGCAGGTTACTGGGATGTATTTGCAGGGCCTTTCTTTCTAGAAATAGAACAATCTTCGTATGTCTTTAATCCAGGAGTGGGGTGTTTTTCAGTAATTGCATTCTTATACACATTGTGACACTCATAGCTTGATTTAAGAGCCATCTGCTCAAGTAGTGTTATCTCATGTCAATCTAATTTATATGCAGTAGAATTCTTTGTATGTGTTTTGCACCAAGCACCATTGACCCTGGGACCCTCCCAGCTTAAGGTAATGTGGTACTGTTAAGATTCTCTGACACCATCTTCTGTTTTTTTCTTTAAATGAGTATTTTAAACGATTGGGGATTTTTTTCTGTTTTTTTGCTGCATGATCTAGTTGTTAAAAGTATTGTTTTTTTCTAAATAACTGTCATTACGCTTCTGATGAAGGACTGGTTTGTCCGAAAGCTAGAGCACTCTGTTCTTGTTGTTACATCTATGTTGGTCCATTAAAAGGTATCAAATCATTTGCTTCTGGATCTTTTCTAGAAATAGGGAATGTGAATGCCCTTTATAAAATGTACATCAGGCCCCATTTGGATTACTGTACTCCGCTGTAGAGCCCTTATCTCAAAGGAACATTAAACAATTAGAAAATAAAGCTGGGTAATCAAGATGGGGCAGGCCTCACAAATGAGTCAGACAAGAATAGATTACATGTACTGGGACTGTACTCATTGGAAGTGAGAGAGAATAAGGGTGATCTACTAACAATGTATAAAATCATAATGATGATGAATTAATAAAGGATATGGACTTAGTGTTTACTAATAGAGAAAAAAACTCAGAAGACACACAAAACAAAGATTCAGCTAACAACAATAAATAATAGAAAGGGTTTCATCACGCATAGAGCAGTCTATATCTGGAATAATTCACCACAAGATGTGGTGGACTCAGAATCTCCAGGGGTTTTCAAGGGTAGCCTGGATCAATATCTTTTAAAACACAAGGAGTTAAATGGCCCTGCTAATGCAGGAGACACACCCAATGGTCCTTGGCCTTCTTTTGTCTAAACTCAAGTATAGTCAAGTATAGTATGACCTTCCAAAAAGTTCAGTGGGAAAATCCTCTTTCTGTATAATCCTGCCACCACATGTCTAAATGATGCAGTGTCTCTGATTAAGCCCAAAGACAGTGGTAGAGTGTGCATGTAATGTCAGTTCAGTTCCTCAGCTGCATAGGAGTAACCACCTTGACAGTTTGGTCATTTGTCAATGAATTAATATAACTTTAACATAAATGGAAATGTACAAATTAATAATTATTGCCAGTAAACAATAAAAAAATAAATCAAAAGTTCAGTCCCTGTTTTATAATATTTTCTTGTTTTCTATTATGGTGGTACTAAGGGGTTGTTTTATGATTATTCTATGTTAAGTGTCTGAAAAAATAAATTTATGAGCAAAGCTAAAATTATTGTATTTTTTTTTATTTCAGTTTTGGGACCATTTTATAAACACAGTAAAATTTCTCAGGGCTTGCAGTTATTGTGTACTAACTGCATGACCCCAGGTGGTTGAAGGGCAATCAGCTAATGCCACTTGCATCCAGTCCACCTGTGGTTGTGCAGTTATCAAACAGTGCCCTCATGCTCAGTCATCTGTTATTGCTTACATATACATCTTAAGACATCTTCAGTCCCCAAATACTTTCCTAGAAAAGGTGGATTTCTTTATTGCCTCTCAGAACCCACCTATTTAAGCTCCATTCACTTCCCTGCCTCATTACATGACCAGTCATGGAGCTTTTGACCTCAATAACTTACCCCTTGCAGTGATGCATTTAGGACACCACCAAGGTCCTCATGAGAAGAATCTGGCCACAAAACCCCTCAGGTGATGTATCTGGTGCTCTGTCTGAAGTGGCCACTGGGCCATGGTCCAAGAGTGCTGCTTATGTCATGTAGGACTTGGGTGCTTTGCATTTTCTGTATTTCCCTACACCAGGATGTTAGTGGTTGAGGCTCCCATGCTATGGCATGCAGCCAGCCAATGTTCTTCTCTGGTTGCTACAGCATACGTTACCACCCATGGTCACCCAGTTGGCAGTGGTGCAAAAGAGTTGGATGCCTTCCCTCCCTGGATGAGGAGAGCATCCTCTGAGATGCTTGAGACTCCTATCTCATCAGCCATCCAACAAGCAAAAGTTAATTGTAAACCTTGGGTCACTAGCATCACGTATGGTAATACAACCACTGTGCAAATTGACTGGCTTACAAATATTCATTTTTATCTTAACTTTAAAAGGGACCACTAAAAGACATTTTAATGACCAGACCAAGCGATTCCCCAACCAAAGAGAAGTAGCAGCAAAGAATCTATCCCCAACTGTCTTAAAGTATTTTTGTTGGGGATGAAAATAAGTTCTTTCAGTGTATGAGGGTCACTGATGTTAGAAAATTGGATATAGACACCCCAAAAAGCTGCACCAATATAAAACTTCCTTTGACCCACGATGTACTAAATGTCTTGCAGTGGAGGTAATTTCATCCACATGGCACTGACATGCAACAAGATTGCCCTGTTCTGGAAAGAGGTGCACAAGCGTATGGAATTAATACTACATTGCCCATTCCCAGCAGACCCTCCAAATTTATGCTGGGCCTTGGAGAGGTCTGAATCCCAATAGCAGAGGTGGGGAAAATCACAGGTTATGGGGTACAGTATGGATTAATACCAGAAAACTGCTAAGCAGCACTGACTCAGTTCCTCTCCCCCTAATAATAGCACAGCGGTTGAATAACCTTTTACTGTGTATGAAGCTGGACAGCTATCATCTTAATGCTAAGGGACATGGAAACCTGTTTCATCAAACATGACAGCAAATGCTCTGTGCTATTAACATCAAAAAAATTCCACTTTGAGTGGCATCTCTTCCACTAGGTATGGTCTAAGACTGTACTGAAAATTAGACAGCCGAGGATGTGTAAGGAGGGCAGTGTTGCTTGCCGTATCTGAGTCGCAGCCACGGTGATGCATGTAAAGAGGGGGCTTGTAATGCATGGGAAGGGGAGGCACTAAATATCAGGGACTATGGGATATTGTACGGGAATGGGGATTGGTGGCTGGGAGGGTGCCATTAGATATCAGAGAGTTATTAATTTTTTGTTCTCCATGAAAGTTGTAATGTGTGTCAACACCAGAGTATACATATCATTTATGGACAAAACAAAATTTTACATTTTACCTCTGCTGCTGCAATCACTTTACATAAGATTTCACTAACACTACACATACAAGTGATCATAGGGTGAGTGGGAGCTCTGGATGTCAGGGACTGAAATTATAGTTTCAGAGGCAGGGATCAGGAACTGGGAGGACCACTAGGCACCAGGGTTATCCTATGCATGCAATGGGATGGCAATTGGAGGGCAAGGGGCTACACTAGGCACCATGGATATTTTAAAACAGTGACAGGACAGCAATCAGAGGGTGGGGGTACACTAGGCACCAGGGGTATTTCAAAACAGGTAGAGGTCAGTGACTGGAGACTGGGGGAACAACGGACCATCATGGAACTTATGTAAATAATATGGGAGAGCAATTGGTGGGTGGGGGGGTTCCACTAAACACCAGGGTATATGGGTTATTTTGTTAGGATTTCTTTTTCTCATGACCATTTTAGGGAGTACCATCTGTTATCTTAAGTACTTTCCTACAGGGCCAGTGATCAGAGGGTGGAAGGGGCCACTAGGCACCAGGAAATTTTTACTGTCACCTGTGCCATGGGGGATCCACTGGCCATCAAGGCATATGGGTCTTCTTGCTGGGCTGAGCTTTAGTAACTGGGGATGGAACACTGGATGCCATAGAATATGATTATATGTATGGGGCCAGGGATGGAGAACCGGGAAGGGACCACTGGACACCAGTCAATATGATTATCTGTACGGGGCCGGGGATCAGGACTGTGGAGAGACCACTGGATACCAGGGGGCAGGTGTGCTCCTGAACCGCCAACTGGGTTGTTGGCTGCAGTTGCTCCGGCAGCCACTGGGGTTGCCTGGAGTAAATTGTGTTTTGATTGGCTGTATTTGCACTGTGCACAGTGGCTGGCACTAACCCCTTTGTGCAGCACAAATATGCTGAATATCACGCTGCGCTGGTATTCCTGTCCACACCTCTCTCTTTGCCCACTGCATACATTATTTTGTTTTGCATGTTCTAACTTTATTAGCATGTGTGAAATCCCCCTTTGAATACTGTGACCAGGCACAAACCTGGGGCAAACTGCAGGCAATCACTTAGTTCACTGGGCAAACTTTTGAATATTGGGTCCCAAATATTTTATGTAATACATTAGGCTGGTCATTTGTAAAGTATTTACAATTATTTCTGTTCTGTTTGGTGCTTGTTTAGTAGTACACCATTTGTGGCACCTCACAAAGGCATATCCAAGGGACTAATTGAACCATCTGAAGAAATCCCCATGAGTGCTGAAGGCACTCACTACAAAGTTGTTTTGGACAGTGGCTCATAAGTGACCATCTTGTTTGAGGAATTGTATAAAATGCACCTGAAACATCTTCCTTTGCAACGCTTTCATGGACTGTTGGTACTCCCAATACTCTGGATGCATTATCTTTCAAGTGGAATTTCTCCAGTCAAAAGCAGGAGTGCAGCAGCAATTGTAGACTCTGGCTTTGGTATGCCAGGGTACTGAAATCTACAAGAATGTGCCCATCCTGAGCAGGACCAATGCAGCATTGTTCAGCCAACTGACACAGTTATGTCACAAATGCTACTTGAAGAGCTTGCCAAACAATCCCATGGCCCAGGAGGCCAACCAGAGACATCTGATGAGGCTGAGCAGCCAGTGGGAGTTATCTGATGAGATAATGCCAATAAATGTTTCCTGTCATCCCAGACTGAGTGTGCCATTACTGGGACACCTGAGTTTACCAAGAGGGAAGAGTTCAGACTTCCTAATTGACTCACCTTGTGATGACAATCTACCAGAGGGATTTAAGGCACAACAAGGGATTCTGACTACCCCTTCTGTTGATGCCAATTGAGTAACAGTATGATTTAGAATGAAACTGAAAGAGATCATTCTGAGAAAGGGATGCATACTGGCATACATATTCATTGTTGAAACAGCGATAGAGCTGAAACTGAGTCCACAAACCCGCAGAGATCAATCCATACTATTCAATATTGAGGACTCAAGGATTTCTGACCATTATAAGGAGAACATGAGTAACAAGCTGGCAAAGCAGAAGAATGTCTTTTTGCTTCAGTGAGTAGGTCATGGGATGCATCAAAGGAGAGGAACACACCATATGCCTCCATGATGACTGACCATTCCGGGAGTGGTCCACACATCTAGCCACTACATATATAAGAGATGTATGATGCCCTGCAAGAACTGATGGCTGCAGGAATCATCAAAGAATCCAGAGTCCCTATGCCTCCCTGTTAGTAGTGGCCAAGGGGAAAAAAGTAAAGTCGTTAGGTTATTTATAGAGTATCAGACCCTGAATAAGAAGGCAGTACAGTATTGTACCAGTACACCATGCCAAAGAGGGATGATGCCCTTGTCAGCCTGACTAGAAGCAAATGGTTCTCAGCCTTGGACCTCAGGAGTGGGTACTAATAGATCCTCATGGTCAAGGAGCAGAAAGAGAAGACTGTATTCATATGCCACCTAGTATTCTGTCAAGTCAAACGGTTACCCCAGTGCATATCCAGGGTGCTATTCACATCCCAATGGTGGTTAGAAAAGGCCTTTGGGGACATGCAGCTTCTGGATGTATTGGTATACCTGGATGACCTGATCATATTTGGAAAGACCTTGGAGGAACATGAGACCAGGCTCGTGAAGGTGTTGGATTGACTGGAAAGTTTGGCCTAAAAGTGTCCATTGACCAGGTAAGTTTGTCAGCCAACTATGAATACATGGGGCATATAGTCTTTACTGAAGGAATCCAGACTGATCCTGCTAAGGTGGAGGCTCTCACCACCTGGTCTCACCCACATAACCTGAAATCACTACTGTCTTTTGGGAGATTTTGGGAGTACTATAAGTGGTTCATAAAGACTTTTCCATTATAGTTTGCCCACTGAATAATCTCATTCTAAGAGTCCCACCTACCCGTAAGAAAAAGTTCATCCAGTGAAGGACAATCCTTGGGCAGAGTACTGGAAGGTGAATGTAACTTTTGGCATATGATGGTATCACAGTTGTGAAACAGCATTCTGAGAGATCTTAAGCTCTGAGCAAAACACCTGTACTAGAATTTGCAGATCCTATTAAGCCTACATACTTCACACCACCACCAGCTTAAGTGGATTAGAGTTCTGTACCAGGAGCTTGACCTCCTCTGAAAAGAATTACCCAATACACAAACTAGAATTTCTGGTGCTAAAAGGGGGCTGTCACAGACCAATTCCATGACTTTCTGTATGGTGCTGAGTTCACACTGAAAACAGACAACAATCCTCTTACATATGGCAAAACCCCAGACAAATTGAATGCTGCAAGGCACAAGTGACTATCTGCTTTATCCACCTACAACTTGAGTTTGGGCTACTGCAGCAGCCAGAGCAACACTGACACCAACGCTTTGTCCCGATGTCCCCATCCAGATTAATCAACCCCATATGATTCAGTCCCTGCTGCTGTAGTGAATGCAGTGTGTTTGAAATTTGAACCTGAGCAATGAGCCACCCTTGCTAACCCACACAGTGCAGTTGATATGCTGGTAACCTGCTGAATGCCATTCCATTGGCTTACCTCAACTTCACTGACTTGGCCCTTTGTGTTTGTCCCATTCTAGCATTCTGATTGTTGCAAACTCAAGCAAGCACAATAGGAGGACATCATTATGGAGGAAGTGTATACTCGCCCTGGAAATGGGGATAGATGCAGGCCAAGTGCAAATTACTCATCTAGAGGAATTGCTTTTGTTGGGGGGGAGTGAAACACATTGTATTTGAAATAAGGACTATTCATCTGAATGATGCAAGCCCATGTATATTCTGGTTTATTCTACCCTGGAAGTATCACAAGTTCATCATATGATCCTTCCATGATGATATGGGGCACCTGGGAGTTGACCACACTTTGGACTTGATGCAGGCCCACTTCTACTGGCCTAGAATGGCAGTAGAGGTGAACAGCTACTGTAAAAACTGTTTCCAGTGCATCAAATGCAAAACCTTGCCCCAAAGAATTGCACCCTTGGTCAATATGAAAACCAGTTTACCTTTGCAACCAGTGTGCATGGATTTTCTTTCATTACAGCCTGATAGCAAGACTATAGCAAACATTATAGTCAGGTCATGACATTAAACAAAAATACATGTAGGCGTATCCCACATAAGATCAAAAGGCCAGCACTTTAGTCAAGGTTTTATAGCAATAGATTGACCATTATGGCAACTCTAAAGGATTAACTCTAACCAAGAGAGGGACTATTAAAGTCAACTTGGAAGGAGTTTCCACCCATTTATGGCATAAAAAGTTAAAGACTACCCCTTACACTCTGCAGGTAGATCCTCAGCCTGAATGTTTCAGCATGTTGGACATGTTGGTTATTCTTCAGCACACTCAAAAGCCAAATGGAGTCAAAAGGTGAGTTTAATCATGCATGCTTACAACTGCAACCAAAATGAATCTACACATGCACCACCCATCTATCGATGTTTGGCAGGGAGGCTTGTCTATCAGTCAATTATTGTGTGGAGACTCAGAGCATTACTGAGACCTAAATGGAGTACACCAGGTGATTGCAACTAGAGCTGCAGCTAGCCTATCACCCGACCACCAAGTCACCAACAAGAACAGTTTTACAAAAAAAAAAAAAAATTGGTATGATAAATGAGTTTGAAACCAGGTGCTAGAAGTCGGAGACTGAGTACCTTTGAGGAATCTGGACAGCAAGGGAAATACAAGGTCAATATATATATATATATATATATATATATATATATATATATATAGATATATAGATATATATATATATATATATATATATATATATATATATATATACATATATATATATCTATATATCTATATATATATATATATATATATATATATCTCATAGTGGAACAGGTGCCTGACCGTCCTGTCTATAACATTTGGCAAGGATAGAGAGGACTGGTAAAGACTGTACACAGGAAACAGCTCTTACCAGTTGGATAAACATGCTTGAAACAGCACTCAAGATAGAACACCCAGTGACTAGAAGGTTAAAACTCAAAGGCTCACTCAACAGTGGGGAACTAAGTCATCAACCCTTGATAGTGCTATCACATATAATACCACACCTGTGCAAGATCCAGCTAAGAATTGTTCCAAGGAGCATGAGGATGATGTAGTGTATTATTGCATTAGAGTGTCTGGAATACCTCAGTATGAGTCATTGCTGACTCTGGAGTAGAAACACTCTGAGTCATCAACTGATGCATCTCCATCTGAGAAGTCTTAAAATAATGAACTTTCCCACACTTTGAACTTGGATGTTGCCCCCTTTGCATCTAAGACATTTGCAATCTATTCACCTGTAGTACCTCAAGTGGACAGGGATGTAACGCCTGATATAGAAGACCAGTTCTAGATATGAACATAATTCCTGTCATAACTGGCAATTCCCTTGTTCTGGAAACAACTAGAAGAGGAACACGCACACACGCTTCCTGAGGAAGAAGCTGTATTACCCAAAAAGTCTGGATGTGAGCCTAAACCACTAATAAAGCTCTTCTACAATGCCCTAGGTGCCTTCTCTGATATCCCCATCCCTGTTGTCCATAAAAGCCCCTGTGATATACAGTATCTCCCATTATGTTGCACCCAGGTTCAGGTGGGGAAATGTGTTTGAATCCCAATTGCTATGAATCGATACAGTATGCATCAATTGTCTAGTAAGAAACAAGACTCTGTGTCAAAACAATGCTAGCCACTGCCACTTCCAATGCCATCATATGTTATGGTGCACCGCGGCAAAATATCTTTGCTCAAAGCTGCATTCAGATGAATGCAGCATTTTCAGTATTGGGATTTGATGCGTCACATTAATCGTGCAATATTGCTGAAAGTGGCAGTGGCTGCCACTGCATGTATAAATCCACTGATTCAATAGGAATCAGGTGTTACAGAGCAATGTACAGTATATATTTTGATGATAATGCTTATGCCACTGCCAGTGGATAATTGTTCAAAATGGACAGTGTTTTGGCAAGAATGTCAAGAGTCTGGCATGGGGAGAGCGTACATTCCCCCATTTCTGGGGACATACCTGTACTGGGCTCACGGACCCCTGCGGTCCCCAGCTGGACCATGCAGTGGAGTAACTAGGCATACTTCTGTATGCACATACATACACAAATGTCTCCTTTTATTATTGTTTTTGTTGAATAGTGCGCTGTGCCAGGTTGGAGTCATGTAGGGGGAAGAAACTGAAGAGGCAGTAATACAGAAAACAGTCACATAAATAACTGTTAGCATGGTGTTACCATCTGCCAGTCAGCTGCAGTCCATCAAATCAGTGACCAAGAGCAGTGCAACAATGAGAAATTACACAACTCCATTCCATCTCCTTATGTACATTCCAGCAATAGTTATCCTCACATTAATGCATGTGTGTGTGAGACTAAGAGTGTGGCTGGCTGTCCTGGCTGGCTAATGTTGCAGTGGTGGGTTCAAGCTTTTTTTTTTTAATAGCACCTTTGCTGATTCAAAGAAGCTGCAGAATTATCTCAACCTTGCTGTCCCTAGGTAACATACCTAAGTTATGTTTTGTCAGGCAGGTACTCAATGCTTTACTGATTTTATGAAATGAACTAATGATGCTGCTATTGTGATGCTATGGTCACTGTAGTGATGCTGAGGAATGTGCATATGGTACTAGAAGTAACACACTGTTCTGGGACAGGATGGGGCTAGGTAGCAACCTGCAAAGCTTAGTAGTAGGGAGCTATGCTCTTCATGTCATGGGATGACTTTTCATCTGAATCCTATTAGTACAGCATGTTGCTTGGGGTGCTAGGCTCAATTTGTCGTGGATGGGAAGGATAGAGTTTGGTTGTAACAACCGGATTTGGGAGGGGACATGTGGCACCTTACTGAGCTGGGGAAGGATCAAGAATGTTGGGCTTGGAGACTGTTAGGGCCTTTGAGAAGGGGTTAGAGTACAAATTTCTGAGTTATGAGGTGGTAGCAGCAGGGTAATAAATTCTGTTACAAATAACCAACAAAATGCTTCCAAAGGCATCAAGGATGACAGAGCAAAGAAGCCAGCATCTTAAGGATTCCAAGATCATGTAAGTTAGGTAGCACTCAGTGGGAATTGATATGGATGGCACAAGTTGCCTACTGCTCCAGCAAAGAACTGGCTACCCTTTGAAAATATATCAAAACCTCTTACATTTGCACCAAAACAAAGCTGCTTCAGGCACTAGGTAAAAATTACCTTAGAACATCTGGCTTTGACATTTCTGATTACTCTGATAGTATATGGCATTGTGGCAAGCTAGTCCTAAACTTTAGCAAGTTCATTATGTGTATTATATAACAGCAAGTAAGGTTTGCCTTCATCTTTGTAGCATTCACTATTGAATCACGGATATTAGTTACTTCAGCTGGCTTATTATTTTACCCAGAAGAGACTGCAGCTGCAGTCATTTTGCATTTAAAATGATAGGGCTCAATGGGCAAACCCAAATGGACTTGATGCACTGAAACGTTCTATGTAGGGCTGTTTTACACAGATCCCAGGTATCCTATGGACACCAGCAGATGCATGATTCTAGTCCTGCAGCTGCATAACTAAGTAAACCTCTGACTGCACTATATTCCCCACACTTGCTTGGCCAGTTAGAGGTAAAGGCTGTATGGAGGTGTAGTTGCATTGGGCACTTCATTACACCTATTCACCAAGCAGGATACACACTGTTTGGATTGTGTGCCAGGATGCTGTAAATACTGTGTAAAAGCAGTTGTAAGTGCTGTGCAGCCCATAGCATAGTATATTTTATGGCCTGTGTGGCCGTGATACGTAGTCGCTGGCCATATCCAGCCCTTTTACTGTGCATGGACAGTTGGGAGCCCTTCAACAAGTGCCTATGCATTTTTTTAAATGGCTTAGAAAAGGGGTATATGATAGTCCAGTCTTTGGACTATCATATCCCATGACCCATTACTCTTGTGCTGTAGGGGATCCATATACTGTATGAGCCAGACCAAGTTTAATTGGAGCCCAGTGTCCTGACGGACTCTGCTCAGCCTGCCCTTTTCCTAATGCACTGTTACATGCTTAATGTGAGTGTCTTCAGGCAGTGATTACATAGTGAGTATCAGCCCTGTGTCCTTTGATGGGTCTGGCTTGTGGCAAGTAGCTGTGCAGCTTGATATACCTACAGATGTACATGCAAGCCCCTATGTGCATAAGATTACATATATGATTATGACAGGGAGTACATCCAGGTTTTAAGTTTAATAATGATGATAAGTAGGTAAATATGAATTCCATCATATAGCTCGCGATTAGACTGATACAGTTGCTCTTGTAGGCCTATACAGTAGTGGGTGCTACTTTGCTACATAGATGAATCTGCTGAGATCACATTTGCCTTAGAGAACTTTAGCTCATATTTTCTAGTTTGTATTTCAGTGCACTTTTTTATCTTCAGCAAAGAAAATCTGCAGCAACTTTTTATGTTTGAACTTTGGAACCATGCTGTGCTCTGCTATGTGTTGTTGCTTCAACTTGTATCTATGGAGCACCTGCTATATCTGTGTCCATCTGTTTGTTTGCTTTGAACAATTATAAACCTTGTCTTTGTTGTCATAGTCAGGTTTTAAAAGATGGAACGGTGATTTATTGGTGCTTTAATATACAAACGGTTGTTGACCTCAATCTATAGATGTGTTTTTACAACTTGTTCAATTTTATGAAATGTTGGCCCTTGTTTTTCCCCACCTTAGTGACCTTAAAATGTACAGGTCAGTTTCAGGATTTGTTTAAGGGATAAGCATGTCACTGCATTTATTATGTACAGTAATAGTCACGTTACTTGTGAGTGGTACTACCAATGTGGACTCAGAACACAACGGGTGAATAAAAAACAGGTTTCTTACCCTTAGGTGATTTTTATATTCAAAGTCTTCACAACGGTATTTGCAATATGACTTGGTAGCAGAAGGAAAAACCACTACAGTTATGACTTTAGACTCTATGTCTGTCTTGCTCCATACACACATGGGTGTTGCTACCATTCGCTACGCTATGCCCAAATAGGGCATGCAACATGCTGGCATTTCAAATGAAGCTGTACTTAAAACTTTTGAAATTTTTAGAATATAGTCTTCATTATCTCAAATTGATATCATCAGTTGCAGCTATTACTTGCTACAACACACTTGTTTATAAATATACTTGGTGTACTCATCAACCAGTGAAATTAAAGATATGAGATACATTTTCCAAATAATTCTGCTACATACACTATAATTTATGCAAAACCTAATGATTTTTAGTACATAGTGGACATTATTATTTCACTGTGATATGATAAAGAAAATGAATTGTTGCATAATTGCCTATGTCTTTGCAATTAATGTATTTAACTACTACTAAAATAGTCTGCAAAGTGTAGAAAAAACATCATTCTGTTAAACTCATTGCCCCCAACAAGTTGAACAGTGTGTAGATTGTCCACAAAATATTACAATTGTGGAGTGCAGAACTGTGCAAGCTGAACAGAAATCTTGCTCAACTCTAATTACAAGTTCATTATGGATATAATCACTCTTACTGTAATGGCCCTTGCCATAATGCCTCAAATATTATGTTCCCCAGGACAGCTTTATAGAGGGCCCTACAATATTAGAACTCAGTTCCTTAATTATGGTTTTACCCCTTGAGAAAAAAAAGCTTACACTGTATATTTAGAAGACTGGCTGACCCAGTGTGTTTGCAGGATGGGGGGGGGTGCATCAGGGAAAACAAGAGTTGGCTACAACCAGCAATGGCTGCTTTTGTATTATACTGATTTGTTAAGCACAAGTCAGTATTGCTTACCTGGTAGCTAACAGGGTAGGCAGACATTCTGAAAGGGGCACCCGCTATCACTTAGTATTGAAATTATTGACATATGGGGGAACAGGACTCACCTTTTAATGTGTCCAGCGATGTGTCTATTCATATCTGGCAGTTAGCAGGATACGTGGGTATCACTGACAAAGCATTCTCCATGGCTCAAGATTGCAATTATTGGAGTAGTAAGGACAGAACAGGTATTTAGCCTTTTTGCTTGCCCTCTACTACCCTATGCTCTCACCATGCACCCACCTGATGTCTGCCCAGCACCCCTGCTCCCCCTCCCTCCCACTTCCTTAAACAGTCCCCCCAAGCATGAGCCTACCTCTTACAAACCTCTGCCCTTACTCTCACCATCACACCCCATTAACCCCTGCCTATACTGCTCTGCTCTCCTGTCTCCATCCCTCATCCTGGCCTGCTTGCCTCTAATTATTTAAACCTAGAATTCCTATACTGCTACATCTCCACCTCGTACCTCCATCCAGGACCCACCCAAAGCACCAGCTACTTGTTCCCAGACCTAGTGACTGCTGTTTCTCTTCCCTCCTCAACCTAGTTGGAGACATCCACCCCAACCCTGGCCCCATCTCTGCCAGACTTCCGAGCTCCCAAAGGACTGCAAAGTTTTCCATCAACACCAGAATCCTCTTCCATAAAATGGGCTTACTCAGGGTCTGGTTCTCACAAAACTCACTGGACCTCCTGTGTATTATTGCGACCTGGATTTTGTCCTGCATCCTTGACACCTACGTAGCCCTTGAAGACTACTGTGTGTACCGACAGGACCAAGGTAAACATGGTGGCGGAGTGGCCATCTATGCCTGCCAAAACCTGCTGTGCAGCACCTCAACTTTGGAATCGTGTCCCTCCTCTCATGAATACCTCTCTATTTCCCTCAATTACTCACCTTCCACCCCAATTCTGGTCACTGTACTTTATGTCTCCCCAACCCCCCGACAGAACTTATCTTCTCGCTAGTCTCCGGGACCCATCAAATGAATGAATTATATTAGGTGATTTTAACTTAAACTGTGCATCCCCTCTTACATAAACCATAGACAGATAACATTTAATCACTAAATCTAACACAGCTAATAAAGGAACCCACCCACCCCAAACCATTCTCTCTCTTAATTGGGTTCTCACTCCCACCCCTCACAGAATCCTCACTGTAGGCATTCTACCAGATGAGTTCAGCAATCACTTTATAACCTACTGTGTTCATAAAGTCCACACTTCCCATTCTCCCCCCTGCATACTGTTTGATCTGCTCTGCTCCACGTCCATAGCGTAGACCTACTACTGCAGTTTAAAAGCTGCTGACTGGTCAGCTGCGACTCTACCCCACATGTTGACTCAGTCCCTCTCTCACTTTGTCACTTCTTCACAAAATATGGGATCACAATGCCCCTGTTAGGCGTCATGGGTAAAACAGCGCCACCTCCCTGGGTCTCTGCAGACCTCATCCATTTTGTAATATGTCGAGACAAAGCAGGGACCCAATAGAAAGCTACCAAGCACTTTCAGATTTGTGCATATACAGGGCATTACTTAACTCATGCACAAAGACTATTAGACTTATTTCCATACCCTTCTGCATACCACTCAAATCTCACCCACTGATTTCTGGTCTACACTCGTCTCTTCTTGATCCCCCTCACAATCCACTACTCCTACTTTATGTATTAATGACTCTTCAGTCACTGACCCAGCTGCAATCACAACTGCTCTAAACTCCTTTTTCACTACCTATGCTCTGTCCTCATTCACCTCCTCCTTCCACCCTCCCTCATCACCCCCTCCACCCATGGCTACTCTTTCCCAAACATGTCAGTCCTAGAAGTCCAAAAAGCCCTTGCCTCATTAAGCCCTAATAAAAACTAGCCCTGACTCCCTTGATCCTTGTCTTCTATGTATAGCTGCCCCTGTAATATCCCACCCCCTCACCCACATTTCAAACCAATCATTCTATCAATGCTCAGTCCCACAAGACTGGAAGCTTGCCCAAGTCCTACCTCTACATAAAGGGGGTGACACCCTCACCCGACAACTACCATCCCATATCCCTGCTCCCTGCCCTGGGCAAAATTCAAGAATCCTTTGGTCTTACACATCTTACTGAGTTTCTAAACTCCTTGGATTTCATCTCCACCTTCCAGTCTTGCTTCAGAGAAAACCACTCCACCATCACCTCCCTAATACATGTCACAAACTCTATCCTCACTGGCATGGATCAAGGCCATAAAACTGCAGCCATTTTTATTGATCTTGCTAAGGTCTTCTACTCCGTCTCCCATCTGCTCCTCCTAAACAAACTCTCCTCCACAGGCCTCAGAAACTATACACTGGTTTAACTCATTTCTCTCTCTGACAGAACCCAAGAAGTCCGCATTGGCAGAGCTCTCTCCCCTCCTCTTCCAATCCATGCAAGTGTTCCCCAATGCTCCATTCTGGGCCCTATTTTATTATCTATTTTTTTGAATGACCTACCGTCAGCATGCTCTATAGCAAACATATGGATGTATGCTGACAACACTGTTCTTTTCATCACAGGCCCTTGGCTGTTCCAAGCCAATTTTCATTCAGTTCTTCATTGGTTTGATAACAACCTCCTAAAGGTAAATGTAAAAAAAAAACTGTGTCAATGACATTCAGAACCCCTCAAAAACTTGCTACCCTGACCTTCCCCTCACTTACAGTACACTGGATGGCTCCATATTAGACACAGTCCCCATTACAAATATCTTAGGGTCTGGCTTGACTCTCGGCTTGACTACAAAAACATACACTGAACATATCCATACAAAACTTTGCCTAAACTGGAGATAATGTACAGAACAAAGAAGCACTCTCCTAGCTACTTGGTGTCAGCTCCTGACCAAAATGATTAGTCTATCATTGACTATGCTGACGCTGTGTTTGGCAGCACCTCAGCTCCCTTACTAGCCAGGCTGGACACACTCTACAATGCCTTTTGTCACTTTGCCCAGACACTCCTCCCCACAGACATCGCTGCCCCCTTTACTCATCCCTTTCCTCACCCCTCTTCCCACCGGTGTCTACTCTACTCCTTGCTCTTCATCTCTAAATATTGGTTTGGGTCCCTACCCTCCTACCTCCACTCACTTTTGTCTCCCTCCTCTGTGGCCTCCTACCCCCTTTGGTCTACAGACACCCACACTTTATTCCTACCATGACCCTCTACATGCTCTGGCACAGCAGCATTTTCTTATAGACTACCCTTGCACTGGAATCTCCTCCCCTTCTATGCCAGACACTCCCCTTCTGCCTATTTCCTAAAGTGCATTTTGTCATGCATAGCTGATCAAACACCTGCCCTTGTAAAAGCTAACCTCTTCTTACTCCCCCAAAAGTTCCACTTTGATCAGCTCTTGAAACATAGCTCTATATACCAAGGAATATCATAAGCACTTTCACTGTTGCTTCCTTCCCCTACTACTTCCTACTACCCTCTTTCCTTTCTAATTCCCCCTGCTCCTCCCCTGAGCGAAAACCATTGCTCAACTTTTGACTCTTCCCCTCTTCCCCTCTCACCTTGCTCTCTCTCAAAACATCCCCTCTGTAGCACTTCTCCCTCTTACTCTAACTCATCTCCTTACTTCTTTATCATGACATTGTTTATCACTCTGCAGACCTGGAGGGGCTACCCAGGAAGGTACATCCGGCACACTGGGGCTGGCCAGGGTCCTGCTGGGTCCCGGTATTTTCCTCCTTTCTTTTCTTCCCATGCCTGTGCATGTGCAATGGCCACAGCACCAGTCTCTCACCTCTGTGGAGGCAGCCTAGCACCCTGGGCCAGACTGAACCCTTCTTGCTGTGCTGATGCATGCAGCACAACCCCCTCCAGAGGAAGGAGAGTAGTCCTCTGGATGCTCACCTTACCTCCGACAGCCAATCCCCGAATGACCCAAGTCCATTCCTGAACTCTGGTTGCCGGTGTGGCGTGCAGTACTTCAACCCTCAGTGCCACTGGGCCAGCGTACTCCTCTCCTTACTTGCATTTTCTCCTCTCTGTATCTTGGCAATTTTATACCTTCTTGTTACCAATTTTCTTTTCAGCATACCCTGTTATTTTCCCATTTGTTTATAATGGTACTCTGTATAACCTCACTGTATACCAAGTTCAATATGTCGTGTTGCATATGTTAATTTTAACCACCCTGTTTTATCTACGCTGTATTGTACCTGGTTTCAATCACTATTTGTGTTATAATTTGTATAACTGCAGCTTTGAAACTTCTGTATTCCCCTACCCAGGGTCACAACTGGAAACAAGTTATGGCTCAGTGTTCCCATCCCGTCAACAACTTTAAATGAATAAATAAATAAATATAATAAAAGGACTCCACCGAGATATGCCCATTGATGTGTCTATTCTTACCCGGCAGATGGCAAGGTGTAGGTGGGGATCACCAAAGGGCACATTTCATATCTCAATATTGCAAGTCTCACTATTAAGAATGGCTACAGGCCATACTCTTGCTGTCATAACAGCCACATATCCCAGTTTGCAGCATACCCCCTGGCTCCATCATCCATACCTGAATAAAACTAATTTCATAAGGCACATGATTACTGACTCTCAAGTTCCTTTTGGTTTCATATTGTCCCTATTTAGTATTACACACATATCAATCAAGCAGCAAAGTACCAGGCTCAGTCTTCTTGCTACAGTAATCACCTTATTGCACATAATGAACCTTCATTACCATCTCAGCTGGAAGGATCCCCTGCCCCCACATTCATACCTAACAACTTTTTTTCACATGGCACCTGATTAGTTACAGTTCTCGCTCCTCACTTTTCATCTGCTGAGTTATGTCCCCCTACATGGCCCAGAAACACTCTACTTGAAAAGTAAGATACACCATACACATCATGCTTTAAAGACCAGCAACCAGCTCCTGAAAATACATATTTTATTTATTTATTCAGTTTTCTGTGCACCAGGATAACCTTATTTAGGTTAGCCAGTTACTTTTCGTTAGCCTGGTAACAACTACTGCAGCAGAGTTGTTACAAGAAGATTACATGTATTGTAGTTACAAACAGATACCAGGTTAGAAACATATCAAATTCTGTAAAGAATAATATATCAATCAATCAATCAACTCTTTATTTTTACAAAAAAAAGTGCCTTTCCAAGACCAAAGTGCTTTTATTAAATAAATCAAATACATATAATTAAAACAGTATCTTAAAATCAATCACACAAAAATATATTTAAAAATCAGAATACGCCAGGCTAAATAGGTATGTTTTTAATGCTAATTTAAAACTTTGGACAGTCAGGCAATCTAACTTTTGATGGGTAGAGAATTCCACAGGGTTGGGCCATAAAGCTAAATGATCTGTCCCCAGATGTCTCAAATGGACCCTTGGAATCTCTAGCAATCCTCATCAGTGGATTGGAGAGGACGGAGGGACAGTAGGGATGAAGAAGATCTTGCAGGTAACTAGGTCCCTGGTCATGTAGGGCCTTATAGGTCCGTAAACTAACCTTGAAGGTGATCCACCACTGTACTGGCAGCCAGTGCAGTCCACGGAGGACAGGCGTTACATGACTGGCCCTAAACGTACCAGTCAAAAGCCTGGCCACCGTATTCTGCACTAACTGCAAGTGGCGGATATCAATCCCCGGTAGCCCTAGGTAAAGGCCATTGCAGTAGTCAAGGTGGGGGTAACAAAGGTGTGGACCAACGTTGAAAGGTCATCAGCAGGAACCAGGTGCTTCACCAGGGCTATATTCCTCAGATGGTAGAAAGAGGTTTTGACAACAACCGACACCTGATGATTAAGGGTCAGGCAGTCATCAAATATAACGCCCATGTTCTGCACCTGGTCTGAGGTAGTTAACTGGGCACCCTCAAGCCAAAGACCCAAAGGTGATACTGTCAGCAAACCCACCTCCCGACGACCTGGGTCCACGACCAACACCTCAGTTTTTCAGGGTTTAACTGCATCCAACTCATAGTCATTCAGTCCTGGATCTCGGTGAGACAGTTGTTAAAGACCGAGACAGCATCACCCTGGTCGGGTACAAAGGACATGTACAGCTGAGTATCATCTGCATAGCAGTGAAAACTCAAGCTGTACCACCTAATAGACACTCCCAACGGCAGCATATATACCACAAATGACATGGGCACCAAAATGGAGCCCTGCGGCACCCTAGAGGATAGGCGGAGTGATGCCGAAGAAAAAATCCCAGACACCACCCTCTGAGTCCTACCCTCAAGGAATGACTGAAACCAACTGAGGACTGGGCCAGATAGTCCACAGATAAACCGCAGGCATTCCAAAAACACTCCATGGTCAACGGTATCAAATGCCGCAGAGAGATCAAGAAGGACCAAGATGGAACAGGTCTTTCGATCTCTCGCTATTAGGAGGTCATTTAGTACCCGAATAAGGACCATCTCAGTATTATGTCTCTTCCTAAATTGGACTGGAGAGAATCATAGGCATTGTAGCTGGTCAAATGACCATCCAACTGTGATGCAACCACCTTCTCAATAACCTTACCCACAAAAGACAGGTTAGAGACAGGCCTGTAGTTAGCCAGACAGTCTGGGTCCAAGGAAGGCTTTTTAAGAAGGGGCCAAATCACGGCTTCCTTCCAAGGATCAGGAAAGATTCCTTTCTCAAAAGACAACCAAACTATCTTGGCAAGGACTGGGCTGATTTTATCCACACATCCTACTAAAAGGCGAGTGGGGCCTGGGTCCAAACTACAGTTGGTCAGTCGCAGCAACTGGACGATCATCACTGTATCATTGACTGTGGGCAGGTCGAAGTTAGACCACACAAACTGGGTGTATGACATCTCCTGCTGACCACCACAACTCCTATCTGAAAGAGTTAGGAGGAGATCAGACCTGATTGCAGCAACCTTATCTGCGTAAGAATCGAGCAAACTCCTCACAACATTCCTGTGAAAATGTCTCTTGGGCTGAAGACAGATTGATAGCACAATCTGCCCATGGTCTGGAAGAGCTAGGCTGGTCGATTCTGCACAGCAGCAATTTCCTGGACAGGAATTCTGCTCTTACAGGTTAATTGCTGATTGATAGACCCAATAATGGTCCATCAAACTAAGCCTGTCACACTCCAGACCCAACTTCCGCCAACATCTCTCAAGCCTTCTTCCCACTCTCCTCAACTCCCTCAAAGTCTCATCAAACCAAGGAGACTTGGGGCAAAGGGTGAGGGGATGAACACGAACAGGATCAATGGAATCCAGGACCCCTACTACTACCTTATTATAGGCAAGAACCAGGTCCCAGGGATCCATGCATTCACTCGGCAGACTCAATAGGTCCAGCACCGCCATCAGGCCCTCCGGGGTAACACAACTCAAAGGGCAGTACCAGACAATCTCTGTAGGGGCTGACATACTAGGAGGGGCAAGAAACTGAACCCAATGGTGTGTTGGTCAGACCATCCAACTATTATTTTATTTATTATAAAAGTTTCAACAGGAAAGACATACTGAGCTTTTTCCAGATGTGTCCTGGGGCTAGAGAAAGTGGAAGATCATATACAGTGAATAACATAGAAACATAGAAATTTGTCATCAGGTAAGGGTCTTCGGCCCATCTAGTCTACTTCAATACCTCCAATAGCTGTGCTCTTTTATGCTCTGCCAGTACTAAGTTGCCTCCCCCTCCAATTACCAGTAGTCCTCTATGCCTATCCCAAGCATTTTTAAATCCATTTATTGTTTCTGCCCCCACCACCTCTGCTGGCAGGCTGTTCCTCTTGTCCACCACCCACTCTGTGAAGAAGTACTTACTCATGTTTCCCCTGAATCTCTCCTCTGCCAGTTTTATCTTTTGGCCCCTCTTCCTTCAGCAACTTTTTTCTCTAAAAAATTGCATTCTCCTGTACCTTATTTCTCCCTGTGAGGTACTTAAATGTTTCAATCATATCCTCCCTCTCTTTCTTCTCCTCTAGGGAGTACATATTCAATTCCTTCAGCCTAGCTTCAGAGGGCTTGTGATGTAGTCCCTGCACCATTCTCGTCACCCTCCTTTGAACTGCCTCCACCTTATCATTGTTCTTGTGCAGGTTGAGCCTCCAGAGCTAGACACAGTCCTCAAGATGTGGCCTTATCAAAGTTCTGTACAGTGGAATTATTACCTCTGTTTTTCTGCTGTTGATTCCCCTGCCTATGCATCCCAGTATTCTGCTAGGCTTTCCTCCCATCTTGTCACACTGCCTCCCTACCTTGTGGTCATCAGAGATGATCACCCCCCAAATCTCTTTCCTGCTTGGTGCATTCAATTTCTTTCCCAGCCAGATGATATGATGTTCCTGGGTTTTGTGCCCCATGTGCAATATCTTGATACATACATATATATATATATTGAGGAGCATAATTAAAAATGAAGACAAATTATTGTAACAGACATGTAATAGAGTAATAAAAAGGAAACAGATTGCCAGGGCAAAACTATTGGTGGAGGGAGAAGAGAAATCATAGATAGTTGCAGGAGGAGAACAATAATCATGAATGAGAGATTTTAAAGAAAAGCAGAGCAAACAGATAATGAGAATGGAGACCAGGGTTTAGGAAAGTGGTATGAGAAAGCAGACTCACCAATAATAGACTTCCTAGAAGGAATAGTGAGGGAATAGGAAGTATTATTTCATAGAGGGTAGTAGAAAATTGAGGGAGAGGATAAGAGGATGTAAGGTAGGACAGAAGGGAACCAAACCAGAATTTAGATATAAAGGAAGCATAATGGGAAATATGCCTGGCATCAAGTGAGGGGAGTGAAAGGGCAGAATAAAGAGAGCAATTGTGGGCACAAGGGGAGCAATCTAAAGCAAAACGTCAAAAAGACTGAAAAAGAGGGTCCAGTCTGGCAAGGGAGGATTTGGAAGTACTATACTCCAAAACAATTTTGTATTTACATGTAAACATGAATACAGTCACCAAGGTGTCAAAGAACTGCCAAGAAACAAGAGCTGGAAAGGATCAAAATGAGCCCTAAATATATAGGAGGAAGATTAAGCATAGGCAGTCCCCATGTTCTCTCTGTGGTACCTCAGTCCTGATTTCTGTGACGGGGTACTAGGCATCTGCAGCAATGTTATTCCATTTTTGAACCATGAATTATTCATTTCTGTGGCAAAATGCAATCCTACCATACCACTGGCAAAATTATAATGTGATGACATCAATAACATCACATGCTGAGATTCAGGATAAACAAAGAGGGGGAAGGAGCCAAGCACTATGGGAAAACTTTATTCCATAGAAAAATTAACTGAAACAATGAGTTCTGCTGCATTACATATTTTTATGGCAGAATGCAAGTTCTGCAGGAAAATCCATAGCCATGGGATTGAAAGTGCCAGGGGCCTTGAGCAGAATGAAAATAATAGGAATCCACTGAAGGGGCTTGAAATAAATCAGAGGATCAATGAAAACTGAGGATGTATAAATATATGTTAGTAGACACAGGGGGTTTGTAAGTGTTGGAATAAAAGTTAGCATAAACTTGCACATTCTGTTCAAAACGACAGTTATCTTAGATAATGCTGTGTTGTTGGCTGTTCTGCATATTTCACTCCAATATTTCAAGGCAGGCAGTGGTGATGACTAAAGGAGGAAAAAATTTGTGTTGCAGTAGAGCAGCTTAAGTTTTTGATGAGCACTTCTGACAGATTTGGTACAGGCTTTCTTTCTTTTAAATCGGTAGTTTTTCACTCCTCATCTGTTCCTCATGCCTATCTCCCTCAGTAGCCCCAAGGCACATTGTGACACTTGTGCCCCTCAAACACACTCACCTGCCTCCATGAAACATCTGACTATCCCCCAGATAGGCTCAGGGTAAAGAATTTACCTGGTGTCAGGTCACAGGTGGTGGTGGTGCAGAGCCCAGATTTACTGGGATTCATCATTGCAGGCAACAGGGAACTACTCTCCTTCTTGTTTTCTCCCCTTCTACTGGGATGTTGGCTCTGTGATGACACGCACATGCACACCCAGAGAGTGAGAAGCTGCTTGGCATTGGCCCACATGCCTTCCTCAGCAGTGGTGTGCCCTTGCCAGTAACATCCCCTATGATTACCCAGGTGTTAATATAGTGAAGGTTACATGCATCCTGCCTCCTCACAGAAGGCAGAAATAGAGTGCCTGCTGGGTTGTTCAATCCTTCTCCCCCTGCCAGGCCTCAGTGCCCAACAGCCATCACTGAATGCCAGTCACTGCCATCATGAAAGGGAGTGTTACTGTTACGCCAGCAGGGTGACCCTGGTACAGGCTTCCACATTTGCAAACAAACTGCACTGTATGGACTGGTCTGTTATATTCTCAAAAGGCAATATCTTTCTGAGTCACAAAAGGTTTAAATGGCTCAACTTGGCACCTGGAAGAATACAGAATGATAAGTGATGGCAGTCATCATCTGTCTTACACAAACAGTTCCTGTCATTCACAGGTATAGTATGAATGCAAACCACAGAACAGGATCACCAAGAATCTAGCAACGTTGAGCGGTGAGAGGCAGCACCATTGGTAAACAAGTGCCTTACACAAAACCTTTGTTTTGACCACTGGTTCTGCTCATGGAGGTTACCTGACAGCTAACGGTATAGGAGAAAATCCCAGAAAAGGTGATCTCCTCTCTATGGCTCAGTATTCTAATAATTGGGGAGCACAGACTGTGGAACCATATTTTCCTCTAGGTTCACTGTTGACTGTTCTGGTATTAATATAACCAGTAGCTTAGCATTATTTCATTGTTACATGCTATTTCAGTCTCACTGTGGTAAGAATGACTGCAGCCCATCTTCATTCCAACCTAGCAGAATCATCACAGAAACAGGGCCTAACAACTTTAGTGGTCAACCATTTACTAACAGGGAGTTGGTTGTACTGTACCTCAAACTCATCAAAGCAGACATGACACACCCTCAAAAGCAAATAGTGCAATTAGTTCTATAGTGCAGTGCTATAGAGCACTACACAGCACACGAGTACAGTGTTGCACTGCAATGGCGTAGACTGACTGTATTCAGTCAAGGAACTTGGGTGAAGCTGGTCCAGTGGCACAGAGGGCTGCAGTGCTGGCACCTTACCTTTTGCCATGCTGGCCACTCAGGTTCATGAATGGATTTGGGTCACTGGGGGTTGGATGGGGCAGGAGATGATCGAGCATCTGAGGGACTGCTCTCCTCTCCCATGGTGAGGAGGCATGGCAGCCTCGCATATAACTGCCTACTCCCTACCTGGTGGAGGCTTGGTGGTTGTGCAACACAAGCAGCAAAAACAGAAGTGGCTGAGGTTACATCTGGCATGTGTGCTTCCATGCATGCATTTAGTGCCAACATGTGAAGCCTTGCTTGCATGTCCTGAGGCCAGTCTGCTATCTGGGAGTTTGCCTATGGTTCCCACTGGATTCTGGCATGGAGAAAGGACAGTCCACATCCAGCCTGCCACAAGGGGATTATTCATGGGAATACTCCAAATGCAGGTGGGTTCTTGTGGAGGCAGTGGCCATCTCAGAGATGCAAGGACAAGGCTGATAAGCTGCCATTGGACATGGAGGATAAACACTTTTATGGCAAAAAAAAAAAGAATTTGGGATGAGGCTACAGGGTAATGTGCTTAATTACTTCTGTCACAGTTACATACTTAATATAATCCCAATAAGTCAACTTGGCTAAAAAGCAGGATAAAGAAAAATAACAAAAAAAAAAAACAACAACTATGTGACTAATAACTTTTCAGCAGCAAACTTTTTACAGTTAAAGGGAGTCTGGACTCCTTTTTGAAAATCTGGTCCCATGTGTGCTTGTTAGCTGTTGTTGTTTCTATGGTCCCTTTTGAAGGAGAAGAAGATGCAAAACCTCAATGGGTTTATGATGGAATATATGGAGGAAGTGAGAGAGAGAGAGAGAGAGAGAGTTTACAAAAAAAAATAATTTCCATTTATCAAGGTATATTAGCATTACTACAAACATACATACTGTATATCTAACAACCAGGTTGCAATTAACTACTCTCTGCATGGGTATTAAACAAACAAAGTTCTAAGTGTGCATCCCCTCAAGAAAACAAAAACAAACCAGAAACAGACACACAGTAAGTACAGCTGGCTGATTGGTATAATATAGTGGCAGTTATAAAACAGGAAAAATAAATCCTGTGCCATAATTGGTGAAGTCCAGTCACCTGACCTTGTAGTTATTACAGTGTAACCATGCCAGGTCATTCAAAATGTTCCCTAGGAGTAGACCCTTTGCTGTACTTTGCACCTCACTTGCAAGCGGAGTGGTGTGTTTGCATGTGGTATTTAATTCAGCATAATGTAAACCATATCACATGTTATTTACCTCAGGATAGTGAATGCATGTTTTCTGCAACTGAATGAGTTGGACGTGCCTGTGCTGGGCAGGTTGCTTTCTCCTCCCACTTTCCCCTGCTCATAAACAGCCTTCCTTCCACATCCTGTTTCTCTTACTCTCCTTTTTATGTTTGCTTGCATGCTCAGTGCACAAGAAACATATTGAGATAGCAGAGCATTGCAGAGGTGTGGCAGTGTTGTGGCCAATGCATCGGATGCTTTAATGGGCGTGTCCCTCAGCCACCAATTAATGCTGAAGTTGCCAATGATGACAGTTTCAGAGTGAGCATAGCACTTGAAAGAAATCTGCTACTGAAATCAGGGGCAGTTCCATCATTGCAGTGGCAGTCCACACTCCCTCCCAACCAGGCACACAGCAGGACAACAAATTTAAATCTTAGCTCCCTCCCACTGCTGCTGCCCACCCCTCACCTTCCATTCTCCATCCCCTGCCAACATCGGGGTGCTCAGTCCCCATGTCAGCATGTATCCCCCTCCACCATTAATGTGGCACACTGGGAGCCCACCCCAGTGTGCCAAAAAATACTTCTTTGATGTTTCCAAAACTGGGATACCCACTCCCGGTGTCAGATGCGCTGTCCCCCCATGACCATATGTTCTCAGCTGACCTTGGGGTGCCCAATCCCAGGGTTGGCATTGATCCCCTCCTCCAGTACTCTGGCACACTGGAAGCCCACCCCAGTGTTCCAAAATCCATTTTGTTAATATTTCACCTGTAAAAGAAAACAGTCCCACAACATCTTTTTTTTACCTGAAAAAAAGAAATGGTCCTCATCATTCCCGCCTAACTCCCTCCACCAACCTGCACCATCCCTCTGTGCGCCCTACCTCCCGGCACCCCCCTCACCCATACTTACCTCTGGAGGTCAGAAGCAGTGATCTTCTGTGGACCATGAACACGTCTGCACTCTTCAAAGTCTCACCGGGAACTGAAGAAATGACGGTAAGCCCTATAATGGCAGTCAATGGGTGGGTTTCAACTTAGGTTGATATCTCAGCCAATTTTGGGAGTTTTGGTCCCAAATTTTCAATATGAGGTTCTTGGGATCCCCACCTCATGAACACTGGCACTGTCATTTCATTTCTTATTCCTGGAAGGTGGTTTCGCAGTCGCTGCATGGAATCACCTTTCAGGACCATTTAACAAAATGACAGAGCCACTGTTCATGAGGTGGGATCCCAAAAAGCTCATTACAAATTTGGTGAAAAACATTACTGCGTTACGAGTGTCCATTGTGCAATTTCTATGCATGCTTGTAACTTCATCAATTTTTAATATTTTCACTCCAAATTCCCAACATTACTATTTTTTCTCACCTCTTATGAACAGCACACAGCTGTCATTTTTTGCATCCTTCCCAACATGTGGCACAGAAACAGTGAGTCTCTGTGCAAAATCAACTTTCAGGACAGATTAACAAAATCACAGTGCCACTGTTCATAAGGGAGGTCCCAAAAGCCATTTTGAAAAATTTGGTGAAAATACTCCAAAAAATGACTGCGTTATGAGTGTGCATTGCACAGTTTCTACGCACACTCATAACTTCATCACTTTTTCATATTTTCACTCCAGATTTTCAGTATTGCCATTTCTTTACACCTCCTCATGAACAGTACAGCAGTCATTTTTCTCATCCCACCTGAAATGTGTTTTTGCACCTGTGGTGCCGAATGGCACACCTGCTGTGTGAAATCACCTTTTGGGATTGAGTAACGAAATTATACTGCCACTGTTTATGAGGTGGGGTTCCAAAAAGCCCATGTTGAAAACCTGGAGCAAAAATACCAGCAAACACCCAGGGCATTAGGGTTTCCAACCATGATGCCCATGCTGTACAGACTGACAGGCGTCGGGGCTGTGACTTGGGGTCTCGGTTATAATGCTCACGCTATTTCATCTCTTTCACACTTCACCTCGGTAGGCTACTGACAGACATCAAGGGTGTGCCTTAGGTCTTTGGCCCCAATCGCTCACCCCATTCTTCTATACTGCACCCATATCAGCTTATTTCCTATGGAATGGAGTGTGCAGAGCCGAAGACCTCAAGGCACACTGCATCACTTGTCGGTGTCTGCAGGATGGTGTGAGGTGGAATGGCATGAGTTATGGGTCGATGACCCGAAAGGCACATACCCAATGCCTGTCAGTCTCTGCAGGGTGGGGGGTGGGGGTTGCATTGCTTCAACACTTCACCGTCATGCCTATTATGCTTCTCTAACTCCTGCACTACCAATGCCAATACCAGCAAGCAAATATTCACCATTGACAATTGCTTGTTCCTTCAAGTCCCTGCTTGGAGAATTCTCTTTCACTACTGCTCCAGCAACTAGCCTAACCTTCTCTCTACTAACTTGGTTTTGCTCTTGCATCTACCAATGTTAGTAGTTGAATTACTGCCTTGCTTCTGTCACTCTTTTATGATTATGTACATTTGCCTGCGATCGGGCAGTGGTTGGGTCCAATGGACCACCAGGGTTCTCATCTACACATGCCCATGATCAGGCAGGAGATCAGGTCCACTGTACAACCCCTTTGAATATCTCACCCCCTGTGTACAGAATGTATAACTGTTTCAGGTATGTCTACCAGTACAGACATTTTCAGGGTGTCAGCTGGAGTAACCATGTAATGTTTAAATCTTAACTACTAAAGTGCTAAGCTGAACTAACATGCTACCCTATGACACAAAATACATAGGCTTGCAAGTCAGTGTTACATTGCAAGTGTTTAACACCTGTAACATGTTATCATAAATAAAAGATGCAGCGATGGCCATGCGACTGCCAGGTATTTATATTTGACTTTCAAACAGTTAAGATATGTATGGGCAACTACCTTGATGCACAAAAAAATATTTCTAATCTTGAACAGTGTGTGTTAAGGTACTGTTTTTAGACTGAGCAACATGAGAATATGATGAGTATTGAAGAGAACATGTCACTAATGTCATTAATGTTAATGGAGCAAAAAAGGGCTATATGCCCAGCAGTAGCCCCTCATGTCTCATTATGGTATCTCATATTGCCCTCCTCTCTGATGTACTTGTCCACACTTTTTTTGAAGGATTCTTTGGTTTTGTTTTCCACAATCCAAGCTGGTAACCTGTTCTAGAGGTTCACCACCCATTGCCTAAAAAAGTGCTTTCTTTTTGTTGTCTTAAAGGGACACTGTCAGCTTTGTCCCTAAGTTTTTCATCATTTTGTAGCAGTGTTCCTCACGGCACACACTAAACAAACTACTGGTGTAAAATGTCCCTGCATGTCCCAAAAGTAATATTTTTACCTGCTTCCACAATTTTACACTATTTTTCTGTCCGACCGTCCCAAACGTAAGTCAGCCAACCTCTGGAAGCACATCCATCCCAAAGACACGCGTCTGTAACACAGCGCATGTACGCTGTGCATTTTTTTTTATCATATAATATTTTATTAGTTTTTCCAAGTACATCCAACCAAGGTAGAAGCACCCAGGCATTCATCATACAAGTAAACAGGAATACCATAGCCATGTTTGAAATATTCCATAACTACGACTGCTAGGAGAGATTTGCATATTACCTCACATCACTTTTATGAACCATAAAGCCTTACATTCTGCTCAAGCTAATTTAAAACATATCTATATAAAGCAAGCAATTTTTTAGATTAATACCTCCTTCAACCAGGGGAGTCTCCAAGAACTAACTGCTCATAGAGTAGTCATAAGTGTCATAGGTCAGAATCCTCATATCTCTTCTTATTAGTCAGACCACCCCAGTCTTTTCAGAATGGTCATCTGAGGCCTATGACACATGGATGTATTAATATGATAGGTTGACAGTAATATGAACAGTGTGAAGTAAGCACACAGTCTATACTGACACTGGATAGCCACTGCCTGAATAGGAAGTAGATATGAAGGCAAAAATAAGAGAAAAGAGAAGAGACATCACAATTTAGAATATCGGTGGGTTTTGGGGGTGGGGGGTGGGACCGCGCAAATGTGTGAGTGCAGGTATGCATCCCATTTCTCATGAAATCTGGATAGACAACCTTTCCCGATCATGGAGAGTCTTTCAAAAGTGGCCAGCCGCTCCATTGCAGCCCGCCAGTAAGTGATCATGGGAGGAGTAGGCAGCCTCCATTTCATCAATATAGATATCTTAGCTTCCATGACTGCCACCAACACCCAGGCCTTAGTTGATGCAGACAGTGGGCCCAGGGTAGAGACATCCCCAAGCACCAATGCAGGTTGGACAATTGATAGGAGTCTGATGATGATTTTAGAGCAGTCCTCTAGCACCTGCTGCCAAAACCCTTGAACTGCTGGACATGTCCATAGAATATGGAGTAAATGGGCAGGGGAGGTGCTGCACCTCCAGCATTTATTCATGTTTCATAATGTTCATTTTATGAAGCACTGCAGGTGTCTTATACCACCTGAGAAGGATTTTCAGCTGAATCAGTTGACTTTTGGCATCCTCATATGCCAAATGGGCAGCTTTCAAACAGTCACTCCATTGTTGCTGGGAAAGGGGGCATCGAAGTTCAGCTTCCCAAGCTATTCGACTAGTCAGAGTAGTGTCAGGTTGGGCATCCATAATCACCTTATACAAAGTTCCAACCAAGCCCCTACCTTATCCAGGCTTGTGAAGGGTGGCAAGGCATTTCCACTTCTCCTGTACTGGTTGGAGCTGTCAAAAGAGGTGCAGTTGTGCCTGGATTTGGAGGTATCTCCAAAAGTCCTGAGTTTTTATTCCATATATCTCTCGCAGCTTCTCAAAGGACATAAATGTTGTACTACCTGGGAGGAGAAGATCCCTCACCACCTGAATACCTCTAGTAGCCCAGTGTTTCCAATAAACAGGCTTACGGTCTACCGTTATGAGTTGGTTGTTCCACAAAGGGGCGTAAGGGATCGGAGGGAGGTATGCTCCTCTTGGAGTACCAGTAAGAGCCATTGCCCATCACCAGGCCCTACAGGTTTCTGTCATAATAGGAGTGAGAAAATCTCCCAACGGATTCTTGTCAGTAAGCAGAGAAAAGAGTGAGTTGTCAGGTAGGAAAGCTGCTTCTAAGCAAACCCATTGAGGAGAAGGGGACAAGGGGAAGAAAACCAGTTGGTAGCCTGGGCCATGTGAAAAGCAAGGTGATATCCCATAAACCATGGGAGTCCCAGCCTTCCCCTGGTCCAGTGTGCTCACAATTTGGCTCGGCTCCAACATGCCGTTTTGCCTTCCCACAAGAAGAAGGAGATAAGTTTGTCCAATTGTAGGAATGGCCTAGGGGTTAAGGAGATGGGGAGGTTACTAAGGAGGTACGAAACTCTGGAAAAAATAGGCTGTGCAATTTTTAGCATGCCCTACAAACAAAGCTGCTTTAAATTGAGTATTTCAACACCCTAAATCGAGCTGTGCCTTGTAACAAGAAGCAGGTTAATACCTAAAAATACCTTAAAGTGGAGCCTAAATCCCACACATGCGCAATGGTGTCTTGGAGCAGAGATCCTGCGCAAACTCAGGAACATGCCGCAATTGCGCATGCACGGGATTTAGGCTCCTCTTTTAAGTGTATTTTTTAGGTGTATTACACCTCATTTCTTGTTACAAGAGGCACAGTTCGATTTAGGGTGTTGAAATACTCAATTTAAGCAGCTTTGTTCGAAGGGCATGCTAAAAATTGCACAGCGTACATGCACTCTGTTACACACGTACGTCTTTGGGATGGATGTGCTTCCGGAGGTCGGCTGACTGACGTTCTGGCCAGTCAGACAGAAATATAATGTAAAATCATAGAAAGTAGGTAAAAATATTACTTTTGGGACATGCAGGGCTATTTTACACTAGTAGTTTGTTTAGTGTGTGCCTCGGGGAACACTGCTAAGAAATGATGAAAAACTTGAGGGCAAAGCTGACAGTGCTCCTTTAAACATTTGTTACATTTACCTGCATTGGTTGTCTTGTTGTAATGTTATTACATTTATATTCAATTTTAGGATTGTTTCTCAACTTATCATTTTCTAAAATATCATAAAGTAACAATAGATCTCCTCTCTTCCTTCCAACCTCCAAGGACTGCAGGTTCAGCTCTCTCAGTCTATCGCTGTATGCTTATTCGGAGTCTTTTTGATTAATTTTCTTATTTTATGTTGTACTTTATCCACTCTGTTTATATCTGTCTTTTCTAGTTACTACATTTGTTCTTCATAGTCCAGTGGTGGTCTTACATAGGAGACATATAGTGGCATTAGTATGGCTCTTTATGTTCTTTCTAATAGCTTCTATTACTTGATTTTCTTTGCTATTGCTGAAGTGCATTGCTCCTTAAAATTGAATTTTGTATCCACAATGATACCCAGATTCCTTTCACTACAGACAGACTTTAAGATGGTGTTGCTTAGCATATACGTATGGTGGTTACCCATGTATATAACACAATTCTCTTCATATTAAATGACATTCCCCTCTCATATGACCAGGCTGCAATTTTGTCTAAATCTGACTGTAATATCATGATTCATTCCTGTGTGCTACACAGACCCCCTGATTTGGTGTCATATGCATACTTTATCATGAGGCTTTTCACATTATCACTCAAATCAGAAATGAAGATCTGAAATATGATGGGACCCAGGACTGAACCCTGGGAACCCCACTCACCAACCGCCTCCCTCCCAAAGTATAATCATTTACTGCCTCCCTCTGCACTCTGTCCATGAGTCAGTTTGTTATCCACTGGACAATGGAGCTATTAGTTTCATATTTTTGTAGTTTATTAGTAATTGCTCAATCTGGGACCTTGTCAAATGCTTTGCAAAAGTTGAGTAAGATCACATCCACTGCGCCTCCTTCATTTAGTAAATAGCTTACACATTCATAAAACACACCAGATTAAGTCATGTAGGATTTCGGTAAAATATGTTGATTCTAATCAACCTTATTTTTCATAGTCAAATGTTCCAAAATGTATATCCTAAAATGGACTCTAATACTTTACCCAGAACTGAAGTTAGGCTTATTGGTCCGTAATTTTGCAACTGTTGCCTCTTACCTTTTTATGTATAGGTGTTACTCTGTAGCTCAATTAGTGGAATCTCCTTGTATTCAATGATTTCTCAAAAAGAATTCTGAGCTGGTGACAGATGGTATCTTTTGTTTTGTTTTTACCAGGAGAGACACACTAAGCTGAAAGCTTGTTTAAAGTGTGACCTGGGAGCACAAGGAAATTAAGGGACTTGCTTAGGGTCACACAGTACTTAAGTGGGGGCTGTGGATTTCAAACCCAGGTCTCCAGGTTTGCAGCTCAGAGCCTTAAACCACTGCGCCTATGCTGCCTTCTTCTATGGTATCTACCACAGTGTAACTCCTAGAGTTATACCACTGCCTACTACCTATGAGGTAGGCTGAAGGGTTTGGGTCTCAAACTTCATTAGGTTCTAAAATGTGTAGTGCCTCCACCAGAGTTTAGATTTAAAGTAGGCTAGCTGTTACCTGGTACAACCCCCTGAGATGTTACACCACCCACAACTACCTTTCGCCACACCCAAAACATGGCCCATTAGCATTTCCCCACATTTCAAACATTTGGTAATTAAAGACTTTCTCTAATAATATGCTCACGACAACCATTTGCAAAAAGCAATAACAATAATATTTATTTAGGGGACATATGAGTTAGGAAGGGGAAAAAAGAGGAACATAAGGTTATGCAGTGATTCTTATTTACAAATGTACACATGATTTTCATGTACTGGTGAAACCCTCCAGCTGGGTGAGTACCAAATTAAACAGAAAAGAGAATCACATTTTACCAACCAAAATGATATCCAGAGCCCTGACTATTTAACCTGCATTAAATCAGATGTTACACCTTTAATTTCCTCACCACTGGTACCAGTTCTCAGATGTGTATGAAAGCCCGCAATCTCACACTATACCCTGGGTACCTAGTTATCAAAGTCCTAGATGGTTGCAGGCTTGGTGGATGTTGCAGCTGGTGGCATTGGCTGGCTTTAATTCAAAAGAAGAAAAGATTAACTTGGAAGACAAATTAACAACAACCTTCAATTTTCTTTAGTAGAGGTACAGGGGTCGCCCTCCTTTTGGCAGAAGAGCAGGGGTTGCCCTGCTTGTCGCAGACTGAACATGTCAGGAGAATGTAACCAGCATGGTTACCACTGTTGGAACATGGACTAGCAATCCTGACTATACAGCACATTCATATGGTTGTCACATCCAGTACATTTATATCTCTAGAATATCTACGTATATTTCCAGACATAATTAGCAAGCTGGAAGACTGTCATTTCAGACTTTTATCAACCAGTCCAATTTAACTTAAGGTCACAGTCCCTTAATGTGGCAATGTGGCTTTGGCTACTGGCTCCACAGGACAGTCTTGACTGGATACTAGCATGGGTGCATCTCAGCACATTTATATGATTTTTTCTGACACAGATGCAGTTCAGTACATTTCTGATATTATTAGGCTCATGATGGGTCCCCAATAGACAGACACTGTTTGGGATCTCTTGGGTCCCCAGCAACAGCAACGATCTGCAAAACAGTTCCAGAACTCCACCCATGCTGGGCACAAGGTATTCAGGGCAAGGTGCAAACTACAGAGCTGTATTCTATCTAACAGTCACTTTGGGCAAGGCGGCCCAGATTGATTAAGCTTGCTTTCACTCTTGCACTGGGGGAGTACAAGAGTATTTACTCAGGTTCCTCATGGACTATTCCCACCATAAAAGGCTCTTGATGGTCTTCAGCTCTCTCACAACTGAGGTCTTTTTCAGCTCTTTCACAGCTGCTTGATGTCATCTGGTTTCATAGAAACATAGAAGTTGATGACAGATAAGGACCGCAAGACCCATCCAGTCTGCCCATTTCTTTTTCTACCTTAGAAATCTGCCCTCGGCCTTTGCTGTGTCAGTGGCCTATCTATTCATACTCATCTATATTGCTCTCTTATGCCTTTCCCATGCCTGTTTGAAGCCCTGCACTGTATTCATAGCCACCACTTCCTGAGGTAGACCGTTCCATGCATCCACCACCCTTTCTGTGAAAAAGAATTTCCTCACATTTCCCCTTAATCGGCCTCCCTCTAATCTCATGCTGTGTCCTCTTGTCCTGCTATTTTTCTTATATTTAAACATGTTAGACTCTTTCACCTTGTTAATTCCCTGAAGGTGTTTGAATGTTTCGATCATATCACCTCTCTCCCTCCACAGCTCAAGGGCATACATATTGCGCTCCACTAATCTGTCTTCATATGTCTTCTGATGCAGTCCCTGCACCATTTTGGTTGCCCTTCTCTGGACTGCCTCAATTTGGTTAATGTCTTTGTGAAGGTGTGGCCCCAGTACTGCATGCAGTACTCCAGATGGGGCCTAACCAGTGTCTTGTAAAGAGGGATTATTACCTCCTCTTATGACTTGTGATACCCTACTGATACACCTCCTAACATCCCCTAGCCTTACCTACTGCTTTAGAGGTCTGCTTGATGATTTCAGGTCATCGGTGATGATGACGATGCCCAAGTCTCTTTCTTCCTTGGTGACTGCCAGCAACTCCTCCCAGCCGATGGTGGCTTCAGTTTCTCTTCCTATGTGCATGATCTTGCACTTCTTTGCATTAAATCCCAGTTGCCAATCTTCTGACCATTTTGCTAGTTTATCCAGATCTCTTCTCATTCTACCCACCCCATCTGGATCATCTACTCTGTTGCAGATCTTGGTGTCATCTGCAAACAGACAAGCCTTACCCTCTAGTCCATCTGCAATGTCACTAATGAAGATATTGAAGAGGACTGGCCCCAGGACTGATCCCTGAGGTACCCCACTTGTGACTTGCATCTCTTCTGACTGTATACCATTTACCACCACTCTTCTGTTTTCTGCCTCGTCAACCAGTTTGCCACCCAGTTGACCAACTCTGACCCACCCCTAGCCTACCCAGCTTATTTATCAATCTTCTATGTGAACAGTGTTGAAAGCTTTGCTGAAGTTAAGGTAGGCGACATCAACTGCTCCCCCTTGGTCCACCACTCTGGTTACCCATTCAAAGAAATCTATGAGATTAGTTTGACAGGACCTTCCTTTTGTAAACCCATGCTGTCTTGGATCCTGTGCCCCTATGGATTCCAGGTGTTGCACTATCCTTTCCTGAAGGAGTACCTCCATAATCTTTCCCACTACTGAGGTAAGACTGACTGGTCTGTAGTTCCCTGCCTCCTCCCTGCTATCACTCTTGTGGAGCGGGATCACATGAGCCCTTCTCCAGTCTTCTGGGACCTCTCCTGTGCTCAGAGACTTACTAAACAGTTCTGCTAAGGGTTCTGCTAGTTCCACCCTTAGCTCCTGAACTACCCTGGGATGCATGCCATCAGGTCCCATTGCCTTGTCCACCCTGAGCTTAGTGAGCTCTTGTAGGACCCTTTCTTTTGTGAAGGGTGTAGTGCTCACCTCCCTCCCCCCTGTGTCCATGGTGCTGAGCTGTGGGCCCTGCCCTACCTTCTCTTCAGTAAATACTGAGCAAAAGTATCTATTCAGGATAGATGCTTTTACAGGGTCCTCCTCCTCACATGCCTCTCTTTTCTCCTTTGAGCTTAGCGATACCCCCTCTGGACTTTTTCCTTTCACTAATGTATCTATAGAAAGTCTTGTCACCTTCTTTTACTGTTCGTGCTAGTGTTTCCTCAGTTTGGGACTTGTCTGCCTTACTGCCTTCCCTGCTTCCCTTAGGGCAGTTTGGTATGCCTCCCTATCTGCATCCTGCTGTGTTCCCTTATATTTCCTGAAGGCCAGCCTTTTGGCTCTGACCTTTTCTGCTACTGTATTTGAGAACCAAAGTGATTTCCTTTTTTCTTTTGTACTTCCTTTTCTGTCTAACACAATGGGATGTTGCTTTAAGTATTGCATCCTTAATGCTTGCCCACTTTGCGTGTACCCCTCACCTGTGTTTGTTTTTGCCAGGGCTACCTTAACTCTATTGGCCATCTTATCAAAGTCAGCTCCTCTGAAGTTCCATATTTTTTGCCTTGGAATGGGATGATTTAGATGTAATGGCCAAATTGAACCATACCATGTGATGGTCACTGGACCCCAGGTGACCTTCTACCTGGAGATCTGTGATCCCTTCCCTGTTAGTCAGTACTAGATCTAGGATAGCCCTGTCTCTTGTGGGTTGTTGTACCAGTTGTTTGAGGCCCTCCCCCTGCAGAGAATCCACCATGTGTCTAGTTCTGGCAGATGTTCCTGCTGGTATTGACCAATCTGTATCCGGCATGTTGAAGTCTCCCATTATCAGAACCTCACTTTTAGCTGTCATGTTTTATATATCTTCTAACAGTAATGTGTCTATGTCCTGCCCCTGGTCAGGGGGCCTGTAGACAACCCCAGTTCTTATGGCTGTCCCATTTCCTATTTCCAGGGTGACCCACAGTTCTTCTGGCTCCTTATGTGTATTCTGAATTTCTGCAGCTTTGATATTTTCATTGACATACAGGCCACTCCAATTTCCTTTTTGCACTCCTCGTCTCTTCTGAACAGTACATAGCAGGGTACTGAATTCTCCCAAGTGTGGTTACTGTGAAACCACATCTCACTAATTGCTACTATGTCCAGTTTAGCCTTCGACATTATTGCCTGCAGGTCTGGGATCTTATTTCCCAGGCTGTGAGCATTTGTGTACATGATTTCATTGGCCTAGATTTCTGGTGTGTGTTAGTTGTTGCGAGGTTTTGGCATTTCCTGTGTGTTGTATGGGGGAGGCAGACCTTTTTCATCTGGTGATGCAAATGAACTACAAACATGCTGAATCCCTGTTTGACCACTAGCTGAGGGGGAGGGGTGTTCTTCCCATTTGACGTATGGGGTGCTGCACCCCCCTCCCCATTTGCTATTTAAAATATTCTGCAAAGACGTCAAATGTCTGCCTCAATGCACTGACTCCCTCCTTAGTCAGATGCAGTACATCAAATTTAAAGAACTTTTGCTCCCAGAACTGTTGCAAAATCTACAAATCTGTGTCCTTTTTCCTGGCACCAGCCCTTGAGCCACATGTTTAGCTCCCCAATCTCCCCTTCTCTGACCTTCCGTCCATCTGCCCTCCTCTCCCAGACTGGCAGGATCTCAGAGAAGGAGATGTCAGATGAAATGGATGATAGTTTGTCACCAAGCCTGGTCAGGTGTTCCTTGGTCTCCACAACTGACCGGCTGGCGAGATCATTAGTCCCTATGTGTACCAGGACGTCAATGTTTTCTCCTGCTTTCTGAACAATTTTAGCAATGCGGTCAGTGTCTTTCCACGCTGATGTACCTGGGAGATATCTGACCATTACCCCTAGCTGGAGATAGGTATCAGCTCCCCGAATCATGGAGTCTCCTATGATCAGAAGTTTTTTGGATTTCCTTTTTGCTTTTTTTGTTTTGGTTCCTGATTTGGGTGAGTTTTGTTGTGCTAGCTCCTGTGCTGCAGTGTCCTGCTCTGCAGTGTCCTCTGCTCCTTTGCTTGGTTTCGGAGATAGAGGCAGATACCTGTTTGTAGTGTTTATATGGTTTTTGGAGGTAATATGTTGCAGAGCACAGAGTGGTGGGGCACCCGATTTGCCCCTCCTAACCACCTGCCAACCTCCTGGATTAACTACCCTCTGCTGTCGAGGTTCTTCTGTTGGATGTTGGGGAAAAGGCGGGTGGTTCTTACAATATATTTCCTCTTGAATATGAAATTTGAGGCATGCAATCTCTGCCCATGCTGCCCAGAGCTAAGCCTTAAGATCTTCAATGGCCCAGCATGTAGGACAGTGTCCGAAATCCTGTAAGACTGTCCTTCTGAAAAGTGTTCCACAGTACCTGCAGTTAATGACATCCATTCCAGATAAGTTGCTGGGTTTATAACATGGTCAGAGTAATTAGAAGGAAGAAAATGCACGTAATGGTTTGATTTTGTGTTTTGTTTTTGTATAACTTGTTATAACAAGTTCAATTATTAGTGCCCCTGTAAATGGGTTTCGGTCCACATCTTTCCCTGAAGTGGAAGGGAAGGCTAGCACCCGGAGGACATTCTGGCAACCTCCAGGCTAGCAGTTTAACAAACTACATTACAATACTTATAACTTTTAACTAAATAAAGAAAGTAACACCCTCTCCAGCTTAGAGAGGATTAACTGGATCCCCAGGCTCGGCAGCATGGCTGGGGGCCTGAGCCCCTACCCCTGTGGGGGGCTCCTGCTTGAATCTCTGTCTCTTGATCTCCCTCTAGAATCTGCAGTCTGGAATCTAGCAAAATGCTGGAAAACATTGCCTCTTACAAGGCTTTCCTGAAGCTCCTGATTGGCTATAGCTTTGGGCTGCATGGCCCCCGACTGGCTGGAGGGCCTACCAGTCAAGAAAATGAATAATGCATGAACCTTTCTCGATGTACTATTGGTCTGCTATGTTGACACCTAGAATTAGATCCTTGTAAGTTTCCATGAGCTTTGGTGAATGTCTGACAAGTTCTGGTTTTGTTATTCTGGCTTTCCAACTGGTTGTGGCTGCTTTCGAATTGGCTGCTGCAATTTACAGTCCCTTAGCAGAATAGATACAGTCTCAAACAATGTCCTGGTGCGGCCAGAAATAATTAAATATTTGCCCCAGTGCCCCACAGTTCATTATCCCTGGGTGTATACTTGCTGTCGCTGCACAGTGTGAACAAATTGCTCAGTCTGGTTTCCTATCACTGTTGCCGATATTTTAGATCCCTGACATGCAGCAGCAGACAGGCTGACTTTTTCTCTGAGTCCCACATATGTTCAGTGTAGCCTGGAGCAAAGCATTCATTTTATTTTAAATACTTTTTCACTTTGCCACCTCTCCCCCAAACATTTATTGCAGCAGTTACAATATTTAAAAAACATTTCTTTTCCTTCTTATGGCCATAACTGAGAACAGCTGCCCCACGGGCAGACAGGCCCTCATGAATATTTAACAGTGATCAGGGCTCTGGCTTATTAATATTCATGATCCCCCATTGAGAACACTTGGTGGATCTCATTTAATTGTGCGGAGAGCGGCCACTCAGTGGCCTGTCCATGGTCACTGGGTCCCACTTGGTTGATAGGGATCCCGGGACCAACGGAACACTCTCCAGTTAGACTGCAAATTTGTACGGTCAGAGATCAAAGGCACCGCTGGCTCCTGTGCAATCCCCACTGCCCCGAGGGCATGGCTAAAGCAGGAGATCATGGCTGGACTTCTCAAGCCCTGGATGGCTGGAATTACCCTTTGGACTGGCTAGAAGGGGCACCAGAGGCAGAAACAGGACCAGGGGGACTGAAAGAAAAAACAGGCTGATTCGGGAGGCCCCAAGAAGAAAGGAAGAACAAGGGCTGCATGGTGGCAGGTAAGCCCCCATTTGGCAGGGGGGGGTTACAATAATTCGTAGGATTTTTGGTCTTATTGCATCTAGTCCTGGCACCCTGAATGATTTTAGACCTATAATTTTCTGTTTTATCTGTTCAACATCTACAGTATGGTGTGGTTCCCAGTCTGCCCTAATCTGGTCAGTTTGTTTGTACTGGTTTTAGTGTGTACCGTTCAAAAGTATTCATTAAAAAGTTCTACTATTTCTTCAGGTTTTGTTACCATGGTATCATTACTGCAGTTATTCCGCTATGAGAATTCTTTAATGAAATTATATGGCTGCAAAACTGTTTGCTGTTATATTTGTTTGCTGTGGCTGCTAATTTAGTTTCAGTCTTCCTTTTTGCATTATTTATAGCATTCTTATAGGTCCTTTGTTGTTTTTTTAAATTTGTCCCAGCTTGTGTTGGTGTTTTGTTTTTTATGTTCTGCATAAAGTTTGTTTTTGTATTTATTTATTTTTTTTATTTTACTGCTTAGCCACTTTGGTTTAAGCTCCTTGTCATTATACTTTTCGACTCTCCTTACATACATATTGATTGTCATTAAGATTTTTTTCCTTCAGGTAGACCCAGCATTTCTCCACTATTTTTCCTTAAGAAGAGCATCCCAATCAATTTTAGTTATTTCATTGTTTATAAGGGTTTTATTTGCTGTTCTATATAAATATAGTTCTGTGCACCCCATGGGTCTCATTATGGTACTTTCTATATCAAACCATACACAAGCATGGCCACTATTACCTAATGTTGTACTGACATTGCATTCTTTTATGTTAACAGTGTCAGTAATGATCACTAAGTCAAGTAAGTTTTCTCCTCTGGTAGGATGTGTTACAGTACATGCCGTAATAAGTTGCTTTCCTTGCAAGCCTCTAAGAATTCAATACTTTTCTTTGCTACTTCTTGCTCCCAGTTTAGGTCACTATAGTTCAAATCACCAGTAAATGCTGTGTGGCCCATTCCACATGCTGGTACTAGTTCTTCTATTATTTCTTTATTAGTTTCCTCTTAGCCGGTGAGTTGGCATTTATACTCAGCCATATTTTTTCTGTGCTAGCTCCTTGATTTTTGAATTTTCTTGGGATGTATCAATTGCTGTGATTGACTCTGAGGCGAATATCACCACTCCCCCACCTTTTTTGCCACTTCTGTCTAATCTTGTAGTGGTGTAGCCTAAATTGTTTTTGTCCCAGCTGTCTCCTTCTGTCCACCAAGTTTCTGTAATTAGAGCCATGCCTATCTTATTTTCTGGATCTAACATAACTTGTAATCCTCTCATTTTGCTACTTAGGCTTCTTGCATTACTTAATATACATATGATGTTATTTGTCTTAGATGGGTTGTTTTTTTTTCTTGTTTTTGTTCCTTTCAACTTGCTTTTAGGCAAACCTGTACTCCCCCCACACTTAGTGGATTAAAGGTATTATTTCCAAATGGGCTTTAATTATACGACAAAGAATGAAAGACCCATTTCTGTTTAAATGTAGGCTATCATTGCAGTACAGATGATTTCTTCTGTAACAAGCATTTGTCAATGCTGAATGTTTGCTTGCTGGCATTGGCATTGGTAGTGTAGAAGTTACAGAGCTGCATAATAGGAATGGCAGCGAAGTATTGAACTGAAGCCAACCCCACCACCACCCTGCAGAGAGTGACAGGCATTGGGGTGTGCCTTTGGGTTGTCAGGCATAACGACCATGCCATTTCACCACACCCTACCCTGCAGACACTGACAAGTGTCACTGTGCCTTGGGGTCTTTGGCCCTTATGCGCACCCCATTCCATCAGGAAATATGGTGAGATGGGTGGTATAGAGAATGGTGTGAAGTTTGGGTCTAAGAGTCCGAGGCACACCTTGATGCCTCTCACTGGCTGCAGGGGTGGGTGGGGTGGAATTGTATGAGCATTACAGGCAAGAATTGCAAGTCACACCCCTGATGCCTGTCATTCTCTACAGGGTGGGGCATTATGGTTGGAAACCCTAACGCCTCAGGCATTACTGGTATTTCACCCAAATTTTCTGGATTGGTTTTTGTGACTTCACCTCATGAACAGTGGCAATATCAGTTTATTAGCCGAAACTCGTTTTTGCACAGCGACTACGGCATTTGGCACCACAGGTGAAAACACATTCTGAACAGGATGTGAAAAATGACAGCGTACTGTTCATGGGAAGGTGTAAAAATGGCAATGTTGAAAATCTGGTGAAAATCTTAAAAAACTGGTGAAGTCACCAGTTGTGAGAAACTGTGCAACGTGACACCCGTAATGTAACTAGTTTGGGGATTTTTTTTACAGCAGATTGTTAACACAGGCATTTTGAGACCTCCAATCATGAACAGTGTCACTGTGATTTTCTTTATCTGTCCCGAACAATGATTTCCCACAGTGACCACGCATTTCTGCTCTGAAAGTGTGAAAACACATTTTGGCCATGTTGTGGAAAATGACAGCTGTACTGTTCCTAAGGAGGTGTGGAAAAATGCCACTGGTGAAAATCTGGACTAAAATTTTAAAAATTCATGAACTTACGAGGGTGCATGGAAACTGTGTAATGCTCATTCGTAACACAGTCATTTTATGGAGTTTTGTCACCAAATTTTCAACATAGCCATTTTAAGACCTCTGCTCATGACCAGTGTCACTGTGATTTTCTTAATCTGTCCCAAACATTGTTTTTGCACACCGACTGTACCATTGTGCGCTACATGTGCGGAAACACATTTTGGGTGAGACGTGAAAAACAGTAGCTGTACTGCTCATAAGGAAGTGCGGTAAAATGGCACTTTTGATAATCTGGTGTGCAAATGTTACAAATTCGCAAACTTGCCAGCGTGTGAAGGAACTGTGCAACATGCACTCCTAAAACAGTCATTTTATGGAGTTTTGTCACCAAATTTTCAACATAGCCATTTTAAGACCTCTGCTCATGAACAGTGTCACTGTGATTTTCTTAATGTGTCCTGTACATTGATTTCGCACACAGACTGCACCATTGTGTGCTACATGGGCGGAAACACGTTTTGGGTGAGATGTGAAAAATGACAGCTGTACTGGTCATAAGAAGGTGTGGTAAAATGGCAATGTTGAAAATCTGGAGTGAAAATATTGAAAATTCGCGAACTTACCAGCGCAGTGAGAACTGCTAATGCACGCTAGTAAAACAGTCATTTTTAGGAATTTTCAATTGCTCAACATAGGCTTTTTGAGAGTCCACCTTATGAACACTGGCAGTGTCATTTCATTAATAGGTCCCAAAAGGTGATTTCGCGCATTGACTGTGAAATCACCCTTCGGGCCTGATTAACGCCATGACAGTGCAAGAATTCATGAGGAGGGGTCCCAAAAAACCCATGTTGAAAATTTGGGCCCAAAATTCCCAAAAATGCCTGAGATTTGCAACAAAGTTGAAAAAACCCTATTTATTCCATTATATAGCTTACCAGAATTTCTCCAGTTCGCGGTCGGCTTTGAAGAGTGCAGACGTGTTCCCGGTCCACCGATGATTGTCGCGCCAAGCTCCAGAGATAAGTATGGGGTGAGGGGGGGTGGGAGGCAGGGTGCGTGAGTGGGTGGGTGCGGTTGTGGGGGCGGGAGACTGCGAGGAAGTGTTTTCTTTACAGGTTTTAGACGACGCGGGACGCTTGCCAGACTGGGGGGTGGGCTCCCAGCATGGTAGCTGGAAAAGCTGTTTGGGGGGGCTGGAGCCAGCAGGGGATTGGGCACCCCCGTCGACCATAACATGCTTTGCCACACTGTGGTGGGCTCCCAGCGTGGCACCTGGACAGCTGTTGTTAGGGGGGGAGGCGTGGAGCCGACAGGGATTGAGCACCCCGGTCGGCCACACAGTGTGTGCATGGGGGGGCTAGGGAATGCTTCAGCATGCAATATGCATGCTTGCATGTGTGTGTGGGGGGGAGAGCTCTGCTCACTGAAGCGGAGCTCTCCCTTTCAACTGTATGCCACTGCATTTTCCTTCTGTCATAGACAGCTGCAGCAGTGATTGGTGCACTGCGACCACGCCTGCAAACACACTGACTGAATTGGAAGAGGCTGACACACCTCTAGAAAACTCATATGATGGCACTATGTTTCTTGCACATGCATGCAAGCAAACATAAAAATGTGACAAAGTATCAATGATCCTAGTGCCTGTTTCTTCGCACCAGTTTTTCAGTATTGTGTTTACTCTATGATATTGTTCTTTTCTGTTGTTGTTCTGGGAACTGGGAGGATTCCCAATATAAGTACATCTTCACCTAGTCTTTGCAGTTCGCTGTTTCTGTGATTTCTATACTAATGTCTTTTCTGTGTTCCTTTCCAGTGTTGTTCGTACCCACATGGATTGCCACCACTGGGTTTGTTCCACAGCCTTTTACTATGCCTGGAGCTCTGGTTCTAATAGCCTTTATTTTGGCTCCTGAAAAACTTGAGACCATTCTATTATGTTTATCTGGGTTACAAATCACTGTGTCACAATGTTTAATTATAGTCACCTAGCACCACTGTTTGTCTGGGCTCAAGCTTGTTTTGAGTCAGCTTGCAGTTATTTTGTTCATCTCATATTTTTAAGGGGCTCTATCTGCTTGCTAGGGGGAGCTCATTTGTAGTTAAAGCTCTCCTTCCTTTTCTTTGTTTATTTCTAGCAGTAACTAAGCAGCATTCACTTTCATTGTTCCCGCCTGGGTTTTCCCTGTTCTTGTTATTGCTGTTTTCCTCAGTTGCAGTCCCAGATCTATTTTGTTCATCCTCTCTTGTTCTGTTTTTGTTTAAAGTGAGGCTATCTATAGTTATGTTTTGTGATTCAGTGCTTAGGTGTTAACAAATTGCTCTATCTGCTTAATTTCTAAGTTCTGCCTGTGTCACATTCAATTTATGTCTAATATTGTCATAGGCCTTACATGTAATGCACATGAATCTGTCTGGACATATAACGGTAGATTTTTCTGCAGATATTTTACATTTGGCGCACTGTAACAGTGAGCCTTCCTGCCACATAAGTTTAAGTATATTTCTTGTTGGATCCATTGTAGTTACCAATTTGCCCTGAATATCCTGAGTTCTTCCTGGCTTCTCTGTGTTAAGTATTTTTGTCTGGTTACTACAACTATCAAAGACAGTGAGCTCCAAGTATGTGTCCCTCTTTACCTGTTATTCAGCTAGTGTGGTTTTGTGCCCCGTACCTCCTCCGAAAGGTGGATGCAGACAGATGCAGCTTGCCTCTGCCAGCATTGCTTCTGCCACGTGCTTGCCTCCGCTTACTATGACAAGTGAGTTTAACTCTGCAAAGCCAGAAGTGATGTCAAAGCCACTTCTGGTCCATCCAATGAGTACAAGTTTAAAAAATGTACGTCTGTACCAGAATTCTGGTTTTTAAAAAGGCAAAATTAAAGTACCTTGGTGCTCTAAATGGTGATCCAAAACTGTAGCTGAGCTATAGCAGCTGAAATGCTCTGTTCCTCTCTGAAGGGGGGCAGCAGAGCTCCATGATTCCCTGGTTTAAATTTTGCAGGCTGTAAGCTCTCCTGTTATGCTTAGTGGTCAGGTAGTCATTTTTCTGTCACAGTGCACCCTTATGCACAATCCACAGCCCAGATTATTACCCAGCCTATGTTTATTTTGCAGACTGTGACTTCTAATGTAAGAATAGTATGGCCAGTGAGCTAGCAAATCACATAAGGCTGATAAGTGGGTTATTTGTGTACCTTACCAGTGTGTTGTTGGAACAGGTGTGTATTTTTTTTCTATGCATAAGTACAGCATAAGGCAATCATTCTAAAGTGATGATTCACATTGCAGAGGCAGTCTCTCTCTCTCTCTCTCTCTCTCTCTCTCTATATATATATATATAGATATATATATATATTCTTTGCAAAAACTCTGTTAATGTATCAGTTAGGGTTCCAGTGACAAAGGTTAGGAAATGTGCTGTTAGGGTTTCCAACGCTAACATCCCACCCCCACCCAGCATGCAGCAACTGGCATGGAGGGTTGACTTGTGGTTGTTAGCCCTATCACTCACCCCATTCCATGAGTAAATAAGCTGAGATGGGTACAGTATAGGAGAATGGGGTGAGTGTTAGGGCTGACAACCCCAAGGCACCCCCCATGCCTGTTGTTGCATGCGGGTTGGGGGTGGGGTGTTAGGGTTGGAAACCCTAACAGCACATTTCCCAACTTTTGTCACTTGAATGCAAAGTGATACATTAACAAAATTCATTACAAAGAATTTCCTACCTTTTTGAGTTAGTATAATCATAGCCTTATTTGGTTGTGGGAGCACAGGGCCCTCTGGGTTCTGCAACTCCCATCCATCCATAATGTTTGAGAGATTGTCACTGTTTTATTATTTCCCTGTGGGAGTGCAGGGCCCTCTGGGCCCTGCCCTCCCATGACTACATGACGCTATGGATGTTTGCATGTGGGAGTGCAGTGCCCTCTGGGCCCTGTGTTGGCATCCATCCATAATGCATGCCCTCGCATCGCTCCATAACGGTATTCGTATTTGCACGTGGGAGTGCACGGTGCCATTCATCCATAATTTTTGAGACATCGTAATTAAATTTGTATTTCCCTTTGGGGCCCTGCTCTCCCATCAGTCCATAATGGTATTGGTATTTGCATAGTTTTTGAAATAGTGTAGTGGTATTATTTGCCTGTGGGAGCCCAGGTCCCTCTGGGCCCTGCACTCCCATCCTGTAGTGTGCAGCACCAAAAAACGCAATAGGAAAACACAGCAAAATTTTAAACCTGTGTAACTGGACAACAAATTGATTATTTTCACAAAACCAGCAAAAGGCACATTGGTGGCATGAGCCCTTTGTACCATGAACATTTCACAGCAAAATTGCAAACCATTTCTTCACAGTGTAGTGACAAAGAAATGACTTTGTGCACCTGACTTTACAATGTTATCCTATGGGAAACAAATCAAAATTTAAACCCCCAGAACTCCACAGCAGAGTAATATATTTTCACCGAAGTATCAAAAGGCACATCCGGGGGAAAGCCCTTTGTACCCTGAAAATTTCAGACCAAAATCACCAACTGTTTCTTAACTGTGGAGTGGAAAAGAAACAGCTATCCTAAAATTCCTTTTTCACAAATTGTGAAACAGAATCCCTTTCTACGGTTCCTTTTTTCACAATTTTTGGAAAAAGAAAATCCTTTTTCGCAAATTACCAAAAAAGGATCTGGTTTGTAATTCCTTTTTCACAATTTGGGAAATAAAAATACTTTTTCAAAAATTGTGAAAAGGATCCTGTTTCACTGGGTTTTTTTTTTGCAGTTTGCGAAACAGTATTTCTGCATGTTAAAACAACACATTTCTATATAGCTTATTGAAAAACTAACCCCATATATGGATTCTATGGGGTCCTGATTAAGTAAAGACAACTCTTGTCTACTAAACCTGTATTTTTTTAGTTATTTTAGTTATTTAACATTGCTGTCACCACAAAAACTTTAGTCAATCCACCTTCCTAGCAGACTTAAGTAAGATTAGATGGTAGAACTTTTATTTGTCTCCTTCACTTGCAGATGCTTACATCTTCCATAACCTGGTTTTGGGTGTGGTGGATGAGCATGCGCCGCATGCCAAATTTAACACTAGGAAAAGATCAACACCCTGGTTTATACCTACACTAAAAGCAGTCTTAAAAGATAGAGACAGATTGTGGAAAATGGCCCCAAAAAAACTAAATCTAACTTGGATTGGTTGGCTTTCTGTGTTGCAAGAAATTCCTGCACAAAACTGATCTGAGCAAAAAAGCATGCCACTTTCAAACATCCTTAGAAGAATCCAAAAATAATTCTGCCAAATTCTGAAATATACTTAGAGAGATTGAGGGCCGCACTCCATCCACTCCACTGTCTTCAAAGATAGTTGTTGGAGATACATAGAAACACAGAAACATAGAATTTGATGGCAGATAAGGACCGCTTGGCCCACCTAGTCTGCTCATTTTCCTACCTAACAGATAAGCTGCAGATCCTAGTTAACCAACAGCTTACTTCCTCTTACCCCCCACTAGGACTGCTTTATGTCTGTCCCATGCATTCTTGAATTCCCCCACTGTTCTTGACTCCACGACCTCCTCAGGGAGGCTGTTCCATGCATCCACAACCCTCTCTGTGAAAAAATACTTCCTCACATTACCTCTGAGCAGTTCCCCCTCTATCTTCAAATTGTGCCCCCTTGTTCTTGCACATCTCTTTTTCTGAAAGATGCTACCCTCTTGGACTTTGTTGATTCCCTTGAGGTACTTGAAAGTTTCTATCATGTCCCCTCTCTCCCTTCTTTCCTCAAGGGTATACATATTAAGCTCCTTTAGTCTTTCTTCAAATGTCTACTGGTGCAGACCCTACACCATTTTGGTTGCCCTCCTCTGGACAGCATCCACTCTGTCTATGTCTTTGCAGAGATGGGGTCTCATGAACTGCACACAGTACTCCAGATGGGGTCTCACCAACTGTCTGTACAGAGGGATAACAACTTCCTGTTTTCTACTATTGATGCCTCTTCCTATGCATCCCAGTATCCCCCAGCCTTCCTTACTGCCTTCTCACATTGCTTGCCCACCCTTTAGGTCATCTGATATAATTACCCCCAGGTCCCTTTCCATTTTTACTGTTGTCAGTATCTCACCCCCCATTGTGTACACGCTTCCCTGGGTTTTTGTTTCCCATGTGCATTACCTTGCACTTCTTTGCATTGAATATGAGCTGCCATACATTTGACCATTCCTCCAACCTTGCCAAGTCCCTTCTCATCCTTTCCACTCCATCTTGTGTATCAACCCTGTTGCAGATCTTTGTGTTGTCTGCAAAGAGACACACTTTTCCTTCCAGTTCCTCTGCAATGTCACTTATAAAGACATTAAAAAGGACTGGTCCCAGTACTGAACCCTGCGGTACCCCACTAGTAACCCTCCTTTCTTCACTGTGTACTGCATTTACTACTACCCATTGCGTCCTGTTGTCTAGCCAATTTTTTATCCAGGCTACCACCTTGGGACCCACTCCAAGGCTGGCTAACTTGTGTATTAATCTTTTGTGTGGGACTGTATCAAATGCCTTGCTAAAATCTAAGTAGGCCATGTCCACAGCCCCTCCCTGGTCTACTACTTTGGTCACCCAGTCAAAGAAATCTATTAGATTCATCTGACATGACCTTCCCATCATTAATCCATGCTGCCTTGGGTCCTGTGACCCACTGGCCTCTAGGTACTCAACAATTCTCTCCTTCAGAAGTGATTCCATCATTTTCCCTACCACTGAGGTCAAACTAACTGGTCTGTAGTTTCCTGCCTCTGTCCTGCTCCCACTATTGTGAAGAGGAATCACATCTGCCCTCCTCCAGTCCTCGGGTACCACTCCATCCTCCCATGATTTGTTAAAGAGAGTAGTCAGCGGTGTCACTAGTTCTACCCTTAGTTCTTTTAAATTCTTGGGTTAATCATCAGGCCCCATTGCTTTGTCCACCTTCAATTTTTAATTCTTTCAGAACCCTTTCTTCTGTAAATGGACTAGTATCAACCCCGTCTCTCAGAGTGTTTCTCTTGTTTGGTTTAGGTACCTCCCTTCCTCTTCCTTTGGAATGCTGAGCAGAAATATTCATTCAATATCCCTGCTTTTCACTGTCACCCTCTACCCATTCCTCCCCTTTATTAAGCCTCAGTATCCCTCCTTTGGTCTTTCTTCGCTCCCTAATGTACCTATAAAAGGTCTTATCCCCCTTCTTAACAGAATTAGCTATCCTTTCCTCGGTTTGGGCCTTTGCAATTCTGACTGCCTTCCCAGCATCTTTCTGCTTTAACTGATAAAGTTCTCTGTTCTGCTCCTTCTGTGTTTCCTTATATTTCCTGAATGCTATCCTTTTCTCCTTAACCTTCCCTGCCACCTCTTTTGAGAACCATAGCATTTTTTCCTTCGTTGTGTTTTATTGATTTGCTTTACACAAAGACTTGTTGCCTTTGTGATGGCTGTTTTGATTACTCCCCATTGTTCCTCCACCCCTCCTTCTTGCCTGTTTGCTAGTGCTTTTCTGAGGCACTCTCATTTTCCTAAAGTCAGCCCTCCTAAAGTCCAATACTCTTGCTTTTTTATGGTTTGATTGCATGGCTGTGTTTATCGTGAACCACACTGTTTGGTAGTCGCTTGTTTCCAGATGGCTACCCATTTCTAAATCTGAGATTCTTTCTCCGTCCCCATTTGAGAGTACCAGGTCTAAGATTGCTCTCTCCTGAGTGGGTTCCAATACTAGCTGTCTGCAGCATGCCCCCTGTAGGGCATCAAGAATGACCCTGCTCTTGGATGTGCCTGCAGCAAAGGTGCGCCAGTTAACATCTGGAATATTCAGGTCCCCCATCAACAATATCTCCCCTTTTTCTGCCATTCTAAGGAAGCCTTCTATCATTTCCCTGTCCATTCCTTCCCCCTGAGATGGGGGTCTGTATACAACCCCCTTGCAGATTGTGGTGCCATTTCCTGTCTCCAGAGTGACCCAGAGTGCCTCATCTGCTTCCAGTTTACTCTTTAGTTCTGTTGCTTTGATCCCTTCCTTTACATAGAGAGCTACTCCTCCTCCTCCTTTTTTACTCTCCCTGTCCCTCCTGTAGATTGTGTATCCTAGTATGTTGACATCCCAGTCATGGTTCTCTGTGTACCATGTTTCTGTAACTGCCACAATATCCAGGCAACCCTCTTCCATCAAGGCCACTAGTTCAGGGAGCTTGTTACACAGACTATGGGCATTGGTACACATCACCCTCCACTTTTTGATCACCTTACCCCTTTCAGCCCCATTCCTGTCCTTACTGCCTTTGTCTTTTTTTACATTTACCTCTGTTCTGCTCCCTAATAACTTCTGTACCTTGGTGTTTACCTCACTAATTACCATGTTTTGTTGGGGGAGGCTGGGATTTCTCTGCTCCTTTTCAGTGCCTCCCCCCTTGGCTAGTTTAAATGCTTGCCAATTAAGCATTTACTACATACACAGACAAGGCTGATGTCCTGGAGTTACGTAATAACCACTTTGCCACAGCAGGCCTAACATTCAATGTCTCCTCATCCAGCAGGCTCCCAACTCAACCCAGTACTAAGGTTGTCCCATGCCTTGACAGTGTGAAAAGCCAGAAATCACCCTCTTTTAGCTTCAGCCCAGTGACCTTTAAATAGGTTGAGGACTTACTACTGTCACTGGACATCAAGAAAAGTGCTGGCACCGATCTCCTAGAACCCCTATTCTTGAAAATTGGTTACTACTACTTGACTGCCCCATTACACATCTTTTAAATCTATCCCTAGCACTAGGTGACTTACCAGCAATCTGGAAAATCACTCATATTATCCCCCTCCTTAAGTCTGGGGATACATGCGACCTGAACAATTACTGGCCAATTTTCCTACTTCCTAGTTTATCAAAACTATTGCAAAAGATAATTAATAACCAACTGAGAGATTATCTGGAAGCCAAAGACTTGCTTACCACTATATAGTGAGGTTTCAGACCAACGCATTGCACTGTATCAGCCCTAGCTAAAGTAACTAGTGATTGGAAAAACTCGCTGGACTCAAAAGAATACATCTATGCACTGTTTCTAGACTTAAGCAAGGCTTTTGATATCGTCAAGCATGGCCTACTTTTGTCTGCCTTGCATCACCTCGGCCTTGATGCTATAGCTATAAAATGGTTCAGCTGCTACCTTACTAACAAAATGCAGCAAATCAAAGCTCAAGGAGATTTTTCCCCACTTAAGATTCTTCCATGAGAAGTACCACAAGAATCTATCCTGGGTCCCATCCTTTTTGCAATCTACATCAATAATTTAGACTCCAAGGTTCCCATGTGGCAAAGATGCACCTCTTTGCAGATGATACCGTGCTATACACTGCTAGTCCCTCCCCTGAGGTTGCATTTAAAGTGCTACAGAATGATTTTGACATCCTGCAACATAACTTTCTTCATCTTAAATTGCTCCTCAACACTAAGAAAACAAAAGCTATGCTTCTCTCCTCCCAACCATATTTGCAAACCGCTTTTACTCAAAACCTTACATTACATACCCTACTTGGCAAACCACTTGAAACAGTGGACTGGTTTAAATACTTGGGCTTTTGGCTAGACAATAAGCTTAACTTCATAGTTCACTTGGACGAGCTAGCTAAAAAACTGAGGCAGCACCTGGGCATCTTCTACCGCATTAGACACCTTCTCCCCCTCTTAGATTACACAGACATTCGCTATAGCCACTGTCCTAAGTTGACTCTAAGTAAGCTTGACTCACTTTACCACCGGGCTTTGAGATTCATCGCTAATACTCCTCTAAACACCCACCATTGCTTGCTCTATGCAATGATAGGCTGGACCTATCTGACTATCAGGAGGCAGAGAAACACATGCCTTTGGATCCACAGAGCAATTACTAGCAAACTACCCACATATATCACCAATCTCTTTACTCGAAGTTCAGGTTTCTACAGCTAGAGGCACTACTCACTTGTAATGTTCGAAGTGCCTAAAGTCAGAACTCAATATGACACTGCAGTTATCACTTTTGACCTTCCATCCCTTTGGAATGCACTCCAGAAGTCACTAAAGCTATGCACCATTCCGGGCATATCTACTCTCAAGACCCTACTATCTTCTGTGCTGAAAGAAAATTGCATATGCCATCAATAATTGCCCAAATCCTACTGTCTGCAACTCCCTGCACTTGAGCAGTTATCCCATTCCCCGCACTTGTCCTACAACCCCTCCTCTACTTCCTTCCATCCCCCCATACTCCCCACTCCTCCCTGCACCCCTTTTTCTACTACCTCCCACCCACTCTCTCTCTGCACTCCCTTTGTGAGAGATTGAAGTCCCCCCCCAGGAAGATAGTGGTCATGAATGTACTTCTATTTCTTTGTCTTTGTGCAATTGTATCAGTATATGTTTGTTTGTTGGGCTGTCCACCCACTTTGTTTGTATGTTTATTGTGTTATTGTCTGTCTTTGTCTTTCTATCTGCTTCTAGTGCATTCAAGAATCACTGCTTGCCTATAAAAGCCCTGGTTTTTATAGAGATTGAGGAGGTCAGGACTGCTCCCCTGTGTAATACTATTAAAGTGTCCTGTCCCTCTTTACATTGTACGCCTGGAGCTGTTATGCTCCTTGTAGTAAAAATGTCTTGTTTTCCCCTTTAAGAAAATAAGTATTTGTAGCAGTTTTTGCTCCACAGTCTTTCCCTTGTAAAATGCTTGCTTATCAGCCAGTTTCTGTGAGGGAATTAAAAAGAAAAACTCTCCATTTCAATTATTTGCAGGTTGCTGCTTTAAATTGCATTGTTATGCCTTTCAACATTTACTTTTCTGTAGGAACTGAAGTATTTTAAGTTGTACATACCCTCCCTGCTTGAAACAGAGTGTTGTTGAAGTTTTTCTGTAGACCTTGAAAAACAAAGGATTTCCAGCTGCTGCTAGCATCTCTAGCTCCTGATGCACACCACCTTCAGCTCCAGCATCACACTAAGAGCCGGCTGGCCACTTCCTTGTTATTTTTTTATACTACAGCTAGAAGGGGGTGGTGCTACCTGGTGCCAAGAGAATAATTTAAACCTTCAGAAAGAGTGTAATTCACTTTAAAGACTGCATGCAAGTTGCTAGTTTGATTTCAATGCATTTGTGTGATGTAAATAAAATAATTACACTGTATTTGAAGAAATAATGTTTGAATAAAGAATCAAGGCTGGAGTTAGCTAGTCACATGACCCCTGATAGGTATAAATGCTGTTCACCTAGAACAGATAGTCAGTCAGCAGGAGGATGTGGAAGCTGTTAACATCCTGTTTAGCTAGTTATTACTAGCTGTATTTTTTTTATTTATGTGCATTTTGCTTCTCTTTTATTTTGTCACCTTCAGCTCGCTTTATATTTGTAAAAATGAATACTTTCTTTTGCTGCCAATCTGCCTCGTTGGTCCATTATTATCCACAGCCTACAACACCCTTCATCTCCCAGCGTAAGATACTGCTTAGGTACTTTTCGGGTGGCTATGTTTATACAGTTGTATCATGAATAACTTTGTATCCATACTGGAATGAATATGTACTCTGTAATAGGCATGTGCGTGTTTTCAGGTGTTGCAAAGTGGCGCATAAACAGATAAAAATCCTTGACCTCCTTACTTGTTAGATGCACTATTGTGTTTACAAATCGTCTGTATAACTGCCATTGTATTGGTAATGTCCTCCATGTCTTCCAGGACCATCTTGTATACGAGCCTGCTCAAAGGTGTATAGCCTGGTTAAATAAAGTTTGATTGATTGATTGATAACTGAAAACAAGATGGTGGAAGCATGGAAAAAGATTCTGCATTTTTGTGGCAAAAGATCACACATTTCCAAAAAAGGATTCTGGATTTGTGATAAAGAATCCTTTTTTGAGTGGGACATATAACTGGTTCCATATGAAATAATGGTAAACTTTGAAACTGAATAACTTTGGAACAAATTAATATTTTTTCACCAAATCTTCAAAAGGCACATCTGTGACCCAAACTGTTATACCCTAAAAATGTCATACCAGAATTCCACACTATTTTTGCACAGCGGTGTGACAAAAAATTTCACCAAGAAAGGTAATTTTCAAATTTTTTGACAATCAGTATCTCTGCACCCACACATCTGACCAGAATGGAACATGCCAAATCATGAGATCATAAGTGGCTGATGGTGCATGCAAAAGTTCATGTTAATCACAAGAATGGTTGTAAAGTTATTAAAGTGAAAAAGTTTGAGTTTTACATAGAAGTGAAGACTGAACCCTCACTATAGGGGCGTGACCTGCCCCAATAATATATGTAATATTCAAAGCAAGTAAAAATACCCTAGAATAAAGCATCCAGAAGAGATGCACAACCTAACTTAGACTGTGGAAAGCTTTTTGCTTTGAAATATGTGTAGAAATGCAGGTAAAAACTATTTTGTATACTTCTCAGAACAAATCCCTTATACATACTCATGTATTTATGGTAAGACCTGCTTTCTGAGGCTTTTCCAAAGTATTAGGTAACTGATCCTTTTGGGTGTCATTAGCACCCATTTCAGAGCATGTGTTTTCACTTTGTTTCCTGTGTCTAGTGACTACTTTAGCCTGATAGTGGGCTACAATGTATCCTGTATTTTTGTTTGTGCAGCGTAGTACAACTGAATACATCTGCTTTTCACTAGGGTCCTGCTGTAGTCCTGCTTCTTCCCAGCCTGACAACTGAGACTGAGGTTTAATAACTTAATCAGGGTCATGCCATGAATCAGTGACTGGGGTGGGGTTTGAGCAGGGTTCTCCTATTTTACAGTTCTGTGCCTTCTTCATATCTCCACAGGGTCATGCTGCTTGGATAATGGTTTGCTTTCAAACAAACAGCACATGTCTATTCGGGGGGGGCTCAAATAGAACATAGAAACATAGAAACATAGAATTTGATGGCAGATAAGGACCACTTGGCCCACCTAGTCTGCCCTTTTCCCTACCTAACAGATAAGCTGCAGATCCTAGTTAACCAACAGTCTACTTCCTCCTACCCCCCACTAGAATTGCCTTATGTCTATCTCGTGCATTCTTGAATTCCCTCACTATTTTTGACTCTACAGCTTCCTCAGGAAGGCTGATCCATGTATCCACAACCCTCTCTGTAAAGAAATACTTCCTCACATTACCTCTAAGCCATCCCCCTCTATCTTCATAGATGATGCCAGACTTGCAACCAGTTGCACAACCTGTAGTTTGTTTCAACATATTGGGTAGAAAGAGAATTGACAGATGTAATTTGTGATTAAGAGTGTGATACCAGCATGATAAAGATAATGAATGCATGAAGTTCCCCCAAATTACTCCATGGGGAAAGAGAAAGGGTAAATACTATACATTCTAATATAACAGAGAAGCACTTCATGAATTCCGACAAATGATAGCCCTCTCCAGCAATTAAAGGGGTGGATGGATAACATATTCACCTTCTTTGCTCATGATATATCTGCTTATCTGATCTGTGGGAGGGGGTAAACATACCCCATCCCCTCAAATTTATTTATTCATTAGATTTCATTCAGTGTAGCTCACTGAGACAAGTGTCTTTTTTTCAGGATCATTTTAGTAGGAGCCTACATGACTGCTAATGTATTGACTTGCAGTTTCCTGGGTTGTGTCTAAAAGTAGGCATTGTACTGTCTAGTGCACCTACCTGGTAAACAAAAACTAAATAAATAAAATATGCTGTAAATATAGTGGTTTCTCTATTCTGGCATTGGAAATCGCTAGGTTTGTAACCATTCCAAAGTTGTGCCACAATGGACCTTTTGTTCCCCAAGCATCAAAAGTCTTCTGTCACAACCTCCATTCTAGCCTGCCAGAAGTCAGCAGGGACGTCACTGTATGACATTTTCATGGTATGATAATAACCATAAAAGGTAACACTGAAGTCATGAGCAGTGCAGCAGATTGCAGTGCAGAACTGTAAACATATTGAAATGAGTTTGCATGAAAGGGACATTTGACACTCAAAAGTTGGGGGGGGGGATCTAGGGATGTTAGACTTGGCAGACCTTAAAACAGTCATATACCATGAATCATACTCATTGTGGTACGAAAAACCTATTTAAAAATTGTTGACCGAAAGATATTTATTGCCATGGTATGCTGTGAAACTGATACCCTACATTCTTGTGTGGTTCTCAGGTCTACTGCTCCTGGTTCTTCCCCTCCCCACCCACACACACACACACACACACACACACACACACACACACACACTTCACATGATGATGTTTTTTTTTTGGCTAACATTGTCCTCATTACTTGCCAGTCAAAGTCCCAGATAGTGTTTGTTGAGGTACCATGATTGGGTGATAACCACTGCAATTCTTTCCATGGGTACTATAGCATGAAACCATATCTCGCCCTGGTCTCGCTAATATTTTTTTCTCATACAAACCCATTTTCTTTTTATTTCAAATGGTCTAACAAGATGCCATCCCTGATATGACAGCACAACTATCCCCAGTGTATCAGATAAGTATTGTTTTATGCTTCACCATCCCTGTCTGACTTATTTTGTTCCTAATGAGTGACATACACTTTGTGACCCACCGCTCTTCCTATTTTCTAGGTAATTCTGGAAGTCACCTCGAGAGCCTAATCCTAAGCTCTCCAGGACCCAGGAAAGGCATCTCCTCTTTATTAAGTATGTTGTAAAGGTGCGTTCATGTTACACAGTGTCTGCTTTCACTATCTGAATCCTTGCACCTGACGTCCATGCCCAACATTTCCATTCAAATGTTTTTAATGCCAACACTGTCAACCTATCCCAAGTGTTGACATTCTCTTTTTGTTTAAATGGCCAACTGACCAAGCAGGCTGCTATCTGAAGAGTTTGAAAACTGCTGCCAAAGTACTGTGTTAATGTAACCAAAATTATTAACATAAGTTTGACTTTTGCAATAATTTATTTTTGCATTGTGATTGTGAAGTATTTGTGCTCAGTGTGTCCATGCTAAACTAAAAGTGTTGCTGAGTTCTCCACAGTTCTGTATCAAGAGCTATTGTACTTCACACTTCAGGTAGAAGTAGGATTCCATTGAAGATGATATTTTGCAACTCATTTCAGCTGTCCTGAGTAAATAAAAAGGGAATAACATTAGCATGCTGTCCATGATGTCAGCACCTTACTAGCTCCCTTTTCCCATGCTGACATCATAAATTCCCATCTTTTGTAGACACCAGGGAAAACTGTAATAATGATTGTCATGATATTTGGGTGGGTACATGGGAGGGGCACTGTTCACAAAGGAAAATATAATACAGACTGACATTACTGATAAAACGTTTAAATAAATAAATGGTATTTGGACTTGGGGGGAACAACTGGACACCAGGGAAAAGTGTAATAATGTTTCAAAAGCACAATAGCAGTGCTCAAGGAACAGTCAGCTTATAGCATAGAAATATGCTCAAACCTTTATTTCAAGTCCACGGTGCATACAATTTCAGTCAGATAACAATGAACAATGCCCCTTTAAAGGAGTATATCAGCCATGTTGGCTCTGACCAGAGTTTGTTTTGTTGGACTTGCTTTTGAAACTGATTATTTTAACCTTTATGTAGAAACCTGTTTATTAGGTCATTAGAATACACAATGGGCATTGGTTTATCTTATTCTTTCACATGTGACAGAGGGTGTCACATATATGGCACACAGTGCTCTCACACCCCTTTTACTTTAGCATTTTGATCCATTATTGCAGATTTCTAATGCGTCCAAGCTGTGCATTGGCAAAAAGAAAGAACAAACATATCTACCTGACAGCAGCCAAGTAATGTTTACAAAACAAAATAGGTCTATATAAAAGTACTAAAAAAAAAAAAAAAAAAAACAGGATACATTATTAAATGATTATTGTACATTGCCTTCATTTTCTACTCCTGGCTAGATTTCTGCTGATAGCTGTTGTTTGTTTGCTAACTATATCATTGGGAATGAAATGCTTTGTCAGAAGACCTAAAATCATAATCATATTAAAGAACCCCTGGTGGCACTGAGAAAACTTTAAAAAATGTAATACAGTAGTTAAAACACAAATCAGTTCATTTTTCATGCATATTCTAGATTCCTCTATCTGTCTTTCATATTTATCCTTTATTTGCATGAAAACAAGATCTTTATCTGTTATAGTTCATCAGCTCCGGCAGCTTGCCAGCACCTAAAGCCATAATCAATTGGCACTGAAGCTAAGGGACAGCTTAAGTTTTAAAATAATTCATATTAAATGACTTTTTCCCTGCAATACATGATTAATGTTTATGAATAGCTTAGGATGGCAATGCAAAGGAGCAGTAAAAGTTGTTTTAAAGAAAGAGATAGGCACATTTTTAGATAATCGAAATACCAAAGTTTTGTTAGTCATTTCTCTCACTTGTGAAGAATTTGGAGAGATTGACTGCTGTAGCAGAAGGAAGTGAGCCTTGATGACTCTGTGCTCTTCTCCTGCCCCCTCCCCAGTTTCATGTTTCCAATGATCTTATACATTTGCTACCTGCCACTCAACAATCTATTTGATGAGTTGAATCTGAGAATAACCATCTGCTCTGACAGAGAGCTTATCTACCACCCACAACACTTACAGCTCTGTAACACAACCTAACTGGGTACATTCACCAACAAACAGGTAATGGAGGTACGTGGAAAGGACAACCTTGCTCCTAGGGCTGTAGCAGTAATTGCTCCTTACTAAACTAGCAGCCCACTACCAAATCAAAGGCTGTTGACCCCCCCCACCAAGCTACTCATCCCACTTCTCTATCAGGTCAGCAACTCCCCAACTAGATGCTTATCCCACCACCACATGATCCTTACTCCCCCTAGCTAGCCATCTCATTTGCCCCCCTTCTTAATGTCAAAGGCAAGACAAGGCAAGGCAAGTTTATTTGTTAGGCACCAATTTTTTTAATTTTTTATTTTAGTCTCTGGTAACTGGGTAAGGCCCACGAGTCACAAGTGCCTGTTTTCAGGGGCAACCTGGGAGCACTAGGCAGTTATGTGACTTGCTCAGAGTCCCACAGTATGCAAGTGAATGTTGTGAGAATCAAACTCAGGTCTGGTCTGCTGGATGTATCAAGCTCATTCACACCTCATTCTTCTAACCTCTAAGCTATATTGCCAGCCCAACTGTTAAGGACCACCAATCCCAGATGACCCTGGATGACATATAATAGAACAAATTATGAAAGTCAGGAAATCTAACAGCCATAAAAAATTATATCAAATCATTATTCGAACTATACTCTGGTGGGTTATCTATTCAATCAGAACAAAAAGCTAGATTAAAAAGGTATGTTATTAACAAAACCTTAAAAATGTTAACTTACTGGGCTCTTCAAATGTCAAGGGAACAGAATTCCACATAATTGCTGGCTGGCAGTATAGCCTAGAGGTTAGAGTAATGATCTGTGAAAGATCTTGGTAAATCCAGCAGTCCTGGGTTTGATTCTCCTACCCTCCACTTGCATATTGTGTGACTCTGAGCAAGTCACTTAACCTTCCCAGTGCTTACAGGTCACCCCTGAAAACAGGCACTTGTGCCTAGTGGGCCTTACCCAGTTACCAAAGACTATAAGTGGGGTAGCAACCCCAAAGGCCTGATTCATACAGGATTTTAGTGGACAGCATGGAACAATGAAAAGGCCTGAATTAGAAGAAGGATGGAGCAGATAGGAATGCATTTGGATAAAAGGTTCCTCAAGTAATGAGAGCCCAAATTGTGCAGGGCTTTGTATGTCAACAAACAGCACATGAAGTCAGTATGCTGCCACATAAGCAGCCAGTGCAGTTCACACAGCACCAGTGTGATATGCCGATGCTGTATGGTCCCAGCAATCAACTGGGCTGCTGCGTTCTGCTCTAACAGTAGACATACCACCCTTGAAAATAACTCTAGGCATAAAGCATTGCAGTAATCCAGTCTTGAGGTAACAAATGCATGGACCAAAGTCACTAAGTCGGTGGGCTCCAGATAGGTTTCTGGGTGATATTACACAGATGGAAAATGCTGTTGTGAACCACCAAAGACAACTGATGTTCCAGTGTCAGTCTGCAATCTCCAATGACACCCAGATTATTCACCCTATCCACAGCTCATAGTATAGTTCTATTTAAAGATGGCAGAAGTAGAACTGAGTGAAAACTGTGAATTCTGCTTACACAACACTTTTGTGAAATTTCGTAAATGTCACGAAAATTTCCAAACTTCAACCTTTGGCGAACCTCAGAACTATCATTCCACAATTCATGTGTATTATTTAGCACTTCAGCCCAAAAGATCACACACTTCCTCTGCTGATCCCCTACCTAGTTTCAGACTCACAACAAACAGACTTGTGACATTAAAAAACAATTTATATGTGCCCTGCGTCTGTGCTGGTTTCCTCACCCAGTATACTTGCAGTGTTGGCATAAGCTCTGCAGAGCCTGCACTGATGTGGTAAACTGTTTTGGAAAAGGAAATGGACTGTTGTTAATGAGAAAGGAGAGGGGAAAAGGGGGGCTTTGTGTCATGCAGCACCCCACCCAACCCTCTTCCCTCTCCTTTTTCATATTGTGACTTGGTGTATAATTGCCATTTACAATTCTGCTAATTTGAGAGAATCTGTAACCGTAAGAGTATGATTCTGAATTTTTGTTAAGACAAGAGAACTGCACACTTATTTTCAATTGGTTTGAATGTAAATGGAATTTTTATTCACATGTCATTTTGAGGTATTTTGATTGTGAAAATGATTTCCTGTCATTACACAAGTGGTTAAGAATTTCTGAAGAGCACCAGGGAGCAAATCCTGAAAAAACTTTTGGCTGATCACAGTATAGTATTGGGACCTAGACTCGACATGGATATTTATCCTTATGTACTTGCAAAGACAATACATGTGTGCACTTTTCTGGTTTGGTATTAGTGTCCCTTCCCCCATCCTATTGTGACCTTTTATATCATTGCCCTTTAAAAGTCTTTTAATTTAAGAAGAACCTGTAAGAGTGTAATATTGAAATTTTGTTCAGATAGGTAGACATTGATTACCTGTGCACTTATTTCAAATTGGTTTGAATGTAACCTAGCATTTTCAATTACAGGTCATTTTGAAGCATCTTGGACTATGAAAGCACATTCTTGTCACTAGACAAGCTGTTAAGAGTCTCTGCAGATCATCAGGGAATAAATCCTTAAGAATCTGTGGTTGATCACAGAACTGGTCCTTGGACTTGCTATGGACATTTTTCCTTTATGTATGAGTTACGTGTATGGACAAGAAATGATTGCACGTCTCTGAACACAGAATTATTTCCAGATCTGTCATGCGGCTTCCTTTTTTGTATTCTGTGTCTGCACCACTTAATGGTTTTAGTTTCTTACCTAGGCACATGTGTCTGTGATTTTATTTAATTTATTTTTTTCTTCTTGTATTTCTGCACCTCAGGGCTGACAACTGCCTCTTATAGGGCTTGTCATCTAAGCCTGGTCATCTTAATCAGGCCCAACCCCAGTAGTTCTCCTAGAGATTACCCCACATGACAGGGCCAGAGAGAGGAGTGCTGGCTCCCCCCCCCCGAGCACAAGCCAGATGCCTGGGTGAGACACAATCAGGGCATAGCCAGGCCATCACAAAGCTGCCAGTCCACTTGCATTTCCTGTTTTTCTCCCTACCTCCCCCTATGGCATGAATGTGCCTGTGTGGAGGCACACACACACCATGTTCCCATGCTAAATGCCTACCTAACTCCAGTGCTGCCCTCCATTGGGGGCAGTCAAGGGGCAGGATGACAATCCTCCTCTGCCCAGGAGAGGCGAGCAGTCCATCAGATGCTCAATCCTCTCCCTCCCCCAACTGCTGACCCCGGCAACCTGAGGTCACTTCCGACACTGGGTTGCCATTGTGGCATAAGGTATGGTGTCCAGCACCTCAACTCTCAGAGCCACCGGGCCCCTGTGATTTTATTTTAATTAATTACTTAATGAGGAGGTGTTAAATATGCATGTTCACACAGTGTCTCCACTTCCTGTCCAAGCATTACTGGCAAAGCACTGGGTAGTGGTCCCTAAGGTCTGTTTTATTAGCTCTGACTCTGGTTTTAGCTTATTTCATATAAAGCATTAGTGTGAAGCATATCATGTGTGTTTGGACAGTGCTTTCATGCAGTACTGGAGTGCAGCGGTTCTGGAATTCATTTCATGTGTAAGGGTAGCCACACCTTTTCTGTTGCACCCCTCAGCTCAATACTGACGTGCAACTGTTTTTTGTGGAATTGCATTGAACTGATTAGTTATCCTGTCAAAGAAAGTGCAAGAATCAAACCCGGGTCACAATAAAGAGACAATGTATGTCAGTGAGAGGTACTGAGAGAGCTGCCTGGTACCGGGAACATCAAGGTTTGGAAAGGTTACAATGAGGGAATGCGCTCCTCTTTCATGGAGTGCAGCAGTTCTGGGATTCATTTCATGTGTTGGGTTAGACACCCCTTTTCTGTTGCACCCCTCTGGTCAATACTGATGCTGGTCAATACTGATGAGCAACTGTTTTTTGTGGAACTGCATTGAACAATTAGTTAGCCTATCAATGAAAACACAAGGATTGAACCCGGGTCGCAATGCAAAGACAATGTACGTCAGTAAGGGGTACAGAGAGAGGTCAACTGTGCCAGGTACTGGAAACGGTGGAGTTTGGAAGGTTACACTGAGGGAATACTCTCCTCTTCTCGATTCTGCAGGCAGAATGCTAACAGTATGAACCAGTTGACCTCTGCCAGGAACAGGTTTCAAGTGACCCTGAAAGTGTTTGGTATGGGGGACAGTGCTGTTTGGGGAGGGGACAGTGAGGGACAGCTTTTCTCTTATAAGTACACTAGGGACAAGAGACAAAGGTCCTATCTCCAAGAAGTGGATGGAGAGAGAAAACTGCTGTGCAATAACTATAAAGGAGGTGTGCTTTCCTTTTACCCGGGTTGGACTTCAAACCCTAAAATTATGGGTCAGAAAAGGAAGTTCCAATTGAGCATAAAAGTGTCAGGTACCAGCAATACTGGAATGGACTTGGATAGTAGAGGAGAGCTCACTTCTAGTGGATCACCAATTTCAATTGCCAGCAGCATGGGTCAGACTGAACAATCTACATCTGTAAGAGGTACCCAGATAAACTGAACATTTCTGGTACCAGGACAACAGAGTTTGGGATGGGTACAGTGAGGTGTTCACCTCTTGCGGATCCCTGAGTTTGATTACCAACGGTATGGTTTGACCAATCTACCTCAGTAAGCGGCACAGTGAGAGACTGAAAGTGTCTGGTATTGGGGATACTAGACATTGGGATGGCAACAATGGAGTGCACACCCATACACTTCTTGTGGATCACTGTGTTTGATTGCAGCAGTATGGATCCACTGATCTACCTCAGTAAGTGGGACTGGGAGAGACTGAAAGTGCCTGGTACCCAGGACACTACAGTTTGGGATGAGGACAGTAGGGAGCTCTCCTCTTGTGAATCCTTAAGTTAGACTGCCAGCTGAATGGATCGACCAATCTACCTCAATAAGTGGTACCAGGAGAAACTGAAAATGTCTGGTAACAGGGACAGTGGGGGGTGGAATGGGGACAATGAGGGAGAGCAGCCCACTTGTGGATACCTGGGTAAGAACAGAAATGGTATGGATCAGATGAACTGTATCAGTAAGAGGCTCTGAGTGAACCTGAAAGTGTACTGGGTGGGAGGATCAATGTAAGGACATTCCTGTCTCCTTTAATCGATAACATTCATACATTCATTCTGCAGTTTAGTGACTCACTAAACTTTGGAATGAATGTATGAACTGTGGCTTAATGTATTAAACTGTGGACAGAAATACCTGAGAACTGATCACTGACTGTGATTAGGACTATAGAATTTCTTTCTGCAGTTTAATACATTAATCCATGGTTCATATATTCATTCCACCATTCTAAATTGAAATTTCTGTGAAAGTTGCCAAAGTACACTCCAAAATTATGTGGAAGTGAAATTCCGACATTCGTAGAAATTCAACTGATGGAATTTTATTTTCTCACAGTCCTAGATAGAAGGGCCCTGTTACTATTCATTGCCACTCCTTTACCTCATTTCATCAGTACCACCACTGTCTTCAATGGGTTGAATCTGAGCCAGACTGAGGAATTTCAGTCAGGCACTCATCTAACAATGATGCAGAATTCATCATGTCAGGAACAAAGAACAAGTATATTGGGGTATAATCTGCATAACAGTGAAAACCCACACCATACCACCTAATGATCTCCCCCAATGTCAGCATTTACATGGCAACCAACATGGGGGCCAGGACTGACTCCAGAGGCAATGCCATACAAACTGCAGCAGCCTCAGAAATGTTACCTCCCAATGCCACCTGCTGCGCCCTACTAAACAAATAGGACTCAAACCACCTACATAATGCCCCAATCAAACCAACAGCACATTATGGTCTTTTGTATCAAATGCCAACGAAAGATCCTGCAGAACCAAGACTGAACATCATCTGCTGTCTCTCACCAGGAGGAGATCATTACACATCTTGAGGAGTGCTGACTCAGTGCTATGTCTAGGTCAGACTCCAGCCTGGAGGGGCTTATAGCTATCATACAATTCCAAGTGGCTCTGAGGCAGAACTGCTACCACCTTTTCAATGGTCTGTTCTTAAAAGGGATGGTTTGAAACTGGACTGCAGTTTGCTAGATCTTTGAGGTCCAAGGATGGCTTTTTAAGGAGGGGTCTCATCATGACCCGCTTCAGTTTGGTGGGGAAAACACCCTCCCACAGGGAACACCTGATATTCTCAGTAATAGATTGAACCAGGACCTCCAGCAACCAAATCAAAATCTGGTAGTTCCAGGATCTAGCATACAGTGAGTAGGGCACAACCTTAAAACCATTCAGAAGACCTCATTAGATGAAACTGAGCCAAACTCCCCCCTGGGCAGCAGAGAGCATCTGCCCTTCACTGATTCACTACTACTGGCACATAATAGACTATTTGAAGGGGATTCCTGTCTTGAAGGAGGATACCTTTTAAAGGAATAATCAATTAAACTGATTACATTTTTCTGCTGAAAATACTATCCTCTGTTAAAGATAGGGTGGATTTAGCTATCTATCAACAGAGCTGAAGAGCTGAACTGGTCAGTTTTTGCTTTAAGTGACCACCCCTGCTAGGAAAGCAGTCTTTATCAGGGTGATCACCTGCTGGAACTAACTGTAGTGAGGTTTCAGTATCAGTCTATGGTCCTTTGACCCAGACCTTTGCCAAGAATGCTTTAACCTTTGTCCCTTAGTCTTCAACCACCTAAGGTCATCATCAAGCCATGATGACCTATGGCAGGAAATCAATGGAGGAATATGAGATGGTGCCAAGGAGCCAAAAACCACAATAAGGGCCTTATAATAGCCCTCCACAGCACTCAATGCACCCCCAACACAAGCTGTCCCCATGCCCAAAATGTCCAGTACTGCCAGAAGGTTATTCAGTTCCAGATTTCTAACAGGGCAGTATCTGACCATCTCCAAAGGGGTAGATTATCAGTTGGCAGTTTCTACAAAGGAGCTGCACAGCATGATAACTACTAATGTTAAGATGGAATGCAAAAAAACAGATCCAAGGCATTTCCTTTTTGATGTATCCTGGTGGAAATAGCCTCTAGTAGAAGGATGGTACACAAAAATGATCTTACAACACCTACCCAGGTCTCCCCTAACAACCATGCATTCAAACAAACTGGTTTTCACCATGAACTATGCTGCCCAATCCCATAATAGATGTAAAATAGATTGACACCTCACTACCCCTACAGCCCCACCTTGGGCAATGTACCATGGAAAAACTTGATGGGATAAATGACTACAGCACACCCGTAGTCATCACACAACCAGGTCTCCATGATACATACCAGGTCCACTGAAGAACCCGAAATAAATTCCTCCATTATTGCATATTTTTTCCTCAGGGACTTGGTGTTACAAAGAACTGCCCAAAGGGGAGAAGCAGGGTCAACTATCCCAATAGCTACTGGCCCTGAATCTACTGTATCAGAGCCACCCTTGGGGTGGACACCAGACAAGGAGGAATTTTAGCCTGGCTCCATCTCTGCCCAGGGTGGATTCTAATACTAGCACACCCACGCACTCAAGTGCACAATCTCCCATTACAGCCTCCCTTGGCCTGGTCTGTTAGTTTAATGTGGAGTGGCAAGAGTCACATTAAAATGCTGTGCCACGCACAACCTAAGCTGATGGACTGGGTTAAGGGAAAAGTAGTGGAGGTGATATTATAAGAGCAGTATCTTTTCAACCTAAGTGTGCTGAGAACCATTAAGTAAAGAGGAGAGCAGAGTGGATACTTTCCCAGCTCTCTAGACAATTAATGAATGGAATACTCCTATGCTTATAGAGCAGGACATCCCAAGCTTTCACCTGGACCACTGCTGATGCACTTGACCTCTCTTTCATCAAAGCTAACTGCTATAAATACAGGGGTGTGAGCCAGGATGCAATGCAATAGTGCTGCAGTATATCACAAAATGCTGCAGTATACTGAAGAGAACAGTGTAACTCATTGCCAATTAAGCCCTTTTTAGTGATATGTCACTTATTGCAAGTTACTGCATTGCATTGTGGCTGGCTCTGCTGTAGGTATCCAGAATTTTGGACAAGATGCTATTTGAAATAATTAAGTCGGCAATTCAGTGCCTGTAACAGCATGAATGTCACCATCTTGATGGATCTTGACCCCAGGAGCAGCCTTGCTTTAAGAATTGCTAGCAAAAGTCAGTAAAGTGGGATTGTAGTGTACCACATTGTATTTTTCCCCAAATCTAAGTATTGATCTTGCTTGATCTCAGGAAATGTCCATAATCTGTGGTGATGGAGATCGGTACTGCATTCCATGGGGCAGTATTGATCATTTGACCTAGCCCACTTATCTTTCTCTGGATGGAGGCACCACACTATTTTCTACTCTTTTATGAAATGTTGGAGTCCAACAATCCCAGACCTCTCAACCTAGTTTTTAACCCCTACGGGTGAAAGGCAGTGGTGATAACCATGTGTAACATCCACCGTCTACATGGTAACCTGATTACACATTTATGTATCATGCACTACAAAGTCATTTATATTCCTTGAGGGGATATAATACCTTTAAATAACTAGTAGTGCCATGGCTGGCCTGTCAGTGGAGTGGTATTGCTACCACTGGTGATGGCATGGCTCAAATTCAGGAATGAGCCCATGTTATCGGGGCTGGGGTAGAGGACTAGCATCCCAGTAGGTGGTATCCTTCTCCAGAGTGTGAGGGTACTATCTTCCACCACAATACTGTCACCTGGGTGACCACAGGTAGCAGTGTAGCTGGAGAACTGAAGAGGAGATGGCCTCACCATGCTTAGTGTGAGTACAGCTCATTGATGTCCATGCAGCAGAGTACAATGGGGTACCAGAGTAACAGGAAAAAAGGTCCCTTTCTCTGTAGATAAAAGACTCCAGTAAATCTGGGGCTGGGCCTTGCCCACCAAAGTGTGATTCCGGATGAAGCAAAGTAAGTTTGGGGTACATCCCAGTACTCCATCTCCACCTGTGGGGCAAGATGCAGCAGAATGTAAGAAGATGACAATCTGATGAGGTCAGGGTAGAAAGTAAAACAAAAAAAAGAGCTTGCAATGTCAAAAGCAGCAAACAATAAACAGGATTAATTTTTAAAAGTAGTAAGCTGTTACTTTATAGATCTAAAGAAAGGAAGATTTTTTGGTAATTAGAGTGTTTTCTACCTAATAGTACAGTATGTAACCCCCCTCCTAAAAAGGGGCTTGCCTTTGGCTCTCTCCAGAGCACTGCTGCTGCCTTCCCCTGAACAGCTCCTTCACCCTGCTCCTCATCCAGACTGCAGCTGTGGGACCCGGGGCTGGACGGGACACTGTCATCTGTTCTGTGGGCTTGTTCAGTGTCCTTGTCACAGTGATCTGTACACTGCCATGACTGCCTACATGTTCAGGGAGCCCACCGCAAGAAGGTTGCTCAGTTTTAAGCAGCTCTCAAAGCTGCACAATGTGTAAAACCACTAAATTTGTACATTTTGTCTCAGGAAACTGATATTAATTTTGAGACTAGTTCAGCTCTGTAACATAGCTCTAACTTGCCAGGTGGCTCAGGACTTGTTTACATGCTTTTCTCCTGGAACTGACAGCCAATGAGAGCCAGGGGTTTAGTATAATGAATAATGCATGAGATGCTAGCCACTAATACTTAATACCTGGATTTCTGCACTTGGGAAAGAAGTGCAAATAGAGCAGATTTGTCTGAAACAAAACCTCTGAGGAGAGGAGAGGAGAGAGAGAGAGAGGAGAGGAGAGAGAGAGCATTTGTGAATAGCTCACTTGCTATTTTCTGTCTGACTAAAAGGTTTCTCCAAAACAGACTTGAAACCCCTGAAAAAGGGAACTGTTGCAGCTAGATTGCCAAGCGTGGGCTGTAGTGCCGAATTAGAGAAGGGGTTTCCTTGAAAGCTGGTCTGCCCCTGGAGAGGTGGTGAGCAACCACCTTCTGCTGCTGTTAGGATTTTATCCTGAAAGAGGATTAAACCTGCTGAGGTCCCAAAGTGACTGCCCACCTGTTAGGGCAGATGAAGGCAAGTCTCCATGTGGACTGAATAGGATCATCATCATCTGGATCATCATGGCCCCTACCCCTTCCCACTGGAAGTGTGTTGAGTCTGCCGCACCTATAAGTAGCTTACAGAACCGAGCTCCCATCATCCAAAGTCATCACAGCCTACATCATTTGCTACCAGGAGCACATTGGGTTCACCTACAATAAAGACCATCCTGCCATCATCTCCCTAAGCAGGGGAAATGTCCCAATGGAAACCGCACCATCCTGTCATCTAAAGGTCATGAGTACTGTGTTTTACCCTCAGAACTTATCATTCCTATTGTCTTGCTACTAGATACATTCTTGGCATTCCAGAGAGGCCTTCAAATTAAATCCACATCTACAGCTTACAGCCTGGAACAACTGTTTTACTGTCCATCCAGCTGTGTAATTTGCTAGTCAGCAGCTGCAGTCAACAACTGAATTTACATGGTATCACACCAAGGTCCAAGTGTCACAGGTCTGCAATTCTGCTTCTGTTTCACACTCAAACTGCAATTGGGAGCTCCCAGAGAGACTGTGGGGTTAACTGGTATACCGGTGGGGGGAGAGGCTCTGAGACACGCCTTATAGTGAGAGTGAATGCAAGCTGCTGTCTTTGCTTATTTTTACCTTGCTTTCCTCATCCCCTACCTTGTTCTCCAACCCCAGAATAAACATATTGGTTATTTATTTGCAACCGCTAACATATTTTACCATTATTGTCTTGTTTATTGGCATGCTTAGAATGATAAGTGGGAAGGGGATTGTGTTATTGTGTTCACTGTCACAGAGGGTGAGGATTGTATGTATTACCTGTGAGAAAACACCCTGGCAGAACTCTGTCATATGGATCCACACAGTTCAGGACACCATGCCACTTTCCAAGCCCATTTCTAATCTCAAACCCAGGCGACATTCACCTGAAGGCATAACAGACTTTGCCCCGTACTATCTTCAGGCTTAGTCAGCAGACCTTGTGGGTGGGGATAGTTACATTAGGTGTGCTATGAAGAGCTGTGGCCTGATTTTCAAATGTTTGAAAATTGCATACATGCAGCAGAAATAGTTGAACAACAGAGGACCCACTGCACACCCCAATTCCTGCCTCATGCACATGATTTTTAAAATGGGTGCCATGTTATGTCCCTTTGCACCATTTATAACAGGTTGTAGCATCATTTTTTGTACACATGCTACTCCTGGTATGACTAGGCATAGCATGTGTGCAGAAAGAAAAATTGATGCCCACTGAAGAAATTGTTGAAACTAGCAGTTTCTCTGCATGTCACTGATATGGGTCTTTTTTTCCCCACACTGAGAATTTGCACATGCTACTTAATCTCTGGTCCCATTTTGAGCTACCAAAAATCAAGTTCCTGTTCTTTACCTGGAGGCAGACACATTTAGTGTGTACTCCATTTCATACCTCATCAGTACAATGACTAAACTCACTGTGGCATCACAAATGACCACTCTGGGAAAAGGTGAGTGGCTATTCCTGGCCCACTGTGATGTTAGAAATGAACAAAGTCCCAATGATAATGAGGTATGAAGGGGAAAAGAACTAGTTATGTCAGCCTCTAGGTAGAGAGTTGTTCTACACATCACACCTAGTACTGCCAGGTAGGAAAGAGTACTAGCAAAAGGAAAAAAGAAAAAGTACTTCAGATGCAAAAAATAAGAGTAAACATCTTTTAAAAAATTATGATAATGTTAGGCTGTGTACCAGCTCTCTGAACTATGCATGCACCTTTACAAATCTAAGTAAATTCAGTGATTGTTTAGATTACAGTGAAAATATGTTGTACTGAAGAAATACTACTCATGTAATGTGAACTAATGGAAATATTAGTTGATATAACTTTAATGAATGATATGTATGTTTCAGAGCAAATACTGGTGAGACAGGCAGAATGTCAGACTCATGACATGATTCATTTCTTTAAGTACTGCTGTCACATTACAATTGATGTACATGTATGTCAGACACTAGAGGTTACAAAATCTCCCTGTGCCTCTTTTGGACTCCCATGGACAGGGGATGTTTGCTTCATTAGAACTACACTGGTGTGCAAAATTTTAAATAACAGAAAATAAATGTATAAATGTAAGTTACTTATAAAGTCAGAAGAAGAAGAACTACCCTGAGATGACAGCAATAAGGCATACCACTACCATATAGGTGACTTGTGCATTTTCTTTCTGATTTCAAATACTGAAGTGATGAAGTCTACACTGACCAGGGTAGGGAATGACTTAGTTTATGAGTGAGTAGAAAAACTGTATTATACTGTCTTACCATCTGTTATTAATTTAAAAATAAAGTTTTAAACACTATTTCTTTTCTGGCTCTGCATTCAGAATTCATTTCAGTTCATCATTGTAAAATAAAATATAGTTTTTTGCTACTTTTCAAGCTAGCCTGATAAAGTTACTTATTTTTTAAGTTTCTGTGGCTGTTTCTTTAAAATATGCCCTTCAATGGCAAAACCAGAGTGTGGAGTTCAAATGGACAGAGTAGGACTTCTCCTATGAGACAAATAGCCAGAGCAGGTAAAATGGACAAGTAAGATAAACAAGACATTATGTTCATAAAAGAGATGCTCAAATCAATTAAAACTGACATAACCAAACTCAAAAAATAGGCTGACAATGATAACAGGAAAGCCACTGAATCATCAGAGAGAATGGATGCATCTAGAGCGAGAGACACTTTAATTGAAGAGTCTGTCACTAAAGTTAAAGATGTTAGCGAGAATAATGCTGGTGCCATTAACAAACTATCATAAAAAGTCAACAATTTGGAAAACTGAACTAGGAGAAACAATATCAGATTAGTTGGAGTTCCAAAAGATTTAGAGTGCAAAGACATGATTGGATTTTTACAATTATTTGTACCAGCTTTGTTTAACTTTCAGTGGCCATGGCCTTTAGAAACTGAAAGGGTGCCTAGAGCTTTGAGAGCTAAACCCCAAAACAATCAGAGACTCCAGACCATTATTATCAAAGTTCTGTAGTGTAATATTAAAGAAGGAATCTTATCTATGGCTAGATAAAGGAAAATGTTGTTTTGGAGGAAGGACAAAATTTACATTTTACAAGACATCTCATCTAACACCATGGAAAAAAAAGGAAGGCAGTCTTTGTAATAAGGAGTATACTCCAGAAGCTAAATGTACAATATTATATTAAATATCCCACTGTTCATATTGTGTCAAGGGCTGGAGGGGTACCTGCTTTACATTCCTTACCAGAAGTTTGGAATTTTGCTAACAAAATTGTGATCAGAGGTTGTTAATTCTCAGAAGGTCAGCTTCAAAAGCTTTAGATAATTGGATTCCCAAGCAAGCACAAGCTCAACTTCACACTGTCAAGAAAGTCGGCCACCTTGAGACAATGATCATGACATTCAGCTGCAAATCAAAGTGGTGATCCCTTAAATAATGCAGACCACAAACAAATTATTCCTTGAACATACAGTAAATTTAGTGCCAAACCTCCTCCTTCCTGTAATGAATAAGCCAACACACTGCCTAAATCTATGTCCTGGTCCTCCAAACTCAACCATTTTTCAAAAATGGGAACAGGTTGCAAGATGCTGCTAACAAACTCTGCAGAGGGAATACCGTTCCCATATGCTATTTCAATGATGTGATAACAGCAGATGCTGTGAAAAACACACCCAACAACCCAACCCAACTAAAAACTGTGGAGAATCCTATGGCAGATATGTTCTCAGCACCCTCCTTTCCAATGGTGAAAGACTGTGACACCTACCAATCAAATCTGAATGGGTAGACAGAGGTGGTTTTTTTTTTTCAAATCTATTGCACTGCACTTTTTGTAACCTTATGATTGCAGGATGCTTTATACAGGATTTATCTTTAGTTTGTAAATGCTGATCTCATCCAAACCTGGAAACAGCTGGAGATCAATCCAGGGATCACTTTTGCTTTGCATACTAGATACTCATGACTGTTCAGCAGTGTTGTTAGAAACTCACAGCTTGTCAAGTAAATAGTCTTTTTATAAATTCTTCTGTCATGTACTTACCTATGCAGCTACATTTCCAGTAAGTACACAATACTAAATGGGGTGGCAGCCCATTTACCAGGTTGATGTTACTGACCTCCACAAGAGACTTGCATATGGGGTGAGGCAGCAACTGTGTTTTTAGTTATTTGTTTCATTATACCCTATTTTTTTAGCTCTCAGTGCTGCAAGACAATGAGTGAAACGTGGTGTTGAAAATGCAGGGGGTGATTTAAGAATGCACTGGAGAGACATAAGACAATTCTAGTGGGGTGTAAGAGGAAGTAGGCTGTTGGTTAACTAGGATCTGCAGCCTATCCAATAGGTAGGGAAATGGCAGACTGGGTGGGCCAAGTGGGCCTTATCTGCCGTTAAAGTCAATTGTTTCTATATTTCTTCTCTTCAAAGATAACAATATAATTGGATGTAGTGGCATGGTATTGCAGTCACAGCAGATATGGTGTCAGCCTATTAGGCTGTCTTATAAAATGGGCTGTCTAGCACTGCAGATCTTGGATGTCTGTTTTTTGACCCTCAGGGAGCTGGGGGACACTTGGCAACCATTCTGAATACTGGACCCTGAAAATATAATTTTCAAGAGCAAACACTGATCAAGAGAAGCACAAAGTAGCCACTGCAAATAATCTTATCTAGACTTACTTTGGTTAATAAGAGATCATGTTTGTTCATTCTGTGGCAGATATTTAAAAATGTGCAAGTTCCCTTGGGCACTTGCTGTTCCTTCCTTCTTCACTCCTACTCTTCCAGGGGATGGGAGACAATTCTTGATTATGGTTTCTTCCTTTCTTTTGAGCACATGGCAAAGTTGGATATGTTTATATATTTGTCATAACACCTATAAATACTGTATTTCATTGTTCAAGTCCCTGTGATTTGAGCTTTCTATCTTCTTAGTTTACAAGGCTTAACAAGTTCAAGCTATTAAACTGTTCAATTTACTTAGGATCCTGACAAAGGTCATTTAATTTTAAAATTCTTGGTTGCTAAATTAGTGTCAGTTGTTCACTCTTAGTTGCCTAGAGGTGTGTTGTATCATGTTAGGTTTGTTATCTCAGTGGGTTCTTTAGATGTCTCCTTGTGTATTTTATTAAGTGATTTTAGTTACATTTTGTTCTAGTTTCTTAGTGAAGTGTAACTTTCTTATTTTTCTAGATTCTTATCAGTGTTATCTAGTATTACAGTTCAGAACTTTGATTATTATTTTATCAGTTAGTGTTTTCCTAGTTAGATCAGGACCCCGATTCACAAAAAAAATCACAAATCTCAACGCAGAAGTTTGCACTGTGATTTGTGCTTGCCCAGTCTTAAAATGTGCTATTCAAAGTTGGATAGCACACCAGGCTATCTGACTGTGAATAGGGCATGGTCACATTAGCGGTAACCCCATTACCACCAGTATCACCCTAATAGCACTGCCCGACCTGCAGCCAAGTTATTGGCCCTGCAATGGATAGTGTTGGTGGGCTATTTCTGATTCGCTAATGCACCTAGACAAATGAGGCCATTGGGCTGTCAAGGCACTAGGTAGCCATTTGCATGCCCATTTGCATAGGCTGCATGTGGCTTAGTGTAGCCTCCCCAGCCCCTGCCTGAGATGCAGCCATAGTCCCTTGTGGCTAGTGATCCCTCCCTCTGCCAATTACCAATTGCCAACCTGAGAAAACAAAACTGTCTTCCTGGTATCTAGTGGCCCCTTCCCCAACCAATTGTTGATCACTGGCTTGAGAACACAAAGCTATCTCCCTGATAGCTAATGGTCTCTCACCCCCACCGATCACCAATTGCCATCCCGAGAAAAAAAATCTTCCTGATGGTTAGTGGCACTCCCACCACAGTTCACCAATTGCCAGCCTGAGGAAAAAATGTCTGTCTCCCTGGTAGCTAGTGCTCCCCCTGCTACCGTTCACCAATCACTGGCTCAAGAAAACAAAGTCTGTCTCCCTGGTGGCTAGTGGTCCCTCCCCCCACCCAATCCCCTGTATATCAATAGCAATCTTCATCCCCTTGTGGTCTAGTGGAACCCCTCCCTATCTATGATCCTCAGTGAAAAAAATAATATCCCATGCCTGGTGTTCTAGTGGACCCCTTCTTATCATTGATCCTCAGTCAAATAGGGATGGAGATTTCTATTCATAAACAGGGGATCAGGTTGGAGGGGGACCGCTATCCAACATTTTTCCTTGGGATGGCAATTGGTGAATGGTGGGGGGGGCACTAGATACCAGGGATAGCCTTTTGGTGGTGTTGGGCCAGTGATTGGGGGATGCCACCCCAGTACCTCCACCAATCAAAAGGGTTGCACAGGTTTACAGTAAGGTCTCAGTTGGTGGTAGTTGCTCTGTGCAAGTGGGCCCTGTAAAGGTCCTTGTATGGCGTAATTGCTTTGTGAATCAGACAGTTCTAATATTAACATACCCTCCCCTCATTTGCACTGCAGCACCCACCACACTTTGCCATGGAGGAAACTTGGTTTGAGTGGACAAACTGGGCTTTTGTTGAATACCAACTTGAAGCAAAACCCAGTTTTTACTGTTACCTGACTCCTGAAAATGAGTAATATAAAGATAGTTACATGGAATATACAATGACTTGGTGCTCCAATTAAAAGAAAAAGAGTTCTTAATCATCTAAAAAAAATAGATACAGCAATGCTACAAGAGACACTTTTAGTCCCATTAGAGGCAGGTAAATTAATAAGGAAATTGGCTGCAAGGGTTGAACATTGCTGTTACTCTACAAAATGGAGGGTGGCAATTTTCATTAAAAAGTGCATAAATGTCATCAAGAATAAGCATACTGTATATTGGACAACAAGGGTAGATTTCAGATTCTATCTGGAACTCTTTATGGTAAAATGGTAGCTTTTTGTAACAAATATGCCCTTACATATAGACCAGCCATTTTCATTAATAAAATACTATTTGAAATTGGCTCAGTAAAAGATTATGAAGTCATTTGGGGGGGGGGGGAGTACAATGAGGTTATGAACCCATTATTGGACAAATCTAATATTAAAATGACAGTAAAACTCTCTAAATCTACAAAAGCTCTCCAAGATGTGACTAATGAACTAGAGCTTTTAAATTTTGGAGAGTAGTGCATCCACAAGGTAAAGATTATTTTTTTTTCCTGCAAAGCATGGTTACTTCAGTAGGCTGGATTATTTTTCCTGCTCCTTAACCATTGTTGTGCCTGAGAATGACATATCAGTCTGGAATTCCAATACATTCTAATTGTGTCAGCAGCCCAAGGTTTATGCTTATGTAACTCTGTTTCTAGCATTGAATATGATAACATAATTAGCTCAGATCAAAGTCTATTGAAAGCCTTCACTTATTCTGAAAGCAAATTCCCAAAATAATTCCCAATAGAAGTTCAGTGTCTACCTTTCACAGCATTCTGAGTTTAAGGAATGGCTTACAAAGCAAACATTGTCATACTTTGAAACAAATGACAATGGGGCAGTCTTTTCACAATGCCTATTGGGGGAGGGGCATACAAAGCTTATATTAAGGACAGAATGATTAGATTTGCAGCCAAAAAATGTAGGGAAAAGAGAGATATGGAACAGCTGCTACATCAAGTATAATAAAAAAAATCCCTCCCCAAAACAATGTCTGCTTTTTTTTAAATGACAAAATTAAAACATGAGATAAAATCAATTCAGAGAAAACTGAATATGCTCCATTTAGAGTGAGGAAGACTGTTTGGGAATCTGGTGAGAAGGTGGGTAAATGTTGGCTTACCACCTTAAAAAAACTACAAAATCAGAATGACATCAATGGCATTTGTGACAATAAAGGGAAACTCGTATATGACCTTAAACACATTAATATCTGCTTTGAATCTTTCTATGAAAAGCAGTACACCACTAATGGCACGTCTGACCATGACTTACTGGAAGAATTTCTAAGATCAGCAAATTTACTCAAAATTAATTATTGACATGGAAAAGTAATTTATAGATAAGTATTTTTCCATAGAAGAAATTGCTGATATTATTAATAAAGCCCCTAGTAAGAAAACACCCAAGTCGTATGTCATCCCAGTGAGATCTATACACATCTAAATATGAATATTGGTAAATACCTAGCAGCCATGTTTCTGTAAGCCCTAGTTTTGAACAAATTACCTAATACTATGAATGAATCTCTAATCTGTTTACTAACTAAAAAGGGAAAGCATCCTTTAGAGTGTACTAATTATAGGCCCATACTACTACCATATTTTGATTATGAAATATTAACAAAAATATTAGCTAACAGAATGATTCAAGCTATAGATAGTTTAATATGGAAAGAACAAGTAGTTTTCATGAAGGTTAAACATGCATCTGACAATCTATACAGATTTTTCTCAGTGATTTGTGCAGCAAAAAACATCAAAAATTACCTGTCTTGGCAATTTCTTTGGATATAGGGAAATACTTTGATTCACTTGAATTGGGCTACTTAGACAGTATTCTGGAATTTTGTAACTGTGGTCCTATTTTGAAAAAAAAATGGATTTCAGTATTATACAGAAACCCTAGATCATCCATTGTTACCAGTGGCCTAATTTCTGATCCTCTGTGTTTGTATACTGGCACACATAAGGGTTAACTTCTTTCCCATTTATTGTTTTTTTCTAACTATTAACTTCTTTCCCATTTATTGTTTTTTTCTAACCACAGAACCTCTGATTAGAAAGATAATGAGTCCTACTAGGATTCATGGCATTCTGATTGTTAGTTACTCTGACAAAGTGCTAGTATTCACAGGAAATATTCTGCTCACCTTGTCCCAACCATACTTTTCAATTGGGAATGTAAAACAACTGTTACAAGAGTTTGGAGTATTATCTTTTTCATTATCTGGTCTAAATCAGAGGGCATCATGCTTTCTGAATCTCAAACTGAAGATTCTAGACTGTCTACAAATTATAATATTACTTGGAAAGCAAGGGAATGGCCTATTTGGGCATAAACATTTATGATTCAATTGGAAAAAAAACTGTAAATTCTAGCTCATCTTCTATATTATCACAAATAGCTAAAGATTTAGGAAAATGGTCTAAGATGCACCTGTCTTTACTGGGAAAAGTAAAATCAATAAAAATGATTATTACCCCCAAGACTTTCTACATATTGAATGACCTTCCATCCTTAATTAAAGTTTGCACTGCCATGGTGGCAGGGCTATTCTGGGCCTTTTAGACTAAGCAGGCATATTTATGGTTTATGGCTCCCTCTGATATGGTATACCTCCCATGGACAAAAGTAGAGAAAGAATTGGTTAAACCTTTCAGACTGACAGATCATCTGTTTATATTAACTCCTAAAAGTTTAACCAAACACCCCTCATTATCTATTTCTATTCTAGTTTGAAACAACACTCTAAAATAATAAAAGTTATCTCTTTACCTTCACAGTATATTCCCATCTGGAATAATTCAGCATTTTCTTATAAGGGTAAATGTTTAAAGACATAGTTTGGATTAAAAAAGGCTTTAGAACACTTGAAGATCTAGCTGATGATCAGAATCAACAATTATCTTTTGAAGATATTAGGAAAAAGCATAAATTCAGAGGTTTCGCTTTTGGTTGTATTTACAGATTAGGGAGACATTAATTAAGTATGTTGTAACTTCTGACTTTAAAGGAGATAGGAAATTATTTTTACATATTTAACTACCCTTCCATCTTCCTTTCCATGCCAGTTATGTATTCTAATATGCTTTGATGATTTTTTGATAAATAAATAACCTAGATTTGGGGTGTCCTCAGATCTACAAGAGTTCCAGTTTCCTCACCAGCTGCTGCTCTTAATTTTCTTATTTCTAAGACATTCTATGACATCAGAAACTCCTGTTTCATGCTATTCATCTGAATGACCTGGAATGGGAGTTTGTGATGTCATAAAATGTTCAGGCAGTATGAAAAGAGACAGCAGCAACTGCTGAGGAGAGAGGGATTCAGGGTAGTTAAAAAGGCAATACAATTAGATTATTAATTTAACAAAAAAGGTCAAAATTATATCAGAATACTGGGTAGCCAATAAAAGAACAACTGGAGGGCATCTGGAGGTGTAAAAACTGTTTCCTATTACCTTTAAGCTTCCAGATAATCCAGAATGACACATATTTCTTAAAACAGCAAACCTTAGCAAAGGAGCTCTCTCCTGATAGATAGATAGATAGATAGATAGATAGATAGATAGATAGATAGATAAATAGATAGATAGATAGAGCAACTTCGACTAACAACAATTTGACAGTCTTCCAAAGGCAAATGGGAAAAAGAATTTGAAATACAGGTATTAGAGAAAACCTGACCAAATGATGGTAAAATGCTTACAGAAGTTGTAAAAAGGTACATGTCAGATTAATTTAATAATTTACATTTGTTTTATGACTCTCTTCAACTACTTAGCAAAATTGAGCAAAGTAGTACAGAAAATTGCTGGAAATGTGGTAGCCCAAAAGCAGATTTGAGTAATTTATTCTGGTATTGTCCTGAAATTCTAAAAACACGGAAGTGTGTTCATTCAAATTGTCAGGTGATTCTAAAGAATAGTATACCTTTCTCTCCTGTTTTATCATGGGAGATACTTCTTTAATACCTCATTTAAAGAGCTGTAATCAAGACTGGCTCCTATCTGCTTCTTTATAGCTTAAGAAACTAATCCTCAAACACTGGATGGAAACAGTACCATTCCCTAAGGGAATGGATGGACTCTATAGGTTCTTTGGTGACCAATGAAATTATTAGCTACCTCATTATGGACAAATTCAACTTATTCGACTTAACTTGGGGTCATTTTCTGGACTTCAAAGGGACTCTATAAAGAACTGTAATGGATGTATCTTAATTCTCAAATACTCATAGATACATTTATGCTCTCTTAGACTCCTTATTGTGGTAGTCAGGTACAACTATATCCTTCTGATATATTTCATGTTGCTATCATAGTTTAGTATAGTGTATAGTTAAGCAATAAACCATGACAGGGTGTGGGTTATGCTGGGATTTACCCACTCCTGATGTGATTTAGTCAAAATGTCGCATGGCCTCTTGACCAAATCCACACCAGGAGTGGGGAAATCCCAGCATAACCCACACACTGGAGTGGTTTATTGCAATTATACAATGTGCACTTTCAGTTTTTGTAACAAAAAAATAAAAGAACATTTTTTTTTTCCATTTTAAATATTTTTCAATCAGTTTATTCTTGAGCCACAAAAAATAGATCCCTGTTGCTAGGTACAATCCCCCACATATGTTTTTCTGAAGAGATGGCTTGAGGCTGTAGTTCTTTTATTTTTTTATTTTCCTCTCCCATACCCCGGAGCTCATTCAGTGCTATGTGTATACCAAGTGAGATCCTGTCACCATCAGTCTGTGTTTATTTTGTGTTTTAAATCTGACAGACTGAGAGCACTCCAGCCATTACAACCGTGAAGTTCTAGGAGGCTCGTGCAAGCTTCCCACCATCCTCCTTCAGCTAGATATATATTTTAAAAGTTTGAGGAGTGCTATACTGGGGAAAGTGTTTGTCAAGTAAAAATGAGAGCTAAGACTTACAGAAATCACTGCTGAAAAGTGGAGTCATGATATCAAGTATGCCCCTATGCATATGCACATCCACTGTAATTTGCATATGCATATGCGCATGGCCAGTATCATAGCTATGGTTTTTGGCCTTGATTTCTGCAACTTTTAGCCCCCATATTTATTTGACAAAGTTTCTCCCCAATACAGCACTGTTCAAACACTTAAGATATATATTTAGCTGAACGGGGATGGTAGGAGGTGTGAATGAGCGTCCTGTGGTTTAACACTGGTTGGTACTGCACTGTGGTGGCCTGCTATGTACCGTTTTAATAGTCCTACCGGACCCCTTCATCAGTACTGCACTAGTGGGAGCAAAGGGTGAAGACATCAGTAGGAGGAGGTAGACACTGAGGATTTAAAAAAAAAAAATATATATATATATATATATATGACCTTTTTTTGGTTTTTAAGCAAGTACTTTTGGGACATTGCAGTCTGTTTTGAGCATCACGCTTTGGTGCTGTGGAACCCCGCCAGCTTAGCAGGAGTCAAGAAGGCATTTTTTCCTCTTTGATGTTAGGCGTGTCAGAGTGATTTGTAAAATGTGGGGATTCCCGATCTGGCTGACTGGCACCTTTTGTGTGGGCTATACCAGGATTTACCACGGCAGATATGTGCCAGTCAACCAATCAGAATTTCTGATTCTCAGAGCCCATTGTATAATAGTAGTTTCTTTTTCTAGAAAGGTGATATTGTTTTTTGTTGTACTGCACCATTGCTTACTGTTTGAACTGTATTCTTTTGAAAATCTAATACAAATTTTATTGAAACAAAAAGAAGGCAAGCAACCAGAATATATGAAGTCTAGGGTCAGTGGTCCTCTTTTCATGTTGATGTGCATTGTTACAGTATAATGGAAAAGAAGAGACTAAATGTAAGGACTATATGACACGTATGTTGAAATGTGACCAAAAACTACATTTTCCCTGGAATTCTGGGGACTTTTTAAAGCTCGTTGGAAAGATAAAATCTACTTTTTGCTATTTTCAATTTTACGGTATTTTAACAATAAAATATTCAATATTGTGAAAGTGCTTTTTAAGGACACCATTGAAAATGAGCCTTGGATCATAACATCATTCCTTGATTTTCCAGTACACATAGAAACACAGAAATCGTTGGCAGATGAGGACTGCTAGGCCCATCCAGTCTGCCCATATGCCCTATACATGTATGCATCCACTCACCCTAAGTGGTCAATGGCTTTTCATCACTCCCTTCTCGCCCAAGGTTTCCCTGTGTTTGTCTCAGGCATGTTTAAACCCCTCTACTGTGCTTGCCCCTACCAACTCTTGTGGCAGGCTATTCCAAGCATTCTCCACCCTCACTGTGTAGAAAAACATCCTCACATTACCCCCTAAACCCCACGTCCAATTTCATATCGTGCCCCCTTGTTCTGGGATCTTTTCTACATTGGAAAAGATATCCCAACTGCACCTTGTTTATACCCTTGAGGTACTTAAATGCTTCTATCATGTCACCCCTTTCTCTCCTCTCCTCCAGTGAGTACATATTGAGGTCTCTTAGTCTCTCCTCTTATATTTTGTGGTGCAAAACATGCAACATCTTTGCCGCCCTTCTCTGGACAGCCTCCACCATGTTTATGTCCTTATGCATATGTGGTCTCCAGTACTGCACACAGTACTCTAGGTGAGGCCTTACTAGTGTTTTATATAATGGCATCACCACTTACTGCCTCCTACTAGTAATACCTCTGCCTATGCACCCCAGCATGCCACTGGCCCTCCCTGCAGCCTTTGCACACTGCTTTGATACCTTCAGGTCATCAGATATGATAACCCCTAGGTCCATCTCCTCTTTGGTGATGGTCAGCATCTCCCCCCATCCTGTAGGTCTCCTCAGAGTTCTCCCTACCCAGGTGCATTATTTTGCACTTTTTTGCATTGACCCTTAGTTGTCACACCTCTGACTATCTTTCAAGCTTCTCCAGGTCCCTCTTCATTATCTGCATATGTTCTGGAGTATCCACCCTGTTGCAGATATTGGTGTCATCTGCAAATTGGCAGACCTTTCCTTCCAGCCCCTCTGCAATGTCACTGATGAAGACGTTGAACAGGACTGGTCCCAGTACTGATCCCTGTGGCATTCCACTGGTCACCCCTGTCTACCCAGATTGGATCCCATTTCCCATCACCCACTGCCTTCTGTCTGTCAGCCAGATTCTAACCCACTGTATCACCTTATGCCCCATGCCCAGACTACTCATCTTGTTAACCAGCCTTCTGTGTGAGACAGTATTGAAGGCTTTGCTGAAATCCAGGTAGGCAATATCCATGGCCCCTCCCTGATTCACTTCCCTAGTCAGCCAATCAAAAAAATCTATCAGATTAATTTGACAAGACCTTCCTGATGTGAATCCATGCTGCCTCAGATCCTGGGCACCAATGGATTCCAAGTGTGTCACTATCCTTTCTTTCAGCAGTGTCTCCATGATCTTTCCCACCACTGAGGCAAGGCTGAATGGCCTGTAGTTCCCTGCTTCCACCCTACTGCCACTTTTGTGCAGTGGCACTGCATGCAACCTCCTCCAGTCCTCTGGAACCATGCCTATGTTGAGTGACTCTGTGAACAGGGTGGCCAGAGGTACTGCTAGTTCCCTCCATATTTCCCATAATATCCTTGGGTGTATGTCATCTGGCCCCTCAGCTTTATTCACCTTCAGCTTTGTGAGTTCCTCCAGATATCTCTTCACTGTGAATGGACTGATGTCCATTCCCTGCCTCGATTGCGTCTGCTCCCAACTATGGTTCTTGACCCTCTCCCTCCTCAATGAATACTGAACAGAAGTATTTGTCCAGTATTTCTGCCTTGTCTAGATCCCCCTCCTTTCACTCTCCCTCCTCCCCTTTGAGCCTCACAATCCCCCCCAGTTTTTCTTCTGTCACTGATGTACCTATAAAATGCCTTTTCCCCTTTTTTCACAGACCATGCTAAACCCTCCTCTGTCTGTGCCTTGGCTTTCCTAACAGCCTTCCCTGCCTCTCTGAGACATTTAAGGTACACTTCCCTGTTCTCTTCCCTTTGGGTCCCCTTATACTTCCTGAAACTTGCTCTTTTAGCCCTTACTTTGTCTCCCACCTCTTTAGAAAACCATAGTGGTTTCTTTCTTCTTTTTCCTTTGGCCACTGTCCTAATACATTGGTTAGTTACCTCAAGAATGGCTCATTTTAGTCTCCCCCATTGTTCCTCCACCCCCTCCATTACCTCTACCTTCTCCAGGGCTGCTTTTAAACATCTACCCATTTCATTGAAATCCACCCTCCTGAAATCTAATAATCATGCCATTGTGTGGCTTAATTGAGTCCCTGTATCTATATCAAACCACACCATGTGGTGGTCATTGGATCCCAGCTGCCCTTCCACCTGGATTCTTTTGACTCTGTTCCCATTGGTCCATACCAGGTCTAGAATTGATTTGTCCCTGTTTGGATCATGCACCAGCTGTCTGAGTCTAGCTCCCTGCAGGGATTCCAGGATGGCCATGCTTCTGGCTGAAGCAACTGCCTGGGTGGGTCCAATCCAAGTCCAGCATATTGAAATTTCCCATCAACAGGATTTTGCCTTTAGCTGCCATGTTGTGAATTTCCTCCACTTGTACCATGTTCACTTCCTCCCTCTGTGCTGGAAGTCTACAGATCACCCCTGTATGTATTGTTGTGTCATTTCCTGGTTCAAGGATGACCCACATTGCCTTGGCCTCCCCCCACCTTCCCTGTACTTCTGTAGCCTTTATGTCTTCTCTGATGTACAGGGCCACCACCCTCCCTTTTTACCTTCCCTGTCCCTTCTGATCAGTGTATAGCCTGGTACATTGACATCCCAACTGTGAGTAGTGGAATACCATGTCTCTGTTATTGCTGCTATGTCAAGGTCTGCATCCATCATCAAGGCTTCCACAATGAAGATGATTTTGCAGTTGTGTACTGTAGTGTGTTTAAAGAAGGGTGAAGAGGGTCAAAATTCAATTTGTGATAACATTTGTAAATTTTGGTAACACTGCATCACTGATGACCACAATCCACATCATTATTCAGCCAGTGAATTCACTGAACATGCATGGTGAACTAAATGAATGGCCAATTTGCAGGCAAATTCGGCAATTCATGTAGTTCGCCATGGAAATGTGGTCAATTAACTGGTGAAAAATGATGATAATTGCATCTCTAGTTACATCTCTATGCAGCCATACCCCCTTCACCTCCCAAAAATGTTCTAGTCGTGATATAACACCCTCCTATCCACTGTTGGCATGCTCCTCCTGATGAATTATAACCAAGTAATTAAATTAAGTTTGAGTCAGACAACTCCAAGACAGCTAGTCAGTATTAATATTCAAGCAATATTCTACCCTTCTCCCAACCACATGCCAAACATACTCCCCCCAGCTCAATCACATCAAGTAAGTCATCATAAGCCCTCCACTGAATCCTCTTATGGTCCCCACCACCCTTCTCCTCCCACCAGCACCCAGAAAAAAATTTGTAATAAAGAAAATGGTCCCCTAGTGCACAGCATCTGCTCTGTTCATTGTTCATCTCAGTGATGGTGCAAATGAAGGAATGGTGATGTGTTCACTCATAGTAAAACCTGATTGGCTGAATTTTAACTGAACAGAGCAAACACTGCACTGGGGAACCATTTGCTTTATTACATTTTTTTTCTGGGTGCTGGTGGGTAGAAGAGGGTGGCTGGAATTAGGGCTCTGATTCTCACTCTGATTTTTTTCCAAAAAGGTTCTGATTTACTCTGCTATACTCTGATTTACTCTGATGAACTGTAGACCTATTTTAATTTATTTAGTATGAGAAATGCATCAGCATTAATTTTTTAGATCCTTTTGTTAAAAAAAGTAACCTTTTTTTAAAAACATTTTGTGTCTGTTTTTTTTCTATCATTTTTCAAGGGTAACAAGTGGCCAACAGCAGTAAAACTGTCTGTTGTTCTTGACAATCCTGTCTGTCAGTCACCACATGACATTCATGGGAAACAGTGGGCTGGATTCACAGAACTCTTGAAAAGCCTGCAACTGCAGGAAAAATTCAGCACAAGTGAGTTGCCACTCGCGGAACCACAATTTCTTCTGCAGCTATGGTATTCTCAAAAGTGAAGCCAGCTTCAACTATCTCCACAATTTAAATTTATGTCAGTTTGCAGTGGTGTTGCCTTGAAAATCCTCAGAGGTGTGGAAAAATGTTACAGCTGGTGGGAACAGCCATAACATCTTCCACAGCTGCTGTGCATGTGAATAGCAATCTCTGCAACAGCAGAGATTTCAGTTCACAACTGGAGTTGCAGTACGAGACTTAATCTCAGAAACATTTGTGAATCCAGCCCATTCTATGCAGGTCATTTGGGGCTTTGCAGGAAAAAGAGGCATTGTGTCAAATGCTGGAAAACGAGAGAGAGAGAGATGAACAAATTTAACAGGATAGAGACCAACAAATTCAACAGCAGAGTGCATAGTGCAGACCTTCACTGAGTCTGGCATGCTTTTTAGTAGGAGACAGGCATCATCAGCAGGGTCTCATGGGGTCCAGCCATCCCTCTCACCCTTTTGACTTGAGATATAATTTTTTTTTTAATTATTTTGCTTGCCCATTTGGTGCTATAGCAAGCATCATGGGCCTCAAACCATCCCACACATTCCTGCTTGATTATTTGTTTTTATGTGTTTTCTAACTTACTTTTTTTATATCTGATTAACCTTGCCCCCCCACTAAAGCATTGCATGCCCCTCACAGCATTGCAGTTTTTTTATAGAGCTGTTTTGCCCCAACTGTCACCTACTCCTGCCATAAAGTCCACATGCCAGTCCCCAGCCATGTCACTGCCTCCCCTTCATCAAGATGGTGAGGATCCATATGGTACACTCCACCTGGGTTCCCAAATTGAAAAACACATACATCAATTCATATGCACAGTGACCGCACAAGAAGGAATTTTTTTACTTGAACTTTCTATTATGGTTGCTGACCTCTGTCCTCTGAATTCAAAGAAATAAATCATTAAATTAAATAATATCATCACCATCATCTTCAAATACCACCACCTTTATTAGGAGACGTGTTACAATTGTTCTTCATTATCACTTTTATGCTCCTTCCTCTCTTCACTGAACTGGTGAGAATTTGTTGAGAATGACTTTTAAGAAGGTAAGGCACTGTACATTTTCAGGAATTAGCCTTGTGCTACCATCTGAGACAACATTTCCAGCTGTGCTAAATATGCACTCACGTTAAACACTAGTGGGAGGGTAACTAAGAAGGAAAAGATAGCCAAATCGGTAAGAAGGGGAATAAAACCTTTTATAGGTATATCGGGGGCATAGAAAGACAAAGGGAGGGATAGTGAAGCTGAAAAGAAAGGACGGAGGGTGGGCAGAGAGGGACAGTGAAAAAGTAGGGATACCGAATGAATACTTCTGCTCAGTATTAACAAAACAGGAGGAGGGGAGGTGCCTAATCCAATTAACAGAAGCACTCTGGATAGGGGTGTCGATCCCAGTCCTTTCACAGAAGAAAGTGTTCTGAAACAACTCCTAAAACTGAAGGTTGACAAAGCATTGGGGCCTGATGGAATTCACCCCAGAATTCTAAAAGAATTAAGGGAAGAACTAGTGACACCACTGACTACCCTTTTTAACAAATCATGAGATGATGGTGTGGTACCTGAGGACTGGAGGAAGGTGGATGTGATTCTTCTTCACAAAAGTGGGAGCAAGACAGAGGCAGGAAACTACAGACCTGTCAGTTTGACCTCTGTGGTAGGGAAAGTGATGGAATCACTTCTGAAGTAAAGAATTGCTGAGTATCTAGAGTGGGGCACAGGACCCAAGGCAGCATGGGTTCACAGCAGGAAGGTCATGTCAGATGAATCTAATTGATTTCTTTGACTGGGTGACCAAAAGTAGTAGACCAGGAAGGGGCTGTGGACATGGCCTACTTAGACTTTAGCAAGGCATTTGACAATGTCGCACACAAAAGATTAATAATCAAATTAACCAGCCTGGGAGTGGGTCCCTGGGTGGTAGCCTGGGTAAAACATTGGCTGGACAATAGGACACAGAAGGTAACTGTAAATGAAGTCCACTCTGAAGAAAGAGGAGTTACTAGTGGGGTACCACAGGATTCAGTACTGGGTCCAGTCCTTTTTAATGTTTTTATAAGTGACATTGCAGAGGGACTGGAAGGAAAAGTATGCCTCTTTGCAGATGATACAAAGATCTGCAAAAGGTTTGATACACAAGGAGGCATTGAAAGGATGAGAAGGGACTTGGCAAGGTTGGAGGAATGGTCAGAAGTATGGCAACTTGGATTCAATGCAAAGAAGTGCAAAATAATGCAGCTGGGAAACAATAAGCCAAGGGAAGATTACACAATGGGGAGGAGGTAGTAACAACAACAAAAATGGAAAAGGACCTGGGGTAATCATATCAGATGAGCTTAAGGTTAGCAAGCAATGTGAAAAGGCAGTTGGGAGGGCTGGGGGGATACTGGGATGTATACGGAGAGTCATCACCAGCAGAAAACAGGAAGTTGTTGTCCCTCTGTACAGAGAGTTGGTGAGATCCTATCTGGAGTACTGCATTCAGTTCTGGAGACCCCATCTCCACAAGGACATAGACAGGTTGGAGGCAGTCCAGAGGAGGGCAACTAAAATGGTGCAAGGTCTGCAAGAGAAGTCATATGAAAAGAGACTAAAGGAGCTTACTATATATACCCTTGAGGAAAGGAGGGAGAGGGGGAACATGATAGAAACTTGTAAGTACCTCAGTGGAATCAATAAAGTCCAAGAGGGTAGCATCTTTCAGAAAAAGAGATGTGCAAGAACAAGGGGACACAATTTGAAGATAGAGGGGGGTACAGCTCAGGGGCAATGTGAGGAAGTATTTTTTCACAGAGAGGGTTGTAGCATGAAACAACCTTCCTGAGGAGGTTGTGGGGTCTAAAACTGTGGGAGAATTTAAGAATGCATAGGACAGACATAAGGCAATTCTTGTGGGGGGGTAGGAAGAAATAGGCTGTTGGTTAACTAGGATCTGCAGCCTATTCTGTAAGTAGAGAAATGGACAGACTGGGTGGGCCAAGCAGTTCTTATCTGCTGTCAAAGTCTATGTTTCTATGTGCAGACCAGATGTTTTTCTTTTCCACCCAGTGTTCAAAAGGATCATCAGTGATATTAATGAGTGGTTCTCATAAATAGGCATCCATAATATCAGACAAAGACAAAGAAGGTGGCTTCACGACAGATACATCTGACTTATCAATTTTCATGAGTTTTAACCAAAAAGTGGGAGAGTCATTTTTGTTCTTTTCAGAAAGACATGCCTTTTTCAAAGGCCATGAAATAGGAATTGGTACAGGACTAACCAATGTTAATGAAGGAGTACAAGGTAACACGAAATGGAAATTATTGCTGTCACCACCAATAGATGTTGCATCATCAGATGCAACATCCACATCACATGATTCACTTGCATTGTCAAATACAGTCCTATCCTTTTCCTGTGCAATTGCTGAAATCAGCATGTTTTTGCATCTGAGGTAAGAGTCACCAAGATCTGAAGGAGGCAGCTGTTGTAACTTAAACTAAGGGTCAAGAAGAGTAAAAAAAAATGGTGTCTGTCATGATATTGTGAAGTTTTCTTCAATTTTGGAATTGTATCAGTCAGTCTATGAGGGATATACCAGATTTGTCTCTTTTTTGTTCACATCCTCTATGCAGCCTCCTGAGTTCCTTGTTTGGTAAATTAATCATGGGAATAACCTGGCTTAGAATGGTATTCTCCTTGCTAATCTGTCAAGTTGCTTCCTCAAAGGGAGTCAAGAGCAATGTAAGATGCTCCATGAGGCTCTACTAGAATTAATTCAGCATACCACCTGCTACGTTGTGCTCCATAGTATATTCATGAACTGCCTTCTGTTGTGTGAGAAGTCTCTCACACATGTAAAACGTTGAGTTCCATCTTGTCAGAAAATCTTGTTTTAGTTGCTGTATTGGCAAACCATTTTTTTCTGGAGGTCAGCCAAGATACCATGTGATTTCTCAGAGTGACTAAAATGGCCACAGATTTTGTTTGTAGCTTCCACTGGTGTAACCATACTGTTGTCACTGGAAAGGAAAGCTCATACAACAGATTTAATGAGTGTGCAAAGCATGGAATGTGAGTAAAACCACCATGTTTCAATGCACTAATAATATTGGCACAATTGTCTGAAACCACAGATTTAGTATGGATTCCCAGGGGCTCTAACCACTCAGAAATGTTGTCATGTAACTCTTCCAAAATATTGTCAGAGGCATGATGCTTACCAAACATGCTAACACAAAGAGCTGTCATCCTTTGTTTACTACTCTGTTCACTGCTGCTTGTGGTCATCTTTGAAAATGATTGTGACACCCAGTGTGCTGTCATGCACATCTATAATCAGTAGTTTGAGAACTTGTTCACGTGTCTGTTGTCAGGTGCACAGAACCACATTAGCTGTCTTGAAGATTCAGTTTTATTTTACTTTGCAAACATTTATACATTTTGGGAACAGTCACAGTAGCAAAATATTTATGGCTTGGTATGTTGTAACATGGAGCAAAATATTTTAGAAGGGCTCTAAAACTGTCATTTTCCACCGCAGAAAATGGTTGTGGATCCCTGGAAATACATTCAGCTATTAACTGATTCATTTTTAATGTGACTTGATGTGATCTACTGTAGACAGTTTTTTGTTCAAGCATCGCAGTAATGTTAGCTGTTTAATTCATGCAGGGGGGGCAAACACTATGGGATTGCACTGATGAAGTTGTAGCTTGTTTAAATAAAGACAAGGCGCTGAGTCAGCATGTGGTCTAAAAGCAAAACAAAATGGTTATATTAAATGCATGCTGAAAATAGAAAATAGAGTTAAAAATCTACGTTTCGACCTTAGGTCTTCTTCAGGAAATATCTAAAAGAGAAAAAAAACAAGTTAGTGTAGAGGAGAGGTAAAATGAGAGAGATATATATGTGGAGAAAGAAGAAGGGGGAGGCTAAGGGAGAAGAAGTGATAAATGGTAAGGTTAAGAGAGAATCTGTGAAACAAAAAGGTGATGATGGGAAAGATAAAACATAATGGGAGAGAAAGAGCTGGGGAAGTTCCCAGGTAGAGACTGATTAACAGGGCCTTGTAAGAAGACTGAAAGGTGACAAATGTGTGAGAAGGAGACAGAAAAGGAGACATATGGTGAAAATGAAAAATAAATCAGTACAAAAACAAATTGACTTTAGGGAAAAAAAGGGGAGGCTGAGAGATGTTAGTGGAAAATAAGTCTATCATTTAAACCAGAGGGCTGCTGGGAGCCAAGGCGGATGATCAGCTTGGCTTCCATGTTTTTTCTATGGTTAGGATCCGGAAGCCCTGCTGAAGGACACAAACAGAAAGGTCATTGACATTGTGGTCCCTGGAGATAAAATGGATACAATGGGTTTAGCAGTTTCACCATTCCTGACCGCTCTGTAATGTTCCCTGAAACGGTCAGCAAGACGCCTACCAGTTTCTCCGATGTAAAAGCTGAACACCTCCTGCAAAGAATACAGTACACTACATTAGTGGAGGTGCATGAGAACTCCTTGGTGATGTGAAAAACACCTGTAGGCCCCCGAATCTCAGTTACACTGGAAATAAATTTGCAGGTGTAGCAGCGAGCCCTGTTGCAAGGTTTGGTACCTGGGGGGGAGGAACTGTTAGGAGTGGGTAGGCTGCTTTTTACCAGTAGATTGCGCAGGTTAGGTGGCCGGCGGTAGGAGGCAATAGGTGGTTCTGTAAAGGAAGCACCAATGTTAGGGTCAGTTTGCAAAATGGGTTGATTATTTTGTTAACCAATGCATGGAAAACACCACTAACTTTAATCTTCATTGCAGGCACAACCATTCCAACCTGACACCTGGTGAGCTTGCAGCCCTCAGATCTCTACAATGTAGGAATGACATTGTTATTAAACCAGCTGATAAGGGAGGTGCTGTTGTGGTCTGGCAAAAGGAGCTATACATCACGGAAGCCACACAGCAACTCTCTGACACCAGGTTTTATTCTTCTCTTCCACAGGACCCCACTGCTGACTATCAGACGGAGGTCACCACCACCATCACCTCTGCTATTGAAACAATGAGCTCCTGCTTCTGCTAAGAGACTCATAGTCCAGCATCCCCAGACATCTAGGTTTTATCTTCTTCCCAAAATCCACAAAACAGGTAACCCGGGTTGTCCCATAGTGTCTGCCTGCTCCTGCCCCACATCCTACATCTCCGCATTTTTGGATGGCCTCATGAGACCCCTTGTTGAGTCCCTGCCCTCCTATGTTAAAGACACTAACCATGCTCTCCAATTATTTGACAGGTTCAGATTCAGTGACTCTCATCAGCTCATCTTCACCATGGACATCAAATCTCTTTACACAGTGATCCCCCATGATGATGGTCTGACAGCTTTGCAGCATTTCTTGAACAAGCGGGAAGTCCAGCAGCCACCCACACAGACACTAACTCGTCTGGCAGAACTGGTTCTAACACTCAATGCTTTTTCTTTTAATAACAGTTTTTTTCATCAGGCCAGTAGAGTTGCCATGGGTACCAAGATGGGTCCCAGCTTTGCTAATCTGTTTGTGGGTTGGGTGGAGGAAGGTTTTTTTCTCTCATTCACAGGGACTGTGCCTGAACTCTACAAACGCTACATTGATGACTGTGTGGGGGCCACCTCCTGCTCCAGGGAGACCCTCCAAGTCTTCCTTGACAAGTTCACCACGGCTCATCCCTCCCTTCAGTACACTGTTGAAGTATCCTCCTCTATACTGCCTTTCCTGGATATCCAGCTCTCAGTCCAGAACACTGGTCTGAAGACATCAGTCTATTACAAACCCACTGACTCTCACAGTTTCCTCCTCCATAGCTCCTTCCATCCTAAACATGTCAAGAATGGCCTGCCTTATTCACAGTTTCTTAGACTTCGCAGGTTATGCAGTGAAGAGAATGATTTTGCTGAGCAGACCCAAATAATGCATAGTTTTTTTATCAACAGGGGATACCCTAAAAGCACAGTGGACAGAGCACTCTCCGGGGTCAGTAACATGCCCCGTAACCTTGACCCCCACAGGAGGGATACTGTCACACAAGAACAACGGCGAATTCCACTAGTTCTTCCTTTCCATCAGAGCACACCTTCTATTCACAGGATCATCACTAGTAACTTTCCCATTTTGCAAACTGACCCTAACATTGGTGCTTTCTTTACAGAACCACCTATTGCCTCCTACCGCCGGCCACCTAACCTGCGCAATCTCCTGGTAAAAAGCAGCCTACCCACTCCTAACAGTTCCTCCCCCAGGTACCAAACCTTGCAACAGGGCTCGCTGCTACACCTGCAAATTTATTTCCAGTGTAACTGAGATTCGGGGCCTACAGGTGTTTTTCACATCACCAAGGAGTTCTCATGCACCTCCACTAATGTAGTGTACTGTATTCTTTGCAGGAGGTGTTCAGCTATTTACATCGGAGAAACTGGTAGGCGTCTTGCTGACCATTTCAGGGAACATTACAGAGCGGTCAGGAATGGTGAAACTGCTAAACCCATTGTATCCCACTTTATCTCCAGGGACCACAATGTCAATGACCTTTCTGTTTGTGTCCTTCAGCAGGGCTTCCGGGATCCTAACCATAGAAAAAACATGGAAGCCAAGCTGATCATCCATGCCTTGGCCCAGCAGCCCTCTGGTTTAAATGATAGACTTATTTTCCACTAACATCTCTCAGCCTCCCCTTTTTTTCCCTAAAGTCAATTTGTTTTTGTACTGATTTATTTTTCATTTTCACCATATGTCTCCTTTTCTGTCTCCTTCTCACACATTTGTCACCTTTCAGCCTTCTTACAAGGCCCTGTTAATCAGTCTCTACCTGGGAACTTCCCCAGCTCTTTCTCTCCCATTATGTTTTATCTTTCCCATCATCACCTTTTTGTTTCACAGATTCTCTCTTAACCTTACCATTTATCACTTCTTCTCCCTTAGCCTCCCCCTTCTTCTTTCTCCACATATATATCTCTCTCATTTTACCTCTCCTCTACACTAACTTGTTTTTTTTCTCTTTTAGATATTTCCTGAAGAAGACCTAAGGTCGAAACGTAGATTTTTAACTCTATTTTCTATTTTCAGCATGCATTTAATATAACCATTTTGTTTTGCTTGTTTAAATAGTTTGCTGGTGAAGTCGAACATGTTATTTTTCTGCCCGGTCTCTCAGACTCTTCACCATCACTATTGTCTGAGAATTATTTTCATCACAGATATGTATCCCTTGCTCAGGACTCCTACCCAGCCAAATGGTTGGATGTGCTCTTTGCAAATGACATTTTAGTGATGTCGTCCTGAACTGGCCCCTCACTTTCCCCCTGCTAACTTTCCGATGACAAAAGGTGCAGACAGCAATACATTCATTGCTGGGACTCATATGAAAATAGCTCCACACAACTGAGGTGGAACGTTTTGTCATCATGCCAGGAACTGCAGCAATTTTGTTGGCAGTTGTTTCTGGCCCTGATTCATGCACACTGTGGCTGTTTCCAGAGAAGCTACCATGATTATTAATTGTTTTTCCCCTACTTGCTGTGGCTACTGGTGGTGCTTGCTGTATGTGTTTTTTCCTTTTTGGGTGGGGGATTCAAGGTGGCATCCTTTACCTCATCAGTACCACATTCTGATTCATCACCTTTGGAAGAGCATAACTGTGACACATTGTGATCATGATCTTGTTCTTGTACTTCTACAACCTCTTCTTCATCAGGGCCACTGCTTTCTGATGAAGGAGCCTGAGATGCATGAGTGGCATATCGTGGAGTGCCATGTCTAGTGATACCAGATAGATCCTTTTCCTTCAACACTGAATTTCTAGGTCTAAATGTTCTGGCTACCTGTTTTTTCTTTTACTTTTATCTGATTTTTCTGGCAGTACTGACAGTGCTGAATTACTTTGATCAGAGGATTCACCAACAATCTTTTCTTTTTCTGGTTGTGTTGCTTCATCTTTTTCTTCGTGTGTTGCTTCATCTGTTTCTGTTTGTGTTACTTCATTTTCATCGGACGTATTAATGATATCTTCAGCAGTGAATTTCCTTTTTTTTCTGAATTTGTTTTAAAGAAATATTTTTATTGTTATGTATACCAATTTCAGCCACACTGCTGGTGTTGGCCACATGTTCCATTTCCATAACAGATTCTGATTCTGAATCCATTTTTTTGGGCCCAACTTAATTGCTCACTTAGCAGTATTAGTTTGGATGTAGAGATGGCCAGCACAAAGTCTGAGACATGACACCCCCTTCTCAAAATACATGAGGCACTATATGACCTCATAGTATTTTAGGCACAGAGATGGGGAACACAGAGTCTAGGGCAGTATGACCTTTCAGGGCAACTCAGAGATGGGCAACACAGAGTCTGAGATGTGATACCTCCCCTTCACAATCTGTATAGTACTATCGCACAAAGATGAGCAATGCAGAGTCTGAGATGTAGATGACACCTCCTCTGAATATACATGAGGCACTGTATGACCCAGAAGTAGTAGTAGTTCAGGCATAGACAGGACAACACAGAGTCTGAAAGGTTGACACCCTCTTTCACAATCTGTATGGCACTATGGCACAAATATGGGCAACACAGTTTAATCTCTCTTGAAAAAGAGATGTGCAAGGACAAGGGAGCACAATTTGAAGATAGAGGAGGGATTGCTCAAGGGCAAAGTGAGGAAGTATTTTTCACAGAGAGGGTGGTGGACTCATGGAACGGCATTCTGGAGGAGGTCATGGGGTCAAAAACAGTGGGGAATTCAAGAATGCATGGGACAGACATAAGGCAATTCTGGTAGGAGTAGGAAGAAGTAGGCTGTTGATTAGCTGGGATCTGCAGCTTATCCAATAGGTAGGTTAATGAGCAGATTGGGTGGGCCAAGTGGTCCTTATCTGCTGTCAAAGTCTATGTTTCTATCTGTTTCTTTCTCGCTATATATACTCTATCTCTGACTAAAAAACAGGTGTTTTATCATTTTACTGTGGAGTCTGCATGTCTACAGCACTCTATTGCTGTCTACTCTGCACTCTGCTATTGAATTTGTTGATTTCTCTCTACTCTCTCATTTTAATAAAACAAATCTTTTTTTAATGAGTACTCTCAGTCTGCTGCAACATCTGCAGCACTCTGCTGTTTTCTGCTGTTGAATTTGTTGGTCTCACAGTCTGTACTCTCCCTCTCTCCCTCTTTCCCCCTCTCACTCGCTAGCAAAATGTTTGCCAGTTGTTTTTTGAGAAATCTCCACACACAGATACATGACTGTCTCTGTTGACTGCAAATCCCCAAATGCACTTGATACTTGGTTTCCTAGGGAGGTCTTGTGGTAGTTGACTCAGAGGATTGGCTAGCACATGTGTCAATTGCTGAACACTGACCCTCATTGGTTGTCTTCCTTCAGTGCCCCAGGATCACGAAGGGTTCCTTTTGTTTGTTATGCGATGGTCCAGGGACTAGTGAGTTTTTGGCAGAGATTGAGGAAAAAAAGGAATGTATTTTTCTTTCCATTTTTTTGCACCCTGCACTGCCTTTTCCATGCAGTAATGGTGGTGAGAATGTTATTGCAGACTGGACCACACTTCTGAACTGTGCTAACTCGGCAATCCAGGTCTAACCATGAAAGACTCATTTATTTCTGGACAGAGCCATGTCGGCCTGGTCCGGGTGGGGGTTGGAACTGCACCAAAACTCATTTGACCATCCCTATTTGGGATCAGAGGGGGGGGTTGTGTGGACGGGGCTTATGATGATTTAGAGGGACTCTAGTGGGGGTGATAGCAGTGTACAGTATGTGGCATATTGGTCAGGGAGGGGTAGGGTATTGATTGAACTTTAATTTAGACTAACTGTCTTGCAGTCATCAGACTTCTACTTTATAACTTTATGACTTTGCTTTACTTTGCCAGTGCAGAAGAAGGTTAGAGAGAGGAGGGTACCAGTGGGACATGGGAGTGGGTATATCATGACTAGAATGTTTTGAGAGGTGGTAGGGTTGGAATTACAGCACAGTGGGTGGGGAGTTTTTGTAAGTTTGGGGTGTTTAAAAAAAACATGTGGCAAACTTGGTGAGTCCGCTGCAAAATTTGCAAAATGTAAATTTCTGTATATTTGCACAAACTCTGTGGTGAGTTAAAACCTATAACATCTCTAATTGTGTCTGCTGCTGTTATTGCTTTCTTGAGTGCTCAAAGCCATGGTATGCTATGGAAAAAAGCATGATATAAAATTAGTCTCAGCACGCATATCACTTTTGCTACAAACAAGTAAACTGAACTCATCTCTGTGTGCCCCGCAGTTACATGGGGTCATACATACTGCACACCCTGTGCCTATCCAGGGCCACATAGGTACGTGGGTGGGGTATGCACTTCAGGCATGTATAACCTGCCCATTAGTGCACAGGGTCCAGTAATTGTATATGTGAAGATGTTAACAACCACATGATGCTATCAGAAATGGATCCTTAGTTTCAAACTCATATATCTTATTTTATACAAAACAATGAATGATGCCCATATTACGGAAATGGAACATTTCATCAAATTCTAGAACTTCAGAAAATTGAGTCTGTTACTATAGTATTGTACTCTTTAATAAATTACTTTTCATTTGAAAGAAGAGAGCATTACAGGAAACTAAATGATAATTTTAAAATATTTTATGAATGAGAACAGAGACAAAAGATGGACATTATAAACAGGCAACGATATATCAGTATATGTAATACAACTAATTGTTCAATACATCTCTGCAGCTAAAGGAAAATTAAAGCAAAGAACTCATTAAGAAATATTAATGCAAGATGAATAAAAACATAGTTTCATGGTATGTTTAAAAAGAAAGTAATTCTGAGTGTGTGAAAACAGTCCAGGCTTTATAATTTAATTGAAACATACATTTAACAGATAAATGCAAACACTGGCTGCTTACTTGTAGAGTTGCTGATTACATGTTCAGACACCCACTGAAAATAAGCACTAATGAAAAACCCGTAAATGACAGGATCAGTCATCAGGAAAAATGTGTGTGGAGTGCACAGTATGTGAAAATGAATGCAGAAATTGTGTGCATATGCTATGTGACATTATTTGACAGATGTGCCTACATGGTACTGTAGTATTTGAAATGCTGGAGGATCAGTGATGGCCTGTGTTGATCAATGTGTTTCTGTACGTTGTGATAGCAGTGAAATGAAGGTCTACAAATCCAGTATCAGAAAAAAAAAAGACAAATAAGGGTCACGCAGGCCAAAAGTGGTGCAACCAGTAAATGAAATATTCAAGAAAATAAAACAAAGAAACTGGTGCAACTCATGCACTGGAGACATCTGAGGCACTCTCAGTAGATGTATTTTAAATGCTTTTATGCTAGCTTAGCACAGCAAACAGGTGCATTCAGTGTGGTAGTGAGGTGGCAATGGAACACCTCAAGGTTTTTTGTATAAACTGAGCCCCTGCTCTGACTAGAATTATTAGTAATAAACAGGAACAGTGCACTCACAAGAAGAACCACAACATTTACTATCAGAAAATACATAATTGTGAACAGTGTATTGAATGTAAGTTGCAGTTCATTACAGAGACATATAACAGGCTCACAGGACACTGAACTACCCAGTCACTTCACCTCACTTTGAGGATTCATCAGAGGATACTGTCTTTTATAAAGAGATAATACCCCTTTTCACATTTTCTTTTAATCAAAAAACTTAATTACAGGAAATACAGCAACTATTCAATGAATATTACTGATATACAAAACAAAATCTCACAATATCAGGGAACATGAACACTGAATGGAAAGTTAAGTGCTACAGTAATGTACAAAATACTTAAAAGGTATGTTGATATGCTCAAAATGTTACATGCAGTGAGAGTTCTCATTCCCTGCATGTCTTTTTTGACTATTCCATGTTCTCTCTTGTTTTCTCTTTTTCCAGTTTTTAGATTTTTGCCTCTGCAATTTTTGTGTAGTACTTATTACAATGACTCCATATCAATCTCATGACAGACTCCAGGGTTTAGTGTACTAATATTGTGAGATTTGTTTATATTGTATATCAGTAACATTAATTGAATGGCCTATGTACTTTAATTGAGGCAGTATAGTGCAGTGGTCTAAGGCTCTGAGCTGCAAATCTGGTGACATCCAGCAGACCAGACCTGGGTTTGAATCCCACAACTTCTACTTGCATACTGTGTGACTCTGAGCAAGTCACTTAACCTCCTTGTGCTCCCAAGTTGCTCCTGTAAAAAAGCTTTCAGCTTAGTGTGCTACACCTGGTTAAACAACTAAAAAAAAAAACAAGCAAAAAAAAAATTACCTCTTGGATACAATAACACATTCCTACCTTTGTGCCATAGATCCTGAAACACTATGGGGAAGAAAAAAGAAAGGGTGGGAAGGCATGGTGTAGAATGAGAAGGAAGAAAGGTGAACAGGCAAGATACAATCTCCCACAACATGTCTCCCACCCCTACACTAATAAGAAGGATGGGCAAGAGCCCACCAAAATGAGAAATACGGAGGGGACCACCACCACCCCACTGCTGAATTGAGCTCTCAGGATTTATTCTTGTTGGCATACGCTGCTGATTGCCCATGTACCAGTCACTAATTGTTGCTGTACAGCTAATGCTGTATATAGCAACAGATACTGTATGTGCTGTAACATTTTTTAAAAATGTTAATCAAAATAGATTTGCAAAGTAGGTAAATGAAAAATTAAGATTTAAAGTCTCTGGAAACTTGACAAATCAGTGGTGTGGTGTTCTGGGTGCAAAACAGGGTTGGCAATACCCTAATATGGGAATTTTCTATGCAAGAATTTCTATCTCATTTACTTTGCGTGACAAGACAGTGCTGACATAAGGCTGACATCAACCTTGTGTCACATGATCTTTTAAAATCCAAGGATCTCTGAACCACTAATTTGTAAAAAATAAGTAAAGCTCTGCATGACATATGTTTATTGGAGTAACAGCTGAAGTCCCTGGGGGCTTTGGGTGCTAACTGGGACTCCATTTGGTACTGCAATAAACATATGTAGCACTAGCATTTGGTCTGCTTGATTTTATTCTATAAGTGCAGAACTTTACCTTTTTGTGGCTTTCTATGCTGGCAGTCTTGCTCTGCACTGCCATCTATTTCCCTGGAGTGTACTACATTACCTGTCTTTGCTGTATCTAAACCACTGATTTGCCAAGGTTCCAGAGACATTGAACCCTAATGTTTCATGTTCTTACTTTGTATGCTTTGTGCTTCAACCCAAGTGGATGCATTAACATAAGCTTTGCATACAATTTCCTTACTTTTTGGAAACAATATATTAAACAAATTTTATATGATGCTGAGTGCACTAGACCCGAAGATTGCTTTGCAACTGGCCCTGTGGGCCACTCAAAAAGCTGCTGAAAAGTGTTAGTCACTACAGCATGCCTGTACTTGCTTTCTGAAGGCCCTCAAAGCAGTGGCATAGTGATACTCAATGCACCAAACTGTAGAGTCTCAAAGGAGCTGTATAATGAGGCTCTGTGTGACAGCCCTGTAGCTTGCTTTGTGCAGAGATCTGTGGGCCATATATGAAACAGTGATTCTGCATGGTGGGTGCCAGACCTGTAGCGTGTATCATGCAGGGCACTGCAAGCCTGCACAAAGCAGCACACCCATTGAGCACTGCCCTGGACTGGCAGCTTGCTTCACACAGGGCCTTGCAGACCCTACATAAAGTGGCACACTCATTGGGCTGGCATGAAAATTACCAACCTGGCATTCAAGAGGAGCAGTACTAGGGGTTCACCCATGCTGCAGTGACAAACAAGTTGCTGATGCTGATTACGGTGCAGGCAACATGCTGCCTGACATTATAGCATCAGGCATTTAATATCTCAGGAGCTACAGCACCAAAGTGCCCTCCCAGGAAACAGTTGGTGCCACCCCTCCAAAACTAAACATAACCTTCTCCAGAGGGGCAGAAATTGTGTGAGTGCAAAGGGTGACATGGCTGAGGGGCAAGCTAAGATCAAGATCACCCTTGTCACTGTCACCCTTGTTGCGGCACCCTAATTGTGGGCCAAAAATCAGTCAGCAGCTTGATGGAATATAGTACTAAGTAACTTGCCCCTGAGATACAGTGAAAAAATATTTAAAAACTGAAAGTTATGTGTAGAAAAAATTCCCTGATATATATATATATATATGTATGTATGTATATGTATATATATATATATGTGTGTGTGTGTGTGTGTATATATATATATATATATATATATATATAAAACAAGTAAGGAAAAAACTAAGTTCTTATGCAGTGCACATTTAAAAGGACTTCATTTTTTTTTCTTTGCAGGGAAGGGGGGGTTCATTTTTTTCTAACAGCCATATTTTTATTAATAACTTTTATTTTTAATACTTTTTGTTTTACCAAATTTAAGGGTTGGGGTTCTTAACCATCCTTGCTCCTGAACAGCTAACTAGCATTTTTCCATTTTGTCCCTAAATCTGTCTTTGGCCATCCCATTTTTTTTCCCTAAAAATCATGAAGTACAGGTTTAGGGACTTAGGTTTATTCCCTCTTTTTTCTTACCTGCAGGTAGAGGGGTACAATGAGGGATACTGAGGATAACACCTTGAGATAATGAAGAATCAGGATGCAGGACATTGTGGAATCATAAGGAACCCTGAAGAACTGCAACAAGGGACCAAATACCAGGCACAGGTGGGAAGAGGGTGATGTGGGTGCATGAGGATGAGTTAGGGTGTTTTTCTGAGAATATGAGATGGATGTGAGGAAGAGGGTGAGCATGATAAGTTGGTCAGTAGGTGAGGAAAGGGTTTTGAAGTAGGTGTGGGTCAGGGAGATACTGACAGTGGGGTTGTGGCACATCTTTTTTCAAGTTCAGGAAGACCTGATGGGGGTACAGGTGGTGGTGGGGGGGGGTTGAGCACCAGCTGCCAGTTCTTTCAAGCTTGAGCAAATGGTTGGGAGGGTGGTACTAGCACTGGAATTGGTCATCTGTTGCAAGTGGTTATACAGTTCTGGTAGGCAGGCAGGTATGCTGGTGTCAGGGATGAACTCCCGACCACTGGCAATTTAAGGACAGTGGGGGCCATTTTTGTGAACTGAGATGACATAAAAATGAATGTTTCAAGTCATGAAACTTAGATGATCCTCACAAAACTGATATTTGTTAGTTTAACAAAAATCAAGTGATCCTTAGAATGCTTAACAAATGTTTGGGATTTTATTTTCTAAACAATTTATAATCAGCACATTTTATGGTACAGAACATTAACTGTAAAATGTAAAGAATATTAAATTGAAGTTCAACATTAAACTGCCTACCTCACTCTAAGATAGGGTCACTTCCATGCCAATATATTATAGGGGCACATGAGTGCCCCTACCACCAGGGTTGAGTAGGCTGTTTAATACAAAAGTCCAATTTTTGCATTTTAATAATTTTGGTGTCGTTTAAATAAATAGCCCAAAATTTAGCATGCTCGATCAGGCTGTGAGGGTCTCAAGATGTGAAAAGTTTTGCGATATATTGTAATAGTTTTTCATATGGTATTCTCTTCACAACAGTGCTGAAGTATAGTGTATGCTTGTCATACATTTCAGATTAACATCCTTCTTCAGTGAACACCACTGTATCTGCATCAAAATAAATAAGCAATAATACCCGAGAGGGTGGGCGGTATTGGGCAATACCGGACCGCCCAGGGGCGTAATGAGGCCCGACGCCGCAGGCGGAGGGCCTTATAGCCCCTGGAAGGTCTGGTATTGCCCATACCACCCACCCTCGAGGGTATTATTGCGTTTAGAAAATGGGCACTGTAAAAAAAAAAAAAAAAGAAATTAATAAAAAATGACTTTTTTAGTAGATTTTGAAATAAAATAGTTCCTCCACCTGCTTTATTAGAATGCCAATGTGAATAGTTAGTTGAGACACACACACACACACACACACACCCACACACACACTGTCTCCTAACTGTCAAAGCGCGATCAGTAAAATCGCGATCGCAAGTGAGGGGATTCTGGGCAGCAGGAGCGCAATAAGCAGGCAGGTGGCTTTCTGTTTTTTTTCGAAGCGGCTGTCAGTGGGATCGCAATTTGTTTTTGTTTCCTAAAGCGGCTGTCAGTGCGATCGATTTGGAGTTGCTTGTCATGCCCCGCCCCGGTGACGGGGAAGATTCGGCAGACCGCTATTTTTAATTTTTTTTATGACGTTCAGTCTTGCCATTTATTTTAGTGTGATGGGGAGATTTGCAGCACCAGGAAGCGGGACACCAGCGGTGGTAACGAGCAGGACATGAACAGCGGCATCGAGTACGATAAAGCAGTCCGCTGCAGGGAAAGCAAGTTGTAAGGCAGAAATTGTATTTTTTATTCGGTGGAAATTGTGTGAGGTTTTATTCGAAGTTGGCAGCACTGACCACTTTCTTTCGCTAAGCAACAGAACGGCAGTTGGCAGCACTGAACTATTGAGTTATGAGGGCACTTTCTTTCGCTAAGCGATAGAAAAAAAATGGCGGCGATTTGAAAGTCAATTAAGTGCTTTCGGCCAATCGGAAAGCAGGATGGGCACAGAGATATCACTGTGGGTAAAGGGGCACTGGGGATGGCACTTTTAATTTCCTGGTCGTCTGTTGAAAGTTAATGTACCCCTCTGGCAGGGGTACCAGCCAATCAGAGACCAGGAAATTAAAAGCCCATTTTCTAATAAATATCTAATCAGGCCACTAATTAATTATCAGTAACCCAAATCAATCATTCATAAAGCTTACATATATATTTCATAAAAGTTTATCCACATGAATATTCTCACCCTCTATTTCTCATGACTTTAAAGTAACTTTTGTTATACGGGTACAAAGTTCCTTGTCTTCTTAAGCATATATGCTTATAAACTGAAAACAAACCTCCATTAACCATGCTGCACAAAACAAATGAGCTCCTCATAATTCTTTTGTTCTTAATATCATTAGGTAATTCATTATTACCCAAGCCTGGCAAAATAACTTTATAACAATAGCCACACTATAATAATATAATTTGACTAGGGCATAAGACTGCAGAGAAACACTGACCTTTGACATTTCATCCTTTAGCAGCTGTGTAATGAAGTTCTGATCTTTCTGCTTGCCAGTTCAGTCAATTGCACACTTCTGTGAGCAGTTCAGTGCAGAGCTGCATTTGCGTAACTTGCGTTGGCCTGTCAATGATATGTTGCTTTTTTTTTGTATTACTTATGACAATCCTGCCACTAGGGTTTCCTTAAATGGACTGTAGAGTTGATTTTCAGAACTAATTTTAAGTTGTACAGTGGTTACATTGGGTATTAGATTGCTGATGGTAATTTCTGCACTTTTCTTTTAAAGTTTAAGACTTTTTCTGTATTTCTAATCTGTCTGACTACTAGTCCTGCACCCAGGACCTGGCACCAAACATTTCAGGTCAGATACATGCCCCCATTTAACACGCTTTGATTTAACTCTGTGCTGCAATTTGTTGCTAACACCTAGCCAGAGTCTGTATACCCTTGTTTTGGTCATGTGTTGTTATTTGCCTATGCTAGCCTACATTGTTATGCTATTGCCAATGTTTACTGATTTCTTCTGTTCACATTTTTCCTATTATTAGATGTTCTTGACAATGCCTATTAAGCTGCTACTGACTCCAAACTTATGTACCCTCCCCTACCCTTGTGATGATGACCCTTTACAAGTGAGCTTTTAGCTCAAAGGTTGTAATTCTGATCACAATACTCAATAAATAAATAAATAAAATGAAAAATAATACAGAAAAATAGCAGATGAATATAATCCACAGTCCACAAGTATCAAATCATTTTCGTCACATATCTTGTTATAAGCAGCATAAAATATATCTTCAGTCCTCTTTGTTGTATCCTACTCTGAGATTTTAATATTTTTAGCTCCAGAGTGCTCTATTTAAAACATTGAGAAGAAACAAAACATTTGTGTTCCACACCAATATCTCTGTACTTACATTTTCACACTAATAATAATACAACATAAGTAAGTCTGATGCCACTATAAATCCTCATACCTGCTTCTTTAATGAATCTTTTGTATCCCTTTACTATATCCGCAAAACAAAAATAAAGCCATGACCTGGCATTCTATCATTCTCTATCATTTCTCCAGTAATTAAATAACTGTTTGTCTATACTCAAAAATACTCGCTTTAATTCACAGCATTAGCTTTGCAGCTTTTACTGTACGTGTTGCACAGACAAGGAGGTTAGTAAATTCAGTGCTTACTTTATAATCTTTAGCAAAATACTCCTTAGGCACTCCACTGCCCATCAATCTCTTTAGTAATGGTGGTGCCTGTGTGAGTGCCTATGCAGTGTTAAAAAGATTCTACCTGTCGGGTATTCAGACATGGGGAAGTGCAAATGGTCACATGACTCAAGCGCTCACACCCTGTGTACCTAACCTGCTGTGCAGCGCCTAGCAACAGACAACATCCAATGTGCTAGGCACCCCCCATTATTAATGTGTGTACTACAGCTTAAAGATTTATTTCTCTCACATCTATGTATACATGTAAGTGATATGTATCTAACAGAGGTTTGTACTGATGGCAGGAACGAAACACTGTCACACCAAACGGGAGTTCAATGGAGTCATGGGCATAATCGGGCTGGAGTGAATGAGTCTAAGGGGAGAAAAAGGGATAATATCACTAATATACCACATCCTCATAGTGTCAACCTTGGGAGTAATCAGCAAAACTGGTAACAATGGTGTTGGCAAAGTCAGTTAACTGAGATGCTCCTTCTTAAAGGGGTACACCATGCAAGGTGTTGTTCTATTACTTAATTGAGTTTACTTAGGAGAATCAAGTAACACTGTCTGATTGTAATACAGAATTCTATCATTAATGACCAAGGGTACAATACAGTGCTGAAATGATCAACTGCCAAGCAATACTATCATTTAAGCCAAACCTAGGATTAGTTGTATTAAATCTGTCAATAAAATATACTTCCCTGGTAAGAATATGAGTCCTATAAGCCCCCCTCCTGTGGTCTGGTTCCACATTTTCCAATCTAAAGAATCTTAAATAAGGGAGTTGGTGACTAGCCTCAATAAAATGTTTCACTACAGGTGATGTTAGAGTTATTCTTCTTATATCACTCTTGTTTTCCCCTATGCGTGTCTCAAGGTTTCTTTCTGTTTTCCCAATATATAGCTTATCAAATGGGCATTTTAGGAGATATACCACTCCCTCACTCTGACAATTGATAAACTGTTGTATAACTATGTCCTCATTCCTAGCATGGTTCCTTATTTTCTTAACTCTATAAGTGTTATTGCAATGTGTGCAATGTCCACACTGGTAATTTCCTTTCATGTCTATTGCTGCCATAAAATGTTGTTGTTGAGTATCTGATATCTTATGTTCCCTTTTTTTTAATCGGTTGGCTAAAGTTTTATTCCTTTTGGCCTCAACCAATGGTACACTTTCAAAAATCTGGGCATCTATTGTAGTGGTTCTTAATACATCCCAATGTTTTTGTGACATTTTCTTAATGTTAAAAATCAAGTGTCTGAATAGGATGTTGCAAAAACTGTCTTTTTATCCAGTAACATATTTGTATCCTCACTTTGTTCCTCTTGGAAAAGAAGTGCATCCTTAGGACATTCCTGTATTTTCTCTGTTGCCATTGTTAGTGTACATTCCCTGTATCCCCTTTCCCTAAACCTATCACACATGTCGTCTTTTGTAGCCTCAAATTTTCCTAGGGTCAGTGCAGTTCCTTTTGGTCCTAGTTAACTGCCCATATGGTATTCATTCTATTAACTTTTTGGGATGAAAACTCTCAGTTCTCAAAATGGAATCTCTATTGGTTGGCTTCCTATAAAGTTGTGTTGCCAATTTGATATTTACTTTGTAAATCAGCAGGTCTAAGTACAGTATGGGATCTCAGTTGTGCTCTTAGTCATTGTAAAAATAAGATTACTAGATCTGGTGTTTAAATAATTTTTAAACTATTCTAAATCTTGTAAATGACCTGTCCAAATACAAAATATATCATCTATAAAGCATTTAAAAGACTAATGTGGTTAGAAAATGCATTATTGGTACTGAAGATGTATTTATTTTCAAAATTATCCATAAAGGTATTCACATATGATGGGGCCATATTGGACCCCATCACTGTTCCCCTGATTTGCAAAAAAAAATATTTCTTTTCTAATTTAAAAACATTTTTGGTTCAAAACAATATCCGCCATTTTTAACAAAAGGCTGTTTTGTGGTTTACTCTCTGTTCTGTAAGTATCTAATATTGCACCCAAAGCCTCACATCCTGCTTGATGAGGTACAGGCAAAGTGGACAAGCATTAAGGATGCAATACTTGAAGCAACATCCCATTGTGTTAGACAGAGAAGGAAGTGCAAAGGAAGAAGGAAACCACTTTGGTTCTCAAATACAGTAGCAGAAAAGGTCAGAGCCAAAAGGCTGGCCTTCAGGAAATATAAGGGAACACAGCGGGATGAAGATAGGGAGGCATACCAAACTGCCCTAAGGGAAGCAGGTAAGGCAGTAAGGCAGGCAAAGTCCCAAACTGAGGAAACACTACTACGAACAGTAAAAGAAGGTGACAAGACTTTCTATAGATACATTAGTGAAAGGAGAAAGTCCAGAGGTATTGCTAAGCTTAATGGAGAAAGGGAGCATGTGAGGAGGAGGACCCTGTAAAGGCATCTATCCTAAATAGATACTTTTGCTCAGTGTTTACTGAAGAGAAGGTAGGGCAGGGCCCACAGCTCAGCATCATGGACACAGGGGAGGGAGGTGAGCACTACTCCTTCACAAAAGAAAGGGTCCTACAAGAGCTTGCTAAGCTCAGGGTGGATAAGGCAATGGGACCTGATGGCATACATCCCAGGGTACTTAAGGAGCTAAAGGAGGAACTAGCAGAGCCATTAGCAGAATTGTTAGTGAGTCTCTGAGCACAGGAGAGGTCCCAGAAGACTGGAGAAGGGCTCATGTGATCCACTCCACAAGAGTGGTAGCAGGGAGGAGGCGGGAACTACAGACCTGTCAGTCTTACCTCAGTAGTGGGCAAGATTATGGAGGCACCCTTAAGGAAAGGATAGTGCAACACCTGGAATCCATAGGGGCACAGGATCCAAGACAGCATGGGTTTACAAAGGAAGGTCCTGTCAAACTAATCTCATAGATTTCTTTGACTGGGTAACTAGAGTGGTGGACCAAGGGGAGCAGTTGATGTCGCCTACTTGACTTCAGCAAAGCTTTTGACACTGTTCCACATAGAAGATTGATAAATAAGCTAGGTAGGCTCGGGTGGGTCAGAAGTTGGTCAACTGGGTGGCAAACTGGTTGACTGGCAGAAAACAGGGAGTGGTGGTAAATGGTATACAGTCAGAAGAGATGCAAGTCACAAGTGGGGTACCTCAGGGATCAGTCCTTGGGCCAGTCCTATTCAACATCTTCATTAGTGACCTCGCAGATGGACTAGAGGGTAAGGCTTGTCTGTTTGCAGATGACACCAAGATCTGCAACAGAGTAGATGATCCAGATGGGGTGGGCAGAATGAGAAGAGATCTGGATAAACTAGCAGAATGGTCAGAAGAGTGGCAACTGGGATTTAATGCAAAGAAGTGCAAAATCATGCACATAGGAAGAGAAACCCTGAAGCCACTTATAGGCTGGGAGGGAGTTGCTAGCAGTCACAAAGGAAGAAAGAGACTTGGGCATCATCATCACTGATGACCTAAAATCATCCAAGCAGACCTCTAAAGCAGTAGGTAAGGCTAGGGGTGTTAGGGTGTATTAGTAGGGGGTATCACAAGTCGTAAGAGGGAGGTAATAATCCTCTGTACAAGACATTGGTTAGGCCCCATCTGGAGTACTGGTGCAGTATTGGAGGCCACACCTTCACAAGGACATTAACCAAATTGAGAAACCAGAGAAGGGCAACCAAAATGGTGCAGGACTGCATCAGAAGACATATGAGGACAGATTAACGGAGCTCAATATGTATACCCTTGAGCAAAGGAGGGAGAGAGGGATATGATCGAGGCATTCAAACACCTTAAGGGCATAAACAAGGTGAAAGAGTCTAACATGTTTAAATATAAGAAAAACAGCAGGACAAGAGGACACAGCATGAGATTAGAGGAGGCCGATTAAAGGGGAATGTGAGGAAATTCTTTTCACAGAAAGGGTGGTAGATGCATGGAATGGCTTACCATAAGAAGTGGTGGCTATGAATACAGTGCAGGGCTTCAAACAGGCATGGGATAGGCATAAGGGAGCAATACAAATGACTATGAATAGATCGGTCACTGACAGAGCAAAGGCCAATGGCACATTTATAAGGTAGAAAAAGAAATGGGCAGACTGGATGGGCCTTGCGGTCCTTATCTGCCGTCAACTTCTATGTTTCTATGTTTCTATGTTTCTATGATGTGGGATAGAGGTGTACAGATCTTTCAAATCCCATGTTACCAATATGCAATTTTCCACATCTAGGTCTGTTCCATTTGTATTCTCAATGAGTTTAATAATATCAGTTGTGTCTTTTATGTATGTCTTAGTTTGTTCTACATAGGGTGTCTTAGTCTGTTCTACATAGGGTCTATTGTAGTAGTCTATATAGATGGACAAAGGTTCTAGTACATAATTAATCCCTGATACAATCAGCCCAGCAGGTGAATTGTGTAAATCTTTATGCCTCTTGAGTAGTATATAAAACAAAGTAATAGAAGGGGTATGTCTAAACAGGGCATTTATCCCCCACTGTGTAACCCACTCATTCTCATGTACCACTTCTAAAAAGGAGTTCATGATGTTTTTAACCTGCTCTGTTGGATCTTGTGACAATTTTAAATAATTATTTGTATCTTTCAAAAGGGTCATGCATGTTTCCCTATAGTGGGTGTAATCCATTATCACTACTGCTCCACCCTTAACTGCGCTTTTAATGATAATATTTTTATCATTTCAGGAACACTCTGTGGTGTAAATGTAGATTTAAGATTCAGTCTCCTACTTAACTCAAGTTTTTTCTACTGCAGTTGTGTATCTCTATTCATTGGTTCTGGTTGAGTGTCAAAAAAGTACCTTAAACGGATCTTCCTAAAAATTCTATTCAGATCCAGTTTAAGTTCAGATTCATTGAGCTGGCTATGGGGGCAGAATGTCAGGCCCTTAGAAAGAACTTCTTCTTTAACCTTTGTTAAAATCCTCTTAGGCATATTATAAACTAACTTATTCTGACAGTCAGTGACCTGAGAGATTTCTTTACTGTTGTGCCCCTTGTTTTCTTTCTTTTCTCCTTTCTTCTATTTCTGTAGTTTGTTATAGTTCTTTTTCTTCTGAGGGTCCTAATTCTTCTGCATCTGCTCTGCCCAACTCTGTAATGTTGTGTGTGTATTGGTAACCTGTCTTGCCTTTGTACCGAAATGCTCTCCTCCCCGACCCCCTCCTGAAAGAATGCCCCCTACCCCCTCCTCTCACTGCAGTACTACTACCTTCTTGATGATTGTATTGATGGCTCATAATCTAGATTAAATTTGTATCTTACATCATATGCAGTTATTTTTTATTATATGTCTATATTTTGTTATCCTTATAATCGTTAAGATCCCTTTTAAATTTTTTCAATTTTGTAGCTCTAAGTTCCTTCTCAAAATCATTAAGATGTGCATTCACTTTATCCAAATACATCTTTAATTATTCTATGTTCTATTTTATCTTAACTTCTGTCTCATTATAAACTAAACCCTATTCCATTCTTGCTAGTTCTTTGGTAACTGATGAATAATCAATAGCATAAAATCCATTGAACATCTATTTCTGACACATCCCATTTTGTGTCTAGTATTGGATCTGCATACCCTAGATAGCTTCTATAAATATTCTCAGTCCCCTAGGTTTTCTTTTTTGTTTCAAATACTGAGATATTGTTAGGGTGTGCCATTCTAATTTTACCTGCTTCTGCTTTAAATATTCATAATGATTGGTCACTGATCTCACTGGGGTTGTACCCCTAAATTCCCTGTTGGTCTTAAAGTTCTGAATAATTCATTGTTCTTCTGTGTTAGTGATGGATAAAGGTAATGATCTATTGTCCACAATTTTATCAAGTTCATCAAACTTAATCATAACGAATGAAGGTGCAGTCCTTGGAGGTGGTCAGATGTGTGTCTGCTCACAGTAGTAATCCAGTAAAGTCGTATAAGTCCAAAAAAGTCTTGTAGAAAGAATAGAGAAAATGTGGGACCCAGATAGACATGGACATCTTGTCTATCCTTTATTTTTTTAATTACGTATACTGTATTTCAGGAGAAAAAAGCATAGTTTACAGAGAACAAGATAATGCTAAGGCAATATATAGCCAGTACAATCTAGGTAAGTGAGAATACAGCATTTAGATTAAGAGAAAAACAAAACATAGAAAGAGATTTAATTACAGTTGTCTGTAATTCTCCCATCCCACCCTCCCTACCCAAGCCCACCCACTCTGCCACTGGAGTAATAAATAAGGACAGTTGTGATTATTTGTGTCAGTGAGTATCATGACTGGTGACTATGATAAAGTGAAATTGAGTCTAGGGGGTTCTTGCATTATTGACAGAACTCTAGTGAATTGATAAGAGGGTAAACAATGGGTCCCATACTTGTTTATATTTTCCCATCCTGTCAGTAAGTCCTGCAATGATATGCTCTGCTTGAAGGGCAAACATGATCTCTTTGTAACATTCCACATGGTTGAGGGTGATCAAGTCTACCCAGTGCCTTAATAATACTTTCTTAGCACAGGTTGAAATCAAGGCCATGTGTGCCCTTTGATTGCCCCCCCTCCCACCATATCTGCATAATCACCCAGGAAACATATCTCAGGACTGAATTTGTCTGACAGAGCTAGTAATGGGTCAAGACAAGTCTGGATGAGCTGCCAAAAAGGAGTGATTTTCTCACAGGACCATAAAATGTGGAGCAGATCCCCAGGTGCATTTTGACATTTGGGACATTGATTAGAGGCCAAAAAAAATTTTTGGTGAAGTTTGACCGGGGTATAATACAGGTTATGATTAATTTGAAATTGCATGTACCTGTATCTGTCCCATTTGATGTATCTATACAGGTGTTTCCAAAATTTTGGCTGCTGCCTGGAGGGAGTAGCTGATGGTAGAGCATGATCCCACCAGTAGAATCTTTGACCCTCTAGTGCAGTTGTTGTGGTTAGTAAAAATGTATATGAGTAGGATATCAAGTGAGAAGTTGGTGCAGAACTGGCATACAGGGAGAGAGTAGACATGAAAGACCAAGACCATAAACCAGTACCAAAATGTTATAACAGCATGTGAGAAATCTGTAAATATTTAAAGACATGAATAGGTGACCACTTGAAGAGAGAGCAAGCCTCTTGAAAAGGCAATAATGTGTGGTTATTAACTAGTTCTTCCACTCTTTCTACTCCCATGTCAGGCCAGAAAAGGTTGGGTTTGATTACCTTTTCAGAAATTAAAAAGTTGGGGTTATGAAATAGGGGCTGCGCTATATCTCTATATACATCCATTTTGGGAAAGGTATTTAGTTGATATTGTGTTTAGAGCGCAGAACCTAGAGGTGATTATCTCAGGGATTTGGGAAGGTTCTTTTTAGTTATAAAGGGGAGAGCCTTAGGATTGAAATCATGTGCAGAGCACGTTTGTTCAATTTTCACCCAAAGAGGGCAGTAACAGGAATCAGAAGCAGTAGCTGTGGGATGCAACCAGTATCTCAATCTGGTTAGATGTATGGTTAGGTAACGTAGGTAAATGTTGGTGGCATGAAGACCGACATCCATTTCTTTATGTGTAAGCTTAATGTAATTTCTTCTGACTTTTTTCCCATGCCATAAAAAGGAAATAATGATTCTATGTAATTGTGAGACCCATGATAATGGAAGAGCCCAATAAAAAATTTGTAGAGGGTACAAGATACGAGGTAGTACATTCTTTTATTTATTTATTTCAATCTAGGATTACAATACCTTTGAGCCGAGGCTCTTTTACAAAGGTTCCACATCAGCGTGTGCAACAGTCATCATTTTTAGTTACAAACATATAGTCATTGACTTACAGACATGTAATAACTAGTACAAAGACTTGAGCTATGAGCAAGACAAGGGAAGGGGGTTGGGTGGTGGGGGAAGTGAGGTAGGAGATTGGGGGAAGGAGGTGCAGGGGTGAGGGGAGTACAGGAGGTGGCTGGGGTGGGGCAGGAGTGAAGATACGGGGGGAGGTGGGTGAGGGTAGGAGACAGTGCAGCCAGGGGGCCTTGTTGAGGGAATATGACAGGTAAGGTGCTAGGGGTGCAAAGACTGATTGTAAGTGCTGGGTGCTGGGGCATTTGCAGCTGCAATGGTGGAAATGTTAAGATGGGCAATCGCAGGATACAAGCAGTGAGAGGCGTAGCTTGGACTTGAAGAGGCTGAGTGTTGGAGCGGTTGCTATGTCGCTGCCAAGACTTGTTTTTTTTCTGATTGAGAAGCAGTTTATGATTTAGAAACCAGGATTTGATGGAGAAGAAGGCCTGCTGAAGTTTATTATGTAATTTGATTGGATCAGGGCCAGAGGTGAGGATCACAGCATCGTCGGGGTAGAGAATGATTTGTTCTGGGCAGCTGTCCGGTAGTGAGTTTAAGAATAGGCTGAAGAGGAGGGGTCCCAGAATGGAGCCCTGGGGGACTCCTGAGCAGACCGGTCTAGGGTCTGAGAGTGTATCAGCGATTCTTACTGTTTGGGACCGTTCTTCAAGGTAGCTCTTAAACCAGCCAATGGAGTCAGTTGACAGCCCAGTGTTCTGAAGTTGGACAAGCAGAAGGCAGTGATTGATGGTGTCGCAGGCTTTAGTTAGGTCAATGTAGATTGAGCCTAGTAGTTCACCGGAGTCAAGTGCATTATGGATTGCACTGGTGAATTCAAGTAGGGCTGTGGAGGTGCTGTGACCTTTGTGGAACCCGTGTTGTTGCTTGCACAGGATGTTGTATGTATCCAGGTATTCTGTGAGCTGGTCTGAGACGATGCATTCTAGTGCCTTGGAGAGTGGGGGTAGTAGGAAGATAGGTCTGTAGTTATCATGGGCAGTTTTGTCACCACTTTTATGGATTGGGGTGACAGTGACAGATTTTCATCTGTCTGGAAACTGGCTACGGCTGAGGGAGAGGTTGAAAATTCTGGCTAAAGCACTAAGCACTTCATCAAGTGTGAGAGACAGGATTTTGAGATTGAGAGAGTCGTTACTGAATCTTGATTTACCAAGGACTTTGGTTAGATATTTGCACACTTGGTGAGCCTTGACTGCTTTGAAGTAGAAGCGGGGGGAGCTGGTGGGAGTAGTGTTCATTGTGGACAGAGGGGCTTCACCATCTTTGAAGTAGTCCTGGGGTAGGACAGCGCTGAGGTCAGTAAAGGCTTTGTTAAAGGTATCCACAATGGTTTTTGGGTTGAGGGTTGTGGTTCCGTTGATGTTGAGTATTGATGGAGGGTTTTGGGTGGATTCCCAATGAGTTCCTTTATGTTCTTCCAGAACCGACCATTGCCCCAGGAGTTTGTGAGGGCATGCTTATAGTAGGTGGACTTCATTTGCTGGATGGTTTTGGTGCAGTCATTGCGGGCACATTTGTAGTTTTGGATGTTGTTTTGCCTTCCAGAGTTTCTGGCTAGCTGCCATAGGTGGTCTCTTATTTTTAGCATCCTGAGGAGGTCACCTGTGAGCCAAGGGTTACTGAGTGATTTGACTTTGCATTTCTTAATAGGAGCAAACGTGTCACAGGCCACAGTGAAGATGTTTATGAAGTGGTCAAGGGCAGTGTTTACATTGGCTGCATTGAAGATAGAGGACCAGTCTTGATGGAGGAGGTGGGATTTGAGTCAAGGAAGGTGACCACGGGGGTAGAACCCTGCTGGTGATAGTTTTTGGTAGTTGTTTGATGAATTTATTTGACCAGGTGCAGCTAACAGGGGGAGTGGTCACTGAGAGAGTCTGGGAAGACATTAGTGTTAAATATCCACAATGAGTGACTGGTAAGGATCCAGTCCAAGAGTGTGCTTGTGCCAGTCCTGTAATTTTTCCTGGTTAGTGAGTCAACCATTTGTGTGAGGTTTGCCGCAGCAATGGTATCCCTGTGTGCACCAGCATCGGCTGCAGGCCAGTAGCTATTGAAGTCACCTAGGAGGATGGATTCGGTGTCCAGTGGGAGTGACTTTACAAAGTAAAGAACAGCCGTTAGACCAGTTCCCTGTTCTTTGGAAGGGATGTAGATGGTGGCAACAGTGAGGGTTTTGTTTTGGGCTCCGAGAAGGATTCTCACTGGCAGTATCTAAGCAGTTGTGGGTTGGAGTGAGGTAATGATGTGGTGCCTCTGTATGGAGTCTTTTAGGTAGAGAGTGCAGTCCCCACCTCTTTTGGAGAGGTGATCCAGCCTAAAGATGTTGTAGCCAGGAACGCTGATTGCATGGTCCGGTACTGATGATGTGAGCCAGCTTTCGACAACCTCGAGGATGTCAGGGCTGTGCTGGCTGGTGAAGGCCTGTAGAGCATCCATTTTAGGAAGGAAGCTGCAGATGTTGATTGATATGAATGAGATGGCACCCGAAGGCTTGCTCAGATTAATGGCTTTAGAGCAGAATGGGCCAGGGTTTGGGTGCACATTATCTGACAGCATTAGGAGGAGGAGGACTAGCCTCAAGGAGCTGCGGCATATTTCTTTAAGGGAATGCTTTCGCCTGCTAGCATCTCTGGAAATTGCCAAACATTGACGATAGTGGGTGAGGGTAAGCATAGCCGGGGGGGACCAGAGTGGAGGGCTAAGACCAGTGTGGGTGTAGAACAGTTTAATGGTGGTAGGATGGACCCTGGGCAAGGGCAGTGACCAGTGTGCACCGTGTCTAAGTGGAGGAAGGATGTAGGAATGTTAAAGCTGTTGGGGAGGGAGGAGGGAGGGAAAGCAGGCTTCTGGGGCATGCAGTAGGGATGAAGACAGGCAAGAAGAAATAGAATAGGGGTAGAGAACAGTGGAGGCACATGATTAAGGTAGGATTCGGGGTAGGCGGAGGAAGGGGGTTAAGACAGGCTGGCAGGGCTAGGAGAAGGGGGCGGAAGAGCAGTAGCTGGATCAGTGAGAAGTGAGGATACAGCCAGGAAAGCCAGGCAGCCAGGGACTGTGTCTTTCAGAGGGTATATATATTTTTTTCTAATGAAAGACCAAGAATCCCTCTAGTGGCAGGTCTGTATAACCTGCTAATGGAAAACTAGCCACTTAAAAAAAAAAACTTCTATTACACACTTGAAATGTGCTTAGTTCTATCTAAAATCTATTTGTAAAAAATGCCAGGTGGCAGAAGCAGGGGAAAAGTCCCAGCCAATCAGAGTGGGATTGCTGGAACTGCCCGTGTTCCGATTGGCTGCGCTGTCCTGTACCTTCCAAGGAGCTGCAGGCGTGCGTCCTGGTCTCGGTCGGTGGCTGGCTGGGTGCCGGCCGACCGTGGGGGAGCTGAAGCAGCCCTGTTCAAGGGCAGGCAGCTGGAGAGATGAAAAAAGAGCAGGTCTTAAATAGCACTGAGGTAGGATGGGTTTAGATTTCAGCAGTTAAGCAAGACAAAGGAGAGTTAGACTTTTTGGCGCCAAGGCAGAGTGCTTGGATGGGGGGGGGTGCAGGAGAAGCACTGAAACAGAAGAGGTGTAAGCACTTTAAAACACTAGTAGAAATTACAATCCAGCTAATACAGTTGAAAAACTTCTATTACACACTTGAAATGTGCTTAATTCTATCTAAAATCTATTGGTAAAAAGTGCCAGGTGGCAGAAGCAGGGGAATCTGGTTAGATGTATGGTTAGGTAATATAGGTAAGTATCTTTATAATACTCATACGTCCCCACAGATTTAAGGGTAGGTAGGACCAATGCCTAAAGTCTTCTTTTAGTGTATTTATAATGGTATTGAGATTGAGCTTTTCTATTGTATGGAGAGGGGGTGGAGATTGATCCAAAGATATTTTACTTTGTCAGCACGCCATTACAGACCCAAATGTTCAACATGGGCTCTCAAGGTATATTTGTTAGGGGAAAGATTTCAGTTTTATCTAGGTTTAATTTATAATTCGAGATGGATCCAAACTGGGATATTATTTGAAAAGCTGCAGAGAGAGAGAATCGGCTGGGGAAGAAATATGTAGGAGTATATCGGCCGCATAAGCAGAAATGTTATACTCTGAACCATCTACTGATATACCTCTTATAAGAGGAAGATTTTTGAGTGTTCTAATAAGAGGTTCTAAGAATATATTAAAAAGATAGGGAGATATAGACAGAGTGGAGGCTGTCCAGAGGAGGGCAACCAAAATGGTGCAGGGTCTGCACCAGAAGACATACGAAGAAAGACTAAAGGAGCTTAATATGTATACTCTTGAGGAAAGAAGGGAGAGAGGGGACATGATAGAAACTTTCAAGTACCTCAAGGGAATTAACAAAGTCCAAGAGGGTAGCATCTTCCAGAAAAAGAGATGTGCAAGAACAAGGGGGCACAATTTGAAGATAGAGGGGGGACGGCTTAGGGGTAATGTGAGGAAGTATTTTTTCACTGAGAGGGTTGTGGATGCATGGAACAGCCTCCCTGAGGAGGTCGTGGAGTCAAGAACAGTGGTGGACTTCAAGAATGCATGGGACAGGCATAAGGCAGTCCAAGGGGCGGGGTAAGAAGAAGTAAGCTGTTGGTTAACTAGGATCTGCAGCTTATCTGTTAGGTAGGAAAATGGGCAGACTAGGTGGGCCAAGCGGTCCTTATCTGCCGTCAAATTCTATGTTTCTATGTTTCTATGTTTCTATGTTTCTATGAGATGGGGGCATCCTTGTCCGGTACCTTGATGTAAAGTGAATGGTGTAGAAAGTACACCGTTACACTGGACTCATGCAGAGGGGGGTGGTGAATAAAGAATTTTGACCCATTTTATGAATTCATGTGGAATATGATATTTAGGCAAGAGCAAGAAAAGATATTCCCAGGATACCCTGTTGAATGCCTTTTCTGCATCTAGGGAAACCAGTACAGCTGGTGTAGAGGAGTCCCTAGATAACAAGAAAGGGTATGTGAGTTTCCTAAGGTGGTCAGACAAGAGCATGCCTTTGACAAAACCATCCTGTTCTTCACTAATCAGAGAGTCCCAGATTTGGCCTAGTCTGGAGGCCAGGATTTTGGCTAAGATTTTAAGGTCTACGTTGATTAAAGAGATAGGTCAACTATGATGGCTGCAGTTAGTGAGGTATCTGATATACCTTCTTTAAAGATACGATGAAAGGTATCTAAGAGAATAGGAGCAACTGAATCTTTGAGAGTTTTATAAAAGTTAGTGGAAAAGCCATCTGGGCCAGGTGATTTATCAGAGGGGAGCAGATCGATAGCCTCAAGCACCTCTGACAGGGCTATAGGAGCTTTTAAGCTGGCAGTTTGGATATCAGATAACACTGGGAGGTTGATAACTTGAATGAAGGAATCTAGCTGCTGAGGTGAGAGTGATGAGGCAGAGGATGTATTCAATTGACTTAGAATTCCTGGAAAGCCTCAACAATCTCTGGAAGGGGGGGAGTGAGGAGGTAACCAGAGGTTGAGTAGATATATGTAAAAATTCTGTCAGTTATCTGAGAGTGTAAACGGAGAGCCAGGGGCTTCATGGCTCTTTCGCCCTGATCAAAATAAGACACTTTGTAATGAAGCATGAGAAACTCAGCTTTTTCAGCTAATAATTGATTATATTGGGCATGGAGAGATTCAACCTTTTCCTATTCTTCTGTGGGGGAGGAAGAGGAGACACAGTTTTTGGCTTCTGTGATTTGATCAAAAATAGAGGAAAGAACAGCTGTTCTTTGTTTTTTTGCGTTTGATAGCAAAGCAAATTAATTTGCCTCACATTGAGCATTTCAGCGAGCCCCATAATGTTTCTCTTTTATGCATGGATAGTGCATTATGCTCCATGAATTTACTAAAAAAATGTTTGAAGGTGTTGCAGATAAACATCAGATTTCAGAAGTTGGCTGTTAAGTTTCCATGTTTTATCCTTATGAATGTTAGGTGAGAGATTCAGGTACAGGTGAACAATATGATGGTCTGAAATGACTTTAAGTGAATAAAAGGAGAAAGTTACCCCTGAGAGATCGTCCACACTCATAAGGAAGTAATCTATATGAGAAAAGGAGTTATGAGGAAGGGAGTGAAATGAATATTCCTTGCGTCCTGGATATAAAAGTCTCCAGGGGTCAATGAGGCAGAGAGAATGCATTAAACCATGTATGGCCTTTTGTCCTGGTGATAAAGTTTGCCTCACATGATCCGATCTATCTAGGTGATTAGATAATACTTGGTTACAGTCTCCCCCCAGGATTATTGGAAGTGAGGTCCAGGTGGCTAATGCGGTCATGAGAGTGGTGAAAAATACCATATCATTATTAATAGGTCCATAAATGGATCCTAGGATGACTTCAGAATGATCTAAGAGTGCCCTCAGAATAACATAATGTCCCCTGGGATCAGACATTTCCTGAATAAGATGAAATTGTATTCTGGGGGCTATAATAATGGTGAAACCCTTTTTATGGGAATTGAAACCTGAACCAAAAACTTGTCCCACCCAATTTCTACATAAATAGTGAACCTGACTGGATAAGAGATGTGTCTCCTGCAGGAAGGCTATATCTGTTTGCAGGTTGCGGAGATGAAGGAGTACCTTGGTTCACTTGGCAGGGAACTGAGCACCCTTTACTTTCCAAGAACAAAACTTAAACCCAGCCATGGTGACTCAGAGAATGGAAGTACTTAGTAACTATTTTAATAGAAAACAACCAATCCAAAATATATGGGGAAAAGATGGTAAACCCTTCTCCAGTGGCAGGCCCTCCCCTAACTAGAACGCCTAATCCCCTTCCTCTCCCACCCTGCAACCCGTTTTCCAAAAAAGAAAGCCCTTGACAACCCACCCTCGAACCCCACAATGTGAACTAGTTTTTACAGGAAGGTAAATCCCATAATGGGATAGCATTAATAGGGGTTCAAAACCCAATAACAAATTCATGACTGCTTCCCCAACAGTTGCACAGCCATGTACGCCCCTCCCACCCCAGAGTTAATAGGTAAACAGTGAACCATATAGTAAATTATTGAGAAAATTCAACAGTCAATAAGTTGTACTCAAACCCTTTCATAAAGCCAAGAAACTGTGACCTACGTAGTTTCAAAATAATACTAGTGATAAGACCCACAACATCAACAGTCAATCACTGATAATAGCACAAACATCCACTTGCTAAAGAAACCTGGACTAACAGATCTGAGATTACTAAGCAGAGCCATCTCGAGGGTCCATGTATTAACTTAAGAAATCTACCTGAATATGCCCTTTTTGGAATCAGATCATATAAAAAAGGGAGAAAGAAAAAAGAAAAAAGAAAAAAAAGGGGGGGATGAATGGGGAAGGGGAGGAATGAGAAGGAAAAAGTAACCAGTATAGGGGAAGAGTCTAGAGGAGGGGAAAGGGAAAAGAGTCATTCTCTGGGTAAAATTAGAGGAATATGTAAATCAGGCAACTCTTGATCCGAAGAGGGGCACAGTGGGCCCAGCCTAGCCAGTGCCACACACCCATAAGTGGGAGGTGAAATCACAAATTGCAATTATTATAACTGTGATTGGCAGATTAATTGACTGATAAGTACAAACCATGGCCACAAGACAGGCCACTGCATGTCTGATTCATACTACGGCACAGCATTGAAGTGTTGCATTTCCAGATAAAACAGACAAAACTCTGTCCATCAAATCTTAAGAGATCCCCACTTCTTAACTAAAGTGTACTGTTATAAAATACCATCCACTTATGCGCAGGCAAAGAGTATCAGGCTGAAGTACTACGCGGCTGATCGCACATTCATGTAGCAGCTCTGCGAACGTGCACATGTTCAAGCAGAGTAGAAAGTTTGCACATTTGAACATGAGATTCTTCACATAGTTATGCAGAGCTGTTAAAATGGCCAGTCTTGTAGCAGTCGCCATGCTGCAGACAAAGTAGAGAAAGGCTCAAATACAACCTCAAAAAACCAAAAAAATAAAATCCCAGAACCACTCGCAGAGCTGAGTCAGGCACGCCAATAGTTCGTCACAGCACTAAGTCTGGGCAGACCACAGATGGGGATCACAAAAGCCAAGACTGTTGTCCAGGAGGGCAGTCACTGAGAAGAAGGAGTTTCCACAATCGAGGAAGCAATCCAAGAGACAGGCCAAGCCTTCGTTCGACAACCAGAACATAAGAATGAGGCCAAAGGTATGTTGTGAGAGTTAAGAGAGAGATTCCCAAAGTCTCACAGACTTACATTATTGCTGAGGCAGATACCAAATAACAAAGATATTTCAGGGCGCTATATATCAGTGCTGGTTGAAAAGATCAGGGAACAGGGTTGGAAGGTCTCTTGCTGCCTGATCCACATTTTCAAAGGACTTCCAGGACCCATTACACAAAACCAAAAGCTGGGCAGGGTAGAACATACGCAATTTTATACCACCTGCAATCAACTTTGTAATGGAAGGGTAATATTCCGCTCTTTTCTGGCGGGTGGTAACAGGGAGATCTTGAGATATTCTTAACTGCGCATCTTCCTATTTCAGCTCTTGTAATTCCTTGATTTTGCTCAGACTGTGCTGCTGATCGATGTAGCTCAGAAGGTGAAGAATAAAGGGTCTAGGCTTAGTGCCTGGAGGTGGCCGGGGCCTGAGAGATATGTGAGCTCACTCAACAATGTAAGTTGTAGAATATGGAGGAGGGCCTGCTATTTTACTCAGAAGTTTTTGAGCAAAAATCACCAGGGAGGGTCCTAAGGCATCTTCTGGAAGACCAAATATGACCAGATTATTTTGCCTGTTTTGACCTTCCAGGTCTTCCATTTTGAGCTCCATCTTGGTAAGCTTCTGCATCAGTGAAGTAAGCTCAGTATCCACACGGGTTTGACAGTTCTCTATTGCCAGGCATTCTTAGGATAGCAGGGAAAGGGGAGATACTGTTGATGGGAGACCTGAATATGCCAGATGTTAACTGGAGCACATTTGCTGCAGCCACATCCAAGAGCAGGGCCATTCTCGATGCCCTACAGGTAGCATGCCTCAGACAGCTAGTTTTGGAACCCACTCATGAGGGAGCAATCTTAGACCTCATACTCTCAAATGGGGACAGTATGAGGATCTCAGATCTAGAAGTGGGTTGCCATCTGGGAACAAGTGACCATCAAACAGTGTGGATCACAATAAACTCAGCTACCGAGTCAAGCCATACAAAAGTGAGGGTACTGGACTTCAGAAGGGCTGACTTTGGCAAGATGGGAGAGTGCCTTAGAAAAGCTCTAGCAAACAGGCTAGAAGGAGGGGAGAAGCAACAATGGGGAAACATCAAAACTGCCATCACAGAGGCAACAAGCCTTTGTATGAAGCAAATAAACAAACAAATCAAAATGAAAGAAAAAGCTACTATGGTTCTCAAAAGAGATGGTGGGGAAAGTCAGGAAGAAAAAGATAGCATTCCAGAAGTATAAGGAAACACCGAAGAAGCAGGACAGAGAGTGTACCAGTTAAGGCAGAAGGAAGCAGGAAGGGAAGTCAGAATAGCAAACCAAACTGAGGAAAGGATAGCCAACTCAGTTAAGAAGGGGGATAAAACCTTTTATAGGTACATCAGGGAGTGTAGAAAGACAAAGGGAGGGATAGTGAGGCTGAATAGAATGGATGGTGGGTTGGCAGAGAGTGACAGTTAGAAAGCAGGGATACTGAATGAATATTTCTGCTCAGTATTCACAAAAGAGGAGGAAGGGGAGGTGCCTAATCCAATTAGCAGGAGCACTCTTGGGGGGGCGTGGCTTGGACCTGACAGGAATGGCTGCTTGAGTTTTTGCTCTGTCCCAACCTGATGCCCGACCGAGCTCAATTTAGCACTTGGATGGACTGAAGATGAGTTGAAACAGCTGGAAATCCTTCCCCTACCTGCACCACCAGTAACCTGATGCTGTTTGGGTGTAAACTGAGTGTCTGGGCTGTGAGCTGACCAATTACTGTCTCCACGGGCAATCGAGACACAGGCCATACAGGCTGCTCATCCTACAGCAGCAGAGCAACTCGTAGTACACATATCGCAGTACTGGTGCTGATCAAATATGCATGGGGTCATGAATACTGTCATGTCAGGCTCTCATCAGATGGTCAAGGGGGGACTGCCTCTAACTACAAGAACAAGGAGCGGTGATGGCAGGCACAGCAGAATCCCCTGCTGCATTTCAGACTGGACTGGGTCTGCTCCCTCTGCAATTCCCACCAGAACAAGCCCATTTAGGAGGAATGCTCTCACATATCACCCAAATGCTAGAGGCAATTTTAGTCAGGGTGGACAACAGAGGCTCCTCATTGGCAGGGAACATGGCCAATGTAAAACAGCTGGAAGATAAACAAAATGTGCTTGAGCAACACGCCAAGGAGTTGGAACAGCACCATATCATGGTGCTTCGGCAGCTAAGGGAACATGAGGCAAAACTTACACAGTTGTGGTACAGGGCAGAAGACCAAGAGAACAGGAGCCGCAGAAACAATATCAGGATCCTAGGAGTTCCAGAGGGCACAGAAGGTCCCAACATGGAATGCTTTATTAATGAATGGCTCACTACTACTCGGTGAGCGATGGAAAGAACTGATTGGGGTAGAAAGGGCTCACAGGGTCGAGGCTCAAAAAGAAAGAGCAAATGTCCCTAGAACTATCATTGCCTATATCCTGAGGTACTCCATAAAGGAGAAGATACTGAGAGATGCAAGAGAAAAGGGTGAGCTTACCTGGAGGGGAGCAAGCATTTCTATTTACAGAGTATTCTCCCAGGAGGTGGCGGCTAGAAGGAGGGCTTTTGGGCCTCTGAAAGCTTTAATTCAACCCAAGGCATTTCAATACCGTTTCAAAAAGCTTACTGCTCTGCATATCTCTAAAGATGGGAAGTCCTTCCTCGTCGAATGCCCTAGGGATGCTGAGATATGTCTTCACAGTCATTGGCCAGGCCTCCTCCCCAAGACTACATCTCCCAGACACCTCTGGGCCCCTGGGGACATGAGAGATGGAGGAACTGAAGTGCAGATGCATGGACTACCAGGGGGCAACAAACAGCATTAGATTGGTCCTGTGGAAAGATTGTTCCCCAGGCCCCCATACCGGAACAAAACCCGGGAAGGTACTATGGAGCCCCGAAGCAGCATCCAAGCAGCAGATCCTTATTGAAAGGGTACTCCCCTTGATTCACCAACCCTGACAAGCCAGCTCAGTCCCTGCCAGCAGAGACAACGTTCAAGCAACCCAAACAGTCCCCACACTGAGAAAGCGGCAAGTTCTCCCCCAGTCAAACTGCCACGAGCTGAGGCACCTCCCGTGCTTAGTCCCCTGCATCATGACCTGGTATCCCTTGAGACAGAGGACCTAATGGCTGATATGGAGTCTATAGATTGGGCCTCAACAGTGGAGGAAGAGGAGGTGGAGCAGGCAGCGGCAGTGGCCATTTTGAAACCTGGGACTAAGACATTCGCAGAGGCTCTGACGACCCCTCTGAGGACTAGTGACGCTGACAACTGGAAGCAGACAGACCCCAAACCTTCTGGCCCAAATGGATGAAAACTCAGGCACCACCCTTTTGGCCTAAGGACTTATTTGAAAGATGACTAAGTTTTCTCTCTTTCTTTGCATAGAGCTTATGCTAGTCATTTCCTCAGTGGCACCTGGCTACTGACCTTGGGGGCGCTCGTGCCTAAGGGACAAAGCTTCCCTCACCTAGTTTGGCAGTGCACTATAACCTGGCACCCTCTGAGCACTCCTCTGTGGGGAAGATGTTTTTTCTTTCCATGTCTCCCCCCCCTTCTTTTTGGTACTCCTGGCTTGTTTATTCAAGCAGCTGTTCCCTCACCTATTCCAACTGGAGGGGAACACAGGAATCCAAAGCAACCTCTGTGCTAGGTTGCCCCGCCCCGGGACGACCCCTTAGTGGCCCATGGATAGGCCTCTCTTGTCACCTAACTCACACAGATCTGGCACTTGTGTGGCTGGTGCACCCCCCCCACTTATTTTCCCAGCTGTACTAGACTTACTGTAGCTCCTATTGGTTCCCTAGCCAGTAGGTTTCGCTAGACCCCATAGTCCCAGATTTTGAGCAGACTATAAGGGACAGGGTTGGGGCAGGCCAACTTTGGCTACCTCATGACCCTCCCTACTATTGGTGTCTGATCTAGTGTGGCCGAAGGACTGGTGGATCCTTCTCACACGATTAACTCAGCACCATTAAGGAATTAACAATTGCTTATCTGGTTTTAGATAAAGGTACTGTCTTAGATATTTTCAAAAATTGTAATCTTGTTTCAGTATTCTGTGTTCATTTTCTCTTTGTCCTGCAGGTGCTTTCTCACATCTTTCTTCAGTAGTAACTGCTACGGCTGTTTCCTTTCATATTTGGCTTATACTCTGACTACTTTCGTGTTGCTGACTGAGAGCTGAGAACATCATTTTCTGGTGAATTCTTTCTGACTGTCCCCTTTTCTCTAAAGGTACACACGACCATTTCTCCTGGGTGAGTACTCCTTCCTCTGGTTTACGTCCATCGGGACATATAACAGCTAGCAATCTCTCAAGTTCCAATGGGTGGAAGTGCACGTAATGGAACGTGAAAGGTCTTAACCACCCTGCCAAACGTACTAAAGTGCTTCAAATTTCTAAATTCTATGGGCACAGATATTGCCCTATTACAGGAGATGCATTTAACGAATAAAACTGTGGTCTGGCTCAAAAAACTCTGGGTGGGGGAGGTCGTTGCTAGTTGTGCCTCCAGCAAATCCAGAGGGGTGGCGATACTAACATGGAAGGCCTCCTCCCTTGCTTAAGGCCCTGGAAGAAGTGCATGAAACAACATCACTCCCACCCACCCACCATGCGGGAAGCACTGATAACCCTGATTCCCAAAAAGTCATCCGACCCACTAGATTGTGCAAACTTCAGACCTATCTCCCTCTTGTCCATAGATACGAAACTTCTCACTAAAGTACTAGCCACCAGGCTCACGAGAGTTCTTCCCTGACTGATTCACCCAGCACAATCCATTTTTTTAAAGAGCAAGTCAGGGGTGGACAACTTGCGACTTGTCCTAAACTTGAAGTGGCTTGCATTGCACACTTCCACTTCCATGGCTGCCCTGGCAATCGATTTTTCTAAAGCATTTGATTCCCTTGAGTGGAACTACCTCCATACTGCCTTGCAAACCTATGGCTTTGGAAACTCCTTCCACTCATGGGTTTCTACCTTATATCATTGCCCTACAGCCAAAATTGTCACAAATAAGGACATCTCCTCCTCTATCCTCCTACAAAGAGGCACCAGGCAAGGCTGCCCTCTGTCTCCTCTCCTTTTTATTATTGCACTGGACCTCTGATCACGAAATTCCTGCAGACTCCAGGCATCACAGGGATACTTGTAAAAGAGATGTCCTTTTTGGTCAATGCCTATGCTGATGATATGCTCTTCACTCTGTCCAACCCCAACCTCTCCCTTCCTCTGGTGTTACCCATTCTGGAAGACTTTGCTAACCTCCGTGGTCTTAGGATTAACCAAAAGAAAACAATCCTAGCACCACTCAATTTTAAATATTCCAGGGCCTGTCTAGCTGGGACAGATATAACCTGGGCATCACAGGGCTTTCTCTATTTGGGTATTTATATCCCCTTTTTGTGGGGGGAGCTAGAGAAAGCTAACTTCTTCCCCATGATGACTGCCTTAACTGTGGAGATCAACGGTGGAAAAAGCTTGGGCTCTCTCTCAAAGGGAAAGTGGAAGCGGCACGCATGTTTATCCTTCCAAGAATTTCCTACTAGCTATCTAACCTCCCAATCCCTATCTCACACAAGATCTTTGCCTCCCTGGACAAACTGGTCTCCTCTTTTTTATGGGAGGGTAGAACAACTAGGTGGGTCTGGCTAAAGCTGAAAGCCCATTGTTCCAAAGGAGGTCTTGGACTCCCCTGGTGGTTGGGATATCAACTGGCCTTCCGAGTGGCCCAAGCCATCACTTGGTTTAACCGAACCCCCCCAACGGGCCATTCTGGAGAAGGATCTCATACCCAATGACTCCCTGTTCTTCCTCGTAGTCGGTGGCCGGTGGGAAGCATAGGGGTCACCATCTTACTCCAGTCATGACCAGTACCTGTGTGACATGGTGACAGGTCCTCGCCTCGCTAATGGCCCGCCTCATCATACCCCCAATTAAATATCCCCCCCTCTGGAACAACAGGCTCATTCTTATTGATGGTATACGGTTAAAATTGTGCAACCACAATAGCGCGAGTAATTATAGCATGTACATAATAGCGCTTGTTAAAAAAGCGCTATAGCAATAAGGTGCGGTAAATAATAACGCAATGCTGCCTTCTAGCGTGCTTAGTGTGAAACTAATAAAAATACACAGCAAAAGTGCAATTCCAGATTCGACCATCCAAAGTGCTGGAAATACTGTTGGAAATGTCAGAGAAAGATCGCTTTGTCCAAAGCCAGAAGGGTGGCAAACTCGCTCTTCTAAATGGGTTTTCAAATGAGATCAACACCTTCAAAGTCCTACTACAAGTGTCTGGAATATGATAAAGGCCATTGCATCCCAAGGCTTCACCTTATGGGTGATGTTGTTTTAAAGACAATAGCTGAACATAATCATGTCCCAGATCCTGCATTGGTTTGTGTCAAGGAAGCCATGGCAGTAATGAAAGAATGAGCTGCAACAAGCACTGAGACAGTGCACCAGATTGTTGCCAGTGCAGTTGTAGAAATGTGCCCATCTGTAGCATCCCAGCTCCCAGCAATGTCCTTGATAAAATGTACAGTATGGAGAACTCGCAGGGCTGCTGCATGCCCTCCTTCTCAGCCCTGTGATGCAGCATTGCTTATCCTGATGCCTGAACTGTGTGTTACCCAGAAAAATGAAAAATTTCTGTTATTTGATTCAGATCCCTCCCAAGACAGAATCCTAATATTTTCAACATCTCAGGACTTGCTGCACTTGAAAAAACAGCGAGCATTGGTTTGCAGACAGCACATACAAGTGCTGTTCTCACATATTTCAGCAACTTTATAGCATTCATGCCATACGTAATAACTCAGTAATACCCATGGTGTACATACTCATGACAAACAGTACCACAGTTTCATATACCCATGTCTTTACAGAGCTTCTTAATCTATGCCCTGGCTTGTGACTCAATACCATTCTGCTGGACTTTGAACAAGCTGCAATCAAAGCATTTAGAAATGCATTTCCTACCTCAAAAATCAGGGGTTGCTTCTTTCACATATGCCAGTCATACTGGTGAAAAGTGCAGGAGCACAGTATTGTCTGTGCTCAGTATATTTCTGACCCAGGGTTTGCCTTACACATGAGTCTCCTGCCTACGCTTGCATATGTCCCCTCACTTGATGTCATTTCATCATTTGAAGAGATACACACCATGGACTTTTTCCAAACTAATGGTGACTTACTCACACCTATCATGGATTATTTTGAAGACATGTGGTTGGGAGAGACCATTGGCAAGAGGGGGGCACAGACGACCAATGTTTGACATAAAAATATGGAACTGTTTTGAAGCAGTAGAGGATGGCATACCTAGAACAACTAACTCAGTTGAAGCATGGCACCTCAAGTTTAATCATTTTGTCGGTGCAACGCATCCATCAATTTGGAAGTTTCTGCAATGCCTTGAGGAGGAGCAACATTTGAGCACAGTGTTGATCGAGCAGCTCGTCACAGGAACTGCTGTCACAGAAACAAAGAAAAAGTACAAAGATACTGCGAAGCATATTTCTGTCATTGTTTCTGAATATGAGTCCCAGGGTTGAATATCTCCATGGCATAGCCTACAACTTTCAGTTACAGGCATGAAGGAATAAAGTTGCTAAACCACTGATGTCCCCCAACTTCCCCACCACTTGTGTGCTGATGAATTTTAAATCACTTTATCTGAATAAATAAAGATCATCTACAACAAGCAACTGTGTGATCTTTCTTGTGTGGGATAGTACAGTAGATGACAGGAAGGAACTAATGCAATGTGAAATGGGAAGGGGGGGAAGAGTTTTGTTTGAGGACATAGATTGGTGTGCACTAGACATCATTCCCCATACTAAGCAAAGTAGACTACTGGCTATTGCTGCTGCATTCCCACATAATATCTGATGTTGCTTGATGTAAGTAAAATTGCATTATATTTGCTCACTGACTAACGCTACATTGGCTCACTATAGTTGTTAGGGCGCTGAATTGTTGTAGCGCTAGTGTAGCTACATGCGATGATGTAGACAACATGATGACACGCTCAATATTAGTTGCGCGATATTGACAGTAATCCCTTATTGACTATAGGCCAGTATCATGGCCACACTGGGTCCTTAAGGGGATACGCATTGTTGGAGATCTGCTCCTCCCAGACAATAAAACCCTGATGGCCTTTGAGCAATTGCAAAGGCGCTATGACCTTACTGCCCATGACTTTTGGAGATACTTACAGATACGGGATACTCTGCACTCCCTGCTAGCTAACCACCTGGAGGACTCCATGTGGAAATGTCTCACCTCCATCCATCATCCCAAAAAGGGGCAAGGCTTAGTGGGTCAAATCTACAAACTACTAAGAGACTCCCAGCCAGACACCACACATGGATGTAGGTTATCATGGGAAGCAGAACTCCAACCCCCCATTTCTGAGTAGCTTTGGGAATCTTGGCTCAGATTCACTCATGTATTGTATACATATGCTAAAAGCCAGTTAATACAGATGAAAGTTCTTCTCTGCTGGTATAGAACCCCAGTAAAGCTGTGCAAGCTTAAGGTGCTCCCTCATGACAGATGCTGGAAGTGTCAGAACTCTCTGGCCCACCTTCTCCATATCCTATGGATCTGTCCAAATATTCAAATGTTCTGGGCCTCAGTTTCGGATGACTGCTCTTGGATCATGGGGCAGTGGATTCTTCCCTCCCAGGTAACACTTCCTCTAGGTGACACCTCAACTCTAGACCCCCTATCCCCCCCTCTGAAGGCCTGGACTCTAGCTGTGGTGATGGAGGCCAAAAGAGCCATCCTGATGAAATGGCAACAGTCATTATCCCCCTCACTTGCCACCTGGAGAGCAACCATGGCGAGACTAGCTGTGTTTGAAAGAATCACTGCTTCCACAAAGGGTAGACTGAGGCGCTATCACAAGAAATGGGACCCATATCTCCATTCCCACGTCTGTGAAGTCCCTCTGCCACCACCAAACAATCCTCCCACACTATAACCCCTCCTTCCCACCCACCTTGGTGCTGTTGATCCAAGAGAAGGAGCTTTCACCTGCCGTCTCACTTGGCTCTAACCTTCTTCATTACTACTGTTCTTATTTTCTGGCCTATCTCTGAAATACCTAACTATTCTATACCAGCACTGACAGGAATGACTAATGTGCCAGATCCTAGAAATAGGCCTTATGGTCGAATTAAGTCTACCTTGTTGTAAAAACATTATACAGGACGCAACTAGTATGTTATTTTTGTTAGGTGGTACCTTACCAAAGAATTGGGACCTTGTGGGTTAAAAAGACTGATAACCTAAGTTGTATTTTCCCAGAGTATGGGTGTTATAAGTTTAGCTCCTGCTATGACAAAAAGTCAGTTGTAACTAGATAAGTTGATGCTATTAGGTATGGTTCTCTAGCTTGGGTTTTGGTACTTGCAGTTTAAGCAGCCTGCTGTTTACTTGTACTGTTGTATGATATATACGTTACAAAACAAAAATACCAATAAACTTTTATATGATAAAAAAAAAACAGGAGCACTCTAGATAGAGGGGGTCAGTCCCAGTCCTTTTACAGAAGAAAGGGTTCTGAAAGAACTCCTAAAACTAAAGGTGGACAAAGCAATGGGGCCTGATGGAATTCACCCCAGAATTCTAAATGAATTAAGGGGAGAACTAGTGAAACCACTGACTACCCTTTTTAACAAATCGTGGGAGGATGGTGTGGTACCTGAGAACTGGAGGAAGGAGGATGTGATTCCTCTTCACAAAAGTGGGACCAAAACAGAGGCAACCTGTCAGTTTGACTCTGTGGTGGGAAAACTGATGGAATCACTTCTGAAGGAAAGAATTGTTGAGTACCTAGAGGCCAGTGGGGCACAGGCCCCAAGACAGCATGGGTTCACAGCAGGAAGGTCATGTTGGATGAATCTAATTGATTTATTTGACTGGGTGACCAAAGTAGTAGACCAGGGAGGGGCTGTGGATATGGCCTACCTATATTTTAGCAAGACATTTGACACAGTCCCACACAAAAGATTAACAGCCAAATTAGCCAGCCTGGGAGTGGGTCCAAGGGTGGTAACCTGGATAAAACATTGGCTGGACAACAGGACACAGAAGGTAATTGTAAATGGAGTCCACGCTGAAGAAAGAGGGGTTACTAGTGGGGTACCGCAAGGTTCAGTCCTTTTTAATGTCTTTATAAGTGGAATTGCAGAGGTACTGGAAGGAAAAGTATGCCTCTTTGCGGATGATACAAAGATCTGCAACAGGGTTGATACACAAGGAGGCGTGGAAAGGATGAGAAGGGACTTGGCAAGTTGGAGGAATGGTCAGAAGTATGGCAGCTTGGATTCAATGCAAAGAAGTGCAAAATAATGCACCTGGGAAACAAAAACCCATGGGAAGATTACACAATGGGGCGGAGGTAGTAACAACAACAAAAATGGAAAGGGACCTGGGCGTAATCATATCAGATGACCTTAAGGTTAGCAAGCAATGTGAGAAGGTAGTAGGGAGGGCTGGGTGTATACTGGGATGTATAGGGAGAGTCATCACCAGAAGAATACAGGAAGTTGTTATCCCTCTGTACAGACAGTTGGTGAGACCCCATCTGGAGTACTGTGTCCAGTTCTGGAGACCCCATCTCCACAAGGACATAAAGATTCCAAAAGATGCCCCAGCACTCTGTTGATTGTTGGTGGGTGCAGTGATAAGATGCCAATCCCAAACTACAGGAACAAAAGTTCCTCATGAAGTCTTAGGGAGAAGGCGAAGTACTGGGCTTTTTCATGCCTGTGTAATGGACCAACATTAAATTCTAGAGCAGTTTGGCTCAGTAATAAATCATATAAATGTGAAATTATCATGTTTATTTGTTAATTTTGTCTTTGGAGTGCACTGAATAACTTTTGTTCCACAAGGACATAGACAGGATAGAGGCAGTCCAGAGGAGGGCAACTAAAATGGTGCGTCCAGAGGAGGGCAACTAAAATGGTGCATGGAAAGGATGAGAAGGGGACTTGGCAAGTTGGAGGAATGGTCAGAAGTATGGCAGCTTGGATTGGAAGAGAAACCATATAAGGAGAAACTAAAGGAGCTTAATATGTATACTCTTGAGGAAAGGAGGGTGAGGGGGACATGATAGAAACTTTTAAGTACCTCAGTGGAATCAACAAAGTCCAAGAGGGTAGCATCATTCAGAAAAAGAGATGTGTGCGAACAAGGAGACACAATTTAAAGATGGGGGGGCAGTTCAGGGGCAATGTGAGGAAGTATTTTTTCAAAGAGAGGGTGGTGGATGCATGGAACAGCCTTCCTGAGGAGGTTGTGGGGTCTAAAACTGTGGGAGAATTCAAGAATACATGGGACAGATGTAAGGCAATTCTTGTGGGGGGGTTAAGAAGAAATAGGCTGTTGGTTAACTAGGATCTGCAGTTTATCCTGTAGGCAGGGAAATGGGCAGACTAGGTGGGCCAAGTGGTCCTTATCTGCTGTCAAAGTCTATGTTTCTTTTTCTAAGGAGGCTGTGAGAGCTGAGACATCTGATATTTGTTTATTAGTCTCTTTTAGGTCAGCTTTAATGGATTTTAAATCTGATGCAAAGTCGAGGTAGGCAGCTTTGAGTGGAACAATCTCTGACAGGAATTTGTCTTCTGATAGTGGAGCAGTGATGGTGAAGGGTTGGGAGCCTTTGCCGGCTGAGGAGCTTTGTGTCTTGGGCCTCTTTGACTGTTTGTCCGGTGTCTGAGGCGATGTACGTGACGGGAAGGTCTGCTTCATTTCAGCCTCTATTCTTCTTTTTTTTTCCCATTTTTAGAAAATACACACTGGAGGGCTCACTGAACCTTTAGCGAGCTAAAGATCCTGTTGTAGGTTGGGTAGCGATTGTTAAACCCGGAGTTTAGACATTATTTGGTGAACTGAGGTAGGAGCAAGGGTGCCACACGTCTGTATAGAAGGAAGGCATCACGTGATCTCTCAGATATCTTGCCTATCCTGTACTGGTGGCCCTTTGAAATAAGAATCTACCTGATGCCCAATGAAGCTGTATAAAACAAGAATCCAGTTCAGCCAACCTCGGTTAAAACAAAAAGACACTAATTAAGGTAGTAGCTCTCTATCAATCAAGGCACAAATCAAGCAAAGGAAAATTGGTAGTGACAGAGCCCACTCACCCGACTGATAAAAATAATCTTTTATTGTGCTGTATATTGTAATAATTTTTCATATGGTATTCTGTTTACAACAGTGCTGAAGTGCAGTGTATGCTTCTCATAAGTTTCCGATTAACATCCTTCTTCAGTGAAAATCACTATATCAGCATCAAAATAATAAATATCTAATCAGGCCACTAATTAACTATCAGTAACCCAAATCAATTATTTATAAATCTCATATATATATATATATATATATATATATATATATATATATATCATAAAAGTTTATCCACATGAATATTCTCACCTCCTATTTCTCATGACTTTAAAGTAACTTTTGCTATACAGGTACAAAGTTCCTTGTCTTCTTAAGCGTACATGCCAAACCTCCATTACCCATGCTGCACAAAACAAATGACCTCCTCATCATTCTATTGTCCTTAATATCATTAGATAATTCATTATTATCTAGGCCTGTCAAAATAACTTTATAACAGTAGCCACGCTATAAAAATATAAAATACAGAAACATAACACAGAAATATATCAGACAAATATAATCCACAGTCCACAAGTATCAAATCATTTTAGTCGCATAGCTTGTTATAAGCAGCATAAAATCCACATTCTGTCCACTTTGTTTTATCCTACTTTGCGATTTTAATATTTGTAGCTCCAGTGCCCTATTTAAAACATTGAGAATAAACAAAACATTTGTGTTCCGCATCAATATCTCTGCACTTAAATTTTCACACTAATTATAATACAACATAAGTAAATCAGCTGCCGCTAAAAATCCTCATTACCTGCTTCTCTAATGAATCTCTTGTATCCCTTTACTATATCTGTAAAACAAAAATAAAGCCATACCTGGCATTTTATCATTCTCTATCATTTCTCCAGTAATTAAATGACTGTTTGCCCATACTCAAAAATACTTGCTATAACTCATAGCGTTAGCTTAGCAAACTTTTACTGAATGTGTTGCACAGACAAGGAGGTTAGTAAATTATGTTCTTTCTTAATAATCTTTAGCAAAAGACTCCTTAGGCATGCCACTAACCACCGCTATCCCCAGTAATGGTGGTGCCTGTGCGAGTGCCTACGCAGTGTTAAAAAGGTTCTACCTGTCGGGGAATCTGGCAGACAGGGTGTGAGCATGGGACCCCACAGGGGAAGGTAACAACTCCTGGTGGGGGACTCAATCATTAGGAGGGTAGAAATGGGGGAGGAAGGGGAGAGGGAGGTAAGGTGCCTTCCTGGTGCCACGGCTTGGAGGGACAGGAAGTGAATCCTCATTATCGTGGGAGGAGCTGCACGAGGGAGGGAGCTGAATGTCATTGTCCACCTAGGGACAAATGACCTGGCTAGGAATGGGATCAGAGCAGTGCAAGAGGAGTTTATAGAGTTGAGAAAGGGCCTTAGACAAGTAGCGCATACGGTAACCTTCTTGGAGGTGCTGCCTGTCTATGGCAAGGGAGATGCTAGGGCACTCCTCACTAGGGAATTCAATGAGTGGTTGAAAAACTGGTGTGGAGCTCAGGTTTTGGCTTCATTGGGGACTTGGGAGCCATTTCATAGGGATGCAGACCTATACTGGTGCGATGGTCTGCATCTGTCCAGGGGGGAACCAGGATCCTAGGTGAGAGGTTTAAATGCTTCATTGGCAAGCATTTAAACTAGCCAAGGGAGGCACTGAAAAGGAGCAGGGAAATCTGAGCCTCCCACAAAAACATGGTGATTAGTGAGGTAAACAACCAAGGTACAGAAGTTATACAGCAGAACAGATTTAAATGTAAAAAGGCAAAGGCAGTAAGGACAGAAATGGGGCTAAAAGGGGTAAGGCTATCAAAAAGTGGAGGGTGATGAGTACCAATGCCCATAGTCTGTGTAACAAGCTCCCTGAACTAGTGGCCTTGATGGAAGAGAGTTGCCTGGATATTGTGGCAGTCACAGAAACATGGTACACAGAGAACCATGACTGGGATGTCAACATACCAGGATACACAATCTACAGGAGGGACAGGGAGGGTAAAAGAGGAGGAGGGGTAGCTCTCTATGTATAGGAAGGGATCAAAGCAACAAACTAAAGAGTAAACAGGGAGCAGATGAGGCACTTTGGGTCACCCTGGGAACAGAAATGGCACCACAATCCGTATGGGGTTGTATACAGCCCCATCTCAGGGGAGGGAATGGACAAGGAAATGATAGAAGGCTTTTAGAATGGCAGAAAAGGGGAGATATTGTTGATGGGGACCTGAATATGCCAGATGTTAACTGAGCACCTTTGCTGCAGGCACATCCAAGAGCAGGGTCATTCTTGATGCCCTACAGGGGCATGCCTCAGACAGCTAGTATTGGAACCCACTCAGGAGGGAGCAATCTTAGACCTGGTACTCTCAAATGGGGATGGAGAAAGAATCTCAGATTTAGAAGTGGGTAGCCATCTGGGAACAAGCGACCACTAAACAGTGTGGTTCACGATAAACACAGCCATACAATCAAGCCATACAAAAGCAAAAGTACTGGACTTTAGGAGGGCCAACTTTGGGAAAATGAGAGAGTGCCTCAAAAAAGCACTAGCAAACAGGGAAGAAGGAGGGGTGGAGGAACAATGGGGAGTGATCAAAACAGCAATCACAGAGGCAACAAGCCTTTGTGTAAAGCAAATCAATAAAACACAACGAAGGAAAAAACTGCTATGGTTTTCAAAAGAGGTGGCAGGGAAGGTTAAGGAGAAAAGGACAGCATTCAGGAAATATAAGGAAACACAGAAGGAGCAGGACAGAGAACTTTATCAGTTAAAGCAGAAAGAGGCTGAGAAGGCAGTCAGAATAGCAAAGGCCCAAACCAAGGAAAGGATAGCCAATTCTGATAAGAAGGGGATAAGACCTTTATAGGTACATTAGGGAGCGAAGAAAGACCAAAGGAGGGATACTGAAGCTTAATAAAGGGAGGGAATGGGTAGAGGGTGACAGTGAAAAGCAGGGATATTGAACGTAATATTTTGCCTCAGTATTTACAAAGGAAGAGGAGGGGAGTTACTAAACCAAACAAGAGAAACACTCCAAAGACGGGGGTTGATACCAGTCCATTTACAGAAGAAAGGGTTCTGAAAGAACTGATAAAATTGAAGGTGGACAAAGCAATGAGGCCTGATGAGATTCACCCAAGAATTCTAAAAGAACTAAGGGTAGAACTAGTGACACCGCTGACTACTCTCTTTAACAAATCATGGGAGGATGGGGTGGTACCCAAGGACTGGAGGAGAGCAGATGTGATTCCTCTTCACAAAAGTGGGAGCAGGACAGAGGCAGGAAACAACAGACCAGTTAGTTTGACCTCAGTGGTAGGGAAAATGATGGAATCATTTCTGAAGGAAAGAATTGTTGAGTACCTAGAGGCCAGTGGAGCACAGGACCCAAGGCAGCATTGATTCACGATGGGAAGGTTGTGTCAGACGAATCTAATAGATTTCTTTGACTGGGTGACCAAAGTAGTAGACCAGGGAGGGGCTGTGACATGGTCTACCTAGATTTTAGCAAGGCATTTGATACAGTCCCACACAAAAGATTAATTCACAAGATATCCAGCCTTGGAGTGGGTCCCAAGGTGGTAGCCTGGATAAAAAATTGGCTAGACAACAGGACGCAAAGGGTAGTAGTAAATGGAATACACAGTGAAGAAAGAAGGGTTACTAGCAGGGTACCGCAGGGTTCAGTACTGGGACCGGTCCTTTTTAATGTCTTTATAAGTGACATTGCAGAGGAACTGGAAGGAAAAGTATGTCTCTTTGCAGATGACACAAAGATCTGCAACAGGGTTGATACACAAGATGGTGTGGAAAGGATGAGGAAGGACTTGGCAAGGTTGGAGGAATGGTCAAATGTATTGCAGCTCAGATTCAATGCAAAGAAGTGCAAGGTAATGCACATGAGAAACAAAAACCCAGGGGAAGTGTACACAATGGGGGGTGAGATACTGACAACAGTAAAAATAGAAAGGGACCTGGGGGTAATTATATCAGATGACCTAAAGGTGGGCAAGCAATGTGAGAAGGCAGTAAGGAAGGCTGGGGGGATACTGGGATGCATAGGAAGAGGCATCAATAGTAGAAAACAGTAAGTTGTTATCCCTCTGTACAGACAGTTGGTGAGACCCCATCTGGAGTACTGTGTGCAGTTCTGGAGACCCCATCTCCGCAAAGACATAGACAGAGTGGAGGCTGTCCAGAGGAGGGCAACCAAAATGGTGCAGGGTCTGCACCAGAAGACATACGAAGAAAGACTGGGGGAGCTTAATATGTATATCCTGGTGGAAGGGAGGGAGAGAGGGGACATGATAGAAACTTTCAAGTACCTCAAGGGAATTAACAAAGTCCAAGAGGGTAGCATCTTCCAGAAAAAGAGATGTGCAAGAACAAGGGGGCACAATTTGAAGATAGAGGGGGGATGGCTCAGAGGTAATGTGAGGAAGCATTTTTTCACTGAGAGGGTTGTGGATTCATGGAACAGCCTCCCTGAGGAGGTTGTGGAGTCAAGAACAGTGGGAGACTTCAAGAATGCATGGGACAGGCATAAGGCAGTCCTAGTGGGGGGTAGGAGGAAGTAAGCTGTTGGTTAACTAGGATTTGCAGCTTATCTGTTAGGTAGAAATATGGGCAGTCTAGGTGGGCCAAGCGTTCCTTATCTGCCGTCAAATTCTATAAGCGCTAATGGTCACATGACTCAAGCACTCACACCCTATGCTCCCGACCTGCAGTGCAGTGCCTAGCAACAGACAACATTCAATGAAAATACATCATGTATGTGTATAACTAGAAATACTATATGGCATCCTAATGCCGCTGTCTCCTGCCTCTCAACTAAGGCTGCTGCATGCTGCTTCCCTCTGTCCTCCACCCCCACAGTCAAGGCCAATGCACTCTGTTGCCCCTTTTCCTGTCTCCACAGACAGGGCTGCTGTGCTCTGCTAAACCCTAGAGTCCCAGGGCCTCTGCCTCCACAGTTTGGGCTGCTTCACCATCTGTCCCAGGCCACCAAAGGTGGGGATTTTGCTGCACCCTGCTACCCACTTCCATTGCCCCAAATGGGCAGGGTAACTGCACCACATGCACCTCATCATACAGTCAGAGCTGCTGTACCCTGATGCCCTACTGTGTACTGCACCATAGTCAAGGCTTCTGCTCCATGCTGTCCTCTTTCCCCTGACACCACTGTACAATTGTGCACTATAGAGTCTCTTGCCTCCACAGTTAGGGTTGCTTCACCATGCTGCTCCCTGCCTCTAGAGTCAGATCCTTTGGTACACTGCCAAAACTACTCGAAAGAAAAAAGAAAAAGTACTTTCATCTTGTGCTATAGGGTGGGGGACAGAAGGTAGCAGGGTGCAGCAGCCTCAACTGTTTAAGCAGGAGGCAGAAGGGTGTAGCAGCCTTGACTGTGTGGAGAAGACAGTGGGCAGCAGGTTGCAGCAGCCTGAAATGGAGGCAGGAGACAGGGGACTTTTGGGGCAGGAGAAAGGGGGAAGAAGAGAGCTGCTACCTCAACTGTCGGGCAGGAGACAGAGGCCTCAGGATGCCATATATGTTTCTAGTAATACAAATACGTAATGTATTTTCACACAGAAACCCTCAAAGAACTGAATTTTATGTGTTCATACAGTACATGTTCCTGAAATAGCAGAGTGTGGCAGACACACGTTTGTCAATCTGACATGAAAACAAAATATTTATTGAGGCAACATCAAATACATGCTGCTTCTATGAATTAATGGAATGTAGATTTTTTTTTTATCTATTAAACAACCCTGTGTTATATAGCCAGAATAGAATGCAAAGATTTGATGATAGAGAACTGACATATGGGATACAGACAGGGGGTGGGTTATTCAAAGGAGTTGCGCATGGCACAACAGGGCTGCACCATGCATAGCCCACCAATGCACCCTAGCATGATATTCAAACAGGCGGGCTGCGCAACCCCTGATGTGCCGGGGTGCACCTGCAATGTATGCGGTGGAAGTGCGTGGGGCATGCCCATGGCGCAGTAACGTCCCGATATTCAGCTGGGACGTATGGTGCATACAGCACAACCCCACCGTGCACCACTCAGGGGGGCACAATGTTGCACCCGTTCAAACAGAGAATAAATCGGGGACACCCACAGGTGGGCTGTCATATTGCTGGGTGCAACACAGCAGCCACCTGCCGTGGGTGGCCACCTGACCTCCCAAAACACTGCCCCATGCTCCCTGCTCAGGGAGCGTTGTGCCCCTTGCCCCGTCACCTGATCGCAGGCATCAGTAACAAACCTCAATGGTGGTCCAGTGGACCGATCCCCATTGCCTGATCATGGGCATGTATTAAAAGTATCCCTGGTGGTCCAGTGGACCACTATCCCATGCCCGATAGTGGGCATGTATTAAAAACATCCCTGGTGGTCCAGTGGACTGCTATCTCCTGCCTGATCATGGGCATGTAATGGAATAATCCCTGGTGGTCCAGTGGTACCCCCTCCAAACTCGCCCACTTACTCCTCCACCACCCTTCACCCCCCCCGGTCAGCAGCAGGTGGCAGCACCCCACCCACAAGCTGCCCAGCCACCCGCCGACTGATAGCATACAGTAGGGCTGTATGCCTGTTAGTCCACTGTGTGGGCCAATGGGCATGCAAACCATACTGTACTACACAGTCCCAATACGTTAATGAATGCTCATTCACATTTCAGTACTGTGTAGTACTGTATGGACTGCATGCCCATTGGCCCACGCAGTGAACCAATAGGCATACAGCCCTACAGTATGCTGTCAGTCGGCGGGTGGCTGGGTGGCTTGCAGGCAGGGAGCTGTCACCTGCCACTGACTGGGGGGTGCAGGGTGATGGGCAACTATGTGGGCAGGTGGGAAGGGGGTGCCACTGGACCACCAGGGAGTTTGACAAATGAATGCCCATGAGCGGGCAAAGGTGATCGGTCCACTGGACAACTAGGGGTTATTCCATTACATGCCTGTGATTGGGCAGGGGATAGCAGTCCACTGGACCACCAGGGATTATGTTACTACATGCCCAAGATCGGGTGGTGGGGATCAATCCACTGGACCACCAGAGTGTTGTTATTCATATGCCTGCGATCAGGCAAAGGGATAGGGTCCACTGGACCACCAGGGTGTTATTAATCATATGCCCATGAACGGGCATTTGGGTGTGGAACCTGCCGAGGGGCAGCAGGGCGTTGGTCCCTGACTGCTGCAGCCTGGCAGGGTGCCAGGTGCAAGTCACCAGGGATCAATGCACTGCATGCAAATGGGGCCATACTGACATGCAAATGGCCCCATTTGCACTTTGCATACATAATGGCCTCATTTATATGCTCACGGCTGAATATTACTGTTGCTGTGCCTAGCACAACTGCACTTGTGCTAGTGCAGCCTCCTGCTCCCCTGCTGCCACTTGCACTGGTGCAGTGCCACTGTGCCATGTGCAGTGCATGCACCCTCAGTGCCATATTCAATGGCTGTGAGCCATAGTGCAGCACCATTGAATATTGCCCTGACCATGCCCTGGCTCTTACCAGTTGCGCTGCGCCCAGGCTTGCACCCCTGCTTGGCACAGTCTGAATATCCCACCCAAGGTATTTTCTCACAGACACTCATTCATACTTTTTATGAAAACAGAAAGATAGAGTTTAAGGTAATCTATCTAAACACAAACCAGATGGGTTAGTAACAAACTTTGAGTGAAAACAATTAGCTCTACAGTGTGCCATAACCAGTCCTTCAGATAAGTCTATTTTGGGCATATTTTACATCCAAGAATTAGCTCAAAACATCCAAAAATGTAACCTCTGGAGTCATTGACATCCAATAACATTTCCCTTGCTTAAGACCGACATCCTTTTTTCATTATGTGGATGTCAGATCTTTAAGAGTTTTTTTTTCAATCCTGTGGACAGGTGCCAGTGCCACCATGCTAGTTGCCATGGCAAACTTTTTTTTTTTTTAAATTCTGGCGCATACCCCTCCCACAAACTCCCATTTATTTTGCGCATGCACAGACCATTGGTGCCCATGCTTTCAGTCAGCATGAGGACAGAGGACAGCAGCCTAGAGTGAGCCTGAGGGCAGGAGCAAGCATCCGAGTGATTTGTGATTTGAGCGAGAGACGGAGTCATATTCAGGAATCGGGAGTTTTTGTTTGAGCTGAGCAGCTCAGAGGAGGACCCAACCGGAAGAGAAGGTAGCCGGCTGGGGACATGGGAATTGTGGGACTGTGAGGGAGCCTGAGGACTGGAGGAAGTAGCCTGCATGGTCACACCGTGAGCGACAGTCGGAAGACGCCGGTGGACTCTCGGACTGTAGTGTGTACCCGACCACTTGGCATTGAGTCGGAGAGGAGTGTGCTGCTGCATTGTGCCTGTTAAGGGGCGGAGGGCCAGAGGCGTCATTTGGAAAAGGGAGGTAGGAGAGCCAGTCCTGAGGCATGAAGCGAACCTGACACTGGGTTCCCTAAAGAAAGCGCGAGTTGCACAGTGCAAGTTGCAGCCTTGCAGGACTGGAGTGCAGAGGGAGGAGTGAGGGGGTTATTTGAAAATGATAAAGGTATTTATTTTCTTTCCCTTTGCAATGTTCTTTAGCCTACTCCTTTGCTGTGGGTAAAACCGTATGGTGCTCTGTGCAGGGTGTTCTATCAATCAAGTACCACTAAACACATTTAGCAAAATTCACAAGCACCGTTCTTGCCTTATTATTTGCTCTGCATTTTTTATTACTTAAAAATGTATTATCTTGACTGAGAGTCAAAGCTTTAACGGACAGACGCAGACCCCAAGTAGCTCATGAAATCATGATGTAAAAATGTGCCTCTTAGGCAGGCCAGTACATATACAGTCATGATACAGTCTGTAGTCGAAGAGGAAGTTGAACAATTTAACATTCATTCTCAGCCTGCAGCCTGGTGGTTGTGAATGTGTGACTGTGTTTTTGGAGCTGCCTTGTGACTGCATTGGAAAGGGGGCAGGGAGGGGATGCCAGGTAACTGCTCCCAAGGGACAGGGATATATGTTCAGAGCATAGTGTCCCACAAAGTGCTCGACATTATTACATATTTAGTGGCATACTGTAATTTTATTCTAAAGAGTGTCACTGCCAAATTCCAATGTGCCATTAAAGAGTGCCTGATAATGCTGGGGAGGGGGCTGTGATTATAAACATATGTGGCCGGCAGCTGTATGGAGTAATAGAGCTGGGGATCCACTGGCCTCAGGGACCTTTACTTGGGCTGGGAGGGAGTCTGGGACTAGGGAGTGGTCCACTGGACATCTGGAAGGGATAGTTCACTGGGCTGGGGGTAGGGAGTGGGTCACTGAACTGGACACCAGGGACCTTTACCTGGGATGGAGGTGAGCTAAGGAGGGTCCGAGTAGACACCAGGGACATTTAATTGGGCTGTGGTGGATATAAATGGAGTATCCATAAGACAGAAAGGACCTTTACAAAGTCTAGTGCTTGGGATGGGAGATGCTGGACACCAGAGACATTTACTTGGGCTGTGGTAGGGAGGCTCAAGGCTGTGGGCCACTGGATGGACAGGGCACCAGAGACTTTACTTGAACTGGGGATAAGGAGGGAGCCTCAGTCTGGACACCAGGGAGTCCAGGACAGGACATTTATTAAGGTTGATGGGGGGGTCAGGGTCATCTTCAATGTCTTCATAAGTGACATTTCTGAGGCGCTGGAGAGGGAGATGTGTTTCTTTGCAGATGATGCAAAAATGTGCAACAGGGTGGACACTCCGGGGTAGAACATACACACAGGAAATGTAAAAGGTCATCAGGATGAGAGGTCAGGGCAACTAGAAAGGAGTATTTCTAAAAGAAGCAGCAGAGCCCAATTACAGCAAATGGCAGGAAGGAACCTGAAAGGAAACAGATGGTACCCAGCTTTAAAGGGTGTTAGTCCCTTGTGTCAGTGCAGCTACAACAATACATCATACTCGCTTCATTGATTGATCCCATCTCCCATTGTGGGTAGTTTGTGAGTGGTCTTAGTGGTGTGGTGTGTGCCACCAGTTAAAGTGTTTGCTTGCCCTGGTCCCCATTTGCCCCGACCAGTAGTGGCTTGATCAAGGTGATAGCAGGTACAGATTTCATGGTGTGGTGGGTGCCTTCTGATAACAAATGCCAGTTCCACCATATACCCTGTGGGTCCATGCACTGTCACAGATAGATAAATATCTGTAATGAACCCTGCTGCAAGGTGAATCCTGAATATACAAAGGCCACAAACTGGTGGCAGCTTCCTGTGCCTAAAATAACAGCAGCAAATGTTGTACTTTATCTTGGTACTGTAGCATGGGGACTGTTAACATTTAACAACTTGTTTTACTTTATTTCATTATTGATTTATGCTTTTAAAAGAAACCAAACCAGGCACTGCACTGTTAACTCTGGTACAGTGAATGCCACCACTACTAGTAAAGATGTCTGCACGTATTATAGAGGTTGTATAGCCCATTTCCAGCTGTTGTTACATTTGTGAAGGGGGCACTTGCTGCAGCCGAAACACTGTCACAGAAATGTATGTAGGTCACTAGTTGGATACTGCTGAGTTGTCTCTTGGGTCAGAGTGTGTGTGTGTGTGTGTTGAGGGCAGTGCCTGCACACAACAGAACAGGTACCAATGGGTGTAGGCAGCTCATTTCTTCTACGTTGCTGCTGACAGCTGCAGCCTGCATGAGCAAACTCTTATTTACTGGACTTACATTACTGATTACCGTGTACTATACATTTTTATTTCCTAACATTAAGAAATGAATTTATGTAGGTGCAGCATGGATTACAGAGAGGTATTCAGAAGGCCGATGAGTTGACTTTTAAAACTATAGCACTTGGAGTATTTTGACTGCCAAAATTTGTCAACCGGAATTATTTTAACTTCCAAAAAATTGACAGCTGGAGTATTTTGACTCCAGTAAAACTGAAATGACTTCCAAATTTCAACCCATGGAAGTATTTGACTTCCAGCAAAAAAAAAATTATCTGAAGCCCTGGCCGTAATTAGGAACTGCAACAGCTTATTCAGTCAGTAGGTGGCTGGACAAGTATGATGTCATTGCTCACTGACAGGGGCAGAAAAATCTTCACTGTTTCTTCACTGTTTTCAGTTACTGCAGAGCACATTACCAGATGCTGATTTAAGGAAAACCACAAAACCAAACAATATATTTTCAGGAAACACTACTCATGACAGAATGAAGTGAATTCAAGCTTTTTATGAAATATGTGCATTTGATCTTTAAGCAGTTTATATTCTCAATTCCTCATAAATAAAAGGGATGTCAATAAATATCCAATAAGCAATGTTTCAGTGTTAATCTGTTAAATAAAATATTTTAACTAGGGGGTGTTTAAGTAAATAATACGACTGGACAGGGTGTGAATTATAATCTGATGAGGAACATCCTGAAGGGGATTTATTACCCTTATAAATCGCTCTAAGTAGGGTTTTTTTTTGGGGGGGGAATTCAGCACCTCATCTTGACTTTTAGAGATTTATTGTACATTCAGATGAGCATGTGACATCGCTCAGCCAATGAAATTGCTAGATTTTTTTCTTGCCATATTATAACAGTAGTTTTGACTTCTTTCTAGAAAAAGGCATCCCTTTCTTTACTTTACAGTTCATGTGGGTCATCATGCTTGGCCCTGCACTCCCACAGGCAAATGAGGATACTATTTTACTATCTCAAAAAGTAAGGAAATTCATTGTAAAAACTCTGTCAATGCATCAGTTTGGGTTTCTATTAAAGTGACAAAAGTATGGAAATTTGATGTTAGGGTTTTCAACATTAACTCCACTTTCCCCCCCAAGCAGCCAAAGGGGGCAAGGCTAACACAGCCAAATACAGACATCCACAGACAACCATCATCAGGTAAGATAAACAACATACAACTCTTTCCACATGACACAAGAGACATCCATGATCATGGTCCAGCACTTCTATAGCCATGGATACATGCCACAGGTAGTTAAAGGCACTCAGCAGCTGCATGGAATCATCCATGTGGGCTTCAATAGCAGCATACTGTAGATGCCTTTGGCACCTGAGTGAAGACATCTGCACTTCCCAGGTGGTTGATGGCACTCGACTGCACCTCATGTCTCACAACCCACCTGGTTGCATTGCTGAACACTCTGCTGTGTGGTATTGCTCACTTAAAATGTATAATGTGATCCTGCGTGAATTATATACTGCACTTCCCTGGTGGTTGAAGGCACTCAGCTGTACCTCGTGCCTCACAACCCACCTGGGTCATGCAGCAGTTTAGCAAGCTGTACACCCTGCTGTGCACTTTGACATTTTGGGAACCTTAATCTCTGCATTAATAGAGTTTTTTGTAATGAATTTCCCTTCTTTTTGTGTTAAAGGAATCATATGCAGAAGCTGCAGAACTGCAGGTCCTTCTGGCCTGCATTACTGTATGGGTATAGACGAAAACACATAGGGCCCTTAGGGCCCTGTAACAAGGGAAGAGTCCAACTGGCTGTGAAAGCACTGGACCTCCTTCCATGCAGCTACAGATGTATATGCACAGGTCCTGGAGGGTTTCAAGGGAATGGTCTGTCTTGCTGTTGAAGTGCATGGCCCTTGGGCCTCTATGCTTCCATGTGGCTACAGAGGCAGACATGCTGGGCCCTCCAGGTCCTGTTCTAAAGGATGAGTAAGTCTGGATGTGGAATTGCAGGGGAAAAGTTTTTCTCATGAACATAAAAAAAATACCTTATGAAACAAAAATCAGCTTGTGAACATAAATTCTATATTTTCACCAGACAGCTATCCTGCAAACACCACTGAGCATGCTTGGAAGCTAAATTTTATAACCTTATAACCTGAGAACCAATTCATATTTTTTCATGTAACCTTCGAAAGACTTTGGCTGAACTCCTTCTACCTTAAAAATCTGGCAACAAAATTCCAGACCATTTTTGCTCCATGGGTGAACAAAAAAACAAACATAAACAAAAAGCAGTAAAATGTACATTTTTACAGGCTTTTAAAATAATGGATCTCAGAGTCTGGATGAGTGGCCATCCCAGAAGTACCCATGTCTTTAGAATTTGGCACTTTGATGCAATTTTGTTGAATAGCACCAAGGTCCTCAAGGTGCAACAAATAGGATTAAACATTAAAGTGCCTACTAAACCCATGCTCAGGAGCCAAATTTGTAAAACCTTATAACTCAAGAACCAATAAAAAGAGAATAATGTATAGTTCAGTGTGTATTACAAGTCAGTAATACCATTGAGATATTCTAGACATATAAGAACCTCAAGAGTGAAGCTCGAGAGGTTCCTAAGTGTCCAGAACCATGAGATGGTATTGCTGACTGGTAATGCACACTGAACTATACATTGTTTCTTTAATATATGGATCTGAGTTTGGTTGTGGGTCTTTTGAGGTGGGTGGTTAGCCGCTTCAGTTAAGGATTGTCTGGATCATGGCCAACCGCTGCACTGCCTCACTCTGTCATTCCCCCCTGTCTTGCTCATTGTGTCACTCATCTCCTCCTCCCAGTTCCTGTAAGCACGCCATAATGGCTTCCCTACCTTTTCTGCTGTTGGGGAATACAGGAACAACCAGATAAATCCATTTGGGGGCACAGTTTAAAAAACAAATTGGAAAATTACCGAGGACTCGCTTGTGTCTCACTATGCGAGAGATAGCCGCCATGTTTTGAGGATTGTTCTGTCTGCCCACTAAGGAAAAGCAGCCAATTGGAAGGCATGCTTTGGAAGAGGTGGGTAGGAAAACTAGTGCATGTGCTGATGTCTATTGGTGATAATACTATCGCTCAGGTTGGAAAGATAGTATTATCACTTTTAATCAGTGCTATTATTGATGAGCAACTGTGGTATTATCACTTGGTGTACAATGCTATTACTGGGATATTTTTGCATACTTTAGTATAGTATTAAAAACACTATTCATATATTAAATATGTTTTCAAGAAATGTTTCAAAGGCACCTCCTTAGGCTGAGCTACTTCTACTCTGAAACGTTTGCAACATAATTTGAAACCATTTTTTGGTTTAGACAAAAACAAACAAAAAAAGGCAAGAACATTTTTATTTTAAAAATATTTTACACTCTCTAAATCTCAGAATCTGGAGATGTTGCCATCATAAAGCTTAAAAAATCATAAGAACATGGCACCCTAATGGTGCATGCAAAATGTCATGCAATTTTGTTGAAGAGCACAAAATTTATTAAGGTGCAAAAATTGGGGTTTTGCATTAACTAGCCTGCTCAACCCATGCTCTGAAGCCAAATGTTAAAAACCTTATAACTTGAGAACTTATCAATATTCCTTCATGAATTCTTTGCAATGTGCCTCCTAGGGACAAGCTACTTCTATCCTTTAAATGTCAGAACAAAAGTCCAAATAATTTTGCTCTAGTTCTTTGAGTGCTGAGTATATTTGAATGCACAGTATATAGATTCAGGATGTATGTACTGTATACTCCCACAGTCCGGCAAGGGGCAAAACACAAGCACAAAAAAAAAAAAGACCAAAAAGGATCACTTTTTTCCTGAATTTCTACCCTTCCTGTTTGTCAGAAACTAGACCAACAGCCATCACAAAATGTGTTAAATCATAACAACTTGTCACCCTGACTGAGGTTGCAAAATTTCATGCAATTTTGACAAAGGATGCAAAAGTTATAAAAGTTCAAAGTCACAACAGTAAAACTTTTTCTCACAAAAGTAAAAGGCTTTTTCTCATGAAAGTGAAAGGGCTTATGAAAATAAAATTCTTCTTCCACATCAGAGGGTTATCTTTAAAATCCTACTAAGCATGCTCAGAAGCCAAGTTTCATAACCTTGTAACTCTGGAAGGATATATTATGAGATCCTGAAACTCTGTTCCCTGAGTTTCAGGATCCCATTGCCAGCAGCTTGAAACATACTTGCCTGACGGGTGATGTTATCCCATTGCAGAGTTTTTTAATGCTTTGAGGGACTTCACACCATGCACACCCTATAAGTTTTATAACTAACTCTTCTGCAGGCAAACTTTGCCCATCGGGCAAATCTGTTTTGGGCACATGGTGTCAGGATCCTGAAACTCTGAGAGTTTCAGGATCTTGAAATACTCCCCCCTGGAATGATTACATTTTCTCATGAAACCTTCAAAAGTCACACTTTTGGCACTAGCCTCTGCAGCCCAGAAAGTTTCAGAACAAAATTCATACCATCTTGGAAGTAGGTAACAGTAATAAAGAAAGAAAGAAAAAAACAGCCCAAAAACAGTGCTTTTCATGTATGTTTAATGTTTTTGGAGCGTAGAATATGGTTAAGCACTCACCACTAAATTTCCCACATTTTGAGAGCTTTCCACAATGACCAAGCATGCCATATTTTGTACAATTTTATTGAACACCACCAAAGTTATTAAGGTGTAAAGACTGAGATTTAACACTGAACACTCTGCTCAACCCTTATATCCATGAGCTACTGAGCACATATAATTATAGCACCACTTTTGTTAGGGTTGAGTAGGCTGTTTAATGTTAAACCCCTAAATCTGCACATTAATATGTTTGCTCCCATTCAACGGAATTGCATGAAATTTTGCACTCTCAGTTTGGGGGCATGGTCTCTTAATTATTTAGGTTTTGTTCCAGTCAGATGTGCAGATTCTAAGATCCGGATAGTGCATGCTTAGGAAAAAATTTGAGTTATTTTTGCTTTCTTTTTTTTTTTGTCATTGCTTACAGCACAGACTATCTTTAGTTTTGGTTTGACATTTCCAGGGTGGAAAGGGCTTGCCCCAGAATGGTGCTTTTCATTGGTTTGGCACACAAATATTAATCTAGTCCCATGTTATAAGGATTTGATAATTTAATTCTAAACATGCTCAGCAGGGTACTTTGGATAAATGTTTGATACCCTACTGAGCATGCTCAGAACTGAAATTAAATTAAATTTCATTAAACTGAATTAATGAATTTAAATAAAATGTAACCGAAATTAATCCGTAAGGTGGTCAATGACTACTGGTATAATGCCAAAAAAATGAATCTTCATTTTGCTAATTATCTCAAAATGTTTGACATATCATAACAGGCTGCAAATATTCAGTATGCACAATCTATGTATTACAATCTAATACAGCAACAAGAAATTCACCACACACACACACACACACACACACACACACACACGCACACACACCGTGTCACACACTAGGACTCATTTCAAACTGCAAGTTTCCTATATACAATGAACAATCCATTAAGGCTAACATTATTGCAAATAACCATACAAAACAAAATGAGAGTATGGCTACAAAAATAAAAGAAAGAAAAAAATTATGCTGCATTTTGGCATTATTCATCTGAAGTAGAACAAACTTTGTGAGCTGATTATATGAATCTCAATTGCATAACCACCCTGGCTGTCACTAAAATTGAAACTGATGAACCAGCATCAATATGCTATGAATGAAAATAGAAACAATTACTGTGACTGATTGCAATTGGGAGAAATCATAAATATAATTTACAGTTTAATGTTTACTTCATTACAGTGCTTACTGTGCTGCTTGCAACTCGAAATAAGAGGCTGTACTTGCATGAATAACACTCAGATATTCACATAAATATAAATTAAATTGAATTTTAAACTTTTCAAAATTATGAATGGGTCAGGATTATTCGCTTACTGCAGTTCTTAATTACTGTATTTCACAGTGGGTCAAGATACATGTCATTATTTATGTGGTGAGAAACTAAAATGAATGTTGCCAGCGTACTTTCTCCATAGTTTTAAACTTGGAAAAAAGGAGGTTAAAACTTGTGGTACTGTTAGTAGTAGCCACAGATACTATTTTCTTATCTGCAAGTACATAGGTTCCCTAATATCAAAGCAGTTCTCCTTGAAGTGGATTGAGGTGCCCATCCCCAGTACCACGTATTTTCCCCCCCTCCCCTCCAGGTTGCCTGTCTGGGGATTTTAGACAATATAAATGCTACAAGTCATGTTTATAAGGTCAGTCATAAAACAACTATCTTGAAAATTTGGAGTCAAAATTAAATAAAAATATAAAGAATGAATGTGTGAAGAGTGACTGTCTACAGAGTGAATGTGTACAAAATGAATGTGTGAAGAGTGAATTTGTGAAAAGTGAATATGTGAAGAGTGAATGTGTGAAGAATGAATGTGTAAAGAGTGAATGTGTGAAGAGTGAATATGAAAAGAGTGAATGTGTCAGGGGTGTGGCTAGCGCAGCGAGATGATGGACGTGTCTTAGCTGGGTACCTCTGGGTACAATTCCCTATATGGCTTAAAACGCTAACAATTGAGAGAGACAGAGAGAGAGAGAGAGAGATTTTTCCTTACCTTGAAGCATCTGGTGGTGGACGTTAATGGCAACCAGTAAACAAAAAAACAAGCAGTTTAAGTTGAATTTTGAGCTACTGGAGCCACCAGGAGATCAGTGCCATGCACATGAGATCTGTACCAGGCTGAAGGCCATGACAGCAGTGAAGGAGGATAGTGCCATGTCAGAACTGAAGAGATCACTGGCAGGCATGCCAGTTACCTTAGCCATAATGTAAACAGAGATGAAGGCTGGAATTACTAATATAAATGCACAAATCTCCCACATCCAGGGCATTGTCATGGGTCTTTCTGAAACAACGACTGCCCACCCTAACAGGATTGAGGAGTTGGAAAAGTGAGTTAGTGAGTTGGAGGACTCTGTGGTGCCTATTTCCTGGGACCACAATGTACTGAAAGAGGTGGTCGAGGAGATAGAAACACAGAAACATAGAAGCTGATGACAGATAAGGACTGCAAGGCACATCCAGTCTGCCCATTTCTTTTTCTACCTTATAAATGTGCCATCGGCCTTAGCTCTGTCAATGGCCTATCTGTTCATACTCATCTGTATTGCTCCCTTATGCCTAGCCTATGCTTGTTTAAAGCTCTGCACTGTATTCATATCCACCACTTCCTGAGGTAGGCCGTTCCATGCATCCACCACCCTTTCTGGGAAAAAGAACTTCCTCACATTACACATTAATCAGCCTCCCTCTAATCTCATGCTGTGTCCTCTTGTCCTGCTATTTTTCTTATATTGAAACATGTTAGACTCTTTCACCTTGTTAATGCCCTTAAGATGTTTGAATGTTTCGATCATATCACCTGTTTCCCTCCTTTGCTCTAGGGTATGCATATTGAGCTCCGTTAATCTGTCCTCATATGTTTTCTGATGCAGTCCCTTCACCATTTTGGTTGCCCTTCTCTGGACTGCCTCAATTTGGTTAATGTCCTTGTGAAGGTGTGGCCTCCAGTACTGCAGACAGTATTCAAGATGGGGCCTAACCAGTGCCTTGTAAAGAGGGACTATTACCTCCCTCTTCCGACTTGTGATACCCTTACTAATGCACCCCAACATCTCCCTAGCCTTGATGAGGGAGATGAGGGAGAGGGTCGATGATCCGGAACATCGGTCCTGTCAGTCCAATTTGAGAATTATAGGTCTTCCTGGAGGGGTTGAGGGCAAAAACCCCGAAGCTGGACTGCAGCAATGGCTAACAAAATGCCTAAAAATGGAGTCTGGTGCTCTGCAGTTTGAAACCGAGCAAGCACACAGGGTCGGACTCTCCCCAAGTCCAGTGAACATCCCTGACACTGCTTGGTTAAGTACCTCTGGTACATGGACAAAGAAACAATGCTCCAAGCCACAAAAGACCAAGGACCAATTGCCATAAACAAGGGGAGGGTCATTGTATTTCAGAACTACAGCAGGAATCTGCAGCTATGATGACAAAAGTTCAACCATGTGAAATCCCATCTACAGTACAGTATCTCATTTAGACTAGACTTGTGTGTTTCTGTACCCAGAAAGCTGCACAGTAAACTTCCCAGGAAAGCTTCCAAAATATTCACAATCTGCCTGGAAGCTGAAAGGTTTGTGTCATAGGAGTCAGCAGCAGTGGAGAGTCACCCGGCTGCCAAATCCACTATTCCAGCAAAGAGGTGGAATTGTTCTAGTTACTGACTCATTGTTTTAAGTTGTTCTGCAGTGCTCTTTCCACAGTGACCAGGGATATGGAGTACCCCCTCACCGATCCTGAACTTAACCCCTTCTTTATTGTCTCACCTATATGAAAAGTCTGACTCATTGGCAGCTAGGTTGGCGTATGTGGGGATCCTCAGATTGGCACAATGAAATAGCATGGTTCCCTCCTATTCCGGGAGCCAGGGCTTTAAGGTACTGCTGTTTAAATTGCTGTACTTTGCTGAGTGTTTGCCTTAAACATTCATTAAGTTTATTACATTTGAATTATTGGAAGTTTTCTTAAAGTTGATGGTTGGAGTTAGCTAGTGCCCCTCAACTATGTTGCCTTCTGTGTTATAGTGTTGAGGGGACCATGAGGTGGGAGGCCATTTTGCCAAATCTTCTATCTCCTTCTTCATAGAGAGCTGTTCTCTTGTTTCTCACCTTTTGTCAGTGACCAGCAGGAGGTAATGCTGAGCTGCAAACAGGGGTCATTGTGGACAGTGACTGGCCCCTTTGTTGAGAACATGAAATTAAATCAGTTGTTCTGAACTAGCTCCTGCTGCTGACAGGGCTCAATCTGGGCCACAGCTGTCAGAACGCTTATAAATTTTAGTGCTTCTGACATGAGCTGCATGCCCTGATCTGAGCCGCAGCGGTGAAATCTACCAAATGGAGACAAGTCTGGAGTTCCTCAGAGGGTTCTCTGATGTGTTTATGGAGGTGAACAGTTTAAATCAAACCACCATTTCTTGTTTGAGGAGCCTCCGTAAATGTAGTACGGTCTCTGAGTTTGTCCGATTCCCTGTGTGAATATGTGATTTTCCAATGGTATGGCTGTGCCTATGATTTCTCATCTTGAGCAACTGTGCCAGACTGGAAACTATTGTTCAGGTTTGGGGACTCTGGACCTTACTTTCTAGTGGATGTACGTGATCTGTACCAACTCCACCTCCACTGACTGGCCCGATCATGTCTGGGGACATAGGTACCGGTGGGGCCTCTATTCCCCCACTTTTGCCCTCTGTATTAGAATTTCCACCTCACTGGTCTGTTAAATCAGATTGTATATCACTTCTCAGGACTCGTACATCAGTTTCAGAAGAAGAAAACTCACATGAAGATTTCTGATAAGTCTTTGTTTATTACCGATTGTAAGCTCTGATATATTGTCCTTATTTCTTTGTGGTCTCTGGACAGTAGCTCTTTATTGTCAGGGTTGGGGCTTGGAGTTCTGGTTCTTGGACCTCCTGGGGGGCTTGTACTTCATGGATGTGTCCCTTGATCCTTCTCCCATATGGGGGGGGGCTATACCTGCTCATCACGGGGGTTGACAGCACCTCTCCCCTTATGAGGGTCACCTTGGTTTTTTGCCAAGCAGGAGAAGGGCAGCACTCTGACTGTACTTGGCCACGGGAGGATCCGCTACTAATCCAAGGTGATCCGGGGCACAATTTTCACTTTCATTTTCCCTCAAGATTCATTTACTTGGTCATTTGCTGTCAAGTTGTCTCGATTCCCTTCCAGCCTAGCAGGTGCACAACCTCACCAGGTTTGTTTATCTCTGTCTTTAAGCTATAAGCATTTTCATTCAGGCCATTTTGTTTTAAGCATCGCTTGCATATTAACCTTTTCCATTATGTGCCCATCAATCATGATAGCATCTCCACCACAGGTTTGTATGGGAGATCCAACTGAGTGGTTGAGCTTGGTACAAGGTGGGGGGCTGTTTGTTGCTAATATTTGGTGCTTGATTATAATATTTCTGGGCTTATCAGTTACTGGTTGTGTTAAAATATTTGAGTCCTATCAGTTTGAGGTGAGAGTAAATTTAAGGTTGGGTTTATGGGGAACAAGGGAAGGGGGGAGGTGAGTAAGGTATGGATGGGTGGGTGGCGGGTGGTGGGCTAAAGTGATTTAAAATGTTGCTATATTTTGGGATGGTACATGTGCCTTATGATGTAGGCATGTTATTTACTGGAGAATTTCTAGAGTTGTTTAAGCTGTACACAACTACAAATTGCATATTATTTGTGGTCCTAAATGGATGACAACATTAACATCTCTACATGGAATATTAATGGGCATAAAAATGTGGTTAAGAGGTGGAGTGTTGTCACTGAGGTCAAAAGGTCTAGGGCGAGAGTCCTACTGCTGCACGGGACTCGTATGTCCCACAGCGAGGCAATTAAAACAAGTGAAAGGTGGTAAATGTGTTACCTCTTGTTTCTCCTCCAAGGCCCAGGGTGGTGGCAATTTAGTTCCCTCATGGGGTACAGGTGGATATTCATAGTACCTGAGTTGACTTGGCTGGTAGGTATGCCCTGGCTAGGATACACCTTGCTGGAATAGTTGAGCTCTCATTTGGATGTATTTACTCCCCTAATGTGGAGGACCCCGGCTTTTGTCAACACCTGGCAATAGATCTGGCCTCCATGCTGGGACCTTGGGTGGTGGTGGGAAGCTTTAACTGTGTTATCAATACGGTCCTGGATAGGTCCAACCCATTTCCCATAGCACTTTGCAAAAAATGCCAAGGCCTTCATGGAGGTGGAGGAGGTGTTTAACCTGGTGGATGCTTTGAGACATACACATCCCAGTGGGCAAGAATACAGTATTTTTTCCCACACCCACTGCTCCTACATCAGGCTTCATAGGTTGTTATTTAGTGCCCCACTCATAACTAATAGCCACACTATTGAATACTCCCCTGTTCTGGTGTAAGATCATGCTCTGCTCACTATGGCCACCACAGCTCCGACGTCAAACATGGTGTGCCATCCTTGGAGGCTTGACCCTTTGTTTTGAAAAGACCAGGACTTCATCTATCATATATCGAGTTCTATTGAGGAATTTCTACACCACAAAAAAAAAGGTGATACCTCTGATGGGTGTAGGTGGGAATCTATGAAAGCTTACATTTGTGGACAGGTGATTGTATACTCCTCGCATGAAAAATGTCTGACGGAGGAGGAAGTGGAGTTCCTCAGGGGGAAAATAGTGGCTTGTGAGGAGGCCCACAAGAACAGGCTTTGTCCTAATCTTTATCATGTTTTACAGAAGCTGAAGTGGCACTTTAACATGTTGAGCTATGTGCAGACGGAGAGATCCATTCTATTGTCATGAGTTGGTGCCTATTTTGATGGGAATGGGGGGGTTATGTAAGAAAGAGGGTGAATGCACCATTGCACAAATATTCAAGCATCCAGGTTCTCTGAGGTTTGACTCGGGAGAAGTGGCAGGGGAGTTAACCTCCATCTACAGATCTTTATATGTCTGAGGTTTCCCCTATGACCAGTCAAATGGGCAGCCTCTTTGCCAAAGCCCAGGTCCAGTCCCTGAGTCCTGCCAGTTGGATTCTCCCCTCAAGAGAGGAAATACATAGTGCAATTAAATCCCTCAAGGGTGATAAAGTGCCAGGCACAGATGGGCTACCCATTGATTTTTGGAAAAAATTTAAATCTGACTTAGTTGAACCTTTGTATGACATGTTCACAGAGGGCCTGGAGAAGGGAATGCTGCCCAGTTCCACATGGTTAGCATAATCACAGTACTTCCAAAGCCGGGCAAGGACCCTTCCCTCTGTGCCTCACACAGACCAATCTCCTTACTCATAACTGATTACAAAATTCTGGTCCAAGTAATAGCCATTAGACTTGAGCTGATCTTGCCATTCCTAATCCACACTAACCAGGCTGGCTTTGTCAAGGGGCATCGAGGGAAACATCATGCTCACAGAGCATTGAATATAATCCACTAGTGAGCTAATACTCACCTCAACCATGGTGTGACTGTCCTTGCCCTGGATGCAGAAAAGGCGTTTGATTGCATGGAGTGGGGATACATAGTAGAAACCCCTAAATGCATGAAGATGGGCCCACAACTCTTAAATTGGAAGTGAGTGATGTATACTTCACCCACAATGCACATTGTGATAAATAGGAGATTACCCCATCCTTCCCCCTGGGTCGGGGCACTAGGCAGGGTTGCCCACTATCTCCTTTACTGTACATAATGACCTTGAGCCTCTGGCAGCAGCAATGGGGGGGGCTGGCTATTTGTGGTTATGAGGGAGGGGGAAGTGAACTCAAGGTGGCCCTTTTTGCAAATGACCTTCTACTACACCTGAGGAGCCCAGGAAGTGATCTGCCTGTGGTCCACATGCTGCTGCTGCTGGAATACAGCTACCTTTCAGAACATAAAATCAGTTGGACAGAAAGTGAGCTGATGCTCATTGGGGTGAGGGAGAGGTCCTAGCTGATAGCCAACCTAGGGGGGCCTACAGATGGTCAGTCAGATCACATATCTGTGTATATGTATTCCTGCTAGGTTTCGTCTATTATATGTAAAAAAAAAAAATTTAAACCACTGACTCTTACAATCTCAGACAAATGTGACAGATGGCAGTCACTTCCCTGTCCTTAATTGGTCATATCAGCACCATCAAAATGACCATACTCCCCAGATGTTTATACCTGTACCGATCTCTCCCCATTCATATCCCTCTAGCTCATTTCTGGCATGTAAACTCTATCTTGCACAAGTTTCTATGGAGGGGAAAAGCTGCCCGTATTAGAAGGGTACTCTTGCAGATGCCCAGTATGGTCGGTGGTTTGGGTCTTCCTAATTTCCAATACTACTATTAGGCTGCTCAGTTGGCCTTCCTGCTGGTGGGAAAACAGGCCCCTAAACTGTCTTGGCTCAAACTGGAGGAGGAAGAATTGCAAGGGGACTAGTATGCAGACTACTTTTCAGGTGGGTTTTTGTCCAGCTTGGCGCATGGGGTGACAAACTCCTTCATGGCAATCTCTACTGAAATCTGGAGGGTGTTGCATTGGAGGCTTGGCCACCTGGTACTGCTTCCCCCTGAGATGCCATTATTTCTGCTATGAAGTACAGAGGTGCTTGTTTAGTGCGGCTTTTAAATGGGCTGCTGGCTTGGCACCATTTAGGGCTGAATGTAGTGATGCAGCTACAGTATATAGAGGAAGCAGACTGTTAGAATTCTCTAAGGTGATGGGGGAGTGGAGCATCCCAGCTGGGAATTATTCTGTCTATCATACAGTATGACTTAGACTGGGAGTGTCTCTGGAGGGTGCAAGTGGCTGGAGGGGCTCCATCTCTATTCGAGGAGGAGCTGCATAATCCTCAACCCTGCAGTAAGCCAGTTACAACGTATTATCATATCCTCCAGGGTTGGGAGGGAGATCAGCCATAGGATGCCATTAAGGGGAAATGGGAGCAGGAGCTGGATGTCACAATTGATGACAATACGTGTCGGGAAGGGGCTAACACCTCTAGATGCATTCCTGGAGCAACAAGCTATAGCAGATCCATCTCAATTTCTTGTATAAGACCTATATGACCCCCAAATGATTGAACAGCATTAACCCTGAGAACTCTGATGCATGCCCTAAGTGTGCATGGGGGAGTGGACTTCCTACACCTGGCCCTTACATGCCCTAGGATGGCACCTTTCTGGAGTGAAATATAATGCATTATGACAGGCATCTTGAAGTCTTTGCCCTCCAAAGTTTCCACTTGAGCTTATGCTGGGGGCTGACCCAGGAGGAGTTGGAAGGGTTGGGATGTTGCCTTTATGGTCTGTTGCCCTTGTTACTACCACAAAGACAGTGGCTCAAAATTGGATGTCTTTCAATGTCCCAAGCATCTCACTATGGGCCCAAAATATGGCAGCTTGCTTGACCCAGGAAAAATTAAATCTCACAGCCAATAATAAGGCCCAGACATTCTCAAAAATCTGGGACTCCCTGCAGTGAGCTGTGGCGGGAGATTGGTTCCAAGAGTTCCCTCCCCCCCTCCTTCCATCTCCTCGATCGGTCCCTGATGTAGGGGAGGGAGCAGCTGTGTCTGTTAGGTTCTCTCCCCACACTGAATATTCAGTTAATTCCATGTTTAGTAATATACCCTGTGAGTTGCTGCCCGGGATTATTGTCAACTATATTATTATTACTGTAACCCCCTTGTTACCCGAGGTTACTAGAATCCCAGTAAGACCTAGTGGTAGGCAGGGAAGGCAGCTTGTGAAACTCCAGTTAAATGGATTTCACACTGTCTCACTCTGTTCTCAGTCTCAGCTGAGACTGAGGGATGACATCACCATAGAACTGTCGCAGCTGCATGAGCCACAATGGAATCTGCAGCAGGGAGTTGGAATAGAATGTTGGTAGGTTTGAACAGTAGTCTGTAGGTCAGTTGGAGTTGGGGAGCTTGCTGAGGTAGCAGCACAGCAGCTCTGGTTAGGCTCTTGGAGCCTCAGCCCTGATGCAGGGCTACATTTAGGTAAAAGGGTGTGTGTCTCCACCAAAAGACAGACACAGAAGATAAGTTTGAAGTGGTGGAGGCAGCTGTTTCGGGTCTCAGTGCCCCCTTCCTCTGGGGATGGGGGCAGGAAAGGGTTTCCTGCATATTCCAGGGGCAACCTCCCTGGTTCTGCTACTAGTGGAGAAGCTGCCTATTTCTTCAGGAGTTTTTTGGGAAACAAGAAGACTTGTGAATCGCCTGTGGGGTACCTGCAACCGGAGGGTGAGTGTCTGTTCTTCCTAAAGGGCCTATGTTTTTCACCCTGGGACTTGTGTGATAGTGGGGATTGGACTACTGAAATAAAGGGAGGTCTAGAGTAATAGGCTTAGCCAAAAAGTAAAAGTATGTTCAAGTCCAGAACTTATGGGAAGTCAAGATATGTAGAGGAGATGTGACATCTACCCAGTAATCTACATTGCCAAGCTTTCAGAAAAGAGTTGTTTAGTTTCCAGAGAAATGGCTAGGTATGGATTGTGGGAGCTGGAGGTGGGAGACCCCCCATCTTTAGTGACCAGGTCCACCTCTACGGATTTGCTCTGTGGATTTCTACTTTGCCTAATGCACTTGGCCAATGATGAGGGAAGTACCCAGATGTGGGATTGGAAGGAAAATTCCCTCTAGGAGTCGAAGGCTCTAGGGTGGTTTGGGGAGCCACAACAGGAAAACTAGTTCATTTCCCAAAATGGACCACAGATCAAGTGGCCAGCGGGGGAGCCGGGCCAGTGGGGAAAACCCAAGTAGGGTACAAGTCGGGCTGTGTACCCAAAGCTGCGTGCAAGTCCGGGCTGTGTGCCTGGTGGGTTCAGAGCCTGAGGGCTAGAAATGTGAAGAAGTGTTCTGCTGCTGTCTCTAATCTGCATTACCAGGAATGTAGCCCCATGGGGGTCCATCTATTCTTTGTTTGTTCAGCTTGGATGTGAATAAAAGCCACACTGTAGAATCCCATTCCTGGTTCTGGACATTACAGTTATTGCTTCCTGTGTTCGGATTTACTTGGGTGCCCCTGTGCAGAGTAGCCAAACCTAGGTCCCCTGTGCTGAGTAACCTCATCCTCCCCGAACCCAGTCCCCACCAGGTACTGCTTTCAGCTTCAACAGCATGCCACCTGTCATTTTGCTAAAAGGCAGGGGTCCGGGGGTTACAAAAATGGAGGCACCACTTTGAATTTTATTCTGGGAAGGAAGGTGCTTGGGCAAGGGGGCTAGCGTTTTGGCTATCTGTCAGTGGTTAGCCCAAAATGCTGAAGCAAGTTAACTAGTGTGTTGTCGATCTTATGCTGCTGTTTAAAATGCCAACTGTTTACCAAGGAGCAGTAAAGCCAAAGAGTGTGCCCTTGTCCTGCATCAAATTGTTTACAGTGTTTTTGCCTGCTTTTAAAATGAACTGTGGTAAAGAAAAGTGTGGAAGACTAGGGGTAGCAACAGGAAAATTGTGCCCTGGACGTTGGAAATGCTTTAAAATGAACTGTGGTAAAGAAAAGTGTGGAAGACTAGGGGTAGCAACAGGAAAATTGTGCCCTGGATGTTGGAAATGCTTTTAAATGAACTGAGAGACTTGCAGTGTGAATGACTATGTTAAGTGGCGGCAATGAGCTCCCGCCATGGAGTCAGTTAAGAAAAAAAAAAGTTGCATTCTGCAGTTTAAATTTGCCTGCTCGATGATCGCCGTGAGGAGAAGAGCACTCGCGAGGAAGAAGAGGCTCATTTGCATGGCGTCGTGTGATTGGTCAGGCTGCAATCAGTCCCGCCCCTCAGCTAGCTATACAGTGACTTCCCCAGCATTTGAGAGGGAGTGAGAGTGGAGTGCGTGTACTGGCTTGTGGAGGAGCATCGCAGAGTGTTAAAAATGCTGTAAACCTTCCAAAAATAGACTTGTTTGTTTAAAATCGGGCTCAACCCGCTAATCGATCGTCTGAATTGCAAGTGTGGTGGTCGAGGAGACGATCGGCAGGACTGCCCACCCTTTTTTGTTCTGAGGCCTCCAAGAACTGGCTGCAGGCCATTTTTCCCCATCGCAACAAACTGCTACTGATAACAGTAAGTACTAACTTTGAAATTGCTCAAACAGTGATTTTCTGCCCTATGCCAGCAAAATATGTGTGCAGCAGTGTAGTCGCTTTGCAAGTAACGACTATGTCAAGTCCTGCCAGCAAGTGCAAGTCTTCTAAGCCATTGACTGTGTGCATAGTAATAAGTTCAGCATCAGTTTAAAGTTTAAAGCCAGAGAGAGACTGTGAGTTGTAGCCAAATGTGCAGCACTAGTTTTACAGGCAATCCTGTGCTTACAAACCTGAAGCTTTAAGGGACTGTGAGTCAAAGAAATGTTTCCAGCAAGTAAAAAGTCTGTGGAAAATCATGTAAATGTGTTTAGAACAAGAACAGAGCAAGTCTGTGCAGTCTGAGCAAAAGTTATCACTAGTGTGTGTAAATCGGATGCGCAATGGCTTGACCCAGTTTCTGAATGTTGATGCACAGGAGTGCTGCCGCCGCCATTACAGAGTGGGGTAGTAAAGTAAACACAACAGCAGAGGAGCCATTTTAAAAAGTAAAGAGGGTGTTCAGTAAAGTGGGACTTTCAGTTACAGTGAGCTTTTGTTTGTTTTTCTGCAGTTATGGCCTCAGGACCAGCTCACTATCCGGATCATGCCCGGGTTGCAGTAACAGCAGCAGTAAATAGACTGAGCGATATTGAAAAGTGGTGCTATGGAGGACAACTGCCTCCTCATGTGGCGATTCCTGGTTTTTCTGTGCATGTGTGTCAAATATGTTTAAGAGCTGGAAGGGACGTCTTCATGATTTTTCACTGTGCTGGATGCCTAGAAAAATATGGCTTGTATAAAGCGCCTCAAATTCGTTTGGCTCCCACATGGACAAAGGCTCAGGAATCTGCAGTTGGCAGCACACAGTACCAGGCGGAGCCTGTGGAAGAAGGCCCCTCGGGGGAGTGTGGCACAAGGCTAGAGGGTGCAGAGTTAGAGACAGAACCATAAGGTGAAGTTTTGGATGCTGGATCCCAGAAGGAAAGTTTGGATAAAGCATCAGTAGACCCCAGGAGGGGGAGGCCTAGCCCAAGTCTCTTAGGAGAAGATGAGATGCGGGAGGCCTTTGAGTGGGAGGTGTCGACCTCCGTGCCTAGTGATGAGTGGATAGTCTCAGGAGTGAGAACGACTGCTCACTCCTGGGCTCAGATCCTCAGTGAAGAGGAAGATAAGGGGGAACCTATGTGGCCTTGTGAAAAAGGAATGGGTACACAGCCTCAAGGCCTTGCCTTGGAGGAATGTATGGAAGAGAGTGGTGATGCCACTGCCCTGGCTTTGCAGGAAGAAGAAGTCAGGGATCCATTTTTAATTTCATTAAGGATGCGAAGCTGGCAGAACCAGGACTGACCACCCCCAAGCCAGGCCAGCGGTCTCAGGTTGACCAAAGCTAGTAAAGAGGAGAGACTGGTTCATAGAAAATCAAATGAGATCTATGGTAAGACCTTTCCTACCTTTCCTAGGAAAGTCTGGGAGGAGATTGAGAACAGCAGGAAATCCTGGATCTGGGCCGAAGCAATGAAAGGTGTGCATCCTGGGGCCAACAAGCATGTGAAGAACAGACTTTCACGAGAAATATACCCAGTGGAAGAGAGGCAGGACACTGTTTATGGACAGAATGTGAATAGTGGACGGAGAGGGATGTGAAATCTCCCACTGTGTGAATTATGTGTGCCCAGACGGGGTAATAATTCAAGCTTCTGACCCCCGGTACTATTGGCCTCAGTGCAAGGACCTCCCAGCAAATGTGCCCGTGCCTACAAAATGGAAAACCGAGCAGTGGTAGTCAATACTGCCACACCAGACTGTGAAGTGCCTTTATTGATCTGCCAGTATGAACATCCAGGACTCAGGTGCCCACATTCATCAGTTCTACAGTGTACTGACCTTTCCAGAATCCATTGACTGGCCTACCAGATGACTTCAGATCCAGAGAGGACACCATCCCAGCTGTATCCTGAGCCATCGCCTGATAATCAGATGACGTCGGACCAGCTGTTTTCTTTTTGTTCCTGTTCTAAGGTTCCATCTCCAGAGATGACATCAGCTCAGCAGTTCCCAGATGTGCCCTCCTGTGGTTCCCGGAAGATGTCCGCCCAGCTGTATTGGAAGAAATGCTGCCAGGGAGAGTCTTCATCAGAGGTGCAGGTCGGTCCAGAATTTTCCATTCTACAAGGGGCTGGTAAGTCCTAACTTTTCTATCTTTATGACATTGCAGTATACACCCTACACTAGCAGACTCCAAAATGTGTGAACTGTCCTCAAAGACTCTCCCCTTCGGGACTTTGGCCTATTAGAACTGTACTTCACCGGGCTCCGGCCCAGGAGAGATTCTAACGGACTAGCCTTTGGGCACTGTGGTCACTAGTTGGGACTTTAAGGGCACTTCATTCCCCCAAATGTGTATTGTAAATAATGTAGTTGTTTCCTAGTGTATATACTGTTTTCTACCTTTTCTAAAAAAAAAAAAAAAAATCTTTTTGGGATTCTTCAGTGTTTTGATGGTAGGGGTTTAGGTAGATGGTGTATGTAGATTAGGAGTGTGTGTTGTCTTTCTTTTTCTTGCAGGTGTTCCTGGAGAAGATAGAAGAAGAAGAAAAGAAGAGGAGGAGGGGCTCATCAGAGTTCCTCATTAGTACTTTAGTGTGCAGTGATTTAAAGTACTGTGGTGTTGTTATTGTTGTTGTTACTGTATTAACCCTTTTCCTTCCACAGGTGTGGTTGTGGGGGTAGGGAGGAGGCAGTAATATAAAATGTGGTATTATTCTTGGTGTATGGTTGCAGGTTGCCCAAGGTTGGGGAGATCCCCGGGTTGTTTTTGTTTTTGGGGTATTAGGTTAAAGGCAGATAGGTTTTCCCTAGAGGGTTAGGGGGGGGATAGACAGGCAATGGTCCAGAATGGCCATAGGGACCGCAGTGCTGATCTATTAGGGCTATGCTCTGGACAATTCTACCACAGCCACTAGGCGTCCATAGTAAGTGGATAGAGTAGAGGCTGATGTGTCAGCTAAAGGCATCTAGGCCCTTAGTGTTGCCTGCCTGTGCTCGCAAATGGTAGGAGGGGGCCTTATCACCCCCCTCTGCAGGTAGCACATAGGGTGGTATGGCCTAAAGCCGGGTAAACAATGACTACGGACAGTCATTTTCCTGGTCAAGGGCGAGTGTACCCCCTTGTTACTCGGGGTTACTAGAATCCCAGTAAGACCTAGTGGTAGGCAGGGAAGGCAGCTTGTGAAACTCCAGTTAAATGGATTTCACACTGTCTCACTCTGTTCTCAGTCTCAGCTGAGACTGAGGGATGACATCACCATAGAATTGTCGCAGCTGCATGAGCCACAATGGAATCTGCAGCAGGGAGTTGGAATAGAATGTTGGGAGGTTTGAACAGTAGTCTGTAGGTCAGTTGGAGATGGGAGCTTGCTGAGGTAGCAGCACAGCAGCTCTGGTTAGGCTTTTGGAGCCTCAGCCCTGACACAGGGCTACATTTAGGTAAAAGGGTGTGTATCTCCACCAAAAAGAGACACAGAAGATAAGTTTGAAGTGGTGGAGACCGCTGTTTCGGGTCTCAGTGCCCCCTCCTTCCGGGGATGGGGGCAGGAAACGGTTTCCTGCATATTCCAGGGGCAACCCCCCTGGTTCTGCTACTAGTGGAGAAGCTGCCTATTTCTTCAGGAGTTTTTTGGGAAACAAGAAGACTTGTGAATCGCCTGTGGGGCACCTGCAACCGGAGGGTGAGTGTCTGCTCTTCCTAAAGGGCCTATGTTTTTCACCCTGGGACTTGTGTGATAGTGGGGATTGGACTACTGAAATAGAGGAAGGCCTAGAGTAATAGGCTTAGCCAAAAAGTAAAAGTATGTTCAAGTCCAGAACTTATGGGAAGTCAAGATATGTAGAGGAGATGTGACATACGTCTACCCAGCAATCTACATTGCCAAGCTTTCAGAAAAGAGTTGTTTAGTTTCCAGAGAAATGGCCGGGTATGGATTGTGGGAGCTGGAGGTGGGAGACCCCCCATCTTTAGTGACCAGGTCCACCTCTAAGGGTTTGCTCTGTGGATTTCTACTTTGCCTCATGCACTTGGCCAGTGATGAGGGAAGTACTCAGACATGGGATTGGAAGGAAAATTCCCTCTAGGAGTCGAAGGCTCTAAGGTGGTTTGGAAAGCCACAACAGAAAAGCTGGTTCATTTCCCAAAATGGACCATGGATCAAGTGGCCAGTGCTTCAACAGCATGCCACCTCTCATTTTGCTAAAAGGCAGGGGTCTGGGGGTTACATTATGGATTATTCTAATTCTTGGTGTTGGTTGTGAACTTCTTCTTTTGTATCCTTGTGTTCTCCTTTTCCAAAATGGCATAATATGCTCTGTCTGAATAGTCTATCCAATATTTGTTTTGTTGTTATATTGTGATTTTACTTCCATAAAAATATTTAAAAAAAAAGAGTGAATGTGTGAAGAATGAATGTGAAAAGACTGAATGTACCAGGTCCTGCACTTCTGTAGGCAGATGAAGTCTTCCCACGGTGCAGTACCCAAAGGACTCTGTTTATCCTCACCTGTTCAGACCTGCATGATGAAGATATGATTTCGCTATCTCAAAAAGAAAAGAAATTATTTGCAAAAACCTTTGTTAACGCACCAGTTAGGATGACTTAATGTCACAAAAGTAGGGAAATGTGGCATTAGGGTTTCCAACCCTAACTCTTCACGCCAACCCCCCCAAGCAGTTAAAGGAAAAAACCTTAGGGTTTTTGGTCTCCAGAATCTTGGTAAATCTGTGGTGGGATCTTCCTCTGGGTTGTAAATCCCAATGCTCACTCAATTCCCTGAGCAAATGTCTCACATGATTTCCTTTCTTCCCCTTGCATGAAGAAAGCTACCACAAACTGTGCCGGCAACATGTGGTGAGACATATTTCTCTACCTTTACCTTTAAAGAGTGTATCATTATGAGGCACTTGTTTGGAGCTTTACATTGTGCTTCAGACTGGAGGCTGCAGGCTGGGGTATGAGAATTAGGGCTGACAAGCCCAAGGAAGTCCCAACCACTGATTCAGTAAGGCTCTGGAAACCCAAAACCCTAATGTTTCTTCCTTTTGGTGCTGGGGGGGAGTTAGGGTGGCAATCCCATATGCCACATTTCCCTACTTTTGTACATTAAGTTACCCTAGCTGGTGCATTAACAAAGTTTTCTGCAAAGAAAATATGAGATATGCATAGTGGAGCACATGTTCAGAAGGTGAGAGTGGAGGAACCCCTGGGTGGAAGTGACTATCACACAGTGTGGATGCATCTGGACATAGGTAGGGAGAACAATAACACCAAAACCAGAGTATTAGATTTTATGAAAGGAGACTAAAAGAGAATTCTTCTAAGTGGGGACCTTATATAAGAAATGGCTCTATAATGAAGGGGGGCTGGTGGTAGCCACTAACACGTGTGTAAAACTGAAAAGCAAAATTCTAAGGCCAAAAATCCCAGCTGGTATGATAGGCAGGTAGCTCATGTAGTGAGGGAGAAAAGGGCGGCCTTAAAGAAACTCAAAAGGACCCAGCAGGAGGAAGACATGACTGAGTAGGGTGTTAAAGCTAGGGAGGCAGACAGAGCAGTCTGGTTGGCCAAAGCCAGAAAGGAGTTGAGGCTGGCAGAGGGGGTGAAAAAGTGTTGGGGGAGAGGCTTTCTTCCAATATATCAGAGAGAAAGGGGACATGAAGGATAGGATTGTCAAGCTAAAAATGAAGGGGGGGGGTTGGGAAGGTAGTGAGGAGAAGGCAGAAGTACTTTTGCTCAGTCTTCATCAAGGAGAAGGATGGTCTGATGCCTCAAAGTAAGAATGGGATGGGTAATAGGGTGGGAGGTAGCACTGATGAGGATATTACTGAGGACAGGCTAAGGAAGGGTTTTGGAGCCCTGAAAGCAGATAAGTCCTTGGACCCAGAGGGCATACATCTGAAGGTGTTTAGAGAATTTCCAAAAAAGCTGTTTAAGAGCTCACTGGTGTCAGGGGAGGTACCGTTAGACTGGAGAACAACACACATGATGCTGCTTCACAAAAGTGAGCCAAGGGATGAACTTGACAACTACTGACCAGTCAGTCTGACCTCAGTAGTAGGAAAGTTTATGGAGACCACAGTAAAAGGAAAGTCTGGTATGCTTTCTGGAACATAATGGGCTCCAGGATGAGAGGCAATACAGGTTTGTAGCAAGGCAAACCTGACAAACAAACCTGACTGATTTCTTTGACTGGGTGAACAAAACAAGGTATAAGGGCCAGATGGTGTACATCCTATATTTGTATTTTAGTAAGGCCTTTGACTCTATTACCCACAGGGAATTCATCTGGAAGCTAGAATATCTGAGGGTGGAGTAAGGCTAAAGACATGGGTAACAAGTTGGTTGCAGGATAGTAGTCAGAGGGTCGTGGTCGGGGGGGGGGAGATTCTCGAGGACTAGAGCAGTCACTATGGGGGTCCCACAGGGTTTGGTGTTCAGTCCGGTGCTGTTTAATATATTTATTAGTGATATGGCAGACTGAGGTAAGGCTAAGATCTGCCTGTTTTCAGATGACACCAAACTCTGTGGGAGAGTGGACACAGAGGAGGGAATATAGGATCTCACGGAAGATCTAGACAGCCTTGATAAGTGGTTGTGTATTTGGCAAATGGGACTTAATGCAAAGAAGTGCAAATTAATGCACTTGGGGGCTAAGAACCCAAAGACTGAATATTATCTGGGCAGTGTGCAGGTTACCAAGTCAGAAGAGGAGAAAGATTTTGGGTTGATTATTACAAGTGACCTGAAACACTCTGTGCACTGCAGAAAGGCAGCACCAAAGCAAATATAATTTTGGGCTTCATAGCCAGATGAATAACCAGTTAGAAGACAGAGGTCATTCTGCCACTGTACAGATCTCTGGTGCATCCACACCTGGAATACAGTGTGCAGTACTGGTGCATGTACCTAAATAGTCCAGAGGAGGCCAACTAAAATGATCCCGTGTCAGCAGGGTAGGATGCATGAAGAGAAAAAACCTCAACATGTGCTCTTGGAGGATAGGAGTGAGAGGGGAGACATGACCAAAACATTTAAATACATCAGTGGTAAAAACAAGATGAACTCTGAGGGTCTCATAAACATTCACAGCAACTAAACCACTAGAGGCCACTGCCTCAAGTTGGTGGGAGGACAGTTCAAGAGAAAAATGAAGAGTCACTTTTTCACTGAGAAGGTAGTGGCTAGCTGGAATGGGTTGCCAGATGAGGCGGTATCCCCAAAGACAGTGGACAACTTTAAGAGGGGTTGGAACAAAGTAAAGTGGAGGGTTGCAATTAAAAGTGGAAATGTTGGAGAATTCCTATTGAGGAGGGGGAAACCCCTAACAGGAAATGAGGCAGACTCCTCAGTAATCTCTAAGGGATCTGCATTATAAGCAGACAAGACAGACCTTTTGGCCTTTTTGTACTGGCGCTTTGCGTATGTTCATGTAGTGTACAGGGCCCATATGAGGAAGGATGTAATACTATATACCGGGAATATTAATCAGAGAACAGCTACTTGTCCAAAATAACCACAGAATTTCCACAATGCACATACTTACATGCCAGCATAAAATAACTAACTCACTAACATCTGTTAATTACTAACAATTACACTTCAGAACATTGAAGGTGGAAATAGATTTAAGGAAGCATTTTTGCCCAATAAACTAGTCTCAGTGTTGTAGAGATTGAGTGTGTGTGTGTGTGTGTGTGTGTGTTGGGGGGGGGGGGTTGTGAAAAAAACAAGCAGCAAAACATATAGGTAAAAAGGCCCACCAGGATAGCACAGTTTATTAATATTACAGGCATGCAGACATCAATACCAGCAGAGCAAGAAACAACAGTTTTGAAGATCTGGCTTTTGACAGGATGTGCTTAATTATTTCCCGTGGGAGACTGGCCATGGGGTGTTGGTTCCTACTGCCTGGGTTACACCAGGGAAGAACCTTAAAGGAGAAGCCCCACCTGCTTCAATGCTCTTCAGGAGACTAATGTAGCTATGAGCTGAAGCCCATCTACTTTTCAGAATCTTTCCCCAAGAAACTTGTCACTCCATCAGCACACTTCCAGGTCCATCCACAACCCCTTGCTTACCAGCTCCCATGCTAGTTTGTTCATCTAGCCCCAGTAAAGCACCACACTCACTTCACTGCCCAGCAAACAAATTCTCACAACTCTAGGTGTTACCTAGCCTCCATTTCCCTTCAGGTCTCATGGGAAATCTTACAGCAACATGGTACAGCAAGGAAATCACTCTGACAGCTTTGCCAGCCCCATTTACAGTACACTGAATTAAAGTTCTGAGTGTATCTGACCTGTCAATCAAATTTAAAAAGCACTAGCAACTCATAATGCTCTTTTGATACATATAGTATACAGCGAAACAAAATAGGCAATGCAAGGAAAGGCAATACTACATACTGTACATACCCCTCCTATACCCTTTTAGATTCACAGACCCTCAAGATTCATGCATTATTGCTTAATTCTGATGAACCTCCCCTTTTTATTCAGTAACCCACAAGACAGAATTCCTCATACCTTGCAGCTATAGGCTGGCCACACACCTCAAATTCTCAGTTGCAACATGGCTGAGTTTCTTTCATAGGAGCTCTACAAATACTGCAGAATCGGTAAGCTGAAAATCTGTATTAAAACATAAAGAAAACCCATTGCTAAGATTTCTAGCAATGTCCTACAATCTGCAGGGAAACAAAGGAGATAATGTATGTAAACTACATTTACAACATGCAATGATGTAGGGAAAGACAAATTCATTCTTATTAAACCTGGACAGAATTGCTGTATCACAATGTTTTTCCAAATGCCACCTCCCAAAAGTATTTGTTATTGAAAACACTTAGATCAGAACCAGGAAGTGAAATGCACTCCATAGAGAGGTAGGGTGCAAGTCCAGGACTACCTTCCCAAAGTTAACATAAACAGTCAAGTGGGGCATGCACTCCAGAACATTTGGTATGGTGAAGCCTTTATGAGGCGAAGCACCTGAGCACCTGTGTCATGGTTGTGGCTGTTAAATTTGGTGTGGAACCTCACTTTGCAATTGCCGTTGGAACTGTCTCAAATAAATGTTATTTTGAGCAAAGCATCTGAATTTCTGGGACTCTGTTTTTTCCATGCCGAGTGTTCCGGAGGGCAAGCTCTACTTGCCTGTTCTTATTGAAAACCCTCCCCTCCCTCTTCTGCCATGGAGGGAGGTAGGGGAAAACAGCATCCTTGTAGGTAGGGAAAAATTATAACACAGCAGAGACGTGGGGGTGGGGGAGAGACAGAGCACTCCAGAACACATTTTTATTGCAATATCCCATTTTTCTGCACAGCTCCAAACCAGGCCATTTAACCTGAATCCAACCCTTACCTGCTAACACAGTCCATGCAGTGCAAAACTCTTATAAAGTGTACTCTCCCTTTCTCTCCAAGCATTTAGAGGGCTACTCAGCCAAGGCAACCTAAAGTTTCTTTACACTAAAGGACTGACCCTCAGCCCTTGTATTCCCAATGCATACATTTTAAGAAGAGGGTTAAAGAAAGAAAACAGACAGAAAGAATAATGAGGGTTCTCCTGGGGTTCAGGCCAGGAGGGAAAGCTAGATATGAGGGATGGAATGAAGAAAGCTGTGCAGCTGAATAGTGAAGATACGAAAATGTATAATGTAATGTTTTTTTTCTGTCACTTCTGACATACAGTAGGTCCAGATCTTTCAACAGAGCATTCTTTTTTTTTGTTAACTGTTGCCATAGGGCAAACCTTATTGTGGTGGTACCACATACCACTAATGTCCCCTCTCTGGCCTTTAAGCAAAACCAAAAAAAGGCACAGTAGCAGTTTTCATCTTGTCACACCCAGCAGCATTTAAACTTTATAGCACAGGTACACAATAATAAATGTGTGATCTCCTAGTCTGTACAGCCTTATATGTGACAAGTTCTGTCATCAATTATATAAATAGTTCCTTCTTACAGTACATCATCTTTAAAATACAGAATTGGTTCCCAATTAGCAGACAGCCTGTTCACAGCAGAATGCCCCTCAATCTCCATTCGTCTTGCCTCCATGTGATCAACTGCTACTGCTCTGATTTGGGCTAGACTTCCAAGTGGTCTAATTCTCAGTTACTAGAGGTGGCAATTGAACACAGAACAAAAATGGGTCATTCCATTGTGCCGCCACTATCTAGCACTATACAAAATCATAGGTGCTCATCCCCAAAGACAAAGTTCCAATACGAATTACAGATCCACATGCTACATGACACAATTATGGCCCTTGGGTTGTAGCAGCTAACAGGCCAGCAACAAGTAATAGTGTAGCACTGCACTGAACTTGTTGAATGGATGCAATTATGGAATATTATGGAATATTGCAAACTGGTCAGTCTCACTGCATAAAAAATATTTTGTTTGTAACTTACATTTTATTGAAGTAACAACACCCCCCACACAGTAACAGTACTGCCCTTGCATGTCTACATTTCAAGGAAAGACCTCTTTATCAGGGCTGCAGTGACTGTTCTGTACATGTTAAAAATAATAATAGGGGTATCAAATCCAGCTGAATTTCAGATAACCTATAATAAATTAAGTGCTACCTCATTATACATATACAGCAGATTTTCTACCAAATCGACTTTGACAAATTATATTACGTCTTACTAAACAACAGTCTGAAAACAGGGTAAACTCTCTGAAACTGAGAATTTTATCAAATAAAACTTAAATATCATGAATTCCTCAAAGACAGCATTACTTTAAGTATACCAAATAGTACTTGCTAATGTAACAACTATGCGGTACTTTTCCTACCTAAATGCATGATTTTTATGATAATAAAGCATTAGTCAACTGATAAGGTTTATTAAAGGAATAATGCATGACAGGGTGTGTGTCGTGCTGGGATAACATCATGCCTGGGGTGATTAGGCACGAGGCCACAGGCCGAATGCGACTAATCACCCCAGAAATGACGTTACCCCAGCACGACACACACCTTGGAGTGCATTGTTCCTATTATACAATGGCTTGTTTGTTTAAAAAAAAAAGGAAGAAAGATTAAAACTTTTATAACAACTACATTTTCTGGGATGTTTTTAGTGTGTAGGCATACTTTAAAAAAAATAGTGCTTATTTCTTATTCTGAACACTAGCTGGCATTGCAATGATGTCAGTAGCATTCCTCTGATGTCCTGAACAAGCTTTCTCTCTTGGCTGTACCAGCCCCCCTCCCCAAACACACTTTGGGTCTTCCCTATCTGCTCTATGCTGCTGACCAACCCAATGCAGTTTACTATACTGTGTGTGTGTCGTGTGCTGTCCAAGATTTGTGGTAAATCTTACAGCCATCAGCCACTGATCGAGGTGAGAGTCTCTTTGCTGGAATGTTGGATATATGTTGTATTAAGAGCGTGGCACTGCCAGACACTGACCGAGGTGAGAATCTCTGTCCAACTGTGAATTGCGCTGCTTAAAGATCACTGTACTGTGTGTTCCTCCCACCCTCACCCATTTGAAATTATGAGCGCAGTTTTGTGCTCCTGCACTGCTATGTTCCTGGAGTGTTTGTTCTCCCGGTAGAATCAAGCTGTGTTTGTAGTGCTACCGGGAGAGGAAAAAAAGTGAAGAAACTGATTTATTTATATATATTTTGAATTTTAGCGTAGCGATGTGGTGTGTCACATGCTTACTGTTTTTAGGTCAGGAAACAAGCATGGACTGTTGAAGGTGATTGCAGTAATGGCAGGTTACTTTGTTTAAAAGTGACTGAAAACATGAAGCTAGATAAGAAAACTATAGTGTGCTACTGTTACTGTGAACATTATAAATTAATGGAGGGTGTGTTGGAAGTTTTTGTGGCTGTGGGAAGGAGGGATTTATTTAAAAAAAAAATGAGCACGTATTGGCAAAAGCCACAGCTGCCATGCCAAGTGTAGGCAACTTGGGCATGGGTTGCGGAATGATTCTTATAACATTTAATACAGTCTTGTGTGTTGGGACTAGATCCGTGATGTTATGCTGGGATGACATCATGGGTCTAGTCCCAGACTGACCAATCAGAGCCCAGCATTATTTCTTGCCATTGGATAATACCTGATATACAAAGGTTATACTCAACAAGTTAAGCCTCCACAATTAAACAACTTCAAGTCAATTCTATAATGCAATGAACAAGTATAACATTGTAGCTGTGCAAAGTTATCTAGGTGCTACAGTCTTATATTTGTTATACCCTAACAAAAATGTCAAGATCTTGCTAATCTAAAATACTGCAACAGCAGTATCACAAGGATTGTATTATAACACATAGATCTAACAATTGTTGGCTAAATAGTGCATTGTAATACTGTACTTCTGTTGTAGAACACTATTTTATGATTTTTATAACACTATAAATGAACATAGTATGCTCATTATCCACAATTTGTAACTTACAAAGAAACAATATGTGCACATCCACTGTGAGTTGTCAGATAAACAACTTATGTCCTTTTTATGCTCTAACAGAACCATTGACTGTACTAACTAAAACTTGCTTACTCATACTGGCAGTTGTACAACTTGGCATGTGGTAATAGCAGTAAAAACATTTATTTTTAAGCAGGATCAAACACTTTGGTCCTGAAAGGGACCTATTTAAAAGGTTGTCCTGACACATGTACTCTTGTTTGCAGGTATGAACAATATATAAATGATATTTGTAACAGATCACAAAGCAAACTTATTTTGTACAAAGTTATACAAATAACTATGTACAGCTTTCTACATAAATAAAAAAGAACATACCCATCATCATTTTTCAAAATTACTAATATCACCATTTTAATCCCCCCTATTTCAACAACATAATTAAAGGACACAAAGTTCAGTGTAAACATGTAGCAGTAAATCTGTTTTTGGTATCAGTCATTGCTGACTCATAATTCCTGAAAACAGTCAAATGTATAGGTAATTTGTAAAGGTTACCATTACTTATTGCTTCAGGTAAAGAAGCCAGATACCTGCAAGATATATTGCAGGAGATGCCAAAAAGACACAACTGCATAATGTATAAGGTAAAACAGTCAGTATGAGACTATAATATGCATCTGTGCATTGTCTTCAGTTCAATCCACTTTCTTCGCCACAAATGAAAATGTTTATGAACAGAAGGCCTGAGCCACTGATATGGAGCGATAACTGATGGTCTCAAATCAGCACAAAGACCAGTTAGAAGAACTGGTTGAGCAGCTGGAGACTTCTTAGGTTGAAACACATGCCCAGCAGGAGGATGCTGAAGCCTGGGTCTGCCATATAAATCTTAGGTTTTATGGAATCTCAGAACTCACAGAAGGTCAGGATATGTGGGAGCTTTTGGAACACTTCCTCTGTGAGACACCAGAGCTTGGCACTGACTATACATTCAAAACTGCAAAGGCTCACAGCATGATCAGACTATGGCCCACTTCCCCCAGACGGAGACGACACTCCATACCGTAAAATTTATGCAATACTAGACTAAGGAGTGCACGGGTTAAATATCACAAATTTGTAGACTGTGATCATACTCTTTTCACTGTGTAGTAGCAGTAGTAGTAGTATATAATTTTATTCAATTGCCAAGCAAAAGAATAGGAAACTCGACTGAGACAAGTTTATTTCCAGCGAGGTCCTTAATGCAAACATTCATATTGACATCATAGTAAAAAAAAAAAATGTCAACACAAATTACATACATAAATATACATATAGGGCTGGATATTCTAAAGGGTTGTGCCAGCGCAAGTCAGAAAATGCGCCATTCTGCGATATTCAGCAGGAGGCAGTTGCGCCACTGAAAACATGTTGAGCAACAGCACAATGATAATGAAGGCATGCACAACCGAAGGGAGAGGAACCATGCATAAAGGGCGTAGTGCGATGTTCTAAGACTTGCGCAACAGTGGAGCAGGCAGAAGTTGCGCTATAGCGGAAATGAGGCAAAATGAAATGGATCAAGGAAGAGGCACAAGAATGCTACAGGGAAGCCACATGAGGCAGGGGGAGAGACAGGCACAGGAAAGCAGCATGAAAGAGGGCAGACCAGGGAAACCACACCACAGAAGAGGGGCAGGGGAAGGTGTGTGGTGCCACACAAAGCAGAGGCCAGTAGGTGTACCTGGTGCAGGGGAGGTAGCAGTCAGGACAGCGCGGGGAACAAAGCAACAGCTGCTGGGGGGGAATGCAAGCCAGGGACATGGCCAGTGCCACCTTCCACATGGATGCCGTAATGAGGGGGGTGAGAAGGCATGCGGCAGGGGGACGTGGCCGTGGAAGTGCCCGTCGGGGGTATGCCCCCAACAGGCAGTACCGAGCCCGCACCAGCTTTGAGCTGTATACAGATATTGAGATTGTGGGCCGGTACTGCCTGAACAGGGCAATACTGAGGCGGCTCTGTGAGCTGTGCAGTGATGTGCTGCAGGCACCCACACGACAGAGTCATGCTCTCTCAGTGGAGACAAAGGTAACAGCCTGCATGTGCCTGCTTACCACGGGTACCTTCCAGAGACCAACAGGGGACACCACAGGCATAACACAGTTGGCCACGTCATGCATCCTCACCCAATTCCTCAGCACACTGCTGCCACATGCTGCAGAGTACATCCATTTCCCCAGCACCGCGGCGGAGTGCACAGCAAACATACAGGAGTTCCACAGGGTAGCACGTATGCCTGGCATGCTAGGGGTGATAGACTGCACCCATGTGGCCATACGCACACCACCTGGCCCCAAGGGTGCCACCTACATGAACCGCAAGGGATATTCCAGTGTCAACTGCCAGGTGGTGTGCGATGCCAGAGGGCACATCATCAGTGTCTGTGCCACGCACCCTGGAGGAGCACATGATTCTTACATCTGGCACCAGTCGGCACTGTGCCACCAATTTGAGAGTGGGGACATCCCCACAGGTCATCTAGTGGGTGAGTATGTAAACAGAATTGACATATCGTGGGCATGGGAGGGTATGGCCAGAGGTGCCATGGGTGTGGCCCACAGGGCTTGGGGCAGTCTGAAGCTGAACACGACACTAACCTCCACGATCTTCACATAGGTGACAGTGGATACCCACTCCGTCCCTGGCTGCTCACACCCTACCGGCAGCCCACGACCACATCGCAGCAATGCTACAATGAGGCACATGCCACCACACGCAATGCCATTGAGCGGGTGTTCGGGATGCTGAAGGTGCGTTTCCATTGCCTGGACACCTCTGGTGGTGCCCTACAGTATAGCCCCTCAAAGGCCTGTAGGATATTCCTGGCCTGTTGCATCCTGCACAACATGGCCAATGACTGTGGGATAGCCATACAGGTCGAAGAGGGGGACAGCGATGGGGACGCCGGTGACGCTGGTGATGATGGGGATGGGAAGCCCCCCCTTGGCCAACGGGACCTCTGACTGATCCAGCTGGTACAGCTGCACCAGGACACCATCACAGAGGAGCACTTCAGCCAACACAGGTAAGTCATGGTGCCATGTGCAACCACCAGTGACTAGGGCACAACCCACATACACACATGGAAACACACCAGGGGTGCATGCTGGCAAGGGATGTGGCAGGGCACAGAAGCACACACATATAACCATGGAGGGGTGAACAGTAACACGCCACATGGACGGACACACACACACGCACACACAATAGGCACAAAACGTGCACAGGGGTCAGGTGCAAAGCCGAGCCGGAATGCAAACACTAGCAACACACATGTCCACAGGCCACCACATCCACTGACTGTCCATGTGCATGTGTCAGATGCTGGGCACCATCACACTTTGGTGTACAGCGCAATGCAGGCATCATCATGCACACGTACCTGTGGACAGCATCCAGGTGGGTGTGCAGGTGGACCGTGTGTCTGAGTGCAGGGGCAGGCACCCATCCATGCACTGCCCACTGAAACACACAATGCACACAGGGTAGCACCAGACAGTGCCCGCGCTGGGAGACAGGTCAGTCTTGCGGCACAGTGCCACGTCCACCTCGGATGCAGGGGTGGCCCCACCGAGACCCAGCAGCACTGGCAGACTGACCATGGGCCTCATGGGGTGGCATCGATGGTCCACCAGGGTTTCCTCTGCGTGAACGCGACCGTGCCAGCACAGGGGTCTGCAGCACACCGAACATTCCTGCACCAGAAGTGCTCGGGATGCCCACAGCTGAACCTGGCATCGATAGGGTGGGTGTCGCACGACGCTGGGAATGGGGAGTGGATAGCAAACTGCGCGGTGTGAGCGACGCATGGGCACCTGACTGTGTGCCCATTGTGGCCATGACAGCAATGAACGCCTGTGCATGCCTGTCAATGGCAACGGTCACATCCTCCCGCAAATGGTCAGTCCGTGACAGGATCCTATCAGTGTCCCTGCTGCGTTGCTCCTCGGCCCGCTCCAGAGCCACACACAGTGCCTCCACGGACGTTGCAAGCCACATCTGCTGCTGGACCGATGCCTGCAGTAGGCGGGTGTGCTCGTCAAAGAGGTCGTCTGCCACCTCGGCATCCCGTCCCTCAGGATATGCAAGGGCCTGATGTTCAGCACCCCTTGAGGGTGGGCACTGCTCGCCAGAACCAGGTATGGGCAAGTTCACAGGCGGTGCATGAACGCCACCGCTGAACCCTGAACCCCCAGTCCAGGTGGGTGACTGCTGCTGCTGCCCCTCCACCTGCTGTCCCCAAGGAATCAGTTGTTCCTCCACTGTGACCGCAACAGTCCCAGTGTCCTGACCAGCCACTGGTGCTGCCCCACTGGTGCTGACAGGCACAGCCTGGGACTGTGCTGACACGCTGGCCCACACGTCAGCTCCAGCCAGGTCCATGGGCGTGAGCTGACCTGCTGTGAGTCCATTTCGTGGCACACACGTGTCACTGCCCATGACGATCGTGGCTTCATCATTGGTGCAGGTCTCCGCCCCAGCCACAGCCACAGTGTGCTGGCATCCTTGGACGCCAGAACACTGAGACACAGGAAGGGCTTCACCTACACCTGTCTCAATGACATCAGTGTGGACAGCCAGGCGGCCACACTGTTGCAATGCTCGATGTATACCTGTGGAGGTGGATGGTCCATCTTACAACTCCAGATGACTGTCCGCAGTGGACAGGCCCTCCACCGCTGACTCCTGCAGATGCGCAGGATCTGTAATAGACAGAAAATTCACGTTACTGTGTGTGACCTACCCTGCCCCCCCCATAGTCAGGCCATGACTTACCATGCAGTGATGGGCCACCACCCATCTGGAAGCCACTTCCTGGAGCTCCCTCTATGGCACTGCAGTGCATGCTTGCAGCAAGCCTGTCCTCTGCTGGTGTGAGCTGCACCACCTCCGGCTGGCCCCCGCCTGTTGCAGCACATGCCGCCCTGATGGCAGCCACCTTCTCCTTCACCCTCCTCCTCTCAGTACCCATCTTCTTCTTACACTCCTGCACAGAGCGCTGGTGGCTGCAGTGCAGGTTGACAGCACATGCCACCTCCTCCCATGCAGCAGCATGGGCCTGAGGGGTGCCCCGCTGTCCACTGAGCAGTGGCTCCTGATCAAGGTAGGCCTCAAAGAGCGCCTCCATCTCGGCCTTTGTGAAATTGGGCCTCCTCTTCCGCCCACCATCGTAGTCCTCCTCACCCATACCTTGCCCGGTCATTATGCAGCCTGTATGGATGACAGTGGTTACCTGTGACTGTGCAGTACAAAGCATGTCCCTGATACCACAGTCCAGACCTCCACACAGCATGCAACTCACCAATAAGCAGCAGTAACCAAATATGACCACTGCAGAACATTGTCGCACCTATATAGCACAATCCATGCAAATTAGGTGAGGGGCAACTTTAATTAGATGCAAATCGCGCTGCTGCGCCATTGAATGGCTGATCGGATGATTAGCATATGACGGCTGAATATCATGCCGTTGGGCTTTGTGCAATTGTGTTGAACGTGCTGAGCCAATGGTGCAGTTCTGTGGCATGCGTAGTACACCTCACTGAGCATGCCCAGGTAGCTTACGCAGGCGTCTGCCATGCTGATGACATGCTGTGCATGGTAGGGAATGCAGGGCACAACCACCATTGTGCCAGTGGTGCTATAGCGAGGGTCACTACATGGCGCTGTGGCAATGGGCCTTCATAGGCACAATGGCACAACTGCGTGATAGTCCACTGTGGTGCTGGCACACAGGCAACCAATTGCGCTAGACGCATAGTCGTCCAATGGCACTGTGCGTGGCCTTGCACCAGAGACCCTTGACCCTGTGCCTGACCTTTGCCCCCTTGGCACCATGCATCCGGCATGGCTGCACCTCTATCGAGCTGTTCGGTAACAGCACGATAGGGAATGGCGGTGCTGTACCACGCAGCATTTCCATGTGGGGTACCGCGCTGCAGTGCGCCATATTGCCTACTATACTGTTTGGGATGGCACACAGGAGAGCCCCACAGTGGACTGCCATTGAGTTGGCCAACCTTGTGGCCCTTGTGGAGCTACACCATGGGGCTCCATTTGGGGAGGAGCCACTGGACAGGGCCAGGACCCAGGTCTGGCAGGAGGTGGCCACTGACTTTGTTGATGCCGCTGGAAGGAGGAGGACCGCAGAGCAGTGCAGGCACCATTATGGGGACCTCAGGAGGAGGGAGCCAGAGCTACTTGCCCGTCTGTGGTCGCGTGCCAGGAGGGGCATGGTGCCTCATCCAGGTGGGTGATATGTCTACACACTTGTATTGTCCATATGGGTAACACTGTCATATGTGTCCAGCACATAGGAGGGATAGTCTAGGGTTGGCTGTGGTGGTGTTTACAGGGTATGGGGTGGGTGGGTCTGGCTGGGTGGGTGGGCCACATTGGGGCAGGGGGACTTTGCTTTGGGATTGTACTGATGTTTTTTCTCTCCTTGTTTCCCCCACAGGCGTGGACGAGTGGCGGCGGCTGGGGGAGCAGCAGCAGAGGGAGGAGGATGCAGCGCCCAGGAGAGTCGGGGACCAGCACTGCCAACATTACCGGCCCAATGAGGGTGAGTGCCATGACACCATGATAACTATTGCATGCTGTGTAACAGGGTGGGAAGCAGGGCATGGCCACCATCCATGGACACTACTGCCATGCACGCGCACTTGTGACAGTCAGCACTGTCCAGTGGCACTGCATGTCTGGGAGTGCGTCCATGGTGGTCCATGCATGCACTGGGCACATGGTTGTGCATGCCTGCACACCCCATAGCCACGTTACTGTACGGCCTTGGTGGTGCTGTGCAGGACATGGGCGGTGGGTGTGTGCAGTGGTCCACATGGCTGTTGCTGCCTGGATGGGCAGGTCTTGTGGACATGGGCACTGTGGGTGGGCGCACACCATCACAGGGGCGTGGCACATGGCTGTATGCCATGCATAATGGGTGGGCTGCAGGGGGATGGACAGTCACACCAATTGACTCTGATCCCTCATCCTAGGTGACTGCAACTCCTGCAGATACAGCAAACAATTCAAGAACTGCTGCGGGTGGTGAGGGAGTCCCTGCAGATCTTGAGGGACATGCACCAACATGGGTTCAGGAGTAGTAGGAGGGCCAGACAACAGCGCCAAGAGGAGGAGAACCAGGCCGGCCATTGATGTCCCCATGCGCCGACTAACACCGTCCCCCCTTTGATCCACCCTCACACCCCGTCTTCCCTCTCCCATATGTTCACCCTGCCCTTACCTACCCCCACCTTGTTTCTTTCCCTCCCCATATGAACATAGTTCTGTATATAGTTTTGTTTTATATGTTGCAATATAAATATTTTGATATGAATACTGTGGTGGTCTCTGATTTGCAGCTGGCTATAGGTGCTCAGCTGCAGTGGTGTCATGGCATCTGGGGTGGTGCAGCCATGGGTATGTGTGTATGTGTGTGGAAGTGTCTATGGTGTGGGAGTAGCCTCAGTCGGTGTCTGTGGTATGTGTGTTGTTCCCTGTGCATTGGATGACTGTGTGCAGTGGTCCATGGTGCATGCTCTGTGTCCATTGTGCCCCTGTCAACCCGTCCTTGGCCTGTGCAGCTGACACCCTTGCATGTCTGTGACCTGCAAGGTCTGCTGCCATGTCAGTGGTGGCTGTCCATGCAGGTCATCCACTGTAATCATCACAATGCTGGGTTGCCTCCTGTCACTGGTGTGGTGCATGTTTGCCTTGGGTGACACTGTGGCCTACGCAGTTGTTGTCCCACCTCCATGCTGTGGCTTGTGTGTGTTGCAGGGGCTGTGCACCACTGTCTGTGACTTGTGCTCCAGGCATATGATGGTGGCGTATGGGTCCACAGTGCCTGCACAGGGTGGGTGTCACTCCTGTGCCATGGAGGACTGCATGCAGTGTGTGCTCAGTTTTCATGGGCCCACACTGGGGGCTTGGTTGCCATACTACTGCGTCCCTGTGTTATTGTCCCCTTGGGTATGGGTGTGTGTTTGCCCCTGCACTGTGTTACATCTGGTGTGATGCATGCTTCCATTCACCACTGTGGGTGTCTGCGCTGGCTGTTGTGGCTAGTGGTGGGTCGGGATGTGTCACTTGTCTACTGTGCAGGGTGCTGTGTCAATGGTGGTGGTGTCAGGGGCACGCCCTTTCCCGTGTGGGGTACCTCTTGTGCCGACGCATGGTTGGTCTCTCAGCTGTGCCTGAGGGGAATTGTGCATGTTGGCACTGTGTCTGCTGTTGTTGCATTGCCCGTGTGTTGCCACCCACTGCTGGGTGCTCTTGGTGGGGCTGGCTTGTGGTCTGTGGCAAGGTTGCAGTGTGACAGTGGGGGTGGTGGTATGCATGGGGTTTCCTGCAGTGGTGGTCACTGCTCATGGTGGGTGTCTGGGGGTCATGGTGCAGAGTGTGTTGTGCACTGGGGGGGCTGGTGTGGCATGGGGTGGCCCGCACTCCTTGTGTGGCAGTCTCAGCTTGCCGATGGGTGTGCTGGGGCACCGTGGCCCAGCTGTGCATTATTTGCTTGTCCCCATGGGCCAGTGGATATTCCAGGCCTCCCCCAGTTGTGCTGTGCTTGGGGTGTGGGGGCAATGTCTGTTCTGCTGTGTGTTCCTGTGCCCATCTGTGGCATGGGTGGTGGGCCCTTACCTCCCTGGTCGTGCTGTTACATTGCTCTGCTGCTGGGGGGCTCCCTGCTTGTGCTATGGCGCCTCTGGGCTGCTCAGCTGGACATCCCTTGTTGTGCCATAGTGCATTTAATCTGCTCAGCTTCTCCTCCCTAGTTGCGCTATGGCACAGGTTGTGCGATATTCAGACGTTAGCTGTTGGCGCAATTTGGCTTGCTCCTTTTTTGAATATCGCGTCTATTGCTCATGGGCGCAATGGACTTGTGCTTGCTCCTGCTGTTGCGCACTTTTTGGTCGCAATTTGAATATCCAGACCATAGTATAAACTAACACCACAACAATATTTAAGTTACAATTTACTACTTAACATGTATATAAATAATCTTCGTGGACGATACAGGACATATTCATTCATATATGTACGGGTGCAAACCTTCATCATATTTAATACATAATGTTCAAGGTGGATCAACATTAAACCTTTTGTCTGCTTCAACTTTGAACCATCTTTTTATTTCTTCTATACGGGGGCTAGAACTAAGTGGTCTAAGATAAGTTGGCAATGAGTTCCATAAATTGGGACCTAAATAAAAAAATATGCGCTATAAACAAATCTGTCCTTTTTCTGGGCAATTCATTTTCCATACCTTCCACAGAGCAAAGGCCTCCTCTAATTGTCCTAACCTGGAGTTCATTGATAATATATTCGGGTACTTTACCCCTAACTGAGTTAACCATGTAGATCAAAGCATGGAAAGATCTTCTATCTTTTGGATACATCCAATTCAAAGACTGATATAGCTCACTTCTATGAGTTCTCTTAAGTACATTCAAAACAAACCTTGCTATTTTATTGAAAAGAACATTTATTTTAGCTAACTGGGTTGAGGTTGCCCCTATATAAACAATATCCCCATAATCCAACGAAGGTATCAATGTGGTTGTAGCTACATGCTTCCTTACCCTTTCATCCTTATAATTTTTAATTCTGTATAGTGCACCCAAACATCCACTAACTTTCTTAATTATGTGTTCTATGTGGGAAGTCCATCTCAATGATCTATCTAGATACATTCCTAAGTATCTATAACATTGCACTTGTTCAAGAACAATTTTATCTTTGGTTACTATATTCGAACCTAACTCAGAATAGGTTACACTAATCACTTTAGAGAACAGTATAACCTGAGATTTTTTTGAGTTCAGAACAAGTTTGGATTCACTATAAAATGACTGAAACTCATCAAATGCACTTTGGAGAATAGATTCTATCTGCATTATCAGTGTACCTTCCACATACTGTAAATAATGATGTCATCTGCATATAAATGACATTGTACATCAGAATTGGTTAAAACAAAATCATTCATGTACAAATTAAATAATATTGAACCCAAAATGGATCCTTGGGGCACTCCAGAGATAATTACCCTAAGACCAGATCCCCATCCATTTATTGATACAATTTGTTTCCTTCCAGATAGATAAGTATCAAACCACCTAATTACATTGGTAGAAATACCCAAAGCAGGTAGTCTAGATAGGAGGATGTCATGGTCCAAGGTATCAAACACCTTGGACAAATCAACAAAAATTGCCCCCACTGACATCCCCCTGTCTAGAGCACCCGCAATATCCCCAGTAACTTTCAGCAAGGCAGAAGTTGTAGCATGCATAGGTCTAAAACCAGATTGGAATTTATCAGTCAACTTTCCTTTTTCTTAAATATGTCTGAAGCTGTTTAGCTACCATCTTTTCAAACACTTTACCCACTATTGGTAATAATGAAATAGGCCTATAATTCTCTAACAAAACTCTAGATCCATTTTTAAAAACGGGAATTACTCTAGCCAATTTCCACATTTCAGGAATTTCCCCACATGTACTGTAAGTGACATGTTAAAGATGCTGGTCAAGGGGTATGAAATAACAGGAACAGCATATTTCAATAGAATATTGGGAATCTCATCTAAACCCCCAGCTTTCTTAATATTTATTCTGAGCAATGCATTTTGTACATCTAATGATGATACAGGTTCAAAATTAAACTCCTTACCCCTTTCAAACTCAGTTTCTGTATCTTTTTTTGACAACTTTTGGTGAGAAGAAACTGGTTACACCTTGTGATAAGGCCACTGTGCCCATGGTTGTAAAACAGTAATTAAAGCTATCCACAACCCGTGGGCCTAATGTAATTTCAACCTTCCCAATCCCAAATTTTTCCAGATAATCTAATTGTTGTTCTCCCTTGGCCTTTTTTAGAACTTTCCAAAATTTCCTCAGATTACCAATCAAGTTAGTTGTTAATTCCCTATTATAGTAATCATGTTTAACTTTCTCAAGTTCATAATTATAATGATTCCGCAGTTGTTTATACTTCACCCAATCTGTATCGTCTTTTGTAAATTTAGCTACCTTCCATGCATTATCTCGCTGTTTCTTAACTTTAAATAAGTAAGAATTGTACCAGGGAGCATTATTAAACTTTAGTTTCCTAATTTTAGATGGAGCATGCCTGTTGCAAATTGTCAAAAAATCTTCATGAAATATTATCCAAGCATCATCAACAGTGGGGACTAGTTCTAACCTTTCCCAATTGTACTCTTCCAACTCTAGCATAAAATTTATATAATCAAAGTTTTTAAATGATCTATAATGAACTATTTTCTCAGTTTCTTTTGATTTCTTATGCCATATCATCTGGTGATCCGAGAAAGAATCTGGGAGGACACCACTGGCCACAAACTTATCTGGATCCACAATAAGTCCAAGATTGTGGAAGAAACTGGATGTTTAGTGTTAACTCTAGTTACATCTGTAATTAGCTGGGTCATATACAAAATGGTACCCATCTCTACACTACTATGATTACTGTCTACCATTTACCAATCTACTTTTAGATCCCCAATTAACAAAATCTCATGGCTATTCAGATATTCCCCCAAAAAGTCCCGCAATGTTTGAAACACCTCAGAACTAGCTTTGGAGGTCGATATATACCCAGTAATAGTAAAGGTTTATTAAAGGGAAAATTGAGTAGTACTGGAAGGAAATCAGAACCACACCAATCCTGTTGGCAATTTAATGTTGACACATTTACATAGAAACATAGAGACTGACGGCAGAGAAGGACTACAAGGCCCATCCAGTCTGCCCATTTCTTTTTTCTACCTTATAAATGTGCCATCTGCCTTTGCTCTGTTAGTGGCCTATCTATTCATACTCATCTTTATTGCTCCCTTGTGCCTATCCCATGCCTGTTTGAAGCCCTGCACTGTATTCATAGCCACTATTTCCTGAAGTAGGCCATTCCATGCATCCACCACTCTTTCTGTGAAAAACAATTTCCTCACATTCCCCCTTAATTGGCCTCCCTCTAATCTCATGCTGTGTCCTCTTGTCCTGCTATTTTTCTTATATTTAAACATGTTAGACTCTTTCACCTTGTTAATGCCCTTAAGGTGTTTGAATGTTTTGATCAGATCACCTCTCTCCCTCCTTTGCTCAAGGGTATACATATTGAGCTCCATTAATCTGTCCTCATATGTCTTCTGATGCAGTACTTGCACCATTTTGGTTCTCCTTCTCTGGACTGCCTCAATTTGGTTAATGTCCTTGTGAAGGTGTGGCCTCCAGTACTGCACACAGTACTCCAGATGGGGCCTAACCAGTGTCTTGTAAAGAGGGATTATTATCTCCCTCTTACGACTTGTGATACCCCTTCTCATACACCCTAACATCCCACTAGCCTTACTTACTGCTTTAGAGGTCTGCTTGGATGATTTCAGGTCATCGGTGATGATGATGCCCAAGTCTCTTTCTTCCTTTGTGACTGCCACCAACTCCCCTCCCAGCCTATAGGTGGCTTCAGGGTTTCTCTTCCTTATGTGCATGATCTTGCACTTCTTTGCATTAAATCCCAGTTGCCACTCTTCTGACCATTTTGCTAGTTTGTCCAGATCTCTTCTCATTCCGCCCACCCCATCTGGATCATCTACTCTGTTGCAGATCTTGGTGTCATCTGCAAACAGACAAGCCTTACCCTATAGTCCATCTGCAATGTCACTAATGAATATATTGAAGAGGACTGGCCCCAGGACTGATCCCTGAGGTACCCCACTTGTGACTTGCATCTCTTCTGACTGTATACCATTTACCACCACTCTATGTTTTCTGCCCATCAACCAGTTTGCCACCCAGTTGACCAACTTCTGACCCACCCCAAGCCTACCCAGCTTATTTATCAATCTTCTATGTGGAACAGTGTTGAAAGCTTTGCTGAAGTCAAGGTAGGCAACATTAACTGCTCCCCCTTGGTCCACCACTCTGGTTACCCAGTCAAAGAAATCCGATAAGATTAGTTTGACAGGACCTTCCTTTTGTAAACCCATGCTGTCTTGGATCCTGTGCCCCTATGGATTTCAGGTGTTGCACTATCCTTTCCTTAAGGAGTGCCTCCATAATATTGCCCACTGCTGAGGTAAGACTGACTGGTCTGTAGTTCCCTGCCTCCTCTCTGCTACCACTCTTGTGGAGCGGGATCACATGATCACTTCTCCAGTGTTCTGGGATCTCTCCTGTGCTCAGAGACTCACTAAACAGTTCTGCTAATGGCTCTGCTAGTTCCACCCTTAACTCCATGAGTACCCTGGGATGTATGCCATCAGGTCCCATTGCCTTTTCCACTCTGAGCTTAGTGAGCTCTTGTAGGACCCTTTCTTTTGTGAAGGGAGTAGTGCTCACCTCCCTCCCCCCTGTGTCCATGGTGTTGAGCTGTGGGCCCTGCCCTACATTCTCTTCAGTAAATACTAAGCAAAAGTATCTATTTAGGATAGATGCTTTTACAGGGTCCTCTCTTCACATGCCCCCTTTTCTCCTTTGAACTTAGCAATACCCCCTCTGGACTTTCTCCTTTCACTATTGTATATATAGAAAGTCTTGTCACCTTCTTTTACTGTTCGTACTAGTGTTTCCTCAGGTTGGGACTTTGCCTGCCTTACTGCCTTCCCTGCTTTCCTTAGGGCAGTTTGTTATGCCTCCCTATCTTCATCCTGCTGTGTTCCCTTATATTTCCTGAAGGCCAACCTTTTGGCTCTGACCTTTTCTGCTACTTTATTTGAGAACCAAAGTGGTTTCCTTCTTCTTTTGCACTTCCTTTTCTGTCTTACACAATGGAATGTTGCTTCAAGTATTGCATCCTTAATTCTTGCCCACTTTGCCTGTATCCCCTCACCTGTGTTTCTTTTTGCCAGGGATAGCTTAACTCTGTCGGCCATCTTATCAAAGTCAGTTCCTCTGAAGTCCCATATTTTCTGCCTTGGAATGGGATGATTTAGATGTAGTAGCCAAACTGAACCATACCATGTAATGGTCACTGGCCCCCAGGTGACCTTCTACCTGGAGATCTGTGATCCCTTCCCTGTTAGTCAGTACTAGATCTAGGATAGCCCTGTCTCTTGTGGATTGTTGTACCAGTTGTTTGAGGCCCTCACCCTGCAGGGAATCCCCCATGTGTCTAGTTCTGGCAGATGTTCCTGCTGGTATTGACCAATCTGTATTCAGCATGTTGAAGTCTCCCATTATCAGATCCTCCCCTTTAGCTGTCATGTGTTGTATATCTTCTAACAGTAATGTGTCTATGTCCTCCCTCTGGTCTGGGGGCCTGTAGACAACCCCAGTTCTTATGGTTGTCCCATTTCCTATTTCCAGGGTGACCCACAGTTCTTCTGGTTCCTTATGTGTATTCTGAATTTCTGTAGCTTTGATATTTTCACTGACATACAGGTCCACTCCACCCCTCCCCCTTTTTGCACCTCAGTCTCTTCTGAACAGCACATAGCCAGGTACTGAAGTCTCCCAAGTGTGCTTACTGGTAAACCACATCTCACTAATTACTGCTAAGTCCAGTTTAGCCCCTGACATTATTGCCTGCAAGTCTGGGATCTTATTTCCCAGGCTGTGAGCATTTGTGTACATGATTTTTCATGTCAAACATGTCAAACAGGGACTCAACATGTTTGCAGTTCATTTGCATTTGTAAACATTCCTAAGTACCAGATATTATCACTACACTAGAATGAAAATGCACTGTCCCAACTACAATTTCTAAGTCTAAATGCTAAACATAAATTTCAATGTGATAGTCTTTCATAAGTAATGACTATACTATATATAATGCAAGCAGTTAGGTAGCCTAAATCCTCTAAAATAACAAGGCACCACTAGTATATTTAGACAAACACTACAGAATACTACTTTAATGTGCTTCAATTAAAACATTTACCCTCACTTACTTACAACTACTCCAGCATTTTCTGTGTACGAGTGGCACTCGCGCCACTCAGTATCGCTTGTCAGATTTCGGTGTGTTAGTTGTTAGGTGAGGTATGGCATTTCCCCTGTTTGTCATATGGGGAGATGGACCTTTTTTCTTACCTGGTGATGCAAATGAACTGCAAACATTCTGAATCGTTGTTTGACCACTAGCTAGGGAGCTAAGTGCATAAATAATAACCCCCCCCCCTTTGATCGAGCTTTCCTCCATAAATTATAACCATTTATGTGCACCATATTATCCATAATCTTATCATTCAACCATGATTCTGCAACTATAATCACATCTGGACTATATTTAATAGTCCATTCCCTCAGGTAATCAATTTTCCTTAATAGACTACAGATATTAATATTAATCACACACAGCCCTTCTTTCTTCAAAATATTAGCAGTTAAATCAGGGTTCAGGACATCACAGGAATTAGAATTATTTTCAAAATCCAAATTGATATAGGGGCCAGGATTAGGATGAATATCCCCATTTACAATTAAGCTAATCATCAACACCATTTTACAAAATTTATGTAACTGTCCTTTCATTGTTACTTTCTTAAGGTGTTTAATTGCGGGATGGTCCAGATGAATTTTATTTTGTCCCCACCCTACCAATTGTCCTTTAAATATCATTATCCACTTAATTAGATTAGATTCCAAGTGGTCACTCAACAACCCTGATGAAATTATATAATTACTTAATTGGTTCCCTCCAGCACGTGTGCTTGATGTGTCCCTATGCAACCATTCGCACCAGTAAGTCTCCGAGCAATCAATATTATTCAAGATACTTCTAGGAGCAAGGGCAAACATGCAACCACTCACAAAAAATAAAATCCCCAGCTGAAATAGCAACATTTCTAAAATCAAACACAGGGATCATTCCGTAGAGCAAAATTTTTGTAAACGCTCCTAAGTACCAGATATCACCACTACACTAGAATGAAAATGCACTGTCCCAACTACAATTTCTAAGTCTAAATACTAAGCATAAATCTCAATGTGATAGTCTTTCATAAGTAATGACTATACTATATATAATACAAGCAGTTAGGTAGCCTAAAACCTCTAAAATAACAAGGCACCACTAGTATATTTAGACAAACATTACAGACTACTACTTTAATGTGCCTCAATTAAAACATTTACCCTCACTTACAACTACTCCAGCATTTTCTGTGTATGAGTGTACTTCTTTCACACTCTCATTGCACTACACTTGCACTGTGAGCAATGATCTGCAGATTTAAGCGGGAGTTCCGGCCCCTTTCCATGACCTCAGTGATCGGCTCCCCCAAGTCCCCTGTAATTTAGGATGTAAAAACAGCACACAAACAGTCTATAATGCAGCAAGGAAATGCACAGTCTCTCACTCTGTGCTCCTTGTAGATGGATTCCTCTGAAATGCAGGTCAGGGAACACAGTGTAGTAAAAGAGAAGGGAACTCATTTCTACCATGCAAGTTCTGCACAAGGCCCAACTAAAGTTCAGGACTAAATACATAGCAAAGTTGACTGTTCAAGTCCCAAAATACTTACTCCAGCACTGTGGAATCAGAGAAGGATCTTTGTGATTGAGGTTAAGAGATGTCAATCAGACCAGCATTGTTGCAGATATAACTTAATTCTGGAGCTACATGGCAATGGGTTAGAGCAGCTGCAGCAAGAAGGAAGCAGTTGATAGGCATAAGGGCTGAGATTGCAGGGCAGGTTTGGTGTTTGAGGAAAGAGGCTGACTCCCATTGAACATTTCTGGTTATCTCTCATTATAATATGAGATTTCGGGTATGGGGCATAGAGGCATGGGCCTAGGTGGGAAATGAAAGGAGAGGGGGCACACTGCTTCTCTGACAAGGGGTTGTTCCTGAGCCATCTAGTGTAAATCATGAGGTTGGGATAAGAGACAGAATACATTTTAATCACTCTTAAGTGGATTCTTGTCTTCTTATTCAATTGGGAAAATAGATAATGCAGGGTAATTGCTACTCGCATATTAGATGCACTGTCAGATCTAGTATGACTTTTTGATACCTCACTGCTACACTTGTATTTGTAAGCTGGCTCCTGGTCTGCAGAGAGAGCCACAACATAGAGGTACATTGTACTACCATTAAATAAGACTCTCCCTTATAATTCTAAAGTCGAACCCAAGGGGAACAATGTTAGTGCATTTATCTAACAATGCACTGTTTGGTGTTAGAAACACCTGTTAGATGATCAAGCTCTGGAGGAGTACCTGCAGTATCACAAGAACAAGATAAATCCTCTTGGGTACCCTTAAATGATTCCCATTCAATGATCTGGATTTATACTAGGTAAAAGTTACATAACATTGACTCTTTTTATTAGGGTGCCCATACTGACAGACTAGTAATATTCTTTTAAAGCAGACCGTGATAAAGATAATTCCTGTTCAACAGGGGGACTCAGGATGGCTGGCATGGGGGGCTCATTCCAGTAGCCACTGCTACCATAAGAACATTAATCTCCAGGTCAGCCATCCCAGTATCCACTGCTACTTTCAGATTATTAATCATCAGGCCAGCCTTAGCAGACAACCAATGTTTCATGATAGATTTACAATTTCAAGCACTGTGGAGTTTATGCTACTGTTTTTTTTTTATTCATTGCAAAATCAGAGCCTAATCTTGGTCTTACACTGGACAGTGGCATGCTTGTACAAGACTGTTGCATTAATCTTATTTACCTTTAGAACACTGCACCAAAATGGCAGAAATGGGTCAATTGAAGTCTTAAATTGGTCAGAGTGGTACCACATATGAATATTATAGTTTTCATAACCAATAGCCTATATAATTTTTTCCACAAACTGATTACTTCTACCACTGGCTAAATGTTCTCACCTTGTGTATGGAAGACCTGTTGGATTGGGATTGGAGTGTGTTCCAACTATAGTGTTTTAGCAATATTTGAATGTTTGGCACATTGTTGATTGTTTATCCAGATCTGAGTGGAGGAGTGCAGGAACAGGAAGATACAGTATGTCATCTGGCTGATGGGTTGTTTATTCCTCTACCAGGCCCTTATCCAGAGCCTCACCTTCTTTACCTTGTCCCACTTAAACACAGAAACATAGAAATTGACAGCAGATAAGGACCGATAGGCCTATCCAGTTTGCCCATTTTCCCTACTTACTGCAAAAGCCGCAGATCCTACTTGACCTCTGGCTCTACCTTCTCATTCCTATCATTAGGATTCCCCTATGCCTGCTCTATGCATTTTTGAATTTCCCCACTGTGTTGGCTCCCACCACCTCTGCTGGGAGTCTGTTTCATGCATCCACCACCTTTTCCGTGAAACATAGAAACATATAAATTGATGGCAGAAAGGGACTGCAAGATCCATCTAGTCTGCCCGATATGGGTAACTACCCCCTTACATCCTTTCTGTGAAATGATACCTTTGTGTCTGTCCCAGGCATTTTTGGACCCATTTACCATTTTGGCCTTTACCACTTCCTGGGGCAGGCAATTCCATGGGTCGTCCACCAAATCAGTGAAGAAGAACTTCCTAACGTTGCTACTGAATCACCCACCCTTGACTGAAGAAATACTTCCTCACCTTACCCCTTAGTCTACCCCCTTCCAACCTCATGTCATGCCCCCTTGTTCCTGAACAGCTCCTTTTCTGAAAGACGTTACCCTCCATTATTCTATTTATGCCCTTTAGATATTTGTAGGTTTCTATCATATCTCCTCTCCTCTCCTCTCCTCTCCTCTCCTCTCCTCTCCTCTCCTCCAGGGTATACATATTGAGGTCTCTCAGTCTCTCCTTATATGACTTTTGGTGTAGGCCCTGCACCATCTTTGTTGCCCTTCTTTGAACTACCTCCACCCTGTCTATGTCCTTACAGAGATGTGGCCTCCAGAACTGGACATAGTACTCCAAATGAGGCCTCACCAGTGATCTGTACAGTGACATCACCACCTATTTTCTTCTGCTGGTGATACCTCCCCCTATGTACCCGAGCATCCCATTGGATCTCCCCACAACCTTGGCACATTGTTTGACCACATTTAGGTTATCAGATATGACTACCCCCAAATCCCTTTCCTGTTTGATTACAGTCAGTATCTCTCGCCCCATCATGTAATCCTGCCCTTGGCTCATGCATCCCAAATGCATGATTTCGCAATTTTTCTCATTGAATCTCAGCTGCCACACTCTAGACCATTCCTCCAGCTGGTTCTATGTGATAGCAGTGACCACCAAAGGACGATCACCATTACGGCGAGGTCAGAGCACTGGAAATCAATTTCGGCGCTCTGACTCCACGGCGCACAACAAAATGGTGCCAGAGACTTGCATTTTTTACATTTATGTGAGGGGGGTGGGCCCCCGCACCCCTCTATTTCAGGATTCTCAACTCCGGGGGGGGGTGCATGTCAGGGGGGAACATAAAAAAATAAAATTCAGGCTGGGTGCAACAAAAACGAACCTGCGCCTGGACCCAAACCCAGATCCTACCCACCAAAGCCATGAGCTGACCCGCTACACCACAGGGCCAGCTTGGCAGCTTACTGCAGTACCACCCCTCAAATCCCCTCCCACACATCATCGAGTGTACTCACTCCCACCCCCCAAGTGTGCTCTCTCCCACCAAATCCCGCGCTCATACCTGTAGCAACTTCCTGTCACTACGGTCGCCAACCCACCCCAATCAGTCACTGTAGTTGCCCAGTAGCCACTGTGCCATGTACCGTGAATCAGTCGCCCTTTAGGGGGTCGCTCAATTGTGGTTGCACAAATCATGGTATACCCTACAGTTTACCTAGGTCCCTCCTCATTTTTGTAACCTCTCCTGGAGTGTCCATCCTGTTGCAGAACTTAGTGTCTTCTGCAAAGAGGCACACCTTCCCATCTAGCGCCTCTGCAATGTCTCTTATAAAGACATTAAACAGGACTGGCCTCAGAACTGATCCCTGTTGCTCCCCACTGGTCACCCTCCTTTCCTCAGATTAATCTCCATTTACCACCACCTTCTGTCTTCTATCACTCAACCAGTTCCTAAACTAGTTTACGGCCTTATGACCCACTCCCAGGCTGCCAGCTTGTTCACAAGTCTTCTATGTGGAACGGTATTGAAAGCCTCACTGGAACAGTATCGAAGACCTTACTTTTCCCACTGGTACATGTACACCTCTTAATGGAGGCCCATGACCCAGCAGTCAGTGGCGATTCCTCTGGCTTATAGCAGCCAAGTAACACCAAATGGTTCTTGTTGGGTACAAGGGTCTATCCACTGATAGACCCCTACCATGAAAGTACGAAACTTGAGTTTTACAGTTTTTCACTTTTTTACAGTTACTATGTGAAAGTTAATTATATGTTTAACCCCACTGTTCTGATGAATATTGGGGTGATGTTTCTGGTTTGACAGTTCTTACAGTTTCCTGTTTTTAGTAGGAGTTATTACTTATAACCACTGGATTAAATTTAGACTGTTCCCATCAAATTAATTTTGGGTACTGCAGAGAGTGAAGGGCAAGGCATTTGATACAGGCTCACTATAACACAAGACAGGGAAGAGGGCCTCTTTTACAGGAGGGGAGCAATGTCTGCTCCAAATGGTGGCTTGTATAACTACAAGGAGGTTATGGGGACATAAAAAATGTAAAGTAATCTCACAAAATGTGAGTGGCTTGAATTTGCCAATTAAATGAGAAAAGTAATAACAGAGTTTAAGAGGCATACAGCTCAATAAAGAAACCCACCCTACTGCCAGGAAGCACCTTAAACATCAGAAATATGGGTTTGCTTTGGTTATATAGTTTGTATAAGTCAATGGTCCAAAGAGGGGTAGTTATCTTGGTCCTGAACACTCATCCTTTAAGGTAGAAACCACATATTCAGCTAAGGATGGCATTGGTCATGGGTACAGTCACTGGAAGCCCCATAATGGTGGGTAGTATCTATATCCTCCCAAGTATCCACATCTCCCCAGGCTCAGACACTCTGCTATTAAATGCCAGTTTGATACAATTTTAGAAATACAAAAAGGATCTCTGCTGCTAGGCGGAAACTTTAATTTACTGCTAGAGCCAGATTGGGACTTCACTAGTATTCAACACCATAAACAAACTACTGGCCTACGCTATGGTAAATGCATTATTAAAGACCCAGGGCTATTAGATGTGTGGTGCCATCTCCATCCAGGCCAAAGTAAATATGCATATTATTTCCACCCACATCAGCAATATTCTAGGTTAGATTACTTTCTGACCAGCTTGGAGTTCCTGAGTAGGTTTGGTGCCAGTTGAGCCAATCATATTATCTGATCACGCACCTATTATGCTTACGTTGGCATTGGACTAAAACAAAGGCCCCAGGCAATGGCAGGTTGATGCCATGCTCCAGTGGGATCCTGATTTCCAGACCTTTATTACAGAAGTGATTCTTTTAATAATTAGTGAAAATTATTTATCAGGGACACCCAAGGAGTGGTTTGGAACATATTCAAAACTATCTTTTGAGGGGAAAGCCCTAGCTATATGACACAACAGAAATTACAACATGTGCAGAAATTGGCACAGCTCACTGATACTCTGAGATGTTTCCAGTCTGCCCATATGCAAAGAAATCACTCCTTGTTCCTCCAAGTTAAGCAAGTACAGGAAGGGATACAATACATCTTAACTCTTAAAGGAGACAGGAAATGATTTTTATATCATTAACTGCCCTTCCACCTTCTTTTCCATGCCAGCTATGTATTCTGATATGCTTTGATGATTTTGTGGTTGTTAAATAAATACTCTAACTTTGGGGTGCCCTCACATCTGCATAGAGTTCCACTCTTCTCACCAGCTATTGCTCTTGATTTTCATATATATAATTCAATCATCTGAATGGCCTGGAATTGTGTTATTGATGTCATAGAATGCGTAGGCAGTATGAAAAGAGAGAGCAGCAACTACTGAGGAGAGAAGTATTCAGGGTAGTTACAAAGGCAACAGAATTAGATTATTAATTTAACATGAAAAGTCAAAAAACATATCAGAATACTGGGTAGCCAATAAAAGAAAAACTGGAGTGGCATCTAGAGGTGTAAGAACTGTTTCCTATAACCTTTAAATGGAACAAGATTTACTGTTTTTGCAACAACGTTATTATGAAGGGGATCTACAGCCACAAAAATATTTCATATAGATTAAAGGGATACTGTCAACCTTTTTTTCACCGTATTATTTCTAGTTAAAAACCTACATTTTATGATTGCTTACCTTCTCTAAAATTCATTTATGTTGTGGTTTGTTTTGTTTATGTCCTTGTTTAGCAGAACTGAAATGCATGCTAATATATATTTATAAACAACCTTATTTTGTTTCCAATCCTTGATCTGTTCTTTGTGCATACTTCCTGAACATTAGAAACACCTCCAAACAGTGCAGTCACTCTTGATGCAGTAGCCTCATAAACTCCCACTGCATCATAAGTGACTAGACTGTGTTGTTTGTGTTCCCAAGTCCAGTAAAGATGCAGCTGGAGTTGATCAGGGAATGTAAACTACCATTTTTTTGTGTGGTAACACCAGTATGGTGGGCAGACAGTTTTTCACTTTTTAAAAGAGAATCCAACTACCAGCTATATCAGCAATCTTTATGGAATGTTTAAACTACGGACACTTTGAGACCTAAGGGGTTTGACAGTGTCCCTTTAATGGAGGTAAAAACAGATTACAATTACAAAATTGATAGATCCACAATATACTTGTTCTCAGCACACTGCAACTGGTATTTTATAGGCACTTAGAGAGGACCACTTGCCCAATACCTGTGGGATACAGAAGAAATTGAGAGAATCTCTACTGGAGACATCTTGCATAAAGCAGCCCTTCATGCAATGATCTTTTGATCTATTTGATGAACCCTTCTACATCACTTCCTACCCTGTATCAAAAATTATGAGACATAGAACTTCTGTTGGGCTAGTTTTGAATCAAGACAATACTGAAACCTTACAGCTGGGCTTTAACCCAGAGGAAGCGCTCCAGACCCATTTTCCCTAAGGTGGAATAGATCCACCATAAAGTATTTGGGTATAGTACATAGTTGCCCCTTACTGTAGATGGATTTCAATGTACTGTGAAAACCTGTTGTAGAACAGTTCAATGGTCAACAAAGTTGTACGATAGCAATGATGTCACTGCTATGCTATAACATTTTTCAGTTGTCAAGCCATGAACACTGTTTCAATTACAGTCAGATTACACAACTTTTGGCCAGCCTGCCATGACAGTGGTGGGGCTACCACCTGCGATACCCATGCTCCAGGTTCAGGAATGGACATGAGGAGTCGGAGGGTTGGCTCGGGGGAGGAAGCTTAAACATCCTAGTGACCACTCTTCTCCTTCGGGGGGGGGTGAGTCTCTGGTGCATGCTCAACCCCTGGTGGAGGCCAGGAGGAACAGCTGCTGAAGTTCAATTGTAGGAGATGCATGCCGGATGGAAGTGCTTTGGAGCACTATGTCATTGCACGCCTCGCCTCCTGGGGAACAAGCAGTCAAAAATGCCAGCCCCCATTGATGATGTCCTGCTTCTCCAGTCCTGCTGTGCCCCCAACACTCAGTTGACAGCCCTCCATCGGGTGCAGCCTGGCCTTGCATTTCCACCCTGAGGAGTTTGCCAGGGGTTCTGACAGGAACTGATGCCAGTCTCTGTGGGGGTGTGCCTGTTCAGTGTCCCCTCCCGGGGGCAAGCCTAAGAGGACTACTGATGAGGTAAGTCCCAGGGAATGAGTGGAGGCTGGGGAGGGTGGGAGCTGATCTAACAGGGGGATCTGGCACCAAAAAAAAATAATAAAAAAAAAAAAGATTACATAGTCTTACAAACTCTCTCTCAGATTGACAGCAGCTTCAGGCAGCAGATCAGCTAAGATACTTCCTATTTTAAAACATGTTTAACTTTAATTATAAAAAGGTTCTCAGAAATGCTGCAATCTGATTGGCTGTTAGGAATCCAACAGCCTTACATTAATTTATGTTATATTGTCATGTACAGCCTGATCACAATGGCACATGGATTCTTCCTGTCAGCATTTCATTCTCTAGCACTGCTAAATGACTGAAATAATGCATTCTGATTTTGAACCAGTATTCTTAAACTGTTGGTGGAAGAACTATTTTATTAAGAATCCCCCTCTAAATGAGGAAAACATTCAAAACATATTTTTTTAACCCTCTTCTTTTGGAACAATTTTTTATAATAGCAATAAGACACTCCCAGGAGTTAGATTAACAGCCAGTTAATCACCCCTACGGGTAATATGGCACTCGGCTGCACCTCGTGCCACATTACACTCCTAGGGGGTGATTAACAGACTGTTAATCTAACCCCTGGTCATGCCTTATTGCTTAACTGAACTTTACTTCTGCAAAAATATATATTTTATTCTGTTGAAGGTGACACTCTATATTCCCAGCATGAACCAAAACCATATCTTCTCTGTGTCTTTTTTTAAAAACTCACTTAGTAACAGCACATTCTAAATTAATTTTTTTTTTAAATCAAAGCTTTTTTCATAATAAAAACAAATGGAGGCAAGCATATACTATATAGAATAATGGATAGGGAACTGTGCACAGACAAACTGTGTTTCCATCCTGGAGCTTGATGACATCATAAGGACTGCTTAAGGTTTGCTTTTGAAGTCTATGATGTCATCAACCCCCTTGATGGAAACACAGCCTTGTTGTGTACAGTTCCCTATACGTTATTCTATATGTCATGATCCTGGCTGACTTTACTAAACATTATACACTTAATTATTCCACTATAAAACAGGTAACTCAGGATGACTTACAACCACTACAGATCACATTCACACAGCAGACTGACTCAATCTGTATGACTACCCTACCATGTCAGTCACATTTATATTAATTGCTTCCATTACTCCTTTCAAAGGTTCCCTGTCAATTGAGCAATGGAATTTCAGTGACCGCAGTTTGAGCGATGGCAATTCGGCTAACGTGAAAAGGGCGATGGTGAATATGGGGACCCTACAGTAAGGGCATCTTCAGTTGGTTAGACCTGGGAAATATCATGCATTTGAAGTAAACTGAATTGTATAAGAATTTGCCCCTGCTCCACCTAAAGGAATTATTTATACCCTACCAGGCAACTTTAAATCAGATGGGCAGTATTACAATGTGTCTCATTCTTATGGGCTGGCACTCCATCTTAGCCACTCCAGAAATATGGTAGGATGCTCGATTCTTGGAAATCTTAACTCTGGACCCCACCTTCCCACAGGGCTATTGACCATATTTTTCACCTTAATGTTTTTCCTTTTTGTTTTGCTGCTTGGGGGTGGGGGTCAGGTGGGGTCAGGTGGGGAGTTAGGATTGGAAACCTTAAACCACATTTCCCTACTTTCTTAGTGTCAAGTTACCCTAACTGGTGCATTAACAAAGTTTTATGTAAAGAATTTCCTTACTTTTTGAGATAGTTGAATTGTATCCTCATTCACATGCAGATGCAGATGACCTGCACCAAGGGAAGACTTTATCCACCTGTAGAAGTGCAGCAATGGATGTGAAGAATTCATGAGGCTATCTGGTGTGTTGTGGAAGCACAGGGCCCTGTGGTCCCTGTACTTCTGTGTGGCCACAGATGTAGATGCACATGACAAAGAGTGCATCTGTCATCCAATACACAGGGCCCTCTGCCACCCAAGGGTGAGGAGGTGCAAAGTCTTATGCCAAGAGGACAGTTGTCTTCACTATCTGGTACCCAGGCATGCAATTCCTGCACCTTTCATTCCTTGGCTGGGGAGGTGTCATATAACAACGGTATTCCCCCACCTTCACCCCATCCAGCTGGGTCACTGAAATCACCATCGGATGTAGTTCACTGGCATGTGATCACAAAGCACACTCACTGGGGTCAAAACTGGCAGTACACACAAAGTTTGTTAATGATTATATGTATAGTTTAAATTTGGATCCCAAATTTTCAAGATACTCATTTTATGTGATTCACCTTATAAACATGATGGGAACCATTTATACTATATTGAATGAAATGTCATTTTGGACCAGAAGTGTGAAAACACATCTTGTCCAGGATTTAAAAAAATGACATGTGTCACGTTTATGAGGTGGTGTGAATAAATGGTTATGTTAAAAGTTTGGAGTCAAAATATTGAAAATTAGTAAGTTATGAGTGAACGCTGAAAAACTGCAATGTTTAGTCCTAACCTAGGCTCTTTACCATATTTGTACACCACATTTTCAGCATAGCCTTGTTATGACCCCACATCATGAACCCAGTAGGTGAACATTTTCAAGTCCCAGCTGAAATGTCATTCTGTGGCAATGAAACATCAATCTGCACAACAGTTGCTAAAACACAGTTTGGCCAGTATTTGAAAAATGACAGCTGTCACATTTGTGAGGTGGTGAGAAACAATGCCTATGTTGAAAATTTGTGTTCAAAATATTTAAAATTACCAAAGTTATGAGCAAGCATAGAAAAATGTCAATGTACATGCATAACTTTACCATTTTTATTTATTTTGACCCCAAAGTTTCAACATAGCCTTCTTACGACACTCATCATGAACAAGAGTAATGAGCATTTTCAAATCCCTCCCCAAAGGTGACTTCACCAAGCAATTGCAAAATCACCTTTTGGGCCTGTTTTGCATAATTCCACCACATTTGGTCATGAGGTAGGTCCCAAAAAGGCCATGTTGAAAATTCGGGGTCACAATATGTAAAAATGAAAAAGTTATGCATCAAAGTTAAAAAAAAACATTGAAAGACAGTGAACCAAACTTGTTTTATTTTCTCATGACAGTCGACGGTTCCAGCAGCAAGATGTGTCTTTGAACAGAGAGTGAATCTTCACTGTGGGACATGTTACGGTGAGTGAGGGTGTTTGGGGGGTGTGGTGTTGTGGGTGCAGAATGGGAGGTCAGTGTAGAGGGGTGAGATCGACAAAGGGACATTTTCTTTTCTGCAGGTTGAAAAAAACATTGAGGGGTGGATTTCTTTATTTTAGCTCAGATGACAATCTGTTGGGTAAATGGGGGCAGATGACTTGGAGGGGAGCGGGGCCCACAGAAGTGGTACCTGGGTTGGGCATCCTGATCTGCTTAAATATGAAAAAGAAAAATAATAATAATAAACATTAGGAAGGGCAGGCTGCCTGGAGGAGAAGGTGGAGAAAGAAGCAATACCGGGGGTGAGCACCCCAGTTAGCTTAATAAAAAAATAACTAGATTAGACAGATAGACAGACAGCTAGATAGACAGACAGACAGATAGATAGATAGCTAGATAGATAGATAGATAAACAGAGAGAGAGAGAGAGAGAGAGAGAGAGAGAGAGAGAGAGATAGAACAGGGAATCAGCAACTCACTGCTCTTACTGTGACCTATAGCAGAACTTTCAGCTGCAGCTGTAGAACTCAAGAAAGTTCCACTTTTCCTATACAGAGAATGTGGGTGAATGGCTCCTCTCACTAATCTGGGCACCCTAGATTTTGGGGTTCCCAGAAAAGGTATTTGTGGCATTTAAAAAAAAACAACAAAAAACAGCAGAATCTAGCTAAATGTGTCCTGTTTAGCCACATTCAGGTACTTTTTAAAAAAAAACAGATTATTTTAATGCATTTTCAATGTCTGTTAATTTAAAATGAAGAAAAAAATGGTGGCTGACATGATCTGTATTTTTTCAGCCCGAGAGGTAAATCATGAAAATAAACACTTGCAAAAGGTTTTATTTATTGGTCAAACTTGAACGTTAACTCAAAAATCATTATAACTCTAAAGTAATATATTTCTTCATCAAATCTTTGAAAGGCACAACCTTGGCACAGGCTCCATGAAACCTGAAAATTTTGTGAAAAAATTCACACCATCTAGGCTGTATGTGAGAGCAAAAAATATTAAATGTTAAGTGTGGGGGGTGATGTTTTTGTTTTTCCGGTGTTCTGTATCTTGAAAACTGTACCATCACAAAATTTGTCAAGTCTTGAGACTCTGACAGCTTGACTCAGTTCTTCTCAGACAGGGTATCTGCCATCAGGCAGGGGATTCTGCCAGTGAGCCATTTATTGGCTGATAGTGGTCACCGACACCGTGGGCATCCGGAGAGCACGCTGCCTGGTTGGGGTGAGTTTAGACGGTGGAGGTGGCAGAAGTCATTGAGGTTGCTTCCAAGCTGCGGGACACCTTTTGTGAACTGGTCCTGGTGCCAACTCATTTTTTAATGGGATGTGTTGACTCCGTTGGCCCAGTGTTTACTCTGATTGTCCTGTGTTCTTGTCAGAGGGGGTCTTTCATGATGTCTTGAAGGAGGCACTGGAGAGACCCCTTCTGAAGAAACCATCTTTGGACCCTGGCATCAAGGCAAATTACTGTCCTATCTCCAGTCTTCCATTTTTCGGTAAGATTGTAGAGAAAGTGGTGGTGCTTCAGCTTGAGGAGCATCTCATGGCCCATGATGTTTATGAGCCGCTCCAGTCTGGATTTTGTGTGAGGCACAGTACATAAACTGCATTATTTCAGGTGCATAATGACCTCATTAGGGTGAGGGATCAAGGGGATGGGACAATTCTCATTCCCCTTGATCTCTCCTCAGCATTTGACACTGTAGACCATCGTGTGTTACTTGACCACTTAAGGGAATTCTGTGGACTTGCTGGCACTGTCATTTGCTGGTTTGAGTCTTTTCTCATCAACAGGAGGGAAAGGGTAGTGATGGGGCATTTCTCCTCCTCCCCTAGCTTCCTGTCATGTGGATTTCCCTGAGGGTTCAGTCTTATCGCCGATGTTGTTTGCAGTGTACATGTTGCCCCCGGAGAGCTCATTAGGAAGTACAGTCTGGGTTTTCATTGCTATGCTGATGATACCCAGCTGTATCTTTCCTTTGCCCTATGGACATCCAATGCAGTGGAATGAACACCTGCCCTGACAAGATCAATGATTGGATGACCTCCAACTGGTAAGACAGAGGTACTTGTGGTGGAGTTGAGCAGAGGGCATGATAGGTTGGCATCTGGTGCAGAAACTGGGCTTTTTCTTTGGGGCTATACCATTGAAGGCCTCCTCTAGGGTGCATGACTGGGTGTTATTTTCGGCAGTGGACTGACATTGGAGTCCCAGGTGTTGTCTGTTGTTTGTTCCAGTTTCTATCATCTGAGGAATTTCATCAGGATAAAGCCCCTAGTTCCACCCCTGGACCTCCCCACCTTGGTTCATGCCTTTGTGATGTCTAGGCTTGACTACTGTAATGCACTCTATCTTGGGGTCTCTGGAGGTACCCTCCACCAGCTGCAGCTGGTGCAGAATGCAGCTGCCAGATTGCTGATGGGGCAGTAAAAGTACTGTTACATCACTCTGGTGCTGCATGAACTGCACTGGCTGCTGGTCAGGTGGAGGGTCCTCTTTAATGTGGGCTTGCTCTCCTTTAAGGACCTACACAACCTAGGCCCTGGTTACCTGAAGGACCTTCTTGCTCCTACTGTCTCAGTCCACTCCCTCTGCTCCTCCTCTAGGGGCCTCCTTGCAATTCCCAGGACAAGGCTAAAAACAGCAGGTGACAGAGCATTCAGTGTCGCCGTCCTCATCCTGTGGAATTCGCTGTCTTCAGCTGTGAGAGAGGTCCCTTTAGTTGAGATCTTTAAAGCATGCCTCAAGGCCTTCCTGTATAATCAGTCCTTCACAGACTTTGATTTATAACTTACCTAATACATGAATTTTGTGCTTAAATCTGTCCTTGGCTATGTATTTAATCTGGGTACTTATATCTGAGTATATTATTTAAAGATTTTTAATAGCGAGGTTTAGTGTTGAATATTTATTAATAGATTTTATACTGTAGTTGTATTTTATATATTATATTATATATGTCATTTTTGTGTATTTTTATATTGTTGGTATTATTTATATTTGATTTGATTGTTCGGCTCCCAGAGCCTCCAGGATGGGTGTCCTTTTAAATAAAATTTGCCTTGCCTTGCCTTAACTTTGCATGCCAAATTGTCTGCTCTTTTGTCAAATGACCCAAAAATTATTAAGGAGCAAAAATTGGGATTTAACATTAATCAGCCTACTCAACACTAACTATAGTAGCATCACAATACCCCCTATAATATATATTAATTGCAAAAAACTACATTAATGCAGACATTAGGGCTGAATAACACAAAACGCACAAAGTAGGGAAATTAAAATCATTATGTTTAGGGTCTCTGGAAATTGATGATTCAGTGGTGGGGTCTTCTTTGGGGTTGTCAACCCTAATGCCCACCCCCTCATGCCATCCCAAAGCCTATTGTCAGAAATATAAGGTACAGTTCCAAGCCAGTGCCTCATAGTGATATACTCTTCAAAGGTAGAGAAGTATGGCTCACCTCATGTTGCCAACAGAATCTGTCATAGCTTTCTTCATGCAGAGACTTGTGGGTGGTGCATGAAGGAAATAGATTACATCTGATCTTGCTTGGGGGGTGGGCATTAGAGTTGACAAGCCCAAGGAAGATCCCACCACTGATTCGTTAATGTTTCGGAGACACAATATCCTAATGTTTTTCATTTCCCTACTTTGTGCCCTTTGCATTTATCAACACTAAAGGCTACATTAACATAGTTTCTTACAATTAATTTCCCTTCTAATTCTCATAGTGGAATTGTAGCCTCATTTTCAAGCCACAGGTCCAAAAGGGACCTGCGCACAATAAAATAATTAGAATACTGGAGGTAATCCTGATGCAGTGCATGGGTCCATCAGACCTCCTCACACATGTCAACACCTTGTGAGGGAAGGCTTCCTGGCCCACTACAAGGTGTCATGTGTGTCACAGAATACTGTTCTATCCCTCCTCAGGCTCCTTCCACACAGCCTTAGGCCATTCAGCCAGCTCACTGAGTTCGCACATGAACTCAGGTCACTGGCATGGGAAGGTAACATGTTCCACACACTGGGCCAATGGATGTCCCTTCAAACAATGTTACTTCTTAATTTTTTTGTGACAATTTGACCCAACATAGACCTTTTATGACCCCTACTTCTGAGCTGAAAAAATTATTTCATCCTTTGAAAATAATTCAATTAAATATGTCATATATATATATATATAATTTTAAATACAGGACCACTGTTCCCTTGATAAAGCTGAAGGGTATCAGCACAGACATTTATAAATACTATTTTGGAGTGACCACATCAAAGAGAATAATGTGTTCAAATCAACTTTAATGAGACTACCAGGAAATTAAGTCTACTTGTTGATACTTTACGTTATGTTTTTTGGATTGAATTTCAACAGCCAAACCCTTGATGACCACTCCAGCTTTTACAAGTCTCTGCATTTCATTTATTCCCTTGTCACTATCTACCCTCCCACAGAGCTTAGTGTCACCTGTGAAGTGACACATTCTGCCTCGGATTCCCTCACCAATGTCACTAATGAACATGTTGAAGAGGATTGGACCCAGGACAGATCCCTGTGGAACCACGCTCATAACTTCCCTCTCTTCTGATTAAATCTCGTTAGCCACTACCCTCTGTTGCCTCCCCTTTAGCCAGTTACTTAAACAGTTTACTATGACCATAGCCACACCCGGATCCTCTATCTTCTTCAGCAAGCATCTGTGAGGTACCGGGTTGAAAGCCTTGCTGATGTCAAAGTAGAATAAGTCGACAGTGTGGTCCCTATCTAATTCCTTCATAATCCAGTCAAAGAAAACTACCAGGTCAGGCTGACAATCCCTACCTGCAAAGAATCCATGTTGTTTACTGTTCTGGAGACCACTGCTCTCCAAGCAGTCCAAGAGGTCCTCTTTGACCAGTGACCCCACTGGTTTCCCTACAATGGAAGTAAGAATGAAAGGTCTGTAATTCCCTGCTTGTTCCTTGTCCCCCCACCATCGAGCAGAACTACATCTGCCATCCTCCAGTCCCTCAGAACCACCCCTGACCTTAAAAAGCTGTTGAATAGAACTACAGCACCAAGGGTCAGCCAGTTCCACTGCCAATTCCCTGAGTATCCTCGGATGCAGCCCATCTGGTCCTGGGACGTTATTAATCTTTACAGCTGCTAGCCCTTTCAGGACCCTTTCACTAGTAATTGTTGGCTACTTTACCTGAGGGTCCCTTTAGTGGCTGCTTTGATGCCACTCTCTGGCAGGAGCCCACCATCCTGCTTAGTGAAAGCCAAACAAATGCAATAATAAATGATGGTGGCCTTTTGTCTGTCCGCCTCAATCATCCTATCCCCCTCAGTTAGCCTTACAATTCCCTCTCCTTTCTTTTTTCCTTTTTCAATTATATATTTATGCTCCCCAGGTGCTGGGGGCAGGAACTCCATCCTGCATCTCCTGTCTGCCAGTCTACCAGCCCCTGCCATCCCTGAGACACCCCATGGATTACCACCATGGCAGGGCCAGGAAGGAAGCTACCTCCCTCCCCAGAGCACAATCTAAAACAGGGGAGGCCACAATGGCAGACTGGGGGTGGGACCTCATGGAGCCCCCAGCCACCATTTTCCACTTTTCTGTGTGCCTTCCGGCACAAGGTGTAGCACGTCTATGTGAGGGAGCAGATGCACATCAGCTACTCATCTCCCTGCCAGCACTGCCCGCCAGCCCCCACTAGAGGGCGATTGATGGGTGGGATGATGATCCCTTCCTACCAGAGAAAGGAGAGCAGTACTCTGGATGCTCAATCCTCTCTCACCCCTGCTGACCCCAAAATGCCCAGACTCATTCCTGAACCCAGGTCATCAGTGTAACGTGACGGAAGGTGTCCAGTGCCTTAACCCTGAGCGCCACCGGGCCAGCCTAACAATCCCCCCATCTTTCTTCCTGTTTTTCACTAATACACCTGAAGAACTGTTTTTCTCCGCTTGTGACCCCCTCCGCAGTACGTAACTCTGTGTCTGCTTTTGCTTCCCTAATCTCCCTCTTTGTCTCTCTATTTTTCAGCAAATATCCTCCCCCATGCTTTTCTTTAAACTTGTAGAATGCCTTTTTCTTGTCCCTCTCCATTTCCCTGACCCTTGTCGAGAACCCTAATGGCCTCCTGAACCTGTTCTTTTGGTTACACTTCCCATGCATACCTTAGATGCTGGAGAATGGTACCCTTAATTGTCTTATCTCTCTTCCACCCCATCTATGTTGTCCACCCCTATTTACTTATCTCTAACCATCTTACTCAGCCTATTGAAGTCTCCCCTTCTAAAATCAAGTACTTCAGCTCTTGATTGTGATTTACCAGACCTGGGGGCCAGTTCAAGCCAAATGGAGTTATGATCACTGTTCCCTAGCAGCTCCCCTACTTCTGCAGCTCCCACCATCTCTGAGTTGGTGGGCACCACATCAAAAATTGTGGTTTGCCTGCTTAGTTCCTTAGCTAGCTGTACAGCAGACAGTGCTGGAATGCGTCTAGCACATCCCGGCTTCCGGTACTCCTGGCCACTGGAACATCTTGCTTGATGTCCAACGAAGTTCAGATCACCTACCACCACCATTACATCCCCCTTAGCTACCCTTCTTTCCATTTAATTCCTGAGTTCTCTATCCCTCTCCTCCCCTTGCCCCATCAGTCTATACATCACCATCTAGTACAGTTTCTTGCTTGAGGCTGCCATGAGTTGCACACACAGTGCCTTAGTCACCCCATTACTACTCCTGATGCCCAAAGATTCTGCCACCTCTATGCCATCTTTGACAAAAAGGGATATTCTTCCCCCTCTTCATTTTCCTCTCTCGCTCCTGAACATAGAGTATCCAGGGACCAGCAGTTTCCAGTCAGTATTTTTTGAAGTCCATGTTTCCATTATTGCCACAAGGTCCACCTCGGTGCCTGCCATCAGTGCCTGGAGCTCACTGATTTTATTACCTAGGCTTCTGGCATTAAGGCATACCACCTTCCATCTGACCCCAATCCTACTTTGCTGCTACTGTTGAGATTCCCATGTCCTCACATTCCCTTGTTTTTCTTGGTGTTTACCCGCTTTGTATTTCTTCTTTCCGAAGTCCCTTCAGCTAGTTCAGTGTGGACCACACCTTTCTTTGTACCTTCTGTGATTCTACAAACTCCCAGATGTGGGGGAGTACTAGCTAGGGTCCCCTTCCTCTCCTCTGCCATCAAGATTCCCCTAGATGCAGTCTTCCCCACAGTCAGTTTACATGTCTGATATAGACAACAACCTTCTGCCCCAGCATGCAGGCCCTCTCTCTCATCAAGTGAAGTCCATCACCCTTGAAGAGCCTCCTGTCTCAGAAAACCCCCAGTCCCCCACAAAGTGATACCCATTATCCTTAAATCATCCCTTAAGCTATCCATTAATCTCCTCTATTAACTCCCTTTCCTGCTTCCCCTTCCTACCCCACAAAGGAAGAACTTCAAAAAAAGTCAGAGAGGCTGAGTCTACTGCCAATCTCTCCCCCAGTCTACAAAAGATCTGCTTGACCATCTGGCTCACTGGTTCACCAGATCATTGGAAGCCATGTGTACCAGCACCTCCAGCTCTCTCTGCTCCTTAACTGCTATATTCCCTATCCTGGCTCCATCCTGAATGGCAGATGCCCCAGTAAAGAACCGGACCATCCCCCTCCCCTCCATACTTCCTCCACCACCCTCTCTACCCCTCTAATCATTGAGTCCCTGATCACTAAGACTCTCCTGATATACTTGCTCTCCTTGGTTGCCATCACCTTGTCCTACTCTTTCCCATCGACTATCTCGGAGACCCCCAGCAGAGTCATGTGCCTGAACCTCCTCTATGAGTGTGAAGCTGTTTGCCATCTGGATGGTGAGGTGCTGGATAATTACCCTGCTTCACCTCTCTGTCCTGCTCCCCACCATTCTCCACGTCTCTGGGGGAGTGGGGGTGTGGGGAGTGGGCTCCTGCTGAGATGATGTAGCTGAGATGCTTCTACCCTTGCTGCCACCAGCTGAGCCTGGAGCTCTGCCAAGATCCTGCAGATGGAGCAGTACACCCTCCTCCAGAACATATCCCTAGAAAAGTGTACCCCCAGCTGGTGCAGCTGACTGCCTCGTCTCTTAACCCCATCCCCATAAAGATCTGCACTAAGCAGACATCTAATTTACTTGCAATGATCAGCCTGATGGGTGAACATACATTCATAAGTTTATTTTTGGAATATTTTGATGCCAAATCTTTAACATAGTCATCCTATGACTCCACCTCATGAAGCCAGTAGATGACAATTTTCAAATCCAGGCTGAAACACCATTTCGGGCCACAAGTGTGAAAGCACGTATAGGCCAGAATTTGAAAAATTGCAGCTGACTCGTTCATGAGGTGGTATGAAATAATGGCTATGTTGAAAATTTGGGGTCAAAATATTGAAAATTACCAAATTGATAAATGAGCGTTGAAAATTTTCAATGCACATTCATGAGCTTGTTGTTTTTAGTATTTTCATCCCAAATTTTCAAAATAGACTTATTTTGATCCCACCTTATGTATTCAGCAGGTGAAAATGTTCAAATCCTGCCAAAAAGGTGATTTCACAGAGTGACTATAACATTTTCTTTCAGGATGGAGTTGAAAAATTTAACCTACCTTGTGCATAAGGTGGGGATCCCAAAAAGGCCACGTTGAAAATGTGGGCAAAAAATATTAAAAAAAGGACCAGGCTATGAGTAAAAGTTTAAAATCCAGTGAAATGCATTACATGGCACTTACCTGATTTTCTCAGTTCCCAGTCCGGTGTTGAAGAGTGAAGACGTGTCTCCAGTCCAGAGAATATTATGGCAGTGGACCACTGCTAGGTAAGTATAAGGTTAGGGGAGGGTCTGTGGGGTGGTGGGTGCTGAGTTGGGGAAGATGAACCAGTACCAGGGGTGGGCACCTGGTGTGAGTAAATCTAAAATTTGCAACCTTTTAACTGGTACTTAGGCTTGGGCTTGGGCACCCCGGTGTCCAGTTAAAATGAAATAGGCCACTGTCTGCAGCAGTAATGGTGGACTTGAGCAACAGCAGTCACACGCATACCATGATCAGCAGGGGTGGATCTACACACTGACATGTATCCCCATCCCTGTTTAATGACCAGAGCATAACTTCACATGTGCACATGGAAACAACCCAGCTCCCTGCCACACGAGTGTTGTTGGGGGCCTTCCCCTGCCTCGCACCAATGGACCACTGGATGGCCTCCCACTACACTCCCCATGTACGCATTTGGGGCCAGCTGCAATACCCGCAGCACCTGGCATGTGGCACCATCTTGGACTAGCAACACAGCTGGGGCTGCCAAATGCATGGCCCCCTCTAGCATCACAGGGCAAGAACTGATTGATTTTTACCGTGCCTAAATTTCATCAAGTTTCCAGTAGTTTTACCACCAAACCAAGTTTACTTTAAGAAGCTATCTCATTAGCAGCCCATCAATTTTCTGGTAGTTTTACCAACAAATCAATTTTTACCTTAAGAAGCTATCTAGTTTCTTGTACTATACTGACCGCCTTAGCATATTACTTTTAGCAAATTTAAGTCCAGGGCCCGAGCTGTATTTAAACAGGATTTTATTTACATTCATTCCTTGTATGCAGGTAACTGCTTTTAGAATTTAATACAGTTGAAGCACCAGTTACAGGATTTTCTCACAGTAGTTAGCTGTGCTAGAATAGCTTAGACCTATAATATGTACTAGATGAAGCTCAGACTATGTTTTCCAGCATGTGCTATTCCCTGCCGCCTTGGCCATTTGTTCTGTAGCCCCTCCTCTCCCAGATCAGATTACACCCCCCTTCCCTTTGATAGCTAGCTGCTCACCTCCTATTTTTCTCTCCACAGCAGTTTCCTTCAGGCATACAGGAGTACTCAAGTCACCAGCCAGGGTCATGAGGACAAGCTGTTGCTAGGAGCCCTCCCCCATTCCCACACCAACAGACCAATTGGTGGCCTCCCACTACACTCCCCAGGTATGTACTAGGAGCCACCTGCAACACCCGCAGCACCTGGTGTGTGGCGCCACTGCAGGGTGCCACACAGGAGTATAAATGACTAACCAAGGTTCCCTAGGTTACAGTCCTCTCATGTTAGCCACTGCCCAATCCATTATATGTCATAGTATTACCATATATAATACAAATGGTCAAAGCTATACCTACTTCAGATATAGCAAGTACAAGTTCCAAAAGGTCACAGTTCTATTTAGACACCTGATACTAATGTTATTACTCTGTTCAGATAACATTGAAATGAACCCCAGGCCATCCCCCACAGTGACTACATCATCCGACATTGCTACACAAACAGTTTAAAGTTCATGACTGTCAATATTCGCAGTATGCTGAACAAAATGGACCTACTTAAAGCATGGGCTGTGCATACCAGTCCAGACATACTACTACAATTCAAAACATGGCTTAGTCCATCCACCCCTACCAGTGCAATTTCCCTGCCAGACTATGATGCATATATGGTTGATCGACAAACTTGGGATGGGGGGGTCGCCCTCTATGTCAAAAGCACATTTTCATCTACATTAGTCACCTCCCAGACCAAGCTGTCAGAATTCAAATGTATAACAATCTCCCTATCCCTCTTCAAGGCCTAATCAATTACCATTATTGTCTGTTACAGTCCCCCTGCGGGTATCTTTGAGTAAATGCAATTCTTGTATAAATTAGCATCAGCACATAACAATGAAATAATAATTATGGGAGACCCGAATTACAATTGGCGGTCCCCAAAATCAGATGATCAAAAACAATTCTGAGATGACTTGGGTTTCCAGCAACTCATCTCTTAACCCACTTGGCCCAATATGCATAACCTTTTGAATTCATCTATCCTGGACTTTATTCTCACCAACTGACCAGAGAAAATCTCCCTTACAGCTATTTTTGACAATGTCGTCAGTGACCTTAATGTAGTTGCCTGTTCAAGGGGTGGCCCTAAATCTAGTGGTAAACCATCCTTTATCCAAAAACATCCATTTTCCCATTTCACCACATGAGTATCTTCAAAAACTAGCAGCCATCGATTGACGGGATTGTTACTTAGCCCCTACATTCCAGTTAGCCTATGATTTCTTCACTCAGCAAGTTCTTGGTATTATTAATCATCTAGCCCCCATGTCAAACGAAGATCCAGGAAAAAAAACTGTCACCCTGGTTTACCCAGGAATTAAAAGCAGAACTCAAGAACAGAGACTGGCTCTGGGCTAGGGCACAATTCACCAAATCAGAACAAGACTGGCTAAACTTCAGGCAAAAAAGCAATTGGTGTACTAATCTAATCCAAATAACCATATCTTCTTATTATAAGATCCTCCTGAATAAAAATAGAAACAACCCCTCCAGCTTCTGGCAAGCTACCAAAAACCTCAAAGAGGCATCAGCCCCACCATCCCTGCCAAAACAGCTCCAAAATGGTACCCAGCCGAAAATAGATAAGCAGCTGATACTAGAAGGATTTTTTAAATTTATTTATTTATCTCAAGATTCAGAAATAAACCTTTGATCAAGATGCTTGTTTACAAATGTTCCACGTCAAAGAACTTGCACTAACAGAGATTCACCTAAAACATTAAGGACAGCTTCAAGACAATCACAAATATGAGGCAGATACATTATTCTCCCCTAACTTGTGGTTACACACTGGTAATTAGCAAAGCGCAGTCAAGTAAGGTAGGCGCTGTCAGTCAGGCTTTCCATAGCAAAAGGGTGAAGGAGGAACAGACAAGGGTATAAGTGAGAGTCCCAGAGGGGCAGTGCATAAGTGCTAAGTAGTTTAGAGGGAGGATAACAGAAGGATAATGATAAGGAGGGGGGTGGGGAGTGGGGGGGTATAGGGGAAGGCGAGAGCCAAATAGGATTGTGTGGGCAGGGGGCAAGCAGAGGAAACCTTACCGGGGTACAAATGGCAGGAGTGCATCAGCAAGAGGCAAGAGGAGCTGGCGAGAAGCCAGGTTAGGTCACCTTCCTACTGGAACAGACACCCTGACAGGCAAGGTGTTGTTTCAATTCGAGTTTGAAAGAGGGGAGATTTGCAATTTTAAGTGTCTCAGAAGGGATGTCATTTAGCCAAAGTGGGGCCCTCTAGGCAAAACAGCATTGGCCAAGAGTGGTTCTTCTGAAGGGCACTGCAAACTGGCATCTTGCCTTACCCCTATTATTGTAGCTGTTTTGGGAAGGTTGCAGGGTATCACCAATGCAGAGTGGTATTAGGCTGAGTAGTGACTTTTTTCCAAGGAGGCATAGCTGATATTTTGTCCTATTATACAGGTTGTGTCACTTAGTTTGTTCTTAGAGGGTACAAGAGTGCATCTTGTTATTTTCATCTAAAGTTAGTCTACATGCCTTGTTGAGGGCTATAACTACATGCCTGAATGCAGTGTCAGATGCTGTCCCATACATGACCAGCCCATAATCAATCATTGATAAAATGGAGCTGGACACAGCTGTGGAGTGTGGCAGGAGTTAGATACTGTCCGTGTCTGGAAAGGACCCCTAGCTTGGCATTAAGAGCTTTTACTACTTGGTCAATGTGTGTCACGAAAGAAAGGGTATCATCAATAATGACCCCAAGGTACTTGAAAGAGGGCAGCTGTTCAAGGGGTACAGCCTTATTGTTGTTTATAAGTAAAGAAGGGTGGGATTTCTTGTGCAGATGACTTGAGATAACCATGGTCTTAGTTTTTTTGTAGTTGAGTAGTAATTTTTGGGAACTGAACCAGTCCTCCAATTGATGAAACGAAGACTGTAGTTCACTTTGTAGTAGCTGGATTTGGGAGTTGTTACTTAGGATAACTGCGTTGTCCACGTACAAAATTATCTTACTCTTGCAGGCTGCAGGAAGATCATTCAGGAATAGACTGAAGAGAATGGGCCCCAAGATGGACCCTTGAGAGACACCAAGGGTGACTTGTCTAGAACTGGAGATGACTGTCCCAATTTTGACACTCTGAGACCTAAGAGTCAGGTAGTCCTGAAACCACTTAACTAGACTGGCTGCCAGCCCCAGATCTTGCAACTGCTCAAGCAGGATGGGGTGGTTGACAGTGTCAAATGCTTTGGTGAGGTCTATAAAAATAGAACCCACCAAGTTGCCGCTGTCCATGGCCTTATGGACATATTCAGTGAAGTCAACCAGGTCAGTAGTAGTGCTATGGCTCTTGTGGAAACCGTGTTGTTGGGGGCATTGACAATTATATTTCTGTAGGTAGTCTGTAATCTGGTCGGCAACAATCCTCTCTAGTGCCTTGGAAAAGGCGGAGAGTATTGAGATGGGCCTATAGTTGGAAGTACACTTTTATGCACTGGGTTCACTAGTGCCACCTTCCACACAGAGGGGAATTTAGCCAAGACCAGGGATTTGTTAAGAATTTTTGAGATAGGGACAATGACTTAGTCCAGCACAATGGCTACCAGCTCCTTGTCGATTCTGTCACTGTCCAGTCTAGTCTTTCCTAAGACCTTTTTTACATAAATTCTAGCCTCCTTAGTAGTAACACATCTGAAATAGAAATTTGGCTGAATTGGGTCACTGCTAGGTGTTGTCAGGAAGGGTTCATTGTCCTGAAGGTAGCTAGGGGGGAGAACAGTGCTCAGATCTGAGAAGGCTGTGTTAAATGAACCAACACTTTCCCTCAGCAGAGAATGCTTTTGATACTTCTGCCTCTGCCAGGTTACCTCTTCTGACTCTCAATGTGCCAGACCCCACTTAAATATCCATTTCTCTTCCACATTAAGCGGGTCACATAAAAGGAGGTGGAACACTTACTTCTGACCTTAGACCCTAAAAATAGCACAGGTGTAGATAATATTGAACCACCTTTTTTAACAGCAGGATGCCAATTCTTAAGGTGTCCATTATGCATCTCTTCAACCTCTCAATATTAAACTGCAAGGTCGCTGCACTATGGAAGATAGCACACATTATTCTATTCTTCATAACGGGGATAACACCTCATCACGTAATTATCACCCTATCTCTATCGTATCCATGTTATCTAAATTGTTCGAGAAACTGATCCACGAACAAATAAAACATTACCTTGAATCACATTCCAACATCAACCCCATGCAGTCAGGTTTCCACTCTAAGCACAGTACCACCTCCACCTTGGTCAAAGTCACTAATGAGTGGCTCATAGCCTTAGACCATAAACATGCTACTTTTGCACTCTTTTTGGACCTAAGTAAGGCGTTTGATACCGTCAACCATAATATCCTATTGGGTAAGCTTGCTAGCATTGGACTTGGCCCAAATGTTGTAAATTGGTTTAGATGCTATCTTACAAATAGGCATCAGCAACTGAAGGTAGAAGGCTTAACCTCCACCTGTGTACGAATTAACAAAGGTGTGCCACAAGGCTTAATATTGGGCCCATTACTGTTTACAATACATATTAATGACTTTGACCAAAATATTACCAATGCCAACCTCCATTTCTATGTGGATGACACAGTACTCTATAACGCAAGCCCAGACCTAGATATAGCCATGTATTCCCTACAAGGTGAGTTCAACCTTTTACAAGTCAACCTTCATGCATCAAAGTTACTTCTGAATGCAGTCAAAACCAAATACATGGTGTTCTCACATAAACCAAGCTCCACTTCCCCATATATCGCATCAGCACACTCACCAATGAAATAATTGAACCTGTATTTATACATTTAAATACCTAGGCATGTTGCTGGACTATAAACTCAAAATTAATGCTGCTATAGATACCCTCTGCAAAAAGTTATGTCAGAAACTGGGCTTTTACTTGCGCAACAAATCTTGCCTAAACAGAGATGACAATTTTTTTTTTTTTTTGCAGGCTGCATTTCTTACATTGCTGGATTATGGTAACATTATCTGAAAAGGAGCTGCAACCACATACCTGGGTAGCTTAGATGTCCTCTACCAAAGAACTCTTCATTTCATCAGTGAGCTCCCTGCCCTCACACACCACTGCCTCCTATATAAGAAAGTAGGATGGCCATCGCTTGCAACTAGAAGACTAAGACACCTAAATCTCTGGAGCTTTGAAGCCGCATGCAGTTCCTTACCTAAATATATCTCTGCAGTCCTCCACAGGGCCCAAGATCCACACACACTTAGGCTGCATAATGTTATCATGTTTGATATCCCAAGGCACTTCACAAAATATGTGAAAATGGCCTTTAACTGGACAGCCCCTACAGCATGGAATTCCCTTCAGAAACTACTTAAATTACACAACCTGGTCTGCATCTCTCACTTTCAAATTCTTTTACACCAACACTGCACTGATAAATGGCATGTCTTTAACCTTGCATACTATAATGGCATTATGAGTAGCTATCACAGCTACTACCTTTGTCTTTGTGTTTTAAGCTACTTCGCTGACTGTTAACTCAAAGCTTGTTACTTTCTTAAATATCCTGCCATGACTAGATGACACTAAGCCTATAATTTGCTATCCCTCTCCCAATTACATAACTGTAACTCCTCACTTCTGTATATAGTCTCCCTATGTTATATGTACTATGTACCATCTGATGATCATTGTATCTTTATACTGTAACTCCAGGTCGTATTTATTGCTGTTATTGTTTTTGTTGTCCTACACAGGACCTCCTTGCAAATGAGCTTGTGCTAAGTGTAGCTTTTCTGGGTAAAACAAATAAATATATAGCTGACTTGTTCTGTGCAGACAGGCCATCTTTCACTTGCTAAGTGACTGAAAAAAATAGTGGACATTACCAGATTAAAAATTCTATGTGGGACAGTGATTGTTTTGGTGGTAAGGCTAGCTGGCTCTTGATCTTATTTTACCTGGGCATCGTTTTCTCATAAATGGCCACCTTGGCAAGGGGCTTGGCCAATCAAAATCCTCATTTTGTAAATATAGTATATTACACAGTAGTGACTACATAAATGTTCCCCATTGCAGTGGAATGCTACAGCAGGTGTGAAACCACCTACTGAAGCAAGCTATGATTTTCAATGAAAAGTTAATCCAGTTAACCCAAGGTAACGTAAGGCATGCTGCAGTAAGGTGTAACCTTTTTATGGCCAGCTGTATACATGTTAAATGGATGGCACTATGCTCCCTTAGAAAATAGCCTTGTATATTTCCCTATATACCCGTAAATAAAAGTGTCATATCAATTAAAAAGTAATCAATTAAAGCACATACCTACACTAATCATGCAATTAAAAATATAAATACATAACCTACATTAATTAAAAGTACCTACCATGCAGAAAACCCTGTTATACCACAGTAAATACAAATTATTTACCAAATCAATTAACTAATTAGCACATCAGTTAGCATTCCTACCAAACATATTACACAAATTTTAATGGCAATTACCACACTTACTACAAAAATCTGAAAATACTTCTACCCATGCAAACAAAAAAACCCTATCCAGGCCTACAAATCTCAGTAACTGCTGCCTCACAAAAGCCAGCACTTCCCCTGTCTCTCCCCAAATAGCCATATCCCTCAATGCTACAGATCTCTCCTCGGACACACTTCCCTCCATGGTACTGCACAAACTCTGACCTTTTTCAGCTAATACCATGCCCTCCATGCCTCTGCTGACAGGTCCCTCAGTGCCAGACCCTCTGTCCTGCTCCCATGCCACTACCAACTGGAGACATCAGAAGCTCCCAGTGACACGTCACTCCCAACCATAGTCTCCGGAAGCTCCTGACTGAACAGGATGCTCCTGATGGCAAACATTCCAGCTGCAGACAACCATGCCACTAGTGCTCCAAAGGATGGACTGCTGCAGCTACACCTCCCTAAATAGGGAGACCCTACACTATGGAAACACTCTGTGGGTGACATTATACACACAACAGAAATGCCACTACACTATAGAAAATCACTAGGCCAAAACACAAAGTGCAAACCCAGAAATTATTAGAAATGATTGCAAATGTAATCTGATGCTATAAAACTGACCATCCTTGTGCATTATATAAAATAAATGATAGGCAACTCCTATATGGGGAAATAGGCCAGTTGCAGGGACTAACTACTGTATATCATAAAGCCACTTGCCATTCAGGCAATGGCCATTGTGATCCTGTTAGCACCCTCACTGAATAATTCCCCATACATCATGCATACATGTAATTTCCTTAATCATGCTACACTGACTAACTCAGGTCTTCTAAATGTAACAAGACAACACTGCATTTTTACTGGGAACTGTTGTAAATGAGTCCTTGACTCAGTGGTGCATCTGATTCTCACAAATAGAATTATTTTTTAGTATTCAATATATAAAAGTTTGAATTTTCATAAGTTGTAACATATTTCTCTAAACTCAAAAAAGCAGTGATAGCTGATTAAAAACATTTCAAATGCATTATGTAACCCATATCTGGTAGCAAAATTACTATGAAATGGTTCTGTCCAGCTCCACATTGCCAGGTATCCCCAAATCAGGTGAAATGATTCATCTGAAGCCAAAATATTTTTGCTTAAAGCATTTACATCCATGTTAGGTTTTGAACTATGGTTTCTTTCTGAAAATACACACATATTTGTTTTTAACCCTGATTCAAACTCATTGCCTTCTGCTTGTTAACCCAAAGATACATTTAATACACCACCAAGCTGCACTGAAGTGAATTACATCTCTTATGCTGTGACGGTAAAACCATGACCTACAAAACAGGTGGCCTGGGTTCTAATCATAGCAGGGGCATTTACATGATGTAAGCTTTGTAAAAACTGAATATGCCTGACAGGAAGCATTCATCGTACTTTGATACCAGATTCTGAGGCTAAGCTTCTGTCTTAGACAAGAGAGAAAGTAACTTCAGATAACAGTAAAGTGCTTTTTCACATCATTACTGGCAGTAAAGAACCAGCAACAGACACTTGGTTCATGAGCGGCATAATTTACCTGACAGCCAGCAGAGAAATATTTTGTTTCAGGTCACAAGCAAGCCTTAACTTGCATGTGGGGTTTATTGGCAAATTTTAAGTGTTAGGATATGTACTTTAATTGGCATTAGAGCACCACATAACCTTAAACCATCCCTATTTGAAACTTTAAACTACTATATGAGTTTATAAACTTTGCAGAGTATATAACCAATGATGTAAACTACTCATCTTATAAAGTTCAGCACAGCACAATATGACAAAAGACGCCCGGCATATCACATGTTCACAAATTTGGATTTTACATGACTGTCCCCTCACCAACCATAAATATGACCTTGCTTCCAAAATAAAGAAAACAGTGTCTTACATTTTTGATTTGTTTGGAATGCTTTGCAAGTGGTTTCTGTTACTTCCAATGTTAATGTTTTCTCTGTGCCCCTTTTAATTTGAATGTGTATAATACTCACTGCTCAGAGAGACCAATGTGACAAAGCCTCTCACGGCTATCGCAACACACATTTGCAAAGAAGGAATTGCTGTATGAACAGTAGAGAAATACAAACAACAACCAATAGACTTAACAGTGATTGACATGGAAACTAAAGTAACTTAAACAAAGGCACCTGCATAGTATAGAGATGTGTATGTGGGTAACAAGCATTTCTCTGGTAGTTTGCAAAGGCTAGGGGAACAGCTGAAGAACACAGTATATTTTATTTATTTAGTTGTTTAACCAGGTATAGCACACTAAACTGAAAGCTTTTTTACAGGAGTGACCTGGGAGCACAGGGAGGTTAAGTGACTTGCTCAGGGTCACACAGTATGCAAGTGGAAGCTGTGGGATTCAAACCCAGGTCTGGCCTGCTGGATGTCACCAAATTTGCAGCTCAGAGCCTTAGACCACTGCGCTATACTGCCTCCATATTGATTTAGCCATGGATGTTGTATAGAATATAGGTGGTAGGCACCAAACCCCCATACCCCTCACAAACAACAACATCCATGCTATGATGGTGAAAAGAAACAGAAATTGCTAGCTGGACACCTTTAACTGAGTGAATTACAATTGGTTTCTTGTCACTGTTAAGACAGAAAGACAGAGGCAGAATATTTTCCTAGTTCACCAGTTCCCTTTGTGAAATATTTAGGTGTCCTTCCCATGGGATCCTTTTTCTTTTTCTTTTCTTCTACACCTCCACTGAACCTATTTACTTTCAAAAGTGAACGTCAGCTCCTTGTATCCTCTTAGCCACAAATGTATCCTTCTACTGTCAGTTCCCTGGGGCTGTTGTCAGATGTCAGTCTGTTGCAGTTCCTGAACATGTAGTACACAGCTATATTGAACAACTACAGTTGTTTTTCACCACTAAGCCTTAAACATAGAACATTGTAAGAACTGCAACTCTGTGAAGGCTCCAAATTGCAAAAAAATAAAGCATAGTTCAGCTTTCAGGACAGATGCAGTAAACATTACAATATACAATATGATAATAGTATTTATGAAGATGTTCCTTGTGTAATAATCTTTGTCATTTGAAAGATTCTCACACACCAATAATGTCAAAAGCTATTTTTTTCTTAAAACTTATGTAAGCTATTTTTTATCTGAGGGGAATGCTTATTTTCTTCTTTTGGTGTTGAAAGTCCCAAAGCTCTACTATTGGTTTAATAAAATATATAATCACACTCTTTGGGTTGATCCATATTTCAAGGACCAACATCATTAGAATGTTTTTCTTACTTGACCTGTAGGTTACTGATATACTAGATCTGACAAGCTAAAATTTTTGTTGCAAACCAAAGTAAACATCTCTCTCACATGGCAAATAAAATACCCTCAGGTGTTACTCATGTTTGGAACCCCAACATCTAGCCCATATCTGTGTGCTGAATCTCTATAAGATGTTCCTTCAAAAAGTGATATATTTCTTTAGAATCTTCATTAGTTTTATTCCATGTATTTATACAGGAATAAGACCATTGATCATAGCTTGTTTGCAATGGTGTTCTTATAATGCAGGCTCAGATGTGAAACACAATTCCATACATGAAAGGAAATTCATATTAAATAACAACAATTTTCAGCGTGGAAAAGATTTAGCATAAATGCACATCAATTTATCAAAACATCCCAGAATAAATTATGTGTCAGTTATACCCTTGATGTATGGAATTAGACTGAGAACTGACATTCAGTCAGAAGCTGCACACATACCAAGCAAGCTTCACAGTTTAGAAACCTATTAAGTGATTTTGGTTTTGGAACTGAAAATCATGTTACAAAAAAACAACAATATGGGTGTAGTACAGCAGTGTGTAAGTCAGAGTTCTATTTAACACCACAAAAGTAAGGAAATATAGCATTAGAATTTCCACACTAGCTTTCCAACCCCCCCCCCCACAAAAGCAACAAAATCAGAAGATCACACAAGCAACCACAGATAGCCATCATCAGGTAAGACAAACAACACACAAGTGTTTCCAGATTATTCAAATGCAGTAGCACTGATCTGTTATCTCTGTGGATTTGTATCTGTGGCATACACACCATAAGACATGCACACTCACTTGTCACTGTAGATAGAAATTCACAATACTCAAATCACAACACTGCTTCTGTGTGTAGAACTGCTGGCCTCTGCAGACACAGATACCAATCCACAATACCCAGATTACAAAGAGTTCTTTTCTCTACAAAGAGTACTTTTTTTCTGCAAAAGCTCAGGCACCATGGAGCCAGCAGTTCTGTAGCCTCAGGTACTCATGGACACTGTACGACATATTCACACTTGATGGGCCTGTGCTTGTACAGCCACAGGTGTAAGATATTCATACTGACCTCTGGCTGTAGAAGCACAGGTGCCACACAATTTATGATACCTAAACTGCAGCAGTACATTTGTCTGCAGAAGTGCAAGCCCCTGAAAGGCCTGCACCTCTTCAGTCACAAGTGTAAGATGTACCCAATGACTTGTGGCTTCATAAGGGCAGGCCTCAGTAGGGCCTGCAGTTATGGAGACAGAAGCATGGTTGCAATGTGGGTGTCATCATTTCAGCAGCTGGTAGGGTTTGTGGGGTATCAGTTTTTCAGGTACACAGATGCATATAGAAAACCATGCACTAATGGATCCCATTATCTAGTGAGGTACCTCATACTTCATGCATGAGCACCTACTTCTGCAGTCACACATAGTCTTCCATGCAGTATGACATACACACACAGGTGTGGCTCCATAAGCACTGGCCCTGTGGGTCCTGTGTTTATGCAGCTGCAGATACAAATCCATGAAGGTATCACATCAGTGCTACTGCATTTGTATCATCTGGAAACAGTTGTACGTTGTTTGTGTTACTTAATCATGGATGTTTGTGGTTGCTTGTGTGGTCTTGTCCTTTTGCTGCATTGGGTGGTAGGGTATTAGGGTTAGTAACCCTAATGCCACATTTTACTACTTTTGAGGTATTGTGTTGAACCCTAACTGCTGCATTAATGCATTTTTTGGAAATGATTTCCTTTCTTTACGAAATAGTGAAATCATATCCTCATTTATGTATATATGCAGATGCTCAGGGCCCTTTGGGTCCTTTGCCGAGGGAAGACTCCACCTGCCTACAGAAATGCAGTGACAGATGTCAAAAATTGATAGGGCTATTTGTTGGGCTGTGGAAGCGCAGGGCCCTCTGGGCCCTGTGCTCCCATGTGGATGGAGATACAGATACACAGCATAAATGCCAGCCAAAACACAGGTCCTTCTGGCACCCACAGGTGCAGAGGTGCAGGGTCATATGCCAAAAGAAGAGTTGTCTTCACTCTATGGTACTATGGCGTGTGTGGGTAATCCAGCACCTTCCCTTACAAGGCTGACAGCACCGACCCCCCAGTTCACCCCAGAACTCAGATCACTAGCATAGGATAACAAAGCACAGCCCGCTGGGGTAAAGGCTGGCACTACACACAGTATTTCTTAAGAATTTATTTTAAATGTTGACTAAAAATTTTCAAAATAGTTATTTCATGACTGCCCCTTATAGACATGACATGTGGCATGTATCGAATACTGGGTGAAACATCATTTCACACTACAAGTGCGAAAACACATCTCACCCAGAACTAGAAAAACAACACCTGTCATGTTTATTCAATAGTTTGAAAAAAAAAATGTCTGTGTTGGAAGTTTGGAATCAAAATATTGAAAATAAGTGAAGTTATGAGTGAACAGTGAATTATTCATATGATACAATATTTATTATGCGACATGTGCTCAGGCAATTTTGCATAAATACATTATTTCCCTTCCTCCTCCTTGTCCTTCATCTTTCCCTTCCCTACTCTCCTCTTCACCTTTTCCATTCCCTTTCCTTTCATCCCTCTCACCATCTCTCCTTCCTCCTCTTTCACATTTCTTCCCCTTCCCTTCATTTTAGTGTCAGTGGTTCAGTAGGTAGCACACTCGTCTCTGAGGCCGGGAGATCAGAGGGCTGTGGGTTCAGTTCCCACATCTGGCACTTGGGTTAATATCCTAGTACTGACACTGTAGTGCAGCATGAGAGGGGTGCTGCACTTCTGAGGTGCCGTCTTTTGGATGAGACATTAAACCGAGGTCCCATCTGCCTGGATTGGTGGTAGTTCAGGTGGATGTTAAAGATCCCATGGCACTTATCAAAAAAGAGTAGAGGAATTTCCCCGGTGTTCTAGCCAAATTTCCCTCATTCACTAAAAATACCACCAACAGCTTAATCTGGTTCAAGGTCAGTTGGGATTCATCTGTATCCCCCTCCCCCGGGTCGTGTCTGAAAATAGGCAGGATTTGTCTAGTGCACTTACCCGGTCAACAAAATCTAAATAAATAAAATTTTCCCCTTATTCCCTTCCCACTTCTTTCCCCTCCTCCATTTTTGGTGATTGTGTATTTTATCTATTTTATGGAGTGGATGTATATATTGGAGCAGTAGCTATACACTACTGGGCATTTCATACAGTAAAGTGTTTTATGTATCTTTAAAATCATTTGCATAATGGTAGTGGTGGTTCAGCCTCCCATCGTGCCTTGAGAGAGAGAGCTCAAGATATGCTCTACAACATTTGTTGTGGTGGGATAAGTGTTGCTTACAGCATTTTTATTAGCACATCTTTTTACTTCAAATCACACAGCCCAAGTTGTGTTTTTTGTCACTCAATAGCCTTAGCAAAGTCTTTACTTTTGCACTGTTTTATTTCAATTTTTACTCATTACTTGGTCATTTTTCCATATTTATATACCAAATGTTCATCACTGTCTTCTTCTATTCCCCCATCCCATAAGCTCGGTAGGTGCAAATTTTCAAATCCTGCCTGAAACGTGATTTCACACAGTAACTGTGAAATTACCTTTTGGCATGGTTTTGAAAAATGACACCTACATTGTTCATGAGATGAGGTCCCAAAAAGGCCATGTTAAAAGTTTGGTGGAAAAATATTAATAGTTAGCAACATTAAGAGTGAGCACTGAAATATTTGACTGTTCACTCATAACTTGGTCACAGTACTATATTTTTCTGCAAACTTTTTAACATAGTCTTCTTATCACCACACCTCAACCTGGTAGGTGAAAATTTTCAAATCCCATCCAAAAGGTGATTTTGCACAGTGACCAGGAAATCATCTTTTGGGATGGATTTGAAAATCATCACCTACTGTATTCATGGGATAGGATCACCAAAACACCATGGTGGAAGTCTGATGGAAAAATATTAAAAATTAGCAAAGTGATTAGTAAACATTGAAATATTTCAATATTTGCTCATAACTTAAGTATTTTACTATATTTTTCCACCAAATTTTCAACATAGAGGACAGTGGCAGAGACAGAGATCAAGTGATTGCTAGCTGAGTGGTGGCACTCAAGCCACCAACAGCACTCTATCTGTGGTGCAGGAATCAAGAAAGTCCCACTGTTCTCATACAGAGAACATTGATGAACAGCTCCTCTCATCCAGCTGGGCACCCTGGACTTTGGGGTGCCCAGAAAAGCTATGCCATAATTAATAAAAACAAACATCAGACTCTGTCTAGCTAGGTTCAGGTGTTTGTTTTTGTTTTAAAACACATTATTTTTAGATATTTTCCAGGTTTTTTTAGTTAAAAAAAAGATGGCAGTCATCATGAACCCAAATAAATAAACAAATACATTTAGTTCCTTAAAGCCATTTTTGGTTTGTGAAAACTTAGTGATGTGAACTGAAAATGCTCTCATGAACTTAAACATTTTTGGTTTGTATCATAGGGTTATCCAGAACCCTACTGAGCATGCTAAGAACAGCTCAGAAGAAAACATTAAAATCTTTATTACTCTGGAACCATTTTCACATGTGTTCATGAATCCCTCAAAAGACACTACCTAAGCACAGGTTGCTTCTACCATGAAGGTTTAGTGGAAACCTTCCATACTGTCTAGGCTGTAGGTGAGAGCAAAAAAAGTGCATTAAGTACTGTATAGGAAAAAGTCCCACTTTAAAAAAAAATGGATATCCACATATCGGAAACCACACAAGGTGTCATCATTAAATTTTTCACATCTTGAAACTTTACCAGCCTGACAATGCATTCAATATTTTGGGCTATTCCATCAAATGCTTCCAAAGTTAAGTTGCAAAAATTGGCTTTAACATGGAACACTCCACTCAACCCAAATTATTCTGGTGCTACCACACCAGTATAATATATTTATCATATGGTATCACCACTATAGTTATGGTTGAGCAGGGATTTCTATGTTAAACCTCATACTTTGACTTTAATATCTTGGCAACAATTCAATGGATTTGCATACTCAGTCTCAGAAGGGGGGATGCAGATCTCTTGATGTACTTAATTTCTTTCTGGTCAGATGTGTTGATTCTGAGATCCGGATAGCAACAAAATGTAAAAAATCACTGTTTTTTGCTGTTTCTTGTCATCGCCTAGTGCCCAGATGGTTTGGAATGTTAGTCCGAAATTGTGAGGGTAAAAAGGGCTTGGCCCACAGATGTGCCTTTCACTGGCTTGGTGAAAAATACTAATCCATTCCAAAGGTATTAAATTTTAACATTTTGGTTCTGAGCAAGCACAGTACAGTCTTTAAATAGCTGCTTGGAACAAAAAAATAATTTGGTTCATATGAAAAAGGATCTTTTTTCATATGGGGATAATCTTTCTCCATGAGGAAAAATATTTCTTCATATGGCAACCATGTTGTTTCCCTTTAAAAAAATTTCAAAAGCCATAAAAATGACACCTTGGAAAGACACCAGCACATGTATCTTGATCATCGGGACCCCATCAAGTGGATTCTGCATTTAGTTTCTGGAAAAATTAGAAAGAAATGTATCTTTATTTTACATTTAAAATGTCTTTTTTTGTGACTTGCTTCTGTTTTTTTGGTACCTCGAGGTACCTACATGAGCTCTTTACTTTAGATTTGTCATGACACAATGTCTCATAACTGCTCTAGGGTTCAAAGCTCTTCTTCCATTTTGTAGAGTCAAGAATTGAAATTGAAATTTAATTTGCTTTCTGATAATCCATGTTTCTTAGCATCTAACATCAACTTAAAATATGTAAATTATGTTTCCATAAATTGTTTGAGACTTGCACAATCCCTTTCATTTTCATCAGGAATGAAAATGAGAACTGCATATATGAAAATTTAGGTAATTCTGAACATAAATTCTCTAACAAGGACTGTGCCTGCAAGACATGATAATCTGCTATCTATTTTCTTTGTATTTATTTAATAATTGGACAACCTTATTAAAGAGAAAATTTGGCAACAAGTTTCAATCTTTAGGCAGATACAAGTGTGTAGAGAGTTCGGGATGTGGTTTTAAGAATGTGTCATAATCATTATATTATGAGGGTGTCCATTATTTATTCTTAAAATGCAAAAAATCCTACTAATTGGAACAATCCCTTCATTTACCTTGAACTGCACACATAGGGTTTACATTACAAAATTAACCAACTTAAATTAAAAGATAAATATTCTGGTTGTGTTATAATAAGTAGCAGGTGCCGGAGGCAGCCTTAGTAAATGGGTTATGCAATATATAACTCCAACTCAGAACCCAGCAGAGCCTGTGATGATGCATACAGGTAGCTCCACTCTACCAATTGATAGTGACTGACAGATGAGTTCAGCACTGGCATATAGCAGCAAGCTTTGCTAGAATATCTACCTCCCTCCCTACTAGAGATGTGGCAAGTAAAACCTCTCTGGCAAAGTTCACACTAAGTGAGGAAAGTCACCACTTCATGGAGCTTCATGAAGCTTCCCCAGACCTAGGAAACTTTGACTTTGCCCAAATTGTGACATTTTTGCTGTGAAGTGCAGAATTTTCCATGGAGTGCAGAATTTCACAGGCAAAATTCCATACTTTGCAGCAAAATTCTGTACTTCACGGTAAAAAGATTTGCACTTCGTGATCCATGAATTTCACAAATTGCACTCAATGAATTCCACAAAATTTGCAAATTAATTCACAGAGCAAAGTTTGCTGACTTCACTCATCCCTACTCCCTACGCACAGACAGGGTGTGGAATCTCTCCTCTTAGGAACATCAATAACCTGCAAAAATTATTGTAGGACTGAAAATGAGGCCAAGCAAGTTGCAGCAGCCAGCAGCAGGCAATCAAAGTCTGCATTTACTTTGGAATTATCTAAAATATACTTCTTTCATTTCAAGCATTGTTTGTTTTGTAATTTGCATCACAAATTTTGTTTCATGGCCCATTGTTGTTCCTGTTTTACATATTTATTTTTTTATTATATTGAATGCCACTGACTCAGTGGTTTGCCCTTCCTCAGGTTCATACTTGGGGCTGAGCAAGAACCCCCCCAACCTCTACACCACCACCACCACTACTACCAACAACAACAACACACACACACACACGAGAGAGAGAGAGATACAGACAGACAGACTGACTCAGCAACAGTTGCATGACTATGTTTCGAAGGATGCAGTAGGCACTACATTCTATAACATAAATGGTTAGTTTGCATTACCATCCATTGAAGAAATTAAGCATCTATGTCTGAGTTTATATTTGGAATAAGCATTGTTCTGATTTTATCTAAGCCTGAGTGTTCATATGAATAAATTTATGTATTCGGTGTCTACTTGTATATATTACACTGCAATAGCAGCAGCACGAATGGAACATCAAAACCCATCAATTACAGGGTGCAATAATCTGGAGAAGACTTGCTCCTCTTTGGATCCAATGAGCTGTTTGCTGCTGCATCCCTACAGGTCTGAGCCAGCCAAACAGGGAAGCATCCAAATCTGGCTTGTTAGACAATGGGTAGCCATGTAGACACACATACACACTCACGTGCAAACAAGAATACAGAAGACATTGTCAATTTTATTTTCTGAAAGGAACTGCAATATGTACAGTATACTGGACTTCTGCTTTTTTATCAGGGTACTGCCTGTGTAGAAGCCAGCTCATTTGAGACATTTGTATGTGCTCATATATTATTTTCCTTTATGTAATGTTTTGTGTGACATACTTCACTGTATGTAATGGTGGTGTTTCTACACCAGTGTGGTGGCTTTCGAGTTTCTTTTATAATCTCCTGCAGGTTGAAAAGCTAATATAGAAGGTATATGGACTGGTATACAACTGGTTTAGAGGCAACCTTATATTTAAATTAATTTAAATGAAATATGTATATGATATATAATTGCATTATGATAATTGTGCTGCATCAATACTTCCTATTGTTTGATATATGTTTTTGTATGCTTTTTATGACTATACTTATTGTAACACTTTGCTCCAAGGACCCCACTGAAAATGAGCATTGCTCAGTTAGGTAATCCTTATTCATGTACAAATTATGAATAAATATATTACTACTACTACTGAAATGCAATGTGTTCATTCAAGGTACAGTTAAAATGTATAGTTGACTTTGATCTCCTTTGGATTTGGATTTACCAGTGGCAAACAGCAGAACTCAATTACACACAAAAGTCAAACAAAATCTGAATTTCCATACATTTTGTTTCTATTACTGAATACACCTTCATTAATTTTGTGTGTGTGTGTGTGTGTGTGTGTGTGTGTGTGTATTGCAAAAAACTTTGTTAATGCTCTAGTTAGGATTAAAGCAACAAAAGTAGGGAAATGTGGCATTAGGGTTTCCAGTCCTAACTCTCCACCCCACCCTGCAGGCAGTAACAGGAAAAAATAGAGCCATCACTATAGTATCTTCACAATTGTAGTGTAGCTTAGGGTTCACCTAATCTCACCAATTCCATCAGTAAATAAGCTGAGATGTGTACAGTATATAAGAATTGGGTGAGCATTAGGGCTGACAACCTCAAGGCACACCCTTGCCTGATTTGCAAAGATGCATGAGAGGTGAAACTGTAATGATTTTTTCTTGTTAGGGTGTCAGTGTGGCTCAGTTGGTAGCACATCCGCCTCTGGACCAGAAGGTTGTGGGTTCTCAGCCCACACCGGGATTGGACTTGCACCTAAAAATTGCTGGCATCCGAGTGCAGTATTGGGGGGTGCTGTACTGCTGGGGTGTGCTGTCCTTCGGATGAGACGTTAAACCGAGGTCCCTGGTGGGTGCCCAGGTGGAAGTAAAAGAACCCAGGGCACTCTTCGCAAAGAGTAGGGAACATTCCTGGTGTCCTGGCCAACATTCCCCTTCCCATAAAACCAGTTCATGCAATTATCCAGGCTATGTGTGGGTGATGATGTGTGATATGGCCGCCACTACACATTCAGTCACTTCACTACCAGTCTAGCATTGCTTGTAAAGCGCTTTGGATGTATGAAAAGCGCTATATAAATGCTGATTCTTCTTCTTCTTCTTGCTGCCTGCAGGGTTGGGATTGGGGCTAAAGGTTGGAAACCCTAATGCCACATTTCCCTATTTTTGCAACTTTAACCTTAACTAGTGCATTATCAAAGTTGTTTTATGCAATGAATTGTTTTATTTTTGAGATAATATAATTGTACCCTCATTTATCAGTATGAGCACATAGCCCTCTGAGTCTTGCTCTTCCATCCATCTATAGATGCATATATTTATGTTGCTGTAGAGGGCTTGGCACTTCCATTTCTGCCGAAACAACAATTTCTTTCCTTTGTTGTATGGCTTGTTAAAGTTCCAATGTTATCCTGCAGGAATTTACATTTTATTTATTTTTTATGCTTATTTTTATATTGATCCTAAATGTTTAGGAGGGAATATGTGCTATTAGTGTAGTACTCATTAAGATCTTTGTTTTAATATATAGATTGTCCCTTAAGTCCAACTATTGAGGGCGTTATAAGCTCTTGACGTGCCAATGTTATCCTATAGGAATTAGCATTTTTTAATTGTTATGTTTTTTTTATCTTGGCCCTACCTTTTTTGGGGGGGATTATGTAATGTTCTTGTAGTATTCATTGCGATCTTTCTGTTAATATACAGATTGTACCTTGAGTCCAAATATTGCCAGAGTTATGGCTTTTTGAAGTTCAAATGTGGTAAAAAAACAAAGTCCAAATTCCTTTTTCATGAGGGCATGCTTTTCTCATAGGAATGAAAAAAGCATAAGAAAAAGGATGCCTTCATACAAAATCAGAGTCAGGAAAAAACTGTCCAAATCCTTTTTTTGTATGAGAGCATTCTTTTTTGTATGAATGAAAAAAGCATATGAAAAAGGATTACTTCATACAAAAAAAGAATGGGGGAAAAAACTGAAGTCCAAAATCTTTTTTTATATGAGGGTGTGGCTGTTGCAATTTGGGGAAAAGAAAATTATCTTGCAGAACTAAACATACAACTAAAAAAGGAGCTATACTACAAAAAAACTTACAATTGATCCGACTGTTGAGATTTTAAACAAAGTCAGTTCTCTTTGGATACAGCAAGAGAAGCTGGCTGGATCACTGATAAGGAATGTGAATGCATATAAGTAAAAAAACCCTGACTGGCCCATGATATACCTACATAGATACATAGATACATAGACAGTGTTGGCAGATAAGAGCCTATGACCCACCCAGTCTGCCCATTTGAGCTTGTAAGTTCAGTTTATGTTTTCTTAGAAGTCTGTTGCCCCTTACCCCTGACCTCCAGAATTCCTTTATGTCTATCCCATGCATTCTTAAATCCCGTGATTGTTTCAGCCTCTACCACTTCCTCTGGCAGGGTGTTCCACTTGTCCACCACCCGTTCCTTGAAGAAATTCTTCCTCACGTTTCCTCTGAATCGTTCTTCCTCCAACTTCATCCCATGCCCTCTAGTCTTGGAACATCTTTTTTGCTTAAAAATAGTGTATTCCTGCACCCTATTCCTCCCTGTAAGATACTTGTATGTCTCTATTATATCCCCTCTCTCCCTCCTTTCCTCCAGGGAGTACATGTTCAGTTCCTTCAACCTGTCCTCATAGGACTTGTGATGCAATCCATGCACCATCTTTGTTGCCCTCCTCTGAACCTTATCTACCCTGTCTATGTCCTTACATAGTAAGTCTCCAGAACTGCACAGTGTACTCCAGGTGCGGCCTCACTAGTGTCTTGTATAGTGGAATCATGACCTCCCTTTTCCTGCTGGTGATGCCCATGCCTATGCATCCCAGCATCCCTATTTGCTTTACCTGCTGCCTTGTCACACTGTTTCTACCTTGAGGTCATCAGAGATGATAACCCCAAGATCCCTTTCCTGCTTGGTGCATGCTATATCCTCACCCCCAACTGATATACTGTGCCAGGGTTTTTGTGCCCATATGCATTATCTTGCACCTTTGCATTGAATTTCAACTGCAAATCCCTGACCATTCTTCAAGTTTCTGCAGGTCCTTCTCATTCTATCTACACCCTCTGGTGTGTCTACTCTGTTACAGGCTTTGTGTCATCAGCAACGGTGAAATTCTGTCTTCTAGGTCCTGCACAATGTCACTGATGAAGATGTTGAATAGGACTGGTTCCAGCACTGATCCCTGTGGTACCCCACTGGTCACTCTTCCTTCTGTGGAGTGACAGCCATTTACCACCACCCTCTGTGTTCTGCCGCCCAGCCAGTTACCTACCCACCACACTACTGTCCTGCCCACACTCATATTCCCCAGTTTGTGTAATAGTCTTCTGTGTGGCACAGTGTCAAAGGCCTTACTGAAGTCCAGATAGGCCATGTCCACTGACCTCCCCTGATCCACCTCCCTAGTCACCCAGTCAGAAAATTCAACGAGGTTGGTCTGACATGACCTCCCCCTGGTGAAACCATGCTGCCTTGGGTCCTGTAGTCCATTGACAACCAGATGTTCCACCAATCTCTCCTTCAGTACTGCTTCCATGATCTTCCCCACTACTGAAGTGAGGCTGACTGGTCTGTAGTTCCCCGTTTCCTCTTTGTTCCCACTTTTGTATAAGGGGACTACATCTGCTGTTCTCCAGTCTTTGGGTACCTCCCTGTTTCCAGTGATTGGCTAAACAGGATAGCCAGAGGTTCAGCCACCACCTCTCTTAGTTCTTTAAGGACCCTGGGTGCACCTCATCTGGCCCCATTGCTTTATCAACTCTTATTACTTCCAGTTCTTTCAGGACCCTTTCTGTGTAAAGGAACTTGTGTCCATTTCTGCACCATTCTCACTTCTTGTAATTCCTTCAGACCCATTGCCCTCCTCTTCCTCAGTAAAGACCGAGCAGAAATACCTGTTCAATATGTCAGCTTTACTGTTGTCATCCTCCACGCGGGCCCCCATCCTCCCCCTTCAGTCTCACTATCCCTCCCTTTGCCTTTCTTTTTTCACTTATGTGCCTGTAAAAGGTTTTGTCCCCTCCACCCACTGATTTTGCAATGTGTTCTGTCTGAGCTTTGGCTTCCCTTACTGACCTCCCTGCCTCCCTTTGCTTCTCCTGGTACTTCTCCCTATCCCCTTCTGCCTGTGTCTTTTTGTATTGCCTGAATGTAATCTTTTTGGCTTTCACTTTCTTTGCTACCTCTTTAGAAAACTATAATGGTCTCCTCTTCCTTTTCATCTTGCTAACCTGCTTAATGCATAATTATGTTGCTCTTGTAATCCCCATTTTAAATACTGCCCACTGTTTCTCAACTCCTGATTCTTGCACCATTCCCCTTAATGCCTCTTTCAAGTATCTCCCCATTTTCCCAAAGTCTTCCCCCCTAAAATCCAGGATATGCATTTTTGTGTGGCTTGGTTCTGCTCTTTCTGTGATTTCAAACCACAATGACTGGCGGTCACTGTTCCCCAGGTGCTCCCCCACTGTTACCCCCATCACATTGTCCCTGTTTGCTTAGAGCACAAGGTACAGTTGCCTTCTGTCAAGTTGGTTCCATGACCAGTTGCTTGAGGAAGGCACCCTGAAGGGAGTCCAGGATAAATCTGCTCCTAGTTGTTGCTGCTGCTGGGATGCTCCAGTCCACGTCTGGAATATTGAAGTCTCCAACCAGTACTACCTCACCCTTGTCTGCCATCCTTTGGATGGCTAGAATCAGCTCCCTATCTGTTTCTTCCTCCTGTGCTGGTGATCTATAGACCACACCTGTGCAGATGGCTGGCCCCATTTTCCTTTCCTGCTTAACCCACAGTATCTCTCTGCCATTTTGCTCCTCCTGGATCTCTGTGGCCCTTATGTCATTTTTCACATACAGTGCCACTCCTTCTCGCTTCCTGCCTGCCCTGTCTCTTCTAATATGTTGTAGCCAGGTATGGTCATCTCCCAGTCATGGTTATCATTACACCAGGTTTCAGTGATGGCCACAATGTCCAGGTCTGACTGCACCATGACAGCCTCCAGATCTTCCATCTTGTTGCTAAGGCTCCTGGCATTTGCACACATACCTAACTTCCAAAACTTAAATAGGACCCTGCCAATCCACTAGGCAGCCCCACTGTGTCAAGCATTGACATGATGGACCATTGTGTGTTACTTGACCACCTGAGGGAATTCTGAGGACTCACCAGCACTGTCATCTGCTGGTTTGAGTCTTTTCTCATTACTGACATTGAAAAAGAACTAACTGGGGACTTTGCCCATCTATGTAAATGGCTATTATCTAATCACCTCATGCTTAACATTAAGAAAACCAAGGTCTTGCTCTTTGGGCCTAGAAGATTTGGCTCTGACAGAACTGAGCTCATCAAGATTGCGGACACCAAAGGGAATATGCTGGAAGTAGTGGACAAAATAAAATACTTCAGAATTTGGCTAGATCAAGAAGCTCATGCTACAATCACATATTGACCACACTACCAAGACAATACATCAGAAGAAAGGGCTACTCTACAGACTAAAGGCTTATTTAACTAAAGCTTCCTGCTTAATGGAGGTAAACTCCATCCTGCTCCCCATGCTTCTATATGGAGCTCCGATACTGGCATCTCTAAGGGACTCCAAGCTCAGCAGACTATGTACAACCTACCCACAAGGTTAGCAGATTTGCTGCACAAGCAGACCACAGGGAGCACCACTGTAAAACACTTGCATCCTTAAACTGGCCCCAACTAGACAACAGGATTAAGCTTCCATCACTCTGCCTCATGCACAAAATTCTGAACAATCATCTTCCTCACCTCCAGAATCTTATGGCACATAGGCAGCGTGTCAGGACTCTCCACTCAACATCTCAACCCCTCCTTGTAGTACCCAGAATATCCACAGTTGTTTGGTAAAGGTCCTTTACCTATCGAATCACACAGTCTTGAAACAAGTTCTCCACATGCTTACAAAACTCCCTCACACTCCCCACTTTAAAACACGGACTAAGAAAACATGCCTCCACATCAAGTAGCTGCACCTGTACTTACTAAATGGGCAACAGTGCTATTATACCTGGGACAGTACATCTATCCCCCTGAACTAGGTTACCTCCACATAACCCCCCCGAAGCAGAGAACAGTTCTGCTACAAAGATCACAAGTTCTTACCTTTGAACCATAGCACTTCCTGCAAGAGTAGTCATGTAGTTAGTCCCTTATCAAGCTCAGTATTGTGCTATTGCAACTAATGGCAAGTCCCACACTGTGTAACTGCTCTTCTGTTGCTGTCTCCATAAGTAAGCTTACCTAAACATGGATCAAACTGTTTTCAGTAGCGACTTCTCTAAAATGTTTGCCTATGGTGTAGAACAAACATCTCCCCTACGACTATGGACAATAATTTCTGTACCATATGATTGCCTAATGCACTGTATAATGATCTTCTGTACTATGTGATGATCTATGCTATGTGATTTCTTTTATGTAACTAATTCTAGGTTGCCACTGAAAAATGGACCATTCATCTCATTGGGCTTACCCGGTCAACCCAATTCATATAAATTATTAAATAAGCATACAACAGAAATATGGACACAAGTGCTGTGTCCAGAGCTTTGAAAATCCCCCAGTATTGCCTGCCAGGTTTACCTCAATATTTTCACTGCTACACAAAACCAAAGAAATCAATTATTTGCCTATGGAGAGGACACTGAAGAGAATGAGAGTAGTTTGAAGCTACCATCTCCTGCTAAATGTCTGCTTACCATTAGAAATGAGTGCCCAATGTTTTTCAATCCAAAATAGCTTAACGCATACATACTGAAAATGCTGAAATTGATGAAAATTGCAAACAAGAGAAAGATGCCCAAGTGCTGACTGAACTGGAGGAAGAAATGGACCATGAAGGACTTATTATGCCACCACCTAAACAATAGTTGATTTACAAGTAACTGAAGAGATGTTTGATTATTTAGAACAATATTTAAAAATGATCTGAACTTCTTTTATTCATATGACCCAGATCTTCTCACTTGAGGTCCCCATGGTTTGATGGGGAGCTCAAGGCATTGAAGATCAAGGGTCAGAGGTTGGAGAACTGCTGGTGGGGGTCCGGCTTGGAGGCAGACAAACTGGCACTGCAAGCACACTCTGGTGTGTACCAGGGGGCAATCAACTGTAAGAAGGCAGTCTTCCAGTCCAGGAAGATTGCTGCTGGGAAAAACTGACCAGTGATGCTTTTTCTGACTGTGGACAGGTTATTACATCCTGCCTGTCTTCAGCTGAAAATAGCAGTTTCTGAAGCCTTGTACAATGAGTTTGCTAGTTTTTTCTCAGACAGAGTGTCTGCTATCAGGCAGGGTGTTCCGCCAGTGGCCCGTACTATGGCTGACAATGGTCGCCTGGATTGTTGACAAAGCACTCCACCTGGTTGGGGGGAGTTTAAACCAGTGGAGGTGGCTGATGTCATTGAGGTGATCTCAAAACTGAAGCACACATATTCTGAACTGGACCAGGCACTGACGCATTTCTTAGTGGGATGCATTGATGCTGTTGGGCTGGTGTTCACCTTGATTGTCTGGTGTTCCTTGTTGCAGGGGGTTGTCCCAGATGCTTTGAAGGAGTTCTGGTGAGACCCCTCCTGAAGAAGTCATCATTGGACCCTGACATCAAGGCAAACTATTGACCGGTCTCCAACCTTCCATTTTTAGGAAAGGTTGTGGAGAAGATTGGGGTGCACCAGTTGTCTGATCACCTCATGGCATTTGATATCTATGAGCCACTCCAGTCAGGTTTTCATGCAGGACATTCAACAGAAACTGCATTAGTTCGGGTGCACAATAATCTCCTCAGGGTGAGAGATCGAGAGGAGGGGACAATTCTCATTCTACTTGATCTCTCCTCAGCTTTTGACACGGTGGACCATCGAGTGCTGCTGGACCACCTGAGGGACTTCTGTGGACTCACCGGCACTGTCATTCACTGGTTTGAGTCCTTTTTGACAAACAGAAGACATTGGGTGGTGATGGGGAATTTTTCCTCATCTCTTAGCCTTCTGTCTTGTGGGGTACCTCACGGTTCGGTGTTGTCACCGATGTTGTTAGCCATGTATAAGCTACCCCTGGAAGAGATCATTAGGAAGTACAGCGATCGAGCCTTCAGTGTCACCGGTCCTATCTTGTGGAATTCGCTCCCACTTTTGGTGAGGGAGGCCCCATCAGTGGAGGTTTTTAAGACCCCCCTGAAGTCTTATTTGTTTAATCAGGCCTTCTCTGACTTTGGTTGACACTAGTGCTATCAGTTCTTTTTAAAATTAAGAGGGTTTTACATAGTATGGGATTTGTATGAGGATATTTTTTGTATTTTTGTATGTGTAAATTAAATTTTTGTGTTTTTTGTATGGCACCCAGAGCCTCTGGGATTGGGTGCCAGAAAAATAAAATTTGCCTTGCCTTTATTTTTATCTTTTGCCTGCTAGTCCAAGGTGATGGCCTCAGATCCTTCATTTTATGTATTTTGTTTCTCTAAAATTCATATACTTGTTAAAATGTCATTGCCACATTTTTGTCACTTCTTTACTATAAATTCACAATGAATAATATTATTGTTTTCTTTATTATATAAGCAGACAAGTAAAACTGAGTATAACTATAAATTATAACTATAAACTATAAAAAATATCTCAAATTAATACTTATTATATGACATTCTGCGGTTAGATTCCTTTATCTATTACAGGAGGACTTTGCCATTGGTATTTACAGTACTGCCAATGTTTTTTCTTAGTTATTTGAATAATAACTGTTTCATTTCTTATTGAAATGTTAGTCTCTTGATTTCCTGTATATTATTTTAAAGCCTAGAAACAGAGTTTAAACAGAGAGTCAGGTGACTTGAACCCTAACATCACATTTCATTACTGTTAAGGATTTTTGCTTCAGCTCACATTCATGGCTAAACATACTTTTTCCCGAATGGGTATGCCACCATGACAGTGACACCTGCACAGTGAACCCCCCACAGCAAACCCCTGATAGAGGCTATATATTAGCAGCGAAGGGAATTTCACTGTGATGGACTTTGTGGTGACAGGGCATATCTAACTCCACTGTCTGTGTGATGTGGGATTAGATATTTAAAGTAGTGGGGCGGGGGGCACAGCCCCCCACATTCCCATGATTGAGAGTGGCCATTGGTGTCAGAGTGTTGCCGGTTGTTGTGGGGATGTGTCAGTATCAGGGGTGTTGATGAGTTTTGTCAGTGTCAGGGACTTTGGTCGCGCCAGAGTCATGCATCCTTTCCAATGATATTCCTTCATTTTTACAAAGATATTTAATAGCAGATGTACAGTACATTACTTTGCATTGATAATGCCAGCCTTTAGCCAACATTGTCCATACTTTTAATGGTAAACCATCCCTGAAGTATAGGGGCATCTGCCTGCTTCCCCCTGCCCCTGAGCCAAGCAGTCCTTAGTGACAAGTGGCATCCCAGCCAAGCCAGTACCAATCCATTCAGCCCCTGGCATCCAGTGACAACCTCCACATCATCCTGTCTCTTTGCCAAGCAGTCTGGGGTGTAGTGGTGCACCCTATTCTGCCCTGCCCCTGTGCCAACCAGTTCTCAGTATCCAGTGATGCCACCTCCTTCACTAGGCTCCAATTCACTCAGTTCCTGGCATCCAGTGGCACCCCTCCTTTACCCTACACCTCTGCCAAGCAGTTCACGACGTCCTGCAGGACCCACTACATCCTGCCCCAATCCAAATATTCACCGGGATCTCATGGCATCCTCTCAACCTGCCCCTATGAAAATCATCCCTGGCATCTAGTGGTACACCCTCCAACCCCCTGTGTCAATCCAAGAATTCCTATCATACAGTAACACCACAATTCACACTCTGTCACTATAAACAAGCATCCCTGAAATTGAGGAGTACTGCTTTCTCACACCTTGTCTCAATCCAAGCATCGCCGGTAGTATGTGTACTTCTTAAATTGTGCATTTGGGATTTCCTGTTCCAGTCAGCAGCTGGCTGCAAAGGTGATATGAAAGTTTCACCAGCTGCTATTTAATGTCTGTTGTGGGGGCTTTTTGATAGCACCAACATTCCTGGGGTGGGAGAATATTGCTGGGTGATGAAGCCAGACAACATTATAGCACTCTGGATAGGTTTTCAATGGCCACTTTTTCATAGTTAGTTGTTCAGTACTGTGGATGGACTTCTGGTGTCTGAACTGGGTTGGATATCAGGATGAGAGTGAGCCACGGGGGACTGGTGTCTGGTGGTTGCATTTTTCTGAATTATCAGTCTGATACTGGAGTGGAATCTTGATGCTGAAATCAGGTTTGGGGAGAGGTAGTGGCTGCACTTTTTAAAAATTATAAAACTGACACTAGGGCGGTCTCCCAGAGTCAGAATTGGGTTTGAGTGGAGAGCAGCAGCAGTGTACCACCAGAGATTGGCTCCCGGTAGCTGTTTTTCTGTTTTAAATTATTTGTCCAATACCGGGGTAGCATCATGGTATAGGAATATGGTTCAGGGGCAGCTGCATGGCACTTGGGATGAACTTCTGATGATCATAGTTTACTTTGGAGCTGGAGCGGAAGCATGCTGTCATGGAAAGGCGCTTGGTGACCACATTTTGTTTAGTGCGCTGAAACTAGAGACAGACTCCCAGTGTTGGCAAATGGAAGGAAAATGTGTCAACAAATAGAAATCCTACTACCGCCACAATGTGACCATGCTGTTGGTATAAATGCCCACATGTCCTGGTCACAAAGGAGATGGGCATCCATCTTGAAGAAAATGGGCACATAAAAGCACTAAAACCTGAAAAATGCTTCTGTGCACGTGCAGCCAGCATATAAACAATGAAAATCCTATTTTTTAGTTCCTAAAACTATAAAAGCACCTTCTTTGTGACAGGTTGTAATGAACCTGAAAGTTTCAGGTTTCCTATACTGTATGTACAGTTTTAGCACTTTACCTACCCCAAAAAGATCTAAAAGGTTATATTTTTATGTATTTTACCACCATGCACCTGGTAAACATCTGATCCAATGTTTACACAAATTGGTAAGTTTAGAATCTTTATCAATATTTTGAGCTTTCTAGCTTACATTAAATGCTGAGTAATTAGCAGCTGAAAATTGGGATTTAACATAGAAATGTGTACTCAACTCTAACAATAGTAGCCGCTACAGTGCCACTGGCACTTGGGTTAATATCCCAGTACTGACACTGCAGTGCAGCATGAGAGTGGTGCTGCACTTCTGAGGTGCCGTCTTTCGGATGAGACGTTAAACTGAGGTCCCATCTGCCTGGATTGGTGGTAGTTCAGATGGATGTTAAAGATCCCATGGCACTTATTGAAAAGAGTGGGGGAATTTCCCCGGTGTCCTGGCCAAATTTCCATCATTCACTAAAAATACCACCAACAGCTTAGTCTAGTTCAAGGTCAGTTGGCATTCATCTGTATCCCCCTCCCCAGGGTCGTGCCTGAAAATAGGCATGATTTGTCTAGTGAACTTACATGGTCAACAAAAGCTAAAATAAAAAACAAAAAATAAAAACAGTATCTCTGCCTGTCTGTCTGTATTTATCTATCTATGTATCTATCTATCTGTTATTTACGTATCCATCTACTCTGTCTATCCCCATCCATCTCTCTATCTGTTATCTATCTATCTACAGTATCTATCTATCTAGCTATACCCATCCATCGATCTGTCTGTCTGTCTGTCTATCTATCTATCTATCTATCCAGCCATCTCTCAGCGTGCTGCTTGTTTAAGATGCCTGATACAGGTACCTAATTCAGTTCAAAATATAGAAGTGTGTACTGAATCCTAGCAATGGTCTGGCATTTCCCATGCATACAATGCACAGAGGAAATGCCAGACCTCACCCAACAACTAACACACCGAAATCACCAATGGAAAACATGAAAATCAAATGCTCTAGTCTGAGAAACAAGATCCCAGACCTGTAGGCACAATGACAGAGGCTAAACTGGAAATAGTAGCCATTAGCGAGACATGGTTTACCAGTAACCACACTTGGGAGACTTCAGTACCTGGCTATGTACTGTCCAGAAGAGACAAGGTGCAAAAAGGGGGGGGTTGGAGTCAGTGAAAATATCAAAACTACAGAAATTCAGAATACACATAAGGAGCCAGAAGAACTGTGGGTCACCCTGGAAACAGGAAATGGGACAGCCATATGAACTGCGGTTGAATACAGGCCTCCAGACCAGGGAAGGACATAGACACATTACTGTTAGAAGATATACAAAGCATGACAGCTAAAGGGGAGGTTCTGATAATGGGAGACTTCACCATGCCAGATACAGATTGGTCAATACCAGCAGGAACATCTGCCAGAACTAGACACATAGAGGATTCCCTGCAGATGGAGGGCCTCAAACAACTGGTACAACAACCCTATAAGAGATAGGGCTATCATAGATCTAGTACTGACTAACAGAGAAAGGATCACAGATCTCCAGGTAGAAGGTCACCTAGGGGCCAGTTACCATCACAAGGCATGATTCAATTTGGCCACTAGAACTAAATCATCCCATTCCAAGGCAAAAATATGGGACTTCAAAGGAGCTGACTTTGATAAGATGGCCAACAGAGTTAAGCTAACCGTGGCAAGAACAAATACAGGTGAGGGGTACAGGCAAATTGAGCAAGCATTAAGGATGCAATATTTGAAGCAAGATCTCATTGTATTAGAGAGAAAAGGAAGTGCAAAAGAAGAAGGAATCCACTTTGGTTCTCAAAAACAGTAGCCGAAAAGGTCAGAGCCAAAAGGCTGGCCTTAAGGAAATATAAGGGATTGCAGCAGGCTGAAGATAGAGAGGCATACCAAACTTCCCTAAGGGAAGCAGGGAAGGCAGTAAGGCAGGCAAAGTCCAAACCGAGGAAACACTAGCACAAACAGCAAAAGATGGTGACAAGACTTTCTATAGATACATTAGTGAAAGGAAAAAGTCCAGAGGGGATATTGCTAAGATCAAAGGGGATAAGGGGGTGTGTGAGGAGGAGGACCATGCAAAAGCATCTATCCTAAATAGATACTTCTGATCAGTATTTACCGAAGTGAATGTAGGGCAGGGCCTACAGCTCAGCACCATGGACACAGGGGGAGGAACATGTGCACTAGTCCCTTCACAAAAGAAAGGGTCCTACAAGAGCTCAATAAGCTCAGGATGGACAAGCAATGGGACCTGATGGCATACATCCCAGGGTACTAAAGGAGCTAAGGGTGGAACTAGCAGAGCCATTATCAGAATTGTTTAGTGAGTCTCTGAGCACAGGAGAGCTCCCAGAAGACTGAAGAAGGGCTCATTTGATCCCGCTCCACAAGACTGGTAGCAGGGAGGAGGCAGAGAACTACAGACCAGTCAGTCTTACCCCAGTAGTGGGCAAGATTATAGAGGCACTCTTTAAGGAAAGGATAGTGCAACACCTGGAATTTATAGGAGCACAGGATCCAAGACAGCATGGGTATGCAACAGGAAGATCCCATCAAACTAATCTCATAGCTTTCTTTGACTGGGTAACCAGAGTGGTGGACCAAGGTGGAGCAGTTGATGACGCCTACCTTGACTTCAGCAAAGCTTTCTATACTGTTCCACATAGAAGATTGAATAATAAGCTGGGTAGGCTCGGGCGGGTCAGAAGTTGGTCAACTGGGTGGCAAACTGGTTGACAGGCAGAAAACAGAGAGTAATGGTACATGGTATACAGTCAGAAGTGATGCAAGTCATAAGTGGGGTACCTCAGGGATCAGTCCTGGGGCCAGTCCTCTTCAATATCTTCATCACTGACATTCCAGATGGACCGGAGGGTAAGGTTTGTCTGTTTGCAGATGACACCAAGATCTGCAACAGAGTAGATGATCCAGATGGGGTGGGCAGAATGAGAAGAATCTGAATAAACTGGTAAAATGGTTGGAGGAGTGGCAACTGGGTTTTAATGCAAAGAAGTTCAAGATTGTGCACATAGGGAAGAGAAACCCTGAAGTCTCCTATAGGTTGGGAGAGGAGTTGCTGGCAGTCACAAGGGAAGAAAGAGACTTGGGCATCATCACAGATGACCTGAAATCATCCAAGCAGACCACTAAAGCAATAGGTAAGGCTAGGGGGATGTTGGGGTGTATTAGTAGGGGTATCACAAGTCATAAGAGGGAGATAACAATCCCTCTTTACAAGACACCAGTTAGGCCCCATCTGGAGTACTGCGTGCAGTACTGGAGGCCGCACCTTCACAAGGACATTAACCAAATTGAGGCAGTCCAGAGAAGGGCAACCAAAATGGTGCAGGGACTGCATCAGAAAACATACGAGGACAGATTAACGGAGCTCAATATTTTATAACCTAGAGCAAAGGAGGGAGAGAGATGATATGATCGAAACATTCAAACACTTTAAGGGCATTGACAAGAGAAAGAGTCTAACATGTTTCAATATAAGAAAAATAGCAGGACAAGAGGACACAGCATGAGATTAGAGGGAGGCCAATTAAGGGGTAATGTGAGGAAGTCTGTTTTCACAGAAAGAGTGGTGGATGCATGGAATGGCCTACCTCAGGAAGTGGTGGGTATGAATACAATGCAGGGCTTCAAACAGGCATGGGATAGGCATAAGGGAGCAATACAGATGAGTATGAATAAATAGGTCATTGACAGAGCAAAGGCCAATGGCACATTCATAAGGTAGAAAAAGAAATGGGCAGACTGGATGGGCCTTGCGGTCCTTCTCTGCCATCAACTTCTATGTTTCTATGTATATTTCTACAGTGGCCACTACAATCTCTCTCTCTCTCTCTTTCTTTCTTTCTTTCTTTCTTTCTTTCTTTCTTTCTTTCTTTCTTTCTTTCTTTCTTTCTTTCTTTCTTTCTTTCTTTCTTTCTTTCTCTATCTATCTGTGTGTTGCTTATTTAAGGTACATGATACAGGAACAAATTCAGTTGAAAACATGGTAGTATTTAACACTACAGGTATAGTCACTGAAATGTATTTATTGAGTCTATTGTATTTACCATTATTATATCTATTGGGTTGGTTAAGCACTCAGGTAATAATGACACTAGATCACACAATGAAAAACCTAACAGTGAAAATAATAAAACAATTAAAATAAGAAACTTGTTCACCCACAGTGTACCCATCATTTGGAACACCCTGCCAACATATGTGGTAGAAAGTGAAAACATGATTACGTTTGAGAACAGATTGGAAAAATGTATGGGGGATAAAAAAATACTCTTTCCACCATTCAAGAGTAAATGGTGGCAAGTTCACATTAGGCCTATGGCCTTCTCGAACTTGAATCAGTCCTATGAACCTATTGTCTATCTACATGCAATACAGTGGTATATATTTGTTGAACTGGATGTGTGGTATTAATTGAAGTTTTTAACCTATCCCTTCCTCCTGTAGGTTTTAACATCATCCTTTGGCTTGCCATGATTTCACTAAATAACACTGTCACCACAACAACAACAACTACTGCTACTACTATTTATAACTACTATTATGTTTTACTAATCTGCTTTAAATGTTACATTTACACATGAAATTCATTTTTGTTGTGTCACTTTTTAATGTATTTTACAGCAGATTGTGTGCTCTTACCACTTCAAAAGACCAACACTAAACACCCTTTTGTCCAGCTTGTCTGCTGAGATCTCATGCTACAGGTATAAAAGGAAGATAATGCCTGTTGTATAAGATTTGTCCACAGGAACAACTGCTTTCTAGTACAGAGCAGATAGTGTTTGCAATAGCATGATCCTGATGCCTTGGGAGCTACTACAGTTTGCTTACAAATGTTCAATAACTACAGATGGAGACTCTGAACACCTCACACGCATGCATGCTCCAGCAAGAGAAAAAAAAGGAACAATAATGCACAGATTGAGTCAAGACAAGCAGAGGCTGAATCTAAAAACTGCAGCAAATACATAATGGGAAAGCAGCACTGAGTGTTAACCTTCTTCTTCCAGTTAAACTGGACCTGCTACAAGTTTTATTAACTCTTCTCTTGGTGGATGGGGAAGGTGAACAAACCCCAGTATATTCAATAGCAATGAGTTGTTTTGTTCAGTGGACACTTAAGCCTGCTTCTACTAAAAAATATACATAAAATGTACATGGAAGTATGTATCAATAAATGCATAATTATTTTGATTACATGTAAGAAGAGTACATATAACACGTAGAGTGACACAGACCAGGATGATGCACTTTGTAATTAGTTGTTGGTTTCCTACATGATAGATGGAGTAATTACCATTGAACTACTGTACACTAATTCCTGCAGTATCCTGCAAGACACAGTATCACTAGCTGAAACTGTGATACAGCACATCATCCTGGTGGTCGGCACTGTATGGACATCTAAAGAAAGTTTGAAACCAACTAAAAAAGTTTCTTGGTGGTACAGCTTTTCCAATCCAGACTGAAAATATAAATGATATCAAATACTTATTCAGTCTTCTCTCTCCCTGCTGGATAGCATTTTATTACAAAGGCAGTCTTTCGGCTTGGGGAGGATGAGGGTTGCAGTTCTAATTCTAAACAGCTGCGTAACTTGGACCCAAGTAATTTATTTATTTAAAATGTTCACACTGGGATAAATCTGTTTAGGTACAGCAGATAGTTCACAGGCAGGTTCCGAGAGACAGGCAGCTGCAAAGGTCACATAAATATTTAGTTAGATATTATCAACCGAAAGCTCCAGACAACACAAAGCAAACAATATTCACTGAGACTGTGAACCAGACACTCATTGCAGCAGTTCTATCAACTCCTTCATCAAGGCAAGAGTGAGGCAATGCAGATGAGACCTTCCCAACCCATGGAAGCTCACTCCTTCCCCCAACCAACCTCTGATGACTTGGGCTTGTTCCCAAACCCCTGTCTCTGGCATCACGAGTGGTAGTGCTACCGCTGCACCGAAGCACAGCATAAAACCTTTTTTGGGTGGTTTTATTGTAGCTACTATTAGCTCAGTAAACTGTTCTTGTAGTTAAAATTTTTATTAGAAGTTTTCCAAAAAACATAAACAACACAACAGATAAATAACATGGAACAGCATTACACTTATGGGTCCTACAAATAACTACAGCTGTATCACAATTACCTTATATATAATAAGATAGTAGTAGCATGCAAACTTAAACTTTGCAAGTGAGAACACATTTAATAAGTAAAAGGTAACACATAATTCGATGGACAGAAGCAATTACCAGTATGTTCTAGATGGGTAATACATAACTAATAACCCAAGAAAGCTTGGAAATGAAAATGTTCCACATGCAAATAAACATGAATAACAGTCTAAACATATTAGAACACAGCAAATAGTAGTCAGGTTGCAATTTCAGGAAGTAAATGTCACGTAAAAGGGCCAGGCAGAGGGGGTTATACCTTAAGACTATTAGACTGGGCCTCAGAAGCACACTGTGACACTATTTGAATTTTAAGAAAGGAGGCCACCACTTATAGAAATTGCCCAGAGTATAGGAAGCAAAGTTGGACAGTATCTCAAAAGTCGCTAGCTGTCCAATTGCGTATTGCCAGTCAGAGATAGAGGAGCATTTGTCTGACCTCCAGTTGCTCAACAAAGGTCTGACACCAGCTGTGCCCAGAGCTATAAACCTAAAGAGCCCCTGAGTTGAATTTGGGTATAGCGGGAAGGACACATCCTAAGAGCAAAAGAGATGCATTCACTGGTAACTAATTTCTTAGAACCTCATGGCATTCTGTATGTCTGTAATACACTTCCAGAAAGGCTGAATGGAAGGGCAAAGCCCCAAAATGTGGTACAGTTGGGAGCCAGGTTGGTCACATCACCAACAATGTCATAATTCACTAGGCCAATCTGGTGGAGAACATGAGGGGATCTGTACCATCCTGAAAGTGCTTTATTTTTGGGTAATCTGTCCTGCCATCTCTACGGTCCATGTGTATCCTACTCCAGCAGTGAGTCCATTCTTCATCTGAGATAGCACAGTGCAGTTCCTGCTCCCATTGCTGTTTGACCTGCAAGAAAGGGTTAGGAAAACTATCCCATGAAGCCTTGCAAAAAAAAAAAAATGACCCAGTCTCTGGTAATAGTACATCATGTACTCTACAAGGGAGAAACATGGTGCAGGGGGCTGGGGGTGGGTTCTTTATGAAGCTTCAGAATTACATCCCTAATCTGCAAGTATCACCAGAAATCTTTTGGAGGGATGTGATATTGTTCTTGAAGGGAGCTAAATGAATCCATAATAGAAGAGCCATGCATCAGGAGATCCTGAACTAAGTGGATACCTTGAGAGTCCCATAGTTTCCAATAGATCATGTTCCTACCTATTTTGATTCAAGGGTTGTGCCAAAGTGGAGAGTACTGACATGGATTTGGGGGTTCCCCAGATTCTAATGGATCATCATCCAATAAGAAACTGAGATGAGCATATAAAGAAATAAACTTATCCAAAATTTGTATTTTGTGTAAAGGAGAGTGGCAGGGGACAAATTTCCCAAAAGGCTAGCCTTGAGACATAGCCTGGCAAGGGACTGAGCATTGAGGGGAGAGGAGAACAATCTGGTAATTTGAGAAGTACTCTTATGTTTTTATGTTCAGTGATGAAAGCCCTATGGTACCCCTGAAACCAAGGCAGACCCCACCCCCCACATGACCAGTGTTGTTGGAGTTTTAACTGACTGTATGGGGGGTGCCTTTCCAAAAGAACTGGCCTATAAGTGTATCTATTTTGTGGAACAAATTGGTAGGAATTTTAATTGGAAAATGGGCCACTACGTGGAGGAATTTAGGGGCTACAATGAGTTTGATAGCATCACTTTTTCCAGCCATAGAGAGGTGCAGAGATTTCCATCTTTCCAAATCTAGTTTGGTAGAGGTTATTGAAGGGCAAAGATTGAAAGGGACAAGCTTTTGAAAATTGCAATGTAGCTTGACTCCAAGATAAGTGATGCCTTCGGGTGACCACTTGAGACGCAAGGAGAGAAAAGTGTCCATGGAATACTGCTTATTAAGGGGGAGGACCTCAGTTTTAGATTGGTTAACTCTCAGGCCAGATATGCAGGAACATTTATTGAGAAGAGAAAGAGCCTGACCCACCGATTGAAGGGAATTATCCATTGTGATGATCAGATTATCAGCCAACAGAAACAATTTGACCATTTCTGGGATCACCTTAAGCCCTGATATGTCTGAGCCCTCTCTAATAGCAATTTCCAAGGGTTCAATGGCTACAACAGTGAAAGGAGAGGGAATAGCCCTGTCAGGTGCCTTTCTGTGATGCAAAGGGGAAGATGTAAGCCCATTGGTGAGCACTGCTGCCAGTGCCGACATAACAAGGGGGCACACCCAAGTTCTGAAAGAGGGATCTACACCCATGTGCTTCAGGGTTTCAAGAAGATAGGTCCATTCAATAGAGTTGAATGTCTTCTCAAAACTGTCTACAAGAGCAGCAGCTGGAGTCATATTGCTATGTCTGTGATGAAGGAGACAAACTAATGCCTTCAGGTGATCTGAGCTGACCCTTCCCTTAACAAACCCAACTAGGGAGGGATGGAGCAGACCCAGAAGCACAGACTCTAACCTGGTCACCAATACCTTAGCCAGGATCTTGGCATTGGTGTTAATAAGTGATACAGGGCGTTAACTGCCTGGGGATGTTGAATCTTTGCCCTTTTTGGGGAGAACTATAATAACTGCCCCTCTCATTGTCTACGGCATGATACCTTTCTCAAGGGAGTAATGGAGCTTATGGAATAGGTATACACCCAAGTCAGTAACAAGAACTTGAGAGAAGTCAATTGGAAATCTGTTGCCTCTTGGAGCCTTGTGAGGATTCAGGGCTTTAATGTCATCAAGGATGTCCATTAAAGAAACTGGCGCATCTAGGGCAGCTGCCTGTAAGGGAGAAATGGTAAGGATTGGAAGAGATGAAAGAAAGGTTGTGATGGTCTTAGATTTAGGTGGGGAGGGAAACTTCTTGCAAAAAGCTTCCATAACCCCATTAATATCCTTTGGGTTATTTTTAAGGCAACCCGAGGAGTCTTTCAAAGCAGAAATCATTTTAGCAATCGGCCTGCATTTTAGTTTATATGCAAGCAGTTTGCTGGATTTCTTCCCACCGTTCCAAAATGAGTGATGGGGTCTAAGCAGCACCAGCTCAGTTTTTCTAGATAGGAGAGCATTTAGTTTGGTCCAGGCATTAACAAGGTGCACTAGTAGGTCAGCAGAGGGGGCTGTACAGCCTGCCTGCTTGTACTGAGTTTCAAGCTTCTTGAGTTCAGATTCTAATTGAGCTCGTTCTTTCCTGCATTCCTGCACCTATGGGTGGGATAAGTCATTATCCTAACTTGCATGGTTCCCTTAAAAACTTCTCATAGTGTGGAGTCAGAAACCACTCCATTATCATTCGACTCCCAATAATTTGCCACTTTTTTGATTACACTGTACGATGAACTCTTTATCCTCCAGTAGCAAGGGATCTAGTCTCAGGGATGGTGATTTGGCCTGTGGGGCCCCCAAACAAGGTTAATCTCTAAGGGACCATGGTATGAGATAATAACGGCATGGATATTCACCTGTGTGAGGCATTGATGTGAGCTCTGGAATATAAGCCAGCAATCAATCCTACAAGACATGCCATGAGGTGCAGAGTAATAGGTGTAGTCTCTATCCCATGGACAATGCATCCTCCAAGCATCAACCAGGATGTGTTCCTTCACCAATGTGCGAACTGCTTACACCACTTTTGATGCGGTTCAGGTGTGCTTCCACTCCAATCAATTTGGACATCCAGAGTCAGATTAAACTCTCCCTCCAGTAATATGGGTGACTGACTGGAGTTCAGGTCTAAGAGAGCCTAGTTTAGCTTGTGGAAGAAAGTAGGGTCATCCACATTTGGGGCATACAGATTCCTTAGAACAGTCTGACCTCGTGGTGTAGATACCAGTGCTATAACTCACCAGCCCTCTTTATCTGATTTATATTTCTGGATGGACCACCCCAAGTGTTTATGCAGCAGGATTGACACCCCTCTTTTTTGAATGGCACAGTACTGTGCACTTTCTCTCCCAACCAACCCTGCTTCAGCTTCCCAGCCTTCAAACCTGTAAGTTTCATTTCTTGTTGAAAGGCTATGTGAGGCTTTAATTTCTTGAGGTGAGCCAGCACTTTTTTTATTTGACAGGGAAGTTCAAGCCATGGACATTCCAAGTAATCATTTTGATCTCCATCCTAAAACCTGATCTACCAGGCCATGTTCAGGACCATTAGTAGCCTTAACTCCAAACAAATTTACATGTGTCCCATAAGGCTTTCTTCCTTCCTTCCTGTCCCCACTATTGGAAATACAGGATACCTTTGCAAAGCATATACCACAGCCTGGCTTATATTTGTTAACACACATAAGAAACAAAAGCAAGTAAGAAAACTATGCACAAAATATGACACTCTGTGATCCACATGATCTAAATATACCCCTTTCCCTTTATAAACCACACTGAGATCATAACTCGATATGAATAGGCCACACAAATCCCAATATGCCAGTGGCATTCTCTGGAGGGATGGCAGTAGGCAAACGAGACATATATTAACAAGCTCAGACTGATCTTCCTTGTCAGATGAGCCACTGGAGTATTTAGCCTGTCCAAGTAGTCCACCCAATTAAGAGTAAAGAAACAAGGACATCATAAAGAAGAAACCATTGTAGCACCTTCATACACACTCCCCCAAGTGAATTATTCACAAAAGCATACGGACATAATGGTCAATAGGGCACCTCTGCAGATGAACATGGAGATGACAGAATCTACAGTGTGGCACCATCTGATTGCCACACTACAAAGGAGGGCATATTGTAGTCACTGGGAGCACTGGGTCCTCTAATTGGGGTCCAGAAAAACAAGTGTTATGAAAAGAAGGGGGACTGCCCATAGCCTGCACTTTTGCTGGGCCCACAAGGGGCGCTATCGACAGCAACGGGGGGGGTGTAATCATAGCCAGCATATGATGCAGATTAAAATACTTTTAACTTTAGATAACATCCAAGATGGGCAGACAGCAGGACCATGTCATGTGCAATGAAAAATCCCCTGTACACTGAGGCATAAAGGCACAGTATATCACAAAGGGGGGATCACTGTGTTGTAATGTAAGCAAATAGTCTGGGAGTAAATAGCAGTTAGCCGAGAGAATGACTGCTTTAGGACCACTGTTGAATAGATAGGGAAAATAAAAAAATGGAACACTAACCTTAGTACATTGGGGATAATAGAGGACTACCCCATCAAAGGACGTGGTCATCACAGAGCCGTACAAACCAGAAGACAGGGACCATCACAGCACTGCAGGACATATTACCGTAGTGCCTGTTTCCCCAGTGAAATTAACACACAGACCATAATGAAAGGGCCAGAGTTAAGCAACAACATGCATTACTCAGTATGGCTATAATAACAGAACATCATTAGGTAAGTGGCCCCTTTAAGAGGAGTAGCACCAACAGGCTGATTGCTCCAATAGGGTATTACAAACTCAGACCAAGGCCCCTTATAAATTATACACACAAGCATCATCTATGATATAAAAAGGGAAGTTCAGCACTTGAATGTGAGCCAGCCAGTCAATTCAGGGTGTTATTACCTGTGTTGCAAGTCTGCTGGAGGCATTGAGAGCATGACCTTGCTCTCCTGCAGGCAGTTCAAAAGTTCTTCAGCCCCAGAGGAGCCCCTGTGTGGAAGGGCCATGTGGGTGGCAATTGTAGCCCAGGAGCAGATAGACTGAGCATTTGGAGGCACAGCGAGTGCAGAGGCAGTGACTGAAGCCAAAGGAGAAAAATCATCAGGTGAGTCCTTGGATTTGTGATGAGAGCTGGCCCTGGAGTTGGCACCAACTGATCCTGAGGAGTCTTTTGACTTCTTTGGCTGTGGCTGTGGGATCTAAAGTGAGGGGAGCAGCAGGCTTTCTGCAAATTTCCAACTTTTTCTTTTTGTTCTTCCTGTGGGATTTAGGAGCAGGTAACCATGGATTATCATTCTGGGGAGGTGAGGGTAGATGAGGGCGTTGGTGGGGGAGATTGTACGGCCTGGTACAAGCAGTGGCATAGTATAAATTAGCTGCTGCTAGTCATGGTCTCCTTGTCTGTGGTCCATTTGTTTAGATTTTCTGATGTTGCTCTGAGGGAACTGCTTGATAATAAAATGCTCAGCTGCCTTCGGATCTTCGAAGGTGCGCATGACACCACTGAAGGAGATGTGGAAAGAAGCAGGGAATCTCAAGGAATATTGCAGGCCCAGATCCAAGCAGGCTTGATGGGCCATCACAAAGGCCCAGAGCTGCTTGGGCAGTTCAGCTGAATAATCTGCAAAAAAGTTGAATTTTGTGGACCTGCCAGGAGAGATTCTGTTTTCCCTGGCTGCATTTGCAATGTCCTCCCTGTTTGTGAAGTGGAGGAAGCAGGCAATGATGGTCTGGGTTTGGTTTCCTGAGGTGGCTTGGGAGCCAGGGACCAATTTGCTCTGTTGATTTAAGTGTGGCCAGCCTACTTGAGGCCCACCCACTTTGGGAATGACTTTTTGGAGAAACACCAGGTGTCCATACCCTCGCAGCCTTCAGGGAAGCCCACAAAATGGAAGTTATTCCCCCAGCTACAGTTCTCCAAGTCTTTAACTTGGTTCCAAAGCATGCATATCGTTCAGTCCTGTTCCCTGTGGGGTGTCAGGATCATGTCAGTGTGGATCTCTGTGTCTGCAATACGTTGCTCGGCTATGTTGGACTGATGGGTGACATCAATTATGTTGGATACTGTATTTTGAGCAGCAATCTTGAGTTTATTCATTTGACTCATCATTTGGCCAAACATTTCCTTTATTTCTTTTTGGTTGTCATCCATCAGAGAGAAGGTAGTGTTTGCCATGGCTTACAGTATTTACCACGCATGGAGTCTGAAATAGAAGAATGATTACGGTTCAAAACTCAGTGAATACCCCAAGTCGGAGGACCAGATGAACTCTGTAGAGCACAAAGGTAAGTAGTTATCTGAAGACTGTGAAAGGGACAGACTAGAACACCCATGGCTATAGGATACTTAAGGATTTTGTTTGGGGAATATCAAAGTTAGCATTTCAAGCTGCCAGCTTCATGGTGATCAAGCAACACCTCCTCTCAGTAAACTGTTCTTTTCAGAATCTTTTCAGAATCAGATCACACTGCCAATTCCTTAGGGGAGGTGTTGTCTGCTGCTGCTTTTAGTTTTGCTGCAGGGTTTCTTTACATTTTTTCCTCAAAATATTATAAAACTAAATATATAAAATGATATGGAAGAGATGCTTGACTTATGGGAGAGATGCTGGATAGGCAGAAATGAAGTGAGTAAGTTCAGTGGTACAAAACTGTGTTGCAGGTAGAAAAACTACATCTGCAACAGCATCATCTATGGGGTCTGGGACAGGTTAGTAGTAGTAAAGGAATACTTGGCTGTAGTGGTGGTGGCATTAGTGTGGCCAAATATTTATCTGCTACATCTGTGGCATCCATGCTGGTGGGGGACGGGAAAAGGCAATGACAAGAGGTCTAGTCCAAGAGGCAGCAAAATGTCTGGCTCAGGCACAGTGGTCAATGAGGAGGTTGTAGGTTTCCCCATGACTCCTAGTGGGGCTGACCCTGATCTTGATGATAGTTTCCATTCCCAAATGAGAGTGCGGAGTTTCACCATGATTCAGAGCCTGGGGAGGCAGTTGTGACTGTTGCTGACACAGAACAGCCTAAATTGAAAAATTTATCTCTGACTGAAGATGATGATATGGAGAGAGAGTCTGGAGAAAATGAAGATGAGGAGGACAGAGCTCAGGAAGAATGTTTTATCAGCAGTGGTGGGATGATGATTTGGATCCCCTATGGTAACTGGAAAAGAAAAATAGGAAAGGTAATGCTGCTAAGCAAGTGGAGCTTTTCACACCAGTATTTATTTAGTTTTTGTTGACCGGATAAGTGCACTAGACAAATCCTGCCTATTTTTAGGCACTACCTGGGGGAGTATGTCATGTAACTATGAACCCCCCCCAATATTACAGCAGTTGATCATCTTACCAGTGTTAAGCCCATTACATTGTGTGAGTCATCTACTGTTGAAGTGCATAAATCATCCCAAAAGACATCCATTTCCACCCCCCCATCTCACTTCCACCACCATGTAAAATCAAGGTGTACAAAATCCCTAGTTTGGATTTTTATATACTAGACCCACATGATGAAACACTTGCTATCTGTCAGCTGTGTCAAACGTGAGTTGGTTGAGGAAAAAAGGGCAGCCTCCTAGGCACTGGTGGGCAGCACACACACCTACACAATCTAGGCACCTTTTATGCTGTAGCAAACACCAGGTGCGCTCGATTTAATCTCAGATCTTATACCCAAGATTCTTTACTTATTTTGGAAAAACTTCATGAAGTAGTCTGGCATCCTGACTACCTGTGGATCAGTGTTGCTGTTAGTTCCCTATATACTTGAATACCGCATAATATGGGACTGCAAGCCTTAAGAGAATGTTTAGATTTAAATGTGTGCCCAAGATCACTACCACAGAATTTTCTGGCAGCTGTGGTTCGGTTTATTCTAAAACACAATTTCTTCCTGTTTAACAGTACAATTTATTTACAAAACACTGGTACAGTGATGGGCTATATAGTAACACCCAGTTATGCCAATCTTTATCTGGATTGGAGGGAAAACACACATATCTTCACTGAAACTAATGTTTACTTGGAAAAAATTGTGTCTTGGAACAGGTATATACAATAGATGATTTACTCATCATCTGAAGAGTTTCAGAAATAGAGGCACTAGAAATTTTGCATTTTATTAATCAGAGTCAACTGATCTTAACACTTCACATCTGACATGAACAAGGAAAGCATTTCCTTTTTGGATCTGCATCTCACCTCCAAACCTAATGGTAAGATCGAAACAAAGTGTTTTCACAAACAAACTGCAGGAAATTCAGTTTTGTTTGCCACTAGTAACCATCCACTTGCATTGATTAAGTTTGTTCCTTTTGGACAATTCTTGCACCTTCAATGGAACTGCTCATCAGAAGAAATGTATTCTATACATGCAAAAGAAGTGTACAGTAGGATTGTCAAATGGGGTTACCAAAAGGACATTTTAGATGGTGCTCTACATCGAGATTCACAACAAGATAGGAGCATATTGCTTAAACCAAAAGTGAAGGAGCCTGCTGATGATTCAGTCATCACTTTTGTCCTAGAATATAATAATATAGCCCCCAAAGTTAAATCTTTTGTTTACAAGAGTTGGCATATATTAGAACATTGCAACACGCAGTGCTATTTAATCAGCTCCCACTAGTCACATACAGTAGGGCAAAACATCTTGGTGGCTATTTAAGCCACAGCCATTATATTTCAGAAAAAGTACACCCTCACTCTTGGCTCCCTGACAAACCTCTGGGCAGTTACAAATGTGGCCACCGCTTGGTGTGTAAATACATCATGCAGGGCAAGCAATACCAACATACCACTTCAAACTCAACCATTACTGTCAGAGAGTCCATTAATTGCTTTACCCACATTGTGGTCTATATAGCACAGCATTTATATCCATTGATTTATATAGTCATGACTATGTGGCAGGTCAAAGAGAACATTTGAGGGATATAAAAAATATTAACCTCAATTCGGCATTGGGCATGCACTTTAATGAATAGCATAATAATGATCAAACTTGTTTAAAATTTATGTTTCTTGAACATGCTTGACCACAAGCTAGGAGGGGGGGACAGAGTACAGACATTGTTACAAAAAGAATCGAGATGGATTTATACACTCGATCCACTATGTCCCCCACAGTCTTAATAGAGACTTGGATCTCATTGTGTATATGTATTAATCGCTTTTCTTTTTCACAATAATTCTTGTATATTTGATATGAGATGGTTTGTCTTAACTAGATAGCTGGCAGTATAGCCTAGAGGTTAGAGTAATGAGCTGTGAACAAACTTGGTAACTGTAAATCTGAGTTTGATTCCCAAAGTCTCTACTTGCATACTTTGAGACTCTAAGAAAATCACTTAACCAGCCCAAAGCTCTCAGGTTGCCCCTGAAAACAGACACTTGTGTGTAGTGGGCCTTACCTGGTTAACAAAGGCTAAAAAAAAAATATGAGTTTGATTTATTTTAATGTTTGGTTGAACTGATACCCACATTTATCCTTTCTCATTTGTTCCTTTTTTCTTCTTTTTTACTGCCCCTCCACCCCCCCTTTTATCTCACTCCATTCCGCTCTTTATTCTAGTTGTTTTTGTTTTGGAGAAGTGCATTTTACCCACATAGTATTTAAGTATGCTTTTACATTGGTGAAAAAATAAATCAATACAAGAATACCTTATTAAGTGACTAGTATTTGGTCCCTTTTTACCCACTGTGGCAAGCATTCTTCCAATGTGATGTCCATCTTAGTCAGTTTACATTGTGGGTTTTATCTCCATGATGTATTTATGCATTAACTGTCAATCACAGTTTTAAATGTGTATTTGACCGTTACAGTGTGATTTCAGTTAACGTACAGTATATGATGCCTCAATTTTCTCAACTTTATCTTCAGCAGCAGCATGTGTAAATTTTTTTGGCGATTGCTCTTAAATTAATAAGTGAAGATACAACTATGTCTTTTTAGCAATCACAGTGATATTTTCTATTGTTACACAGCTTTTTCCACTCGTTGGACATTTTAACATATACTAAATTGCTATGCTTGTCATTAGATGCCTATTAGCTGTCTATGCTGCCGCAGCTTGGTCACATTATTTTGATGTGGCATTTGGGTTTGGTTATTTACATAAGATTTTAAATCTTGTTCACCTCACTTGGCGCAGTTATCTTACACAGACAAATTACAAAAACTAAATCTTCAGTCCTTGGAAACAAGATGGCACAGGTGAGATCTTTTGTTCCTTTATAAAACTTTACAAAACTCTGTTCTAATGCAACAATGTGGGATTAAGTACGTAGGCAGAAAACTCGTACCCAGATTACATTCCAAACAAATTGATATTCTGAAGGCAAATACCAACAGGAGATTAAATTTATTTTACTGTAAGGGCCCCAAGGATGTGAAACAAGCTACTGGATAGTCTTGTTAACTGTTTATAATTTTGAAACATTTAAAACTAATTTGGACCTCTAGTTATATGCAAACACCAAGCAATGATCCACAAAATTGTGGGGGTCATTCCGTATGGGCAATCAGCCTTCGTATGCCCCATAATACCAAGTAATACCATTTTATGAATTTATTTTATTCACCTGATGACACATTATTTGATGTATACGTCACAGCCACATCATGTTATTTAAATGTGAACATTATGTTGTGACTCCACCCCCTGATGAAGATGGATTGTTCCCTCAAAGCGCAGGGGACTTTGCTTTTGTTGGAATCAGTTTAATAATTTTCTTTATTTTGGAGCCTTTTCGTGTTGTGCTACATCCTTTGTGCTTGATGACGTTTTATGCTGTATTCAGCACTAAAAGGAAACTGGTGCAGAGATTATTTCTCCCTTATCATCTGCAATTGCAAAGGCATCAAGAAGCAGCAGGGAAGTTGAGGCCTGGGTTGGCCTTTATCAACCCGATGTCCTCTGCCTATCTGAAACCTGGCTTAGGCCATCTATACCTGATGCTGCCTGCTGTTTGCCAAACTACAGACTACTTAGGTCTGACAGGCCTACTGCTAAAAGGGAGGGAGTGAGGGATTGCCATATACTCCAAATCTCACCTCAAACTCTCAGTCCTGCCCACCCCTGCCCTATCCCAATGTGAATCTCTCTGTGCAATACTACACCTGGGCACAAAGAAACTACACATAGTGTGTGCCTACAATCCTCCTCAAGGTAGGCTTTTGGGCCTTGAGGAACTGCTTGACATGGTTTCCTTATCTGTCGGTCAGAATGAAGTCCATATCCTAGGTGACCTAAACCTTAACTGGCTTAGCAAAGCAAGCGAGTCCTTCCTGTCCTTGGTTCAAAGTCATAACTTTCACCAGCTCATAAAAGACCCCACTAGTGTGGTGTCCTCCTCCAAATCTGGCATGCTAATCTACTGGATCTATCAAATCACCCTGATAGGTTCTTGATATCTTGAACCCTAGCCAACGCCTTTAGTGACCCCCCCCATGTGCTACCTCTGGAGTGCAACATCTGTCTTGCCCCCCCCACACAAGTATATTTCCTTTAGGAACTATGCTAACCTGGACACAGCTAAATTCCTGAGTGACCTCTCCCTAGTAGACTGGTCCCCTATCCACCATGACAGGGGTCCTGAGACTGCATTAAACTACTTCCTAGCCAAATCTGGTGCATTTCAGAACATGCATACACCCCTCTTTACCCACAAAATCAGGGGTACCCAAACAAGGTGGTTACACAAAGACCTTCTGGTGCAGTAAAGAGCCCAGGGCAAAAGTTGCAAGTGTTTTAAATTGTCAGGACTTCCCCTCTGACTTCAATAATTATAGGGCCCAGAGAAATGCTTGCAAGAGAGCTGTTCATCTAGCTAAAAGCTCCTGTTGTAAGACTCCTGATTGATGCAGCTGGAGACTCGAGCAAATTCTGGGCTCACTTAAAAAATTTCCTGGGAGCAAACAGGCCCCAATCAGGTAATCACATGATTATAAATGGGACCCAGTGCAACAATCCAACAACAGCTGACAACTCATTTAATTGCCACTTCTCTGACTTGTCACTATATACATCCTCTTTCACCCCCACTCAGGCTTCCACCCCCCCCCAACCGGCCTCTACTTTTATGTATCCTCCCTTTTATTTCAAAAACATAACTAGGGCCGAGGTTCTCAAACTTCTACAAACCATCTCTGACAGCACTTGTGTGGGCTCAGATGGACTCGAACTCAGGCTACTAAAACTTGCTTCCCCCTTTATAGCATTTCTTTTGGTTAAAATCTTCAACCTATCACTACGATATAGTCAAGTCCCAGATATCTTGAAAATGGCCAGAAATACCCCAGCATTCAAAAAAGGGGACCTTTAGGACATTGCAAATTATCACCCTATTGCTATTCTCTCTGTTCTAGGCAAGATTCTAGAGAAACTGGTATCTACTCAAACTATATCCTTTTTATTGGACAACAACCTTCTCTCTGATAGGCAACATGGTTTCTGTAAAGGTCACAGTACCTCTACTGCTCTCCTTAAATTTAATAATGATGTCCTGACTGCCATGGACAATGGCCTCCTCTTGGGTGTCGTCTTCATAAATCTAACAAAAGCTTTTGATCTTGTTGACCACCCCCTTCTCCTTGAGAACCTACTGTCTCTGGGTTTCTCACTGCAAATAGTTGATTGGTTTTCTAGCTACTTATCAAACTGGCAGCAGGTTGTGAAATTCAACTCGGCCACCTCCAATCCCACAGTTATAAATATTGGTGTTCCTCAAGGGTCAATTCTTGGTCAACTCCTTTTCTCGGTCTTCATCAACAAGATCTTTCATTCGATCCCATCGTGCTCATCCCTGCTATATGCTGATAATATGGTCTTATATTATAGCTTCAGAAATATTGCTGACATTAAACAATCCCTCTCATCTGACTTCTGGGCCATTCAGGCCTGGCTCACCAATAATAAACTTGTTTTAAATGTAAGCAAAACTAAAGCTATGCTTTTTGGGTCAGATATAAAGCTGAGAAACACTAATAACAAACTTCAGATCCTCTCTGGCAACGGCTCTCTATTAGACTCAGTTAGCACTTTCAAATACTTGGGTGTGCTGCTCAACGGATCACTGAACTTTGACCAACACATCTCATCCATCTCTAAATCTGTAAATATTAAAATTGCTATTGCTAATAAAACAAGCTATGCTCTTACCCCCTCTGCTAGACTGGCAGTAACCCATGGCATTCTACTCCCAGCCCTTACCTATAGTGCTGTTACATTCTCAGGTGCCTCTAAACACTCTTTACAAAGATGGGACACTACCTACCACAATATCTGCCACTAAGCCTCAGCCTCCACTCATCTTAAACACCATTGTCAACTCTATGCTGATCTTAATTGGCCATCCCCATCCACTCATCGACTCCACTCTCTTGGCTCTCTGACTGATGGCATAATCCGATCTGGAACCCCTGCTCCCGTAGCCTCTATGCTGTCCTTTCAAACCCCCTCTCATGGACTTAGATCAGCCATCCAAACTCTCCTACACATACCGAGGTGTAAAACAGCCAAGGGCACCCTCGCGTTTTCCCATGCTGCCCCCCACCATTGGAACTCTTTTCCTTTAGATGTTAGGCTAGCACCAAATCATGTCCTCTTTAAAAAGAAACACCTGGATTGCCTGACTGCTCAATGCTCTTACTTCCATCCATCTTAAGCCCTACATACCCTCTACCATCTTGCTTTCCTCATTTCTTATCGCACTTTCTCTACCACTTCCAACTCCTATCTTCCTTATTTCCTTTACACTAATTTTCTTCAACTTCTACTGAACTTAGACCTGACCACTTTTCCACACTCCTTTACTCTCCTGCTCAGACTGCATTTAGCTCCACTTAGGTTTCTCTACAATTTGATGGCACTTATTTGCTATATTGTTTTGCATATTTACCTTGTGTAGTGTTATGAAACTGCCTGCTACCAAGCTATTGCTTGCTTTAATGCGGGTTTCTCTATAACCTTGTTGGTACTTATCTCTTGCATTGTTTTCAAATCAACTTGTGTAGTTGGCCAGATGGCTTGGAGCTTTTCTGCCACCTGCTGCATGCTAATCTTGTTCTGACTGCTCAAAAGCTGTACAGTACCTCCTACTTCTTACTTCTTCTAATATTTTGTACTGAATTCTCCTCTCTGTGATGTATCATCATGTTGTAACCTCCCGGGTCATGCCTGAAAATAGACATTTCTATGTCTAGTGCACTCTACCAGGCTACCAAAAATAAATAAAGAAATAATTAATTAAGTAGTCCCATTGGAGGTAGGGTTGACTGAAGAGGATTGCTACAGAGATGAGGAGGAGGAGTCTGTGGGACTGCCTAATAGTGGCTATAGCAGCAGTGATGGATTGAGTACTAGCACTCAGAGGCACAAAAGCACAGCAACTCCAGTGCAGAAATCACCCCAAGTCACTGCTTTCATTCAAACAGCACAGCTATTTAGTAGCCCAGCAAGGTACCTGGTCAATATGTCAAGGTAATAATAGAGCGGAAGAAACCGTGCTGTGAAAACTGCACATGCACTGACAACAACAGGGGTAGAATAGCGATAGTGCATTACTGCTACCTCTGTGACAGTTCACTGAGTGGAGGAAGTGATCAAGTATCATGATGTGTGGTGCTTTGGCTGAGCCACTCCTGTAGCAGAGTGGTTAAGGAACTAGCACCTTGAGATAAGCACTGCTGGAGACTAGGGTTTGATTCCCTGTTTCAGAAAGTTCATTTTTTTTTATTTGTAATAAATAAATGTTCCCCTCTCCTGGATTTCTCCTTGTCCCCATGGTCCACACCCCCTTGGCCTTGATTATAATAGTTCTGGGAGGTGTGGGGGGGGGTGCGGGAACACTGCCCCCAAAACACAAACCTTCTATGTTTGCCCATTTGTTTGGGCTCTGTCTGTGGCATTGTGTGCAGGTTAGTGTTTTCACCAACCTTATTTAGGGTTGCGTCATTATGCTTGCAGCATTGTCTGCTGTGCTGTTTTTGTTTGCGGGATTATGACACCATGCCTCCAGCACCCAGAATGATTTTGCTTACTCTGCATAGCATATTTGAGCAAATATCCACCCAATCTACTACTGAATATGAATTGAATGCAGCAATAACTGAAATGCTGGCAATAGATATATTGCCATTCTCTTTTGTGGAGAACATGGGATTCAGAGGTTGATGGTGCATGCCTGTTCCAAATGACATATTCCCTGAAGAGCTTACTTCTCCACATGTGCCATTGCTGAACTTTATGGGATGGTGTTATGCACATTAATCTATGCCCTGCTGCATTCAGCATCCCCATACATACATCTCAGTGTGGACATGTGGACCAGTGGTCAGCAAACAGCTGGTAGTTCTTATTTGTGCATTACAGCACCTTGGGCCCAGGTACCTGGGGTAGTATTTGACTCTGGCTGAAGGAAAATTAGTACTAAGCCCAATTATGGTGATAGTGACTCTCCGGGTATTCGCCAGAATGCCACACGAGCAATATAGCATGTAACTGGGTCACACACAAGTCAGAAATTGCTAGAATTGCTCCTGTCTAAGAATGATGAGTGGCTGCATCCCCATCCACTGAAAGCAGGTTTCACTGTGAGCAACAATGGCTCCAATGTAGTAAAATGCATCGGTGATGGTGGGTTTCTCAGGGTGCCATGCTTGGCACACTGCCCTAATCTCATTGTGCAGGAGTTTCTAGCATATCCTGATAGCAAGTCAATATTGACTATGGCCCATCATATCTGTGCCCACTTTGCCCATTCTGGAAAGGCCCATGACCTCAGTCACCTGCAGATCCAGAATGAACTGCCTCAGCACCATATGAAGGTGGAAGTCATCACTGGATGGAGCTCAACACTGTACATGATTGAGTGCTTTCATCAGTAGTACAAAGCCATTCCAGAATTTCTGCTGATGCATATAAGCCATGACATTGTCTGAGAATCCATGTCTTTGATAACAGACCAGTGGTGACTAATGGGTGGCCTGATAGTGATTCTAAGGCCATTCAAACATGCAACACAGGCAGGGTGTAGGAACACTGCCTGTATGAGCCAGGCCATTCCACTTCTATGGGTGCTGAGACAGATGCTGTTGAATGTACAGCAGATGCTGGAAGAAGGTGATGAAAAGGGAAGCTGTGCCTTAATGGAACACATGCTCCATGTCTTGGACTGCAGTAGACATATATCTGGCATTCTGCCATCTGCAGATTTTGGGACTACCACCATGCTGCACTTACATTATAAATGGGGTCTGTCATCAATACCTGAAGGAGGGCATGATCAGGTCCAAAGTTTAACCGATCAGCTAATCAGATAGGTACATGAAGCACAGATGTTAAAGTCACAGTTATGTAAAGTACAAAATAAAATGTTTCTATTTTTCTTTAAACATTTGGTAACCTGGAAAGGCACACTGAGCCAAGGCTCGTCTCCAGGTGCGACCAGAAATGAATAGAGACTGGATGTTGCTACCACTTCACATGGTATATGGGCTGATAAGATATGCATGGTAACTGAAAAAATAACCATAAATCTACTTTGGAATGCTTTGTGCCAGGTGGGAATTGAAGATGTGGAGGAAATGGAGGAGCAGGAGAAAGCCGATGCAGCAGCAGGATTCTGGGCAGTGCAACGCATGGTGGATGCATATTTGGTAGACACCAGACCCCTTGTCATCATGGAAGAACCCTTGTTAAACTGGAGTAGCAAGATCACAGATTGGCCACCACCAGCAATGCCTTCCATAGCAATCAAATACTTAAGCAGTCCACCATTAAGTGTCAGTGTGGAGAGGGTATTCAGTTTAGCTAGGCACATTGTGCGGGACAGGCATACAAATCTGCCTCCTACAAATGTTGGCATGCTAACATTAATTAAAATGAATGTGGGCCACATTCCACACAACACAATTACATCTGCATCCCTACCACATGAAGGTAACAGTGGTGGTAAAGATTAACCTAAAGAGCCTGATGCAATTGGTTGCTCTACCACTGTTCTGTAGGCTGGCTGTCACCATACTGTTGGTGGGATCAGTTACAAAAAAGTCCCAATCTATGGAGTTTTACTGCTGTCAAGTGGAGGCACCAGATGGTCCTGGACAGGACTCCACCTCCTCACGGGTCTCAAGTGGTGGCATAACCACAGGGTGGGCCACAGGGGCAGGTGCTGCAGCAGGTAGAGGATGTTCCAGAGCAGGATCAAGTGCTGGTGGTGGTGGAGCAAATGCTTGTTGCTGCTGGTGATGCACTGTGGGGAGGCTGGGTTCCATCTCCCAGTGCTTCTGGTCCCAAAGTATGCCTCATCAGATGGATGGGATGGCATGTGCCATATGTGCACTTCATCCCCCTTGGGACAGATCCCAGTCCCATTCCATCCAGTCTCCTTCTCGGCAGTCCCACTCATTTTGATTTTGGATAAAAACAGATTTAAAAACTGAGTAAAAGCAAGAAACCTAAATGAAATAATACTGGGTAATATAAAGAAATAATACTCAGAAACAACACCTTCTTAAACTCTCTCAAACTGCTAACTAAAGGTAAGATGACAAATAAACCAAAACAAGAGCTGTAAAACTTGTTTTTTGTAAGATTTTGGAAGGCTTTAAAAGTAGCAGATCTGACATCTTCCACTAACTCACTCGGACTGCAAAACAAAACTAAATTTCAATCTGTACATAGGGAAGGAGCATGTGACCTGCAGGAACTGTTTCCATGTGACCTACAGGCACTTGTTTACCAGAAGCCTTGACTGAAACAAACTTCATTCAAATGCACTGGCGAAGTTGCCAGCAAAGCTGCCGGGAGAAGTTACAAAAGGCAAATTTCTTAGTTAATAGCAATAATTTGCAAACTGATCCATGAAGGTGAAGTTGCTGACTTCAATGGATATTGACCCTCGAATTAAAACTTTGCAACATCTCTACTTCGGGAAATAAATCAATCCTTCCCCCTAGCCCAGCTTCCTGGCCCTCAAAAAGTTATTTTCTATAGTGACCCCCTTCCTGGCCTTGTTCCATTATTAGGGGGCAATGCTAATCTCAAATTCCATGCTTGTTTAGTCTCTCCCAATGGACTGCATACCTTGCTCAACAGTTGAGTACTGGAAGCTGACTGTAAAGTGTGCAGAGCACGTGATCAGGAGAGAGGGGAAGCAGAGAGTGATCAGTAACCTAGCATCACCAATAGCACAGACCTCCCCACTCCCACTGTCCTCCTAGATGCATGGACTGTACACCACACTTTACAATCAGCTAACTGTATTCAGCTATAGGGTAAGGCATGCTGTAAGTTGGGTGGAGTGGACTTTACTAGCACAGATTTTGTGACTACCACTGGCCACCCTAAATAATGGATCAGGGTTATGAATGGGTCTAGTAATGAAGAAACCTAGTTTAGGACCCGTGGGGTGTGATAGGGATGGTTGGAAACTGATTTTAAAAATGGTGTTGGCTCCTGGCTCAGCGCCAGAGGATATCAAATACATATTTTTTGAATCAGTCTCTGAGAGGACAGAGAGAGAGGGCTGAGGGTAGGAAATGGCTGGCGTTGGGGTGGGTGTGACCAAAGAACTGGCACTGGCCACTAGGTACTTGCATATCTCTATTGTTATTTTTGAATCAGCTACATTTGTCTGATATTTAAACATTTTGTTTCACAAACAGTAAACTTCTAACCTTAATACTACCCATAATCTAGGAGTGTCTCCTTTATTTCAGATGTTTATGCTGGGCATAACTACACAGAAAACACCATTTCCTTGATTGTAACTTTGCAGTAAATGCTGGGTATATATCAAATCAGTGACAAAAGAAAGGCAAAGGGAGAGATCGTGAGACTGAAGGGGGAGGATGGAGGCCACGTGGAGGATGACAACAGTAAAGCTGATATATTGAAAAGGTGTTTCTGCTCAGTCTTTACTGAGGAAGAGGAGAGCAATGGGTCTGAAGGGGGTACAAGGGGTGGGAATGGCGCAGAAATGGACACAAGTCCCTTTACACGAGAAAGGGTCCTGAAGGAACTGGAAGTAATAAGAGTTGACAAAGCAATGGGGCCAGATGGGATGCACCCCAGGGTCCTTAAAGAACTAAGAGAGGTGGTGGCTGAACCTCTGGCAATCCTGTTCAGCCGATCACTGGAAATAGGGGAGGTACCCAAACACTGGAGGACAGCAGATGTAGTCCCCTTATACAAAAGTGGGAACAAAGAGGAAGCAGGGAACTACAGACCAGTCAGCCTCACCTCAGTGGGGGGGGGGGGAAGATCATGGAAGCACTACTGAAGGAGAGATTGGTGGAACATCTGGTTGACAATGGACTACAGGACCCAAGGCAGCATGGTTTCACCAGGGGAAGGTCATGTAAGACCAATCTCATTGAATTTTTTGACTGGGTGACTAGGGAGGTGGATCAGGGGAGGGCAGTGGACATGGCCTATCTGGCCTTCAGCAAGGCCTTTGACACTGTGCCACATAGAAGACTATTATAAAAACTGGAGAATATGGGTGTGGGCAGGACAGTAGTGCAGTGGGTAGGTAACTGGCTGGGCGGCAGGACACAGAGGGTGGTGGTAAATGGATGTCACTCCACAGAGGGAAGAGTGACCAGTGGGGTACCACAGGGATCAGTGCTGGGACCAGTCCTATTCAACATCTTCATCAGTGACATTGCGAAGGACCTAGAAGGCAGAATTTCCCTGTTCGCTGATGACACAAAGCTCTGTAACAGAGTAGACACACCAGAGGGTGTAGACAGAATGAAAAGGGACCTGCAGAAACTTGAAGAATGGTCAGGGGTTTGGCAGTTGAAATTCAATGCAAAGAAGTTCAAGATAATGCATATGGGGCACAAAAACCCTGGCACAATATATCAGATGGGAGGGTGAGGACATAGCATGCACCAAGCAGGAAAGGGATCTTGGGGTTATCATCTTTGATGACCTCAAGGTAGGGAAACAGTGTGACAAGGCAGCAGGTAAAGCAAATAGGAACGCCGGGATGCATAGGCAGGGGCATCACCAGCAGGAAAAGGGAGGTCATAATTCCACTATACAAGACACTAGTGAGGCCCCACCTGGAGTACAGTGTACAGTTCTGGAGACCTTACTTACATAAGGACATAGACAGGGTAGAGAAGGTTCAGAGGAGGGCAACAAAGATGGTACATGGATTGCATCACAAGTTCTATGAGGACAGGTTGAAGGAACTGAATATGTACTCCCTGGAGGAGAGGAGGGAGAGAGGGGATATGATAGAGACATACAATTATCTTACAGAGAGGAACAGGGTGCAAGAATACACTATTTTTAAGCGAAAAAGATGTTCCAGGACTAGAGGGCATGGGAAGAAGTTGGAGGGAGGACGATTCAGAGGAAACATGAGGAAGCATATCTTCACAGAATGGGTGGTGGACATCTTTATAGGTGACATTGCAGAGGATCTGGAGGGAAAGGTATGCCTATTTGCTGATGATACAAAGATCTGTAACAGAGCTGATACACAAGGGGGGGTAGAAAGGATGAGAAGGGACTTGGCAAGGTTGGAGGAATGGTCAGACATATGGCAACTTAGATGCAATGCAAAAAAGTGCAAAGTAATGCACCTGGGAAACAAAAACCCAGGAGAAGAGTACACAATAGCAGGTGAGGTACTAACAACAACAAAAATGGAAAGGGGCTTGGGGGTAGTCATATCAGATGACCTAAAGGTGGGTAAGCAATGTGAGAAGTCAGTAAAGAGAGACAGTGGGACATTGGGATGCATAGGAAGGGGCATCACAAGTAGAAAAAGGGAAGTGGTTATCCCTCTGTACAGAAAGTTGGTGAGACCCCATCTGGAATACTGTGTGCAGTTTTGCAGACCCCATCTGCGCAAGGATATAGACAGGATGGAAGCAGTCCAGAGGAGGGCAACTAAAATGGTGCAGGGTCTGCATCAGAAACCATATGAAGAGAGACTGAGAGAGCTTAATATGTGTACCCTTGATGAAAGGAGGGACAGGGGGGGACATGATAGAAACTTTCAAGTACCTCAAGGAATCAACAAAGTCCAGGAGGGTAGTATATTTCAGAAAAGAGATGTGTAAGAATAAGGGGGCATAATTTAAAGACAGAGGGGGGATGGCTCAGGGGTAATGTAAGGAATTTTTTTTCACGGAGAGAGTGGTGGATGCATGGAACCACCTTCCTGGAGAGGTTGTTGGGTCTAAAACAGTGGGGGAATTCAGACATGCATGGGACAGACATAAGGCAATTGTAGTGGGGGGTTGCAGGAAGTAGGCTGTTGGTTAACTAGAAACTGCAGCTTATCCAATAGGAAGGGAAATGGGCAGACTGGGTGGGCCAAGTGGTCCTTATCTGCTGTGAAAGTCTATGTTTCTATGTTTCTAAGTGGAACATCCTGCCAGAGCAAGTGGTTGGGGCTGAAACAATCACAGGATTTAAGAATGCATGGGATAGACATAAAGGAATTCTGGAAGTCAGGGTTAGGGGGCAACAGACTTCTAGGAAAACATAAAGTAGACTTACAAGCTCAAATGGGCAGACTGGGTGGGCCGCAGGCCCTTATCTGCTGACACTGTCTATGTTTCTATGTATCTATGTATACTGTAAATCATGCGATAGCTGTGAGATCATTACACTGTCTTTCCTTGATCAATATTTTTAGATTATTCTGTGCTTCTCTAATCTAATGCATGCTAAATTAGACTTTGACTATGAGGCGGTGTTTGACAGCTATTTGTTGTAAAGGAATCAATAGAATAACTTACATTGTTATATCCTGATTGGGTTTGAGACTAGCTGAGCTGTATGGTACTCATTATATAGTTTATAAAATGACAGAAAATGAGAAATATTAGTAAGGTTTTTTTTGCACCTCAGCAAAATGTTGACTGGACCTTATCCCATAATAAAAGGGTTACAAAATGTTGTTTTTTTTAATGTATTTTTTCATAATTGTGAACACATGTATAGAAGCAAAATCCTACACAGATATGAGATTTATGAACAACCTAAGATTTCACTTGGCATTACACCAGCCTGGGCTCACAGCCTTACTTAACCACGTGATACTTGGCATCCACATGTAATTACAGACAGCCAGAAAGGATGTTGCATTTTACAGTTCTTGGGGAGTAAAATTTTTTTTTTATTTTCAACCACATTCTTCTAACAAATATTGGGTCATTTAAGAATTTCAGGGTTCTCAGCATATCTGATGGCATGCCCCACACTAGCACTAACAAGAAAAGATTTAGAGGGTATATTAAATTATTGAGACCAATCAATGTTGCCGACAGTGTAAAAAAAAAAAAAAACAGCCTCCATATCTTTGATCTCAATTTTGCTTGTTCAGGAATAAGACATGGGAAACCCTATCTGCTAAACCCAGGAAGCTATTATTGTACAGAGTGGCTTCTTGGCTGAGAGGGAACACTGCACCCCCTCCTTTCGAAACAGAAGATCTTATATATAACAGTAGCACTAGCTGCTGTATAAAGAAAATCAGCAAGATTGCTGTTGAGAAAACCTGGGAGGTATCCATTATACAGAGATGCTATCAGATCAGTTTTATGATTATACCAAAAAACAAAGACTTCAAAACATTGTCTAAACAAACCATTATCCCGCAGAAGTGTACCTTGCTTTAATGCAGCTAGATAAAACATACTTAATCTCACAGCACACAGGATTAAAGCTTGTACTTAGATGTCGTAACATTGTAAATGTATCAGCTAACTCTGTAAGAATGAAAGAGACCAACGCAGAGACAGAGTCTTTGTGAAAGAAAGAGAATAAGAGAGAGAGAGAGAGAGAGAGAGACAGAGAAATCTCAACCTGGAGGATCTGCAGTAAACTGGAAAACTAAAATGTTAAATGGGATTGATGGCAGGACAAACAAGGTACTTGAGGCAAATGTGCCCACTTTTATTCTAAGCAGACTCTTTTGATAAAAAAGCCTTTTCTAAATGTGTGTATCAACCTATGTAGTAACAATTCAGTGTTCTGTTGAGACTGCTAAAACACCTGATGAAGGTACCCGTGTGACCCTTAAAACTTGCATTTTGCAACATATCTGTAAAATATCTATGTGCATCTAATAAAAGATAGCACAATCTTCCCAAAGCCAGTACTCAAGGTCTAATATATATATGTACAAACATCATAAAAAGCAGGACTAAGTGTTCCTGGTGCTCAGAGCTTTTTTATGTACTGCCCCAATCCCGTGATAGTGTCCGCTTTCAGTGAAGTCTGTTGGAAGGAATATATTCCACACAATATATTTTTTTTCTGTCAAGTCCACCTTCCTTTCCATTTCCTGATAAAGATTTTTGTGATCAAAAGCCTAGATGGAATACACACAAAATGTAGAAAGTGAACTTAGAAATGATAATTCTACAATGGTGCCTTCCACTATGACCCAAAACCAAATGTATTTATTTATTTACAGTTTTTGACCAGGAAAGGCACACTAAGGTGTGACAGCTTGTTTCCAGGTGCAGCGTAGGGGAGGGTTACATGGACCTGTTTAACTTGATGGGGGAGTGTTGGCTATTACACCAGGAAAACTCTCCTACTCTTCATCAATAAGTGCCATGGGATCTGTCACTTCCACCTGGACAGTGACCAGAGATGGGCAGAAGAGAACTCGGTTTAACACCATATCTGAAGGACAGCACCTGAATTGTGCAGCACCTTCTTGTATTGCACCACAGTGTCAGTTATGGGTATCACACCAAGTACCAGGTGTGGATCTAGAACCCATGGCCATTTAATCTTCCAGCCCCAGAGGGAAGCGTGCTACCTACTGAGCCAATGATACTGCAAGGTAAACAGATTTGTTTTTCTCTACGGATCATTCCTGAAATGGATCTCAAGGCTACACATGTCATTTCTTTCAATCTTCAGTTTGCTTAAGGACTCAGCAAGCTTCTCTTGGTATGAATAGATCGATAGTTATTTAGACCTAACATACAAATACATTTCTCAATAATGTAACATCATATTAATAAGAAAATCTCTGGTGTCAGAAAGTTAGCACACCCAGCACTTCTGATTCATGTAAATGCATCACCTCCACAGTGTTTCTGATCTCCACCATCCAGAAAAGTGGGATAACATTAGTTCCTGCCAAATCTGGATCTCCTACATTATGGCTCAGTGCATATCTACCAAGCGAGTCCAGTTTGGTGATCTTATTATAATGTTGCAGTAGTGCTACTATAGTTAGGTTAGGCTTGGCACAAGGGTCATGAGTTACTATTCCTCCCACACCACCACCACTGCATGCAAAACAATGGGCCCAGCACTAATGTCGCAAAAGACAACCCTCCTCCAGCTGATTCTAGCACTAGGAGCACATCCCTGTTTTCAGTCAATTTGGTAAATGAAAAAAAAAATGTACTTCCCACACCCAAGGTTGTGGCAACACTGGGACCTCATTCCTAGTGCTGCCTAAGGGCTTCCACCAGATAACATCCAGCACAAACCATTCACCCTCCTCGTTGACTCGCCAACATCTAGACGTGTAATCTCAAAACTGCAATATTGATAATAAACACCCCTGCATGTATTTCTTAAATTGTATGCAAGACCTAGTATTGCCTGTGATTTAGGAGGTACCTAGAGTTACACCTATTTTGTATATCACAGAAACATAGAAGTTGTCACCAGAAGATTGCTTGACCCACCCAGTCTGCCATGATGGCCCGTGCCTAGTCTTTCTTCACAGACACTAACTGGTCTCCGGTGACCCTTCCTCCTCCTTGGCTATTTACTAACATGTCCCTATTTCTATCCCATGCATGCTTGAAGCCCCCTATGGTTTTCATCTCCACCACTTCTGCCGACAGTCTCTTTCAGACGACTACAGCTCTTTCAGTGAAGTAGTACATTCTCACGTCCCTCTTATATGCCACCCCCAGTCTCATCACATGCCCTCAGGTCCTGTTACTCTTTTTCATTTGAAAGAGACTTGCCTCCTACACCCTGTTTATCCCTGTGAGGTACTTATAGGTCTCTATCATGCCCACTCTCACTCTCCTGTCTTCCAGGGTGTACATGTTGAGACCTCTCAGTCTCTCTTTCTAGGGCTTTTGGTGCAACCCCTGCACCATTCTAGTTCTTCTCCTCTAGGCTGCCTACACCCTGTTTATATCCTTTCTTGAGGTGTGTCCTCCAGAACTGGGCACAGCACTCCAGGTGGGGTAAGTTCTCCACAGTGAGTGATATAGTGGCAAAACCATCTCCCTCCTCCTGCTGGAGATACCTCTCCCTATATGTTCCGGTACCCACTGTCCCCACCCATTTCTTTGTCACAATGCCTTGCCACTTAGAGGTCATCAGATGTGATAACCCTGAAGTCCCCTTCCTGCTTAGTGACTGTCAGTATCCCCCATCCTATACTCAGCTCCTTGGTTCCTATGACTTAAGTGCATGATTGTGCACTTTTTGGCATTGAACCCAACTGCTTCATCATTGGGTTGCAATTGTTGCCCCCCCCCCTTATTTCTACAGCCTCCCACCCTGGCTAGTTTAAATGCTTATCCAACTAGGATTTAAACCTCCCACTAAGGACTGTGGTCCCCTTCCTAGAAGGATGCAGGCCATTTCCCCTATAGAGGCCCATATTTTCTTAGGTAGGCCCCCGGTTCCCAATGTAGTCAAAGCCCTCCTCCATACACTATGCCTTTAACCAACTGTTAAAAGCCCTGGTGCAGAGTGTTCTTTGCTTTCTCTGGTTGTATATAGGCAACACTTCGGCAAGCACCACCATGCATGCCACCTGCTTGAGGCCCCTTCACTTCCCTGTACCACCCCTACCCTGACCTTTGCTAGGTTATTTGTCCCCAGGTGGACAATGACATCTAGCTCCTTTCCATCTACTGCTGCTCTAGTAATCCTCTGGATTGATCAATTCTCCATCTCGACAAGCTGAAGCACCTCTCAGACACTTCACTTCCCTCCCCTCTCCATTCCTTTCCCCACTCCCAAATCAGTCCCCTTAAAAATGAAGTCCCCCACCAAAAGCTTCTTACTTCTGGGCTGGGGGACACATATTCCCTCCTTTGGGCCTCCCCTTCTGAGGACCTCCATTTCCTCCCTCCCCACTGCTATGTGTGCCTTATCCAGGCTACCTCATCCTTCCAGTACAGTTAAGGAATTCCACAGTGGTACAGGATGAGAAGTGTCTGCCTTTCCCTTCTATGACACACTCCCAGAGGACACAGTGGTTCAACTTCTCTGCTTCTTCCTATGCATCCTCTGGGGGAGCAAAGGCAGACTTGTGGCCTCTGGGAGGAGCAGAAGGTTCCTTACACTCATGCCAGTTCAGCCCAGAATCCAACAACTTTTGTCCTTAACCCAGAGAGTTAAGTACCAATGGGGCAGCCCCAGAGTCTCCTGAAAGTGTCCCAAAAGACTGCGGCTCAACACCTGTTGCACAGCACTACTCCCATGCTCATTCATTCTTTACCTTAGCGACTGTTGAAACTTCCCTGTAACCTACTGCCTCCTTTCTACATTCATTGAATTCCTACCACTCCCTTTGCTTGTTTGACATTTATTTGGTATCCTACCATAGATAGGGTGTTTTCCCTTTTTAACCCACCTACCTATGTCTAATTGCACTTGTGTCCACTACTTCTGATCTCATTGCATGTATCTTATTTGTTACCCTACCCCAGATAGGGTGTCTCCTAATCTCTCTTTTTTAACCCTCCTACCTGTACCTAGCATGATTTTGTTTTTATTTTCTTTGCTCCACATAGTGGACTATGCCTATGGTTCAGTGAGGCAGTAGGTGACACGCCATGCCCTCCATGAGTGGTACTTAAACTGCACATACACGAATGTCCTTCAGATGCTCACTTTTGTTGTAGTAGCTGCCGGTTTGCTCCCTACCTCCCAATACTATCTAGGCTAGATTGACTTGCTTGTCCCCTACTGACAGCGGTTACTGACATCCTTGTTCTGGTCATGCTGGTGGCATTTCCACTGCTCTCCTCATTTTACTCATGGTGGTGTTTCTGCTTTCATTGTTCTCCTCTGTTGTCTCCTCTTTCTTGGCTTCTTCTGTGTGGTTCCCCAATGCTTTTAGATCCTTCTGGGGTGGGGCACGTGGTGCACTTATCTGCTTTGCTGTGTCTTGCCCTACCTTTACTCTTCCAGGTCTTTGGAGTCTGGACTTTATAATCTTCTAGGTCTGGGTTCCTTTTTTGCTCTCTTGCTACTCTACTCTGCTCTCGCCCTTACCTGGCTGTCTTGCATGATACCCTCCTACAACTTCTATGCTGTTTTCCCCTTCCCATATGATCCCTTTCTCCTCCAGTATATTTCCTGTGATGTTGCCTTGCTCCTTCACTGTGTTTTTGGGGGGGGGGGGCTGCTAGTACTGGCTCTTATTCTCCGCCCTTCATCTTTTCCTGTTGTCTGTGTGCTGCTGGCTGCTGGCTGCTTGCTGTCATCTGCCTACGTGTCCTGAATGTCTGTGCCTCACCCCATCTGACTTCCTGCCCTTTGTGGTGGCTAAGCTTGCTGCTGTGCTTTCCCTCAGTGTTCCTCTTCTCGCTCCTGCCCGGATTCTTGTGCTGCTCACTGCTGCTGTAGATGTCCATGTCAATCTGCTTCCTGTGTTCCTGATCTCTCCCATCTCATTCCTTCTTCTTTCTCCTATGCTTTCAGGTCTGCTATGGAGATCACCCACTCCATATGCTGCCTACTGCTATGGAGATCCCTATCCCTTTTCTCAATTTTTGTCTTGTCTGGGAGGCCCTGCTCTCTGTTTGTTTGCTGTTATGGGCCCTGCTCTTTCCTTCATTTTGTTACCTTGTCTCAGAGCCATCCTCCTTTCACTTGTTACCTTCTGCCATTGAGGACCTTGTTCCTTTCTGAGCTTGCTGACTTGTCTCAGATATCTCTCCACTTGCTGCCTATGTCCTTAGGGGCTCTTTTGCTCTCCTTTTTCCTCTGCTTGCTACTAACTGTCATGAAGGTCCCAATCCACTTGCTACCATCTGCCACAGAGGGCCTTAACCCTGTCCTCCACTTGCTGCCTTGTCTCAGAAACCCTTCCCCATTTGCCGCCTTGCCTTGGAGGGCTCTGCCCCTCTCTTCTTTGCTTGCTGTCAACTGACATGAAGGGCCCTAGCCCCATCTTACACTTCTTGCCTTGAATAAGTGGCCCCTTTTTGCTTGCTGCCTTGCTGTGGATGGCCTTACACCTTCTTCCACTGGTTGCTTTGCCTCAAGGGCTCCCTCTCCCCCTCCGCTTGTTGCCTGTTACCATGAAGGGCCCTGCACCGTCATCCACTTGCTGCCTTACCATGGAGGACCTAGCTCCCTCCACTTGCCGTCAGATGCTAATAAGGGCCTTTCCATGATCTTCTGCTTGTTGCCTTGTTCTGGAAGCCCCTTCCCCAACCTCTTGTGGTCATGTCTTGGAAGGTCCTGCCCTTTCCAGAACTTGATGCTTTGCCTCAGAGCCCCTCCCATCCTTCTGGATTTTCTGCCTCAGCCATTCGCTGCCTTGGCCATGCCTCATCTTCTTGGATTTTGGGTCCTTGCCTCTGTATCCCTGTACCCACTACCTACAGGTCCTGGATAACTGCTGTGACTCTCCCAGAGGTTTGCTGTAGCTGTGCCAGCCCCTTCTCACTGTCTCTTTGATATTTTTCTGCCCCTCTTCCCCTTCAGTTTTGGGTATTGCCTAGGCTGTCTATATTGATGTCATCCTCCTGGTCACTTCAGTTGTTAGCTACCTTGACCTTGCTTCACCCTACTGGATTCTTGGGCCTTGGTGTCACTGCTTCTTCCCATTTAGCTCTGTCTGCCAGTCAGTCCAGGTGGTCCTCTGGGACCCAGGGCCTCTTCTTAGGCCATAACTCTCATTCTATTCTACTGATATCAGGCTACACTCTCCTTTTTCTTATTACCATACTGTATCTTCATATTTGAGCACTAAACACCAGCTACTCAGACATATACCCCAAAGACTATTGGGCACTCCCCCCAAGGCCTATTGGGCTCAGTCTCACATCAATGTTTACCAGCCACTAAAGGGCTTCATATTCCCCTTGAGGGCTTCATTCATGGATTTTCTGCCCATGGTCCTTGTCCATCAAAGAAGAATAACTGGGCTGTTGGTTTGAAGCAGTTGTAATATTCTGAAAGTATTTCCCTTTTCAGATTTGATCAGGTTGCCTTGAATTCCTTTGGTACCAGGCTTCACTCTATAAGCACATATCCTGGGGTAGAGTCCTTCCATTCAGGAAGTCATTTGGTTGAAGGGTTGAGCCATACAGCACCTTGTGAAGGGTCTACTGTAAATATTGTAAAAGACAGAAGAACATACTATTTCATCCCTTCTAAAAGAAGCAGCATGTTGGGGGTTCCGTCTTTCAGTATTAATAATTAAATTACAATATTGAGCCTGTAGGGATGGTGACCTAAGGCTTTGAATCCTCCAGCAGTTTCCTCTACATGGTTTTCTTCTCTCCTCCATGCCAATATTTAATATAATATAATATAATATAATACAATATAATATAATATAATATAATGATGTACTATAGTTTTGCTGTGAGTTTTGTATGGATGGTGGTTCAGTGAATTCCTTTTCAGTTGCTCTCTATCCAGTATTTCATCCACCATTTGCCATGTTCCATCTTTCCTCATGTCAAGTTAGTGCTTCAGACATTTCATGCAACATTTTTCAATCTGCATACTTTGTATTCTTTTAAGCATATTTGATCGAAAAGAAACTTGTCCCTATGGCACTTCTGGTGCAGGGGAGACCTTCCTTAAGAGGATTCCCATGGCTTCATGGTAGCTCATAAAGGTGGTAGTCACTAAATCAGGGACAATGAGAGTAAATTACCAGTTCCCATGTTATTGAAGAATTCATTCTCAGTTACTGTACATTGACTATATTCAGAAAGAATGTGCAACAAATGCAAGCATTAAGCAATAAATCCCAACAGGGTGTGGATTATGCAGGGATTTACTCATGCCTGGTGTGGTTTGGTCACAAGGTGCAGCTGAGTGACCAAATCCACACCAAAAATGGGTAAATCCCAGCATAGCCCACACCCTGTAGTGGTTTATTGCAATTATACAATGGTTTACTTTTTTGGGGGGGCAGAAAATGAGTTTTTTTTTGTATTTTAAATTATTATTTTTTTATTACTGCCATAACAAAATAGTACCTTGTTGGTAGGGAGACTGCTGCCTGTGCCCCAACCATCTGATTATTTTCCCCCTGAACTTGTTTCAAAAGTTTAACTACTTGGCTACATGACGGCATGTGTAGGAGTCTTCATTCCCTACTGCTACATTGCTCCACACTGCTCCAACTATTACAATTTATGTTTACCTTAAGAGCGATGGTGCGAGGTGTGAAGGAACTGCTGCCACAGTTTTGGTCAGAAAAAAAATAGCTACGATGGGTTACACTGTTGTATGTGACAAAGGAGGTATTGTATGACAACATGTTTTATTTTAATTATTTTTCAACTTCTTTGGGCTTTTTGAGATGCCATACAGTCCCTGGTAAGCAGGTCTGCCTGAAGATTTCCTACACAGCATGTGTTCATCTACAGCGAGTGAGCAGTGGTGTTACTGCAGCTGCATTTTTTTGTGTTTGTTTGTTTGTTTAAGACACCACTTTTTGCAAGGGGCTGGCAGGCTGCGAGAACACTCTGGGACCAGGAGCAAGAAGCACAGTAATATATTTATTTTAGAAGTAAACAGTTTTGTTTTGTTTATAGTGGCTTTTGGGACTGATGAGGTCTGCATCTACCTTTTTAAAAGGGACTCCATTTGAAAGTCCCGCTTATGCATCTGACTTTACCGGAAAATCTTATTGGTTATCTAAGATGGTGTTTTTTTGTTTTTCTGGCGGTCATACTGATCTTGGTGAAATGGCTGACTGGCACCTTTTCCCATGGGTAATGCCAGGATTTACCATGGGTAAAAGGTGCCAGTCAGCCAATCAGAATGCATGATTCTCAGACCCCATTGTATAATAAACAATATACCAGTTAGTACAGTATACAAATAAAACAAAAATACAAACAAAGAAGGTTACAATATTCATCATGTAAGTTCTGCAACTAATGGACATGTAGACGGCATTAGTTAATTGTTTGTATTTTGTTAATTTATTTTTCTTGCTGCTTCAAGTGCAGTGGTTGTTTAGGATTTCATAATCAATAGTTAGCATCCTATGAATCATCCTACCAACCATTCCAATGATGCTGCTTGAAGTATTCCTACATAAGCCCTGGGGGTAGATTTTGAGTCCCAATATACAGTTGCAAGGGACTGTTAAGTAGTTGCAATGACCACTGAATGGCAGTCTCAAATGTGTGACTCCACTGTACCACGCAAACATGCTGTGACCCTCACTAACATGGTCTGTGGTATATTTAGTGACACCACCAGCCAGTAGCACTTTTACAGACAGGTAATAGGGGTGTCACCTTAAAGTGACCAGAAACACCTGGGCCAGCCAGGGAAGGAGCTGGTGATGGACTGTGCTGATGGCTCTGTCTTTAAGCTTCACAGAGTTGGGGGAGCACTAGACATCAGAAAGTGCTATGGGAGTCAGGGAGTGAGTGAGGGGGGTACTGAACCACCAGGAATATTTCATTTTCCTTTTTCATTTATTCTTTGGTAACCGGGTAAAGGCACTGGACCAAAGGTCCCTTTTCAGGCCCAACCTGGACAAAAAAAACCATACAAAAATACACAAATACAATCAACAACAATACAATACCAAAAAATACAAATTACAAATTACAGTTAGAAGCAGATTTATGTAATAAATAACTTTTTAACCTTTGTTTAAAAGTTAAAACAGAGAGAGCAATCCTAACATCAAGTGGAAGTGAATTCCAATACAAGGGTGCTGCTATTGAAAAAGCTCTAGAACTTATTCAAAGCCGAGACCTGGGGACAAAATATAGGGGGCCATCAGCCAACCTCAGGCTGGGAAGCATTTCTCTCATTACAACAAGATCAGAAAGAGGAAAAAAGGGAGCCAAAGTAAAAACATTTATACATCAGACAGCCAACAAAATATTCTATTCTGCAGCTAGGGGAAAACCACCCAAACCGAGAATAAAGATTACACCTATGTGTCCTATTGGGGGCTCCTAAAATAAATTTACAAATATTATTATAGGCCACAGTTAGTGTTTGCATTTCTTTTTTACTTATGTTATAATATAAACAAGAACTGTAATCAAAATATGGAAGAAGAGAACCAATATCAATTGCTAATCTAGTTGCTTGTGAGAAGAAAGACTTGAATTTGTATAACACCCCTATTCTTTGATTTACTGTCTTAACCATAGACTGAATCTGAGGTGAAAAGGTCAAACTTGGATCCAATAGTGTGCCCAAATACTTAAATTGAGACACTTGTTCAAGCAGATCACCCCAAAAAATCAGATATCCTCAGTTCCGGGGTGTCCACCAACATAAATTGTGTACCAATTAACATAACTTTTGTTTTGGCTGAGTTCAAAACCATAGCATCTAAAGTAAGCCAAGAATAGATGGCACCAAAATTCTTTTCTAGGGAACAAGAAAGTTCAGACACATAATTTGACTGAGCACAGATTACAAGATCATCTGCATAAAGCAGTAATTCACCAAACTTACAAACTCCAGGAAGCTGATTAATAAAAAATAGAAAATAACAGGGGTCCCAAAATGGACCCCTGAGGCACACCACAACTAATTGGCAAGACATCAGAAACTACAGAACCTACTTGAAAAAATTGACACATGTTACTCAGATAATCATAGAACCAAGAAACAGCAATATAAGAAAACCCCAGATCTTTCAATTTTGTGCAAGCCAAGCCATGGTCAATCAAATCAAAACCCTTGGTTAGGTTCACAAACACTGCTCCAGTCATCAAACCCTTCTCAAACCCACATAGGATGGTGTTCGTGAACCCAACCAAGGCTGTGCCTGTACCAAAATGCTTACAGAACCCATGTTGTTTCCTTGACAACAAATCATGGATAACCAAATAGGCATCAACTTGCTTAGCCACTAAACACTCAAGTAGTTTGCTAAGGGGATTCAGTATTGATATTGGCCTATAATCATCCATGGAAGTAGCACAGCTCTTTTTTTGGAATTGGAACCACCTTAGTTTTCTTCCAGGACAGTAGAAAAATACCTGTAGCCAATCACATATTAAAACTATAACAAAGGGGATCCATAATAAAGGGGATACCCAATTTTAAGAAGCAGGCATCTAACCCTTCCCCACAGTCAGTCCCTTTATTTGGGAGAGACTGCAGAAGATGAAAAACTTCATTTGATGTTACTTCCTTAAACAGAAACCTAGTTCCATCTACCAAAGGAACAGAGGAAAAGGATTTAGTATTACCAGCCTGAGGGAAAAAAAGATCTAAGCTTAGAAAGATCTGAAAATTTAGAATTTAACAATTTAACAATTTTGGGAAAGTCACCAATTTCGTTGTTGTCAACATTTAATTTCTGGATGTCAGATTTTGATTTAGGAGAAAGTAAAGAATTTACGTTATTCCAAAACTTCTTTGGATCTGCCCAACTATCTTCAAAGAGATCCCTGAAAAAACCTTTTTTAGCATTTCTAACAGTTTGAGAGAATGAATTCTGAAGTCCATGGTAGAGTTCCATTGAAACTCTACTGGGAGATAATTTAAATTTGGTCCAAGCACTATCCTGCTCCTTAATTAATTTCTTAATGCTGGGACCAAACCATCCAGTAGGAGAAACTCTACATCGAATGGTCTGCAAAGGGAAAAGGGATTCCAGAATGGGAAGAAGTTGGCTACAAAAAAAGTCTAGTGATGTATCCAGATCTGGAATACATTCAAAAAATGACCAATCAATTAAGCTCAAAGAAGAAGAATATAACAGAGAATAATCTATCATTTTAAATGATCTAGTCTGAAACACAGAAGGAGGGCGTTTAAGACAGAGAAAATCTAGGACACAAAAGGTGGCCATGTGGTCGCTTATGGAATCTGCCAAGACACCAGAGGCCCCTACCCTCCTCACTCTATTAGTCAAAACCCAATCCAACAGAGAATGATTCTGTGAGATGGGATTGAGACGGGTAGGCACATTTATACACTGAGTCAGTCCATAAGAGAGAAGAAGAGATTCGAGACCCATGGTGTCATTAGCCCTCAAATTCAAATTCATATCTCCAACAACAACAGAATCACTCTGCTTAAAATAAACTTCACAACCATCCAAGAAATGTTTAAGCCATTGAAGACCACATTTAGGGGGATTATACAAACAGCCCACATTTAACTTTTTTTTTCCTTCAAGAACAAATTGCAAAACCAACCAATCAGTATCACAATCCAAATCCTCACTAGACCTTAAAAAATTAATTTCTAAATTATCCCTATAATAAATCAAGACCCCGCCATGCTTTTTTTGACCTTTACAGTCTACCCTAAAAATGTTATAACCCCCAATATGACACACATTATTGGGCACCCCTGGCTTCAACCAGGTTTCTGATAAAGCAACAATATCAGGCAGATATAGAGCAATAAGCTGTTTGATTTCAGCAATCTTATGGATTAAACTACGAACATTCAAATGGATAATTTTAAATCCATGACAGGATTTCAAACAATTATTCAAAGATGAAGCTTGAGAGGAAGACATAGAATCCAAAGAGCAAGGCCCTGGATTCAGTTCAACATCACCAGAAACTAACAACAGAAAGGTGGTTGAAACACAGTTGCCCAATTTAGAACAAAGTAACATGCCGTAGTGCAAACAAGTAAGTTAACCTCTATTCCCACATTGCCTTATGGGCATAGGGCTACTCAACAACAATTGCCATGAATCAGTAACAACAACATCAACAACTAAGCAATTTGAAAAGCAAAAATCACTTGTCTCATATGAGGCAATGTTCATGGTGCCAAACCTATATAATTCAATATGATCCACATATATTAACCCCCCCCAAAGGATACACACCCAAATAGGTAAACATTAGCATCCCACATTATTAACATAACATACTTACAACACCAACAGCATTACAATCAAACACTCCCACTACCCTACTTCCCTCGGACTCCCTTAGACTTCCCTGCACTTATTGCACTTGCTGCACCTGCACTGTGCAAACGCCACCGCATTTGGCAAGTGAGATCTATAAACACCGCAACCCCACAGACTGTGCTGCCACCACCAATCAGGGGGAAGGGTGCAGCTAGCAACAGGTAGAAGAAGCTAGAAAGTATCTAGCAACAGGGCTATGAGCAGGGTGCAATTACTGAAGTGGCAGCAGCTGAACTTAATTAATCAGCTCCACTCTTGGAAGGACAGCACAAACACCCTGAACAGTACACTATAGGGCCCTTTTTTAGCAGTAAACAGGTAATCACTTTGTAACCAGCAGTTCAGCAGGGACTCAAACCAGCTAAATAATAAAATATCCATGGCATTAAAATGCACCCCAATACTGTAACAAGTCATACACCAGCAGGCTTAGTTAATTCCTAAAGTCAATAAGGGGTTTAGCAGCATCACACTCCAGCAACATGAAGCTCACAATCTCTGAATAAAATGAAACACAGTGTAGTGATACTAGTTATGGTTCCTGTAGTCTCTCCAAAGACCCACTGCCACACAGCTCAGATCTCCCAGGAATACAGCAGCCTTACAGATGGAAATGTGGAATATAGGGCTCTTCCTGTTGTAATGACCAGATATTCTACACAGTCCACTGTGCTTTTAAAGTGCCAGGAGGGTTGAGAGGAGCCTGCCACACTCCCTTAGACTCCCCTGCACTTATTGCACTTGTTGCACCTGCACCGCACAAACACCACCATCACGTTTGGCAAGTGAGATCTTTAAACACCTCAACCCCATATGGTCAGTGAGTCACATGCAGTTTAATCCTACTGGTTCACAAGTAGGCCCAAAGGTAAGGAAAGACTTTTGGCAGCACTGCTGGTCATCCTTGAGTCACTGCATGGCCATGTAACTGACACAATACCATGCTGGAACCATATGGCATTACAGTAGGTTGGGAAAATAATCAGATTAAGTGGGCCAAGTCGTCTTTATCTGCTGACAATTTTTATGTTTCTATACTGCAACTCTGCATGAGTTTCTAACCAGCATTTTAGCAAGTGCAAACAACAACCAATAGGATCTGGGAAGGTAACTGCATTGCACCATAGACTATGACTGTAACTTGTGCATGGCTCCAAAGTGTGTCGGTGCAGTGAAGGGGCTGTTTGCCCCTTATTTTTAGCTGTTACCCTTTGTGACATTGCAATTGGCCCCTTATGTTTTACTGCATGGGAAGGCCCTAAATGCAGTTGTTCTAAAGATCACAAGCATATGGGCCAGAATATTGTAGTTCTGCTGTATGAACATGAACCCACCACATTCATGTGGGTTCTTATTTCTTTGACAGGTGGTTTTCCCACTTCTGATGGCTGTCCTCATTAATACAGGGCAGTGCTTGTAGTGTGACTTTGTGGGGAAGGTTGAGACTGACCTCTAATCCCTGCTAAAGCAGTCTCAGCAGGCTGATTTCTTCATTACATCCATTACTGTACATGAAAGAATTAATTCCTCAGAGCTGTGGATTAGACTAGTGCACCCACCCGCTCATGCACACAGCTGTACAGTTTTTGTCCTGATTTCCACCTCTTTATATTCTAGCAATGCAACTACTGTCTGAAGAAAAGGCAGGCTCTGCTTCAAGAGTGAATTGACAGTTTTGGTACTTTCTGCAGCTTGATACAGTTTTGTCACCCCCAAAATAGAGTCACATCCTATTCTCAGCAACATTGCACACCACTTTAACAAGATACATACAGTACATGAAAGGAAAAAAACAGATGATTCATTTCGGAAAAAAAAAACATTCTTGATCTGTTATCAACAATCAAGCCAAGAAGAAGGATTTCTGCAGAACAAATCACCAGCGGTGCCTATGAGCTTTTTTTGTTTTACTTGGACTGCTTTCCATATACTGAATGGCTTATGCTAGCACAAGCTCCGATTCTGACAAAAATACTGTGGCCATTTTGGAGCTGCAGTAAAGTTGAGGTGGGAATCAAACTGTTTTGAATTTCTATGTTTCACTTGGGTTCATATCCCAATTATTGGTTTTAGCCCATCTTTTTCTTTTGCATTCAGCCTTCCATTGCCTAAGGATTGGTTGCCATGGAAATGCCATTCATGCATTTTAGTACGCTCTCAATAGCACTCCTACTGGTGTAAGAATGATCTTGCATGGATTCCTAGGGTGCAATAACCATAAACCCTCAAAAGAGCCAGTAAGATGACTCTTTTTATAGGAAGTATTAATATTTATAGTTTGATGAAAAGTCTAACATTTAAAGAAGTGTTTATAAATAAATAAACACTGATGATGCCCATTTCCAGGGCAACTGCATATGATTCATTTGTTGCACATCAAGAGTGTCTCACATGCAGGGGAATGAAGTACCTCAACTGACTGGGAGCACACCCTCAATCTTTAATCCATTTATGATTGTAGGTAAGAGTGTCTCTCTTTGCAGCCAGTGCTACTTTATGGCTAAAGAGTTGGAGTTGTTCATGTTCAGGCAGCCTGCACTATCCTCTGCCTAAGGCTGAGAGCTTCACTTCTCTTATATGCTTAGCTTTCATGGGACAAAGGGCCTGGAAGTCAGTGCCCATTTCTGCAACTGCACCTCTTGGCTGACCACATTAATTCCTTCAAATAATTTCAGGAATTGACTTTTCAGCTGGGGTACCACTTTCTTTTAATGTTACAAGCAGCTCAGCCTTACAAGTAGGGTTTCCTCCTGCCCTGATCTGTGAAAAAAAGAAACAAGAAAAATGGAAGATGTCCTGTTCCAAGGCCATGAAAAAATAATTTCTTATTATCATTTAAAAAGGGCACGGAACATTAAAAAATGAGATATGAATGAGTTAGTTAATGAAAATCGGTGTAAAAACATAACTAAATGACTGGCTTAAGAGACTATGCCTGTTGAAGAGGAGAAAATTACAGGCAGTCCTGGAGAAAATGCTATTTTGCTATGAAATGTCCTGATTTGGACTTTGTAAAAGGTGACAACCCATTCATAAGTGTAACATAGCTAGCTAGCTGCTTTGTCAGCTAAGGCTCCATACTGCCACCTATTGGTCAGATAAAATTAAGCTTCAAACATAACGTAATTATGAGGTGAGCATAGTGATGACTCATAAATCCATGCAGAAACTTTAGGGTTGAAAGCACCAGGTGAGATAAAGGAACAGACACATTAGCGATACTGGCAAAAGTCTGAGTTGTACTGTAACTAAGCCACATTGGTTGCATATGTTAACACATAGGTATTGATCCCTCAGCTCTGTTCATTTACAAAGCTGGCATTAAACTGCACATGTTTTCTTAAGGCAAACTGATCTTCAGGTTCAGAATTCCACTTTATTTCACAAGTCTGATATAAGGAAAAGCTTCCCATTTTGATTTCAGTTACATTAACCAGACAAAAATGGTTTTACAGCTGGGATAGTGGGCAGACATGATTCCAGCTGGTTTGACTGATTGAGAGCTTTTTCACATTGACTCCATAAGATAAAATTAGAGAGGGTTGGTTAGAAACCTTAAAATTTATTTCTGGTAGCTATTATAATTACTAGTTTAATAAAATTCAGCAATCCATCACACAGAAAATGTTTCAGATAGGTTACAACACCAATCAAAATCCCTGATAAAATGTGCCCATTCTTTTTCTATTGTGGTACCTATACTGTACATAGGTTTTACAATTGAGAGACTTCTGCTTTTGCTGCCCCCGTAACTCTGATTGAACCCATGCAGTTAGATAACAATGAAATACATATTTGTATTTCTTGTTTGTAAGATTTTTAGTTGAAGCAAGGAACAGCCATTTACCTTTATTAGTACTTATAAAATGTGCCTAATATAAGCATCACATTTAGTGGTTTTTGCATTCTCTGTGCCCACAGGGAGGAAATGAATACCTAACATAGCCTAGATCCAGTGCACTCTACTTAAGAAGAATACTGTTATAACAGACAATGTGTTATAGTGGACAAAAATTGATTTCCAAAATCAAATATGTCAAATACAATGCATTTTTCTTTGGCTATAATCAACAGAAACACTGCTTATAGTGGACCCTATAAAGCTTTCATGGGCATTTGTAATGCTTTTTTGGAGGGGTGCAGAGCTGGTGAGGTGATTTGGCAAAAGTAGAATTAAAATGGAGGACTTACAGAGATTACATTTTTTACTAAATAATTATCCAAAAGCTGCAAGAAGTTTTATTAGTAAATGAATGTACACTAAAACCAAATGATTTTATAGTTCAATAAAACTCATACAGTACAATTGCCAGAATGCCAACATCCAGCCACTAGAGTTGCTGTCTGCTTACTTTCTGCAATGAACTTCCTTTAAAAAGTCATGTTCCCTGACAGTTAAAATAGCTAAATAAACACACAGAATACAGAAACATACAATATATGCTAGGCAGGATTCTGAGTATTCTATGAAGTTTTATAATGGGTGCTCATTCACTCCGAGCCCATGTTCACACACATAAACACCTAACACAAAGGCTCCACCCCCTCTGGATATAGTGGACACTGGAGATAATGGACACAAGTTGTGTGCACAGATACATCTGTTATAATAGGCTTGCACTGTGATTGCCCAGCTAGGCATCACTGTACTATGAGTGAAGAGTGCATAAAAGAATAAGAAATGGCAGTGCCCCAGGACCTACTGCAGTCAAGAAAGCTCCATTGCCAAATCTTAAAGAAGGAAAACATTTTTTTAATCAATATCAATGCTTCAGTCACAGTTTAGTGTTGCAAATTGCTAACACCTATGATTTGAATTGTCGGAGCTTTTCTTTTAAAATATGCAAAAGCTCAGCATGGAAAGGCAATTATGCTACCAGTCTGCTACACGTGTCAGTGCATAGGCAAAGAACTGCTAATGAACTGCTAGTGACTGAGAGTACCTTCATGTACAAGCAAACCTGGCACTACCCTCTTCCTCTTCATTAGGGTTGAATGCTGAAACATAATGATTGTGATGTTGGAGTGCTACATTTTTATGGCTTTACTCAAAATGCTCTTTCTAGCACTGTCATTTCATGCTAAATACACATAATGGATTCTCAGTTACCATTTTACTTAAGTCATTATATTGTCATTTTCTGGAGAATGCACTGAAATTGAGCTTGGGAGAAGAAGTAACTGGCTGTCAGTGATGCAGTTTGTCATTGCTCCACAGACAAAAGGCAGACTGTCACAATAAACAGCATTTATTTGTTTCACATTTGTGTCTCGAGGCCAGGAAGGGGAGGTGTCACTGGTAGTAATTGTAGAACACATAAATATATAACCAGTAGTTTACAAATCATAGATCAAAGTAAACAGTGAGACTTGGCAGTGAAGAGGAGCTGAAAATGGATATTTCTTGGATAACCCAATATACTGCCATTTTTAAAAAATGTTTTCCCTTATTACAGTAAAAGGGACATCTTTTATTTTCTTGTTGTGTTCCACATACAGTAAAGACAGCTAGTGCTTCCAAAACACAAACCTAATAAAACATATGAAATATACCAGCCCTGTGCATCATTATTAGAGAGGCTTTATGTCACCAAGGGATTATTTTGCATGTTAACTTGTGAAGACCCAACCCCACCGTATGAGAGACAGGATCAAAGACTGAACAATGAATTTTATATTATTGTTGCTTGGTATAGAAAACAGAAAAGAAAGCAGAGCCAATTACATTTTAAGTTCAGTTATTTAATGTTTGTGTCTATATCTGTAAAAGTGACTGATGTTCCTTTCATTATAAATAATATATTAGGATAGAGAAATTACAGTTAATATAAAGACAATTTTGAAAAATGGTGGCGGGGGTGTGTGTGTTAGGGTGTATGGCTCTGTACTAACGGGGAACTGATAAATAAAACTGAAAGTGGCTTTCATGTTTCATAGCCCCTTTTCTTAGGAAACAGACAGTCACAAAATGATGAGTGCGTGTGTGTGTGTGTGTGTGTGTGTGTGTGTGTGTGTGAGAAAAGTTCTTGAGTTAGAAACTTTGCAACTGAAAGCTTAGAAATTCACCATTAAAAAAGTGTCTAACAACTCCCGCAGCTTAACAACAATAAAGTTGACAGCAGGAACCCTCAGAGCAGAATACCATTCCAGTTTGTTCTGCTCTGTTGCTGCTTGATTGTCACAGTCTGCCATGTGGGATCAGAACATCAAATGAGACCCCTTGTGATAGGACATTGCAGTTCCTATTCACTGTACTACTCCATTCACCTGGTAGGCTGCAGCTAGATGCTTAACCTACAAAAAAATAATAAAATACCCCCTCCCATAAGCTGTACTGAATTAATGCATTTAATCTTTTAAGACTTTTGATGTACTTCATTTCTGAAATGGATGAAAGCAAACACAAGCCACCCAGATAGGCTTCATCATTGTTTTAAATTTTCTTTCTTTATGCTGCTGAAATAAAATCCAGGACTAAAAATCAAAATCACACTAACCAAAGTCACACCTGAACTGAATTTGACCCTACTCCATCAGGCTAATCTGTCTTGATGTGGTACAAGTTTTAAGAGCGATCTCAGCACAAGAGATTTGGTTCTTACTCTGTGCTTTGTTTCCAGCTTGATTAATTATGAAACAAGTAGCAGAGCGGATAGGCTTTAAATATTCTCATATTTGCATTTTGCAGAAGCAATTAATAGTTTAGCTTTAATGTTGCTTAAGGTTTACAAAATCACTTTTCTTAGACCTAGTCAAAAACTTAGATTTTTTTATTATTTTATTTTTTAATTATTTGGTCGATGTTTATTTCAAAGTGCATTCCAGGAACACAGAGATGTTAAGTGACTTGATCAGGTTTACACAGTATGCTAGTGGCAATTGTGGGATTCAGACCCAAGTCTGTGTGATTTCTGCTGGTCTAGCTGCTATGCTATACTGCCAAATGTTAATTTTTATATTTAGAATATTAAAAACCAAAGCCCTTCCCCCAATATATCTTTACTCAATCACTTAATGGTGATAAACTAATGGCATTCAAAAGTTATTTAGATTGGGTGGATTGGCAAGTTTTAGATTGGATCCTTGATATTAACCCTGCATTTGACCACTATCTTAATGTTTTAATGAAGTTTGTGATTTCTTTGCACCAGTAAAAAAGAAAAAAAATTAAGGGTAACTTTGCATATAACTAATATCTTAATGTTATAATGAAGTTTGTGATTTGTTTGCATCTCTAAAAAAGAAAACAAGTCAAGGGTAATTTGAATCAACAGATTGTTCCTGATATTCTCAACCTTTTTAAAGTAAGCAATAATACAGTCTAGGGTGTGTGATTATGGGTCAATAATTACACACCTATTGAGGATGTTCTTTTGTATGAGGCCCTTGTGCCAAGTGCCCCTACAACTCCTGAAAAAGATGTTTGGTTATGGACCATGATCACACACCCTAGATTGCTTTATCACACTTTTGTGCAGAAAATTTCAAAATGAAGAAAAACCCTAGGTATTTCCTTAGAAACATTGACATTTATTTTTATAACTGTGAGAACTGTGTTGGATCATAATGTTGCCCCTTTAACTCTGAATCAGGAAGTAGAAATTTTTTTTTTTACTTTAAGTTATATATAACATTGCCTGCTATAGAACAGCATTGCAGAACTGTACTTGCTTTTTAAATGTCCCTCCTCAATTCTTTAAGCCTTTTCATTGGGCTTCACTTGTTCACCATTGTCAGTGTGCACTGTGAAGCTGTGAGGTGGAGTGGGGGTGTCATCAGTGACACACTACTCTTTTTGGTTGGCTCCCTTACTTCAGCTCCTATGGCACTCTTCTAATGCTGTGATACATGTAATGCAGCAGGCTGTAGCATGGCTGTATTTGTGGTTGGCACTGGCGGGGGTCACAGTTGAAGTGGCATGCTCAATAAATCATTCAATTAGCCACCAGGGGAATGTTGAATTGGTGGAGTGAGCAGCATCTGAAGTGGCCACCTCTATGTGTTGCACAGTCAGCTGACAGCACATAGCTGAAGAAGTGCTGGGGAAGCCAGCATCAGGATAATGTGGAGTTGGGTGCCAGCCATAAGAGGTGGTGGAGGGCAGTATCTTCTGAGAGGCGAGGAGGACTTGAATTTTGGTGTTGAGGGTTCCAGTTTTGCAGTTTAAAGAGCTACTGATGCCTCAAACAAAACTTTAAAAAACACAATAATTAGGCACAGTTGTGCTTGTATTCTATTTATATTTTACATATTTCTCCTCTCTGAAATTTATTTCCAAGGAAATGTGTATGAATATATGATCTTTACCCCCTTAGAGTTTATTTGGAGCTCATCTGCCTCTATAGTTTACACCCTACTTCAAGTCATAATCCTCTGTTGTGACATCACAATATGTTGCCATGGGAGTAACTGTGAGGTCACAAGCAGTGCACTATTATTTCAGGTAGGGAGAAAGAAGAAGGAATAGATGAACTCTTCAGGAGCAAAGATACTGTTTTAATATAAATGACCTCACTACTAAATAATGGGGAGGAGGAATACAGAACTAATGGGAAATACAAGCTGGATAGTGCCTAAATATGTTTTTTTTTTAAGTTATCCTGCATGTGTCACCAGCTCTTTCATGATAGAGGGAGACTGCAAATAAAGGATTACTGATCTGGGAAAGAGAGAGAGATGCTGTGATATTCAAATCATTATGTGATGTGGTTTGAATGGCTGTAAGTAGTTCAGGCATGCAATTATGGGTCAATAAATACAGAGCTCTGAGCTGCATTCAGCCACTTACGTTGCTAGATTTTTTTCTATATATGTTATAAGAGAGGAATAATTGCTGTGCACAATATACTCAGATACATATGTTAAAATTCAAAGAGTTAAAGGAACGTTCTATGATATTTAATGTACAAACTGGGGGTAGGAAACTCATGCTTACTTTCCTTAACATACTGTGCCTTGTTTTAGTTAAAAATTGTAGTTTTATTTTTAGGCCCTTTTGGGAGGGAAGGATCATACATTGACCCAGGCAAGCAGACAGACAATCCCTTCCACTTCTTGGTCTACTGGCCCCATCCCATGCTCAGATGTTCTGTGATGTCTTACCAGGGAGAATGGGAGGGCGTACCCCATATTAGTCTACAGGACAAAAAGGCTTATTTCTATATGTTGCCATGTCTTTTCATATATAGTAACACCCCACTCTCCTAACAAGGACCTGTAGTTTACTAACAAGGTTTCCTGTACTGTATCTAGACATGTTGTTGGCTAGTATTAGAAAGGGTAACATTGAACTAAGTGCACATTCTTGACCAGTGCAATGTCTGTGGGGCCAGTGGTTTATCCAAGTCATTAGCCCAGCTAGCTAGTTGTTGCAGAACTTAATTTCAACCCTACCAGGCACTCACCACTGACAGATAGCTCTGGTTTCATACTTTATTTGAAGCACCAGAACTGTCAGTAAAAATATAACAATCACTAGTGATACACAATAAATAGCAAAAGAGCACACTAGTATTTGTACAGCTGTTAGTACCTGTACACAATAAACAGCAAAAGAGCACACTTGAATTTGTACAACAGTTAGTACATGATCTGTATAGTATATATTAATTGATTGATACAGTAGTCATTAACTGATCTATACAGTAGCTATTACCTGATCTGTAGAGTAATAATAATTGACATATCTCTACAGTAGCTAAATGTGTGCAGTAGCTATTACTTGATCTATACCATAAATATTAACTGATGTGCATGGTAGCTATTAATTGATCTGTACAGTACTTACTAACTGATCTTCATGGTACCTATCAACTAATGTGTACAGTAGCTTTTAACTGATACTGTATGTACAGTAGTTATTATCTGATGTGTATTGTGGTTACTAACTGATGTGTACAGCAGATAGTAACTGATGTACACAGTAGCCAATCATTGATCTGTTTAATACCTATTGACTGATCTGTATGGTACCTATTAACTGGCGTGTACTGTAGTCATGAAACTGATGTGCATAGTAGATATTAACTGATATCTACCATAGTTATTAATTGATCTGTATGGTAGCTATTGACTGATGTGAATAGGAGCTATTAACAGATATGTACTGTAGTTAATAACTCACGTATACAGTAGCTATTAACTGATATGAACTGATATGTAAAGCAGCTATTTACTAATTTGTACAATAGCGATTAATATGAACAGTAACAATTAATTTGTACAGTAGCTGTTAACTGATGTGTTCAGCTGTAAAATAATGTCTACAGTAGCTATTAACTAATATGAACAATAACTATGAACTACTACTGTATGAACAGTAGCTATGAACTAATCAGTAAAAGCAGCTATTAACTGATGTGTACATTAGCATTTAAAGTATCTGTACAGCAGCTATTATCTGACATAGATTAAAAGCTGAAAACATATAAGTAGTATGCAATGAGGGTTGCAACCATAGTCTTCTAATATGATTAAAGAAAGCTCTGAGTATGATTTAGGAATTTTTATTTTTTTATGAATATTTCATTTTTTTTTATACTGGAAGGCATGTGAGCATGTCTGCCCATTTTCACAAGCATCCAGTCAAGAACCGCAAAGCAAAGTAAAACAAATAAAAAAGAGGTAGGCAACATAAGAGGGTGGGAACTAATATTTATAGTGGGGGGATAGAACAATTTAAGGTGTGAACATTGTTACTACAGCAACTGTATATTACTCTACCACAGAGCTCTAAGGTTTATTACTGGCCTTCCATATTCAACGCACCACTGTACCTTATACTTGGCTGTGGGATGGTCTTCCCTTATGTGCAGGTGACAGAGAAACATTGCCTTCTGGACCTTCAGAGCAATTACCAAGAAATTGCCCCACTATATTTCAGACTGCCTTCCACTAAGTAAGATAGGCAAGTGCCTGTTGAGAAGTGCCTCCTACATTTCTCTGACGGTGCCCAAGGTCAAATCACGATTTGGCAGGGCTTCTATAAGTTACATGCTACCTCTATTATGGAATAAGCTGCAAAAAACATTGAAATATGTCCACCCCATTACTTTAACAGCTTTCTAAACACTATATGCTTGTTCCTTTAAAAAATCCTGTAATTGCTCCCCATGATCATTGTCTCATCCTTAGGAGTGGATCTAGCTGCAGCTACATGCTATTCCATAAACATCCTCTTCCTCCTCCCCGTATCCTTCCCCCTCCCATCTCCTCCTACAGTAAATTTCACATTCCCTCTCATTCCTTCCCTTCAGTAACCACTGTTATATGTTATTGTAACCATATCCAACAATCATACCCTTAAGCTGAGAATGACCCCCCCACCACCAACCCCAACATGGAGTCTGTACAAAATCCACTTGGCTATGACAATGGTCCGTGGTATCCCGTGGATTACCTTTGGCCCCCCCCGCTTCATCTCCTCTACTTCCTTCCCCCTGCTACCTCCACCTCCATCCACCTCCTGTCAAAATCTTTTTAATAACCTTATACAACATCCTTGACCCCTTCCTCCTTACTTCCTCTGGTTTCCTTCAGGCCATTGTGTTCATATTATTTGGTCACTGTGACTTCTTATGTGATTGTAATTACTATTGTATATGTCATGCTACTGTTATCAGATTCATGGCATCTGTTTCTGCGCAATGACATCTTATATTGTTGGTTGTGTAATCCTTGTGTACATTATGATTATGTGTTGTTCAGGTCTATCTCGAAAAATGATCATTGCTCAATGGTGTTTGCCTGGTTAAATAAAGATTTTGATTGATTGATTGATTCAATACAAAGAGAGTCTGAAGGCCCAAGAACCTCACTAGAAAGTAATGGAGGAGATGAATACATTCAAAACACATGGTTTATCAAGCAGCTGTAAAACAAGTGGAGTAATGTGAAGAGGAAGAATGTGAAGTGGTAGGTATAGTTAGGAGCAGGTACAGACAGATTTAACAAAAGGAGGTGAAGTTTAAGGTTGTGTTTGAAGATCCCTGGGGATGGACATTAAATGAGGGAGTCAGGGAGGCTGTTAAAGAGTCGAGTGCCAATAAAGCCTAGGGAGTGTAGTTCTTCGGTAGTGTGATAGAAAAGCACTACAAGTAGTGGTGGGGGTGGATCTATTGGTACGAGCACTAGTGGCTTTCTGAAAGCTGGAGATGATGCAGTTAGGGAGAAGTTCCCTGTGAACTTTAAAGAAGGTCAGTATTTTATGGGTAAATCTGTCATCTAGTAATAACCAGTTATCAGCCATATATAGGTTACAGTGATGTGTGCTTCTGGGGAGGCCAATTATGAACTTGATAATGTTGTGTTACATGGATCTTAACTTACTTAGGGTCTTTTAGGATAGCAAGGAGAAGTAAATAATGGATCCATAATCAAGGAGGGTAAGAAGATGGTGGCCACGCTGGGCTAGCTATCTGCATGTCTGATTCAGCTGTGTTTTAGTAGCATTTTATCTTGTTTTATTTTACATCTGTTTCTGTTTATTTTGCAATTTAACATCAGCTTTTAGTGTTTAGGCAGTTAGGGTAAATGAGTGAGATAGTGAGCATAGCTTCGTTTACCGGGTGAAATGAGAATATACAAAGTGATTTGGATAACTTAATGCTCTGTCGCTGCTGCTGAACTTTCATTATTTCTCAGACTTTGGCTTGAGAAGAGATATTTTCTTTTTACCTGTGTATCAGTGCTGGTGTTTGGTTCCTGGGAGAGAGGGAACTGGAACTGTCCGACCGCTGGTATCACGAGTTGCCAACTGTGATGATCCATGGCTCATTGTCTGGAACAGAGGCGTATGCACTCTGGCGGACTGTGACCAGCTTGGGGTCTTGCATGCGGAGTGCCGCTGGCCTCCAGTTTGGATGACTTCTGCCTCCTGCTCCTGGTGTAAATCGGAGGGAACTGTGGTGGCTCCCGATTTCGGTTCTGGATTGCCGACCTTTTATTGTGTTGGACTGACTGGGTTTCAAACCCAACCTGAACCCGGGGGTGTTTGCTGGGGTTACTGGCCAGGGGAGGAACTGGGTCTGGTGCTCTTGGAGGATGGGCACTGAGTGCCTGAGATTTCTGGCTTGGGTGGACAGGTTGGAGGGCCTGCTCGCTATGCGCTGACTGTGGCTAGGGGCTTTTGGCAACTCTTTGGGGATGTCTGGGGTGAGTAATTGTTCCCAGTCAGGGAATCTTTTGTTACTGGAGACCAGAACAGGCCCTGAACCGAGAAAGAACATGGGTTATTGTGGCAACCCTGCTTGCCTGTCTTTCTCCGAAGACTCATCAGCAGTGAGAGTGTTTTATTTCTTTTGACATGAATTTGCTATGCCTATGTGAGAGACAGGCTGGGGGATTGTACTATCTTGCCATCCTGGATTGTAAACTGAAGACATTTATTTAAGTTTCTATCTTTTTACTGGATTTTTTTATAATTTGACAGGCAGTGAGAGTTCCTGTATCTTTTGCTAGTTCCCCAGGGTGTGAGAGGGCCTGTATACTGGAAACATTTACATTTTAATATTATTTTTACAGACAGTGAGAGTGCCTGTATGTGGTCCAGTCCTTGAGGCAGTGAGAGGGCCCGGGAAGCTGAAAATTTTCATTGGAAGACATTTGTTATCTGTATTTGGCTTGTTTTTGTATTTGAATTGTATTTATTATTTTAGTACTTATCTGTGACTGCAAATCCATTTCTGCCTAAGACATTGAATTACTTATATTTTGAATTTAGCATTAAGGGTGTTAATTGAGGGTTTTTATTTAAGTGGGATTTAGGAATATTTGGGTTATTTATTTTCTTAATATGTGTTGTGGGTTTATATTTTTGTTGAGCTTTATGTTATTTTGTTTTAGTTGTATTAGTTTGCAGGTTAGCTAAGTTTGTATTGCCAGTGTTAGAATGTATTGGAGGCCTGCCCCCACGGTCATGCGCTACTCACCCTCTGCCCTTTATGCCCTCTGCCCCTTTTTTCCTCCCCCATTACAGTCTACAGCTTAAAAGTGCTGTAGGGTGCTGGGTATTGCTCGTAAGGGGAGGAGGAGGGCGGGGGGGTGAACAGTGGAGGGTAAATAAGCGGGGCTATCACATCGGGGTCATGAGATCCAGGAGATGCCCTGGGGTGAAATGGAATCTAGAACATGGTCCTCCATGCCTGGTTTCCATACCCAAGGGCACCAACAATACTGGTGGGTAGGTGGCCCAGGCGGCCCTGGAGGTTCATCCAACTCGGGCAGTGTTATGCAATGCCAGGTCCATTAAAAACAAGACTGCAGTTATTGCAGATCTTGTAGAAATGGTGGATCTGACTTTCGTCTCTGAGACCTGTCTGGATGAAAATGCTAGCCCCATTTTGGAGGCTCTCACTCCAGATAGGTACTCAGTGATTCATCGCCTGAGATTGGATTGAGGGGAGTTGGGGTGGTGGCGGTGCAGTCTGTTTCAAGACCGAACTTAACCTCACAAGTGTACTGGTTAAGGAAACTGAGTCATTCGTGTGTACTGTGGTAGCAGGTGTATGCTGTAGGATCGCTATCATCTACCATCCACCTGGAGATGAGAAGCGATTTCTTCAGGAAGTGGCGGACTTTGTCATCGACCTGGCATTTGAGTCACCCAGACTGATGGTTCTGGGTGACTTCAATGCCTGGGTCAGTGACGAACTCTCGCAATTTGGGCAACACTTCCTCCAGTTGATGTAATCTCTGGGCCTTACACAGATAGTTACCACTGCTACCCATAAACATGGTCACTCCCTTGACTTAGTCTTTCTCCTGGGGATCTAGGCCTCTGATTTGGGGGTGGAATCAGTTGTATGTCCGATCACTACACCATGGGGTTTAGTTTTAGCACCCCCCCTTCATAGGCCTACCTCTGTGGAGATGGTCAGATATCGCCCTTCACGAGATGTTAGCTCTGAAGGCCTGGTGGTAGTACTTGACCTATCATCCCTCCCAGTGGTAAACAATGACCCAGATGCTCTTGTGGTAGCCTATAATATGGCTATCTCAGTGGCCCTGAATGTCATTGCTCCTGCCCATGTTTGCCTTCTCTCCCTTTGCCCTTGGTCCCCATGGTTTGATGGGACCTTGAGGGAGATGCGGCGATTAGGTCAAAGGTTAGAGTGTTGCTGGCGGAGATCCTCCCTTGATGCTGACCACCTTAGATTGATGGAGCATTATCAAGCCTATCAATCTGCAATCACCAGTAAGAAGGCAGAGTTCCTGTCCTGGGAGATTGCAGCTGCTCAGAATCGACCAGCTCAGCTCTTTCGCACTGTGGATAGGCTGTGCAACACAGCCTGTCTGCAAGTCTGAAAGGCCTTTTTGCAAATAGAATGCGATGAACTTGCTCAATTCTTTGCCACTAAGGTGGCCGACATTAGGGCAGCACTCAAAACAGTGCTTGGGATCAGCGTGTGGCTGCTGCTTCTTGGTTTCCTTGGAGTGCCTTCGACCAACCTGAATTCATGGATATCATGCAGATTGTCCGAGTTGTGTGCCCTATGTGCTGTAGTTTGGATCCAAGACCAACTTACCTGATTTTGGGTTGTATTGATTCCATCAATCCAATCCTAGCATGGATAGTGTGGTTCTCCTTGGAAACAGGTGAGTTTCCAAGCTCCCTGAAGGAGGCAGTGGTAACACCCCTCCTGAAGAAAGCTTCTTTGGACCCTGACTGCCATGCAAACTACAGACCAATCTCTAACCTTCCCTTTTTAGGGAAGGTGATTGAGAAGGTAGTGGCCATGCAGCTGGAGAACCATTTGACTGTCCATGATATCTATGAACCCCTCCAGTCTGGTTTTCAGAAGAGGCATAGTACTGAGATGGTTAGGGACCAGAAGAACCATTCTATTCTGGTTCTTCTAGATCTCGCATCAGTTTTCAACACTGTGGACCATGGGGTTGTACTTGAGCATCTGAGGTTCATCTGTGAACTATCGGATGTAGTCCTCAGGTGGTTTACATCTTACCTTGCTGGAAGAATGCAGAGAGTGGTTTACGGGCTTTATTCCTTGGACCCAGTTTCTCTGTCTTGTGGGATTTCTCAGGGCTCTGTGTTGTCCCCCGTGTTGTTTGCAGTGTACATGCTGCCCCTCAGAGACATTGTAAGAAGGTATGGGCTAAGGTTTCACTGCTATGCTGATTATACCCAGCTCTACCTCTCTTTTGCACACAACCAGGATGGAGCTCTCTCGGTCTGCCTCAAAGAAATCCAGGAGTGGATGGACTCGAGTTGGTTGAAGTTGAACTTGGAAAAGACAGAGGTGTTGGTAGTGGATCCAGCATGCCGGATAGGCAGGCCAGCGTTTGGTTCACCCTCTGGACTTTATCTCAGGGGTGTTTCACTCCCGACCTCTCAACAGGTGCATAACCTGGGGGTACTTTTTCATGAAGGATTGACTCTGCATTTGCAGGTGTCTGCCGTCGTCAAGTCTTCATTTTACCATCTGAGGAATATCTCCAGGATTAGGCACCTTGTTCCATCCGGCAATCTTCCTATGCTGGTCCATGCCTTTGTGTCCTCACATCTGGACTATTGCTATTCCCTTCGTCTAGGGCTTCCTGGGGTGGAAATATGCCACCAGCAGCTGGTGCAGAATGCAGTGGCCCAGCTTTTGACTGGTACCTCCCGGTCCAGCCATATTTCGCCAGTGCTGTGTGGACTGCACTGGCTGCCAGTGCTGTGGCAGATCACCTTTAAAGTCTGTCTCCTGACTTTTAAAGTCCCACATGGACTTGGCCTGGACTACCTGAAAGAGCTCCTGGTCCCTTATTGCCCTGGGCGATCACTCCACTTAGCTGGTGAGGAGTTGCTAGAGATCCCTAGGGTGTGTTTGAAATCTTCTGGGGCCCGTACATTTATGCATGTGGCCCCTACCCTCAGGAATTCTCTACCCCGTCAGTTGTGGGAGTGCGTGACCGTGAAGGGATTTAAAAAGGCCCTGAAAATGTATTTATGGACTCAAGCATTTGGAGTTTGCTTTTATGTGTCTATCTGTGCTAGCTGTTTTAATTTTAATATTTTGAAATGTTTGGCGTGTTTTTAAAATTTGTACACCAACTTGGTTTTTGAAAGGCACCATAGAAATAAAGTTTATTATTATTATTATTAAGAAGGAAGCTATCTGTGACTAAGGATCTGGATTTTGCAATGAGGAATTGATTAACTCGATATAACATATCAAGCCTTTGGTGAATTATTTTGATGAGTTGGGTAATGTGGAATTCATATGACAGGCTGCACTAGATGTGGATGCCAAGGTATTTCAATTCGGGGACCCTCTCAATGATGTTGCCATCATTATCAGTGAGAGTGAAATTAAAATCAGAGGATTTTCTAGCACCATAAAAAAAACATAGACTTATGCCAGGATATTCAAAGGGGATGTGCCCTGCTCAATTGAGTTACACTGGCACATCCCCGAAATATGCCCCTGGGCCATATTCAAATGGGATTAATGTGCCGTGCAACTCCAGATGCTGTGCAGCACAAAGATAATGTATACAGCACATCTGGAGGGAGAGTTCCCCCGTCGTGGCACATCTCCATATTCAACGAGATGTGAGCGTAGCTGCTCCACATCGTGGAGATGTGTCTGTGAAAGATAGGCATGGAAAAGGCATGCCTAAGTCATAGCCACCCACAGGTGGGCTGCTGGGTTGCACAGCACAACACAGCAGCCCAGAACCTGAGTGGCTACACCTCCCATCCTCGAACACATGCTAAACAAAAGGGTAGTCATCACTGGAAGTCTAGTGTCCTCCCCCACCCATCCCTGATTATAGAATAATAGAAATTCCCCTAATGCTGGTAGTCTAGTAGCCCCCCTCCTTTCTCCAAACCATGTATGAATAATAAATTGTCCCTGAAACACCCTGGTAGTCCAGTGGTACCACCTTCCCTTTCCTGTACCATGTCTGAATAATAATATTGCCCTGTAATGCCCTGGTAGTCTAGTGGCTCCCCCTTCCCTGATTATAAAGTAGAATCCTGTCCTCAGACATCCCTGATGGTCTAGTGGACCCCTCACCCACTGGGGAACCCCTACCCCACCCCTCCCATCCCAGCATGTCTGAAAGGTTAGGGGGCAGCACATCCCACCTGCACACTGCCACGGCAACCCTCAACTGAGCTGTCAGTGAATGACGGGATACAGTACCCTGTAAGGCCATTGGTAGACACCGTGTCAGCCAATGGGCTTGCAGTGTGTACTGTACACTCATTCACAACTTTGTGAATGACACAAAGTTGGCAGATGAAATGCTATAGTACACACTACAAGCCCATTGGTCGACTGATGTCTGCCAACTGTACTACAGGGGCTATCCTGTCATTCACTGACAGCTCAATCAGCAGGCAGCTGTGGCAGTGTGCCAGTGGGTTGTGCTGCCCATTGACCTTTCAGACATGCTGGGATGGGGGGATCATGGTGGGGTTCCTCAGTGGGTTGGGGTCCACTAGACCACCAGGGATGTCTGGGGATGGGATTATACTTTATGATTGTGGAAGGGAGGGGGGTTCTACTGGACTACCAGGGTGTTATGGGGACAGTGTATTATTTAGACATGATTCAGGGAAGTGACGGGGGCCACTACACTACCAGGGATAGGAGGATTTCTATTATTCTATGATCAGGGATGGGTGGGGGCAACTAGATTATCAGCATATGCCGTGGGATGCTAACATGCAACACGGAGATTGCAGGGCACCCAGCACATTCTGCCAGGTGCATTCCTGCCCCAGACATGCAAATGATGCCATAATGACATGCAAATGGCCCCATTTGCGCCTTGCATAGCTAATGACTCCATTTGCATGTTTTGGCCTGAATATCTGAAATGTGCTCTCGGTGCATCCGCATGGTGAGCTGCGCATTCCCATTCCAGGTATTCATTCCTGGTAGGGGGATGCGCCAGTGTATCATCGGTGCCCCCATTTGTGCCGCACACATTTCTTGATATATTCAGATGTGATGTGCTATTGTGCATCTCATTTTAATGTATCACTTTTGTGCTCTGGCACATTTCAGTTGTGCGGAGCAGCCACCTGCGCCCTGTCACAGTACAGTTTGAATATTCTGCCCTCAGTTTTTTGGCATTGAGGACCAATCTATGTGAGGTGACCAGGAGTGCAGCTTATGAAAATGATCTTGGAGATTGCGAAGGAGAGTTGTGGGGCAGTGATCTTTACTGAAAAGAGCAGTATCATCTACATAGAGGATTAGATCTGTGTGCTTGCGGATCTAGGGGAGGGAATTAATGATGATTGCAAAGAGCAAGGGGCCTAAAATGGAGTCTTGTGAGACTCCATATTTAATGGGATGGACATCTGAGTAAAGACCTTTGATCAAGGTTGTGTGAGATTTGCTGGATAGGTGGCACTGGAACCAGTTAAGAACTTCCTTCGGGAAATTAAGTTGGGAGAGAGTGTTGAGGAGTACGGTGTGATTTATGAGATCAAGGGCCTTGATGAGGTCTATAAATAAGGAGCCAGTATAGAGACCTTTGTCATTGACAATCTTAGCCCTTAAGCTGCCAATGGAATTAAAACATATAGGAATTTTGGACTGATATATCAATCTGTGGCACAGTAGAGTTAATGAAATTGGTTAATTTAACTTAATAACCAGGTGAGTGCAATGACACCAAGATGAATGGCAATTCTGCCAGCATCTGCCATGCTCCCCCTACAATCTGGTCCTGCATGCTGTAATGTCCCTGATCTCCATCAGAGGTCACCAGTACACCAGAAAACCCAATGCCCTTCCCCTAGGAGTGGAGAGGAGAGCAGTCCTTGGATGCTCAATCCTCTACCTCCCCCTGCTGACCCCCAGTGCCCAAGCTCGCTCCCAAACCTGGTTCGCCGGCATGGCACGAGGTGTGGCATCCTGTGCCTCAACCCTCATCACCACCAGGCTGGTCTCAGACAGACTATTTAGAGGAAGAGTATCATTTATATATATATATATATATATATACTGTGGCTTAGCAGGTTGAAAGGTCACAGAATGCAGTACAAGAACATGAAAATTAGACACCTATGAATTTCATTTACATTTCAGAAGATATCTGAGGGAAAACTAACATCATAACAGGTAAAGCAAGCAACAGCAACCTCAATGAAATGCATTTCCTGTTCCCTCTCATATCTCGATGTCCTTAAAATGCAATGTTCATAATAGGCTGATTTTACTGTAGTGCTAATGATACTGAATGCTGCCACTGGCTGACTGTCAAAAGGGGAACATAATTGACCCTTGGCCTACTATTCCACATTCCCTATATTACTATGTGAAAACAAAGCTATTGTTTTAGTGCTGTTGCAGCGCAGAAACAGTTAACTCTATATAAACTTATTCTACTTTTGGCGAATTTTCCCCTTTGGTACATTATGGAAGGATAATGGAAAATTCTGTCTTTGAACACAGACAGTCGGTTCATAGTGTGATGTTAGCAGGGGGTGTGGTTAAGCTACTTCACAGAACAGAGTGCTCTGAAACTGATAAGAGCATAGAGCTTAGGAAAACAGAAAGACAGAGCATTCTGCATGAAAAAAAAATGTGCAGGATTATCATAAAAGAGAGATTACACTTGGATGGATTGGTACTTTATTTTTATGGGGCTGCTGCCATTTCAAGCATGCCCCCTCAGGGTACCTTGCACAATAAAAAAAACATAAATAGAGCAAATGCAGATGTGAAAACATGCATATTGAAACATCACAAAACACAAAACATATCTGAGACTAAAATTTACTGAAAGCTTGATTAGTCAGGAAAATCTTCAGTTGTCATTTAAATGCTGAAACTTTCATGGCTGCCCAGCTATTAGTTGGGCAAGAGTTTCACAGGAGAGGACCTGCAACTGTGAATGCCTGCTCTCCAGCAGATTTTTATTTTGAGATTGGTATCCTGAGAAATTAGGACATGTTAAAACCTGAACAGAAGCATTCTGCTTAAACTGCAAGTGACATATAGGCTTCAGGCATCAGAAAAATAAACACTCAAGCAAAACAAGTACGCAACACAATTCCATGGTGCAAATACCACCTTTACTTTAAAGTAAAAGTGCATGTTAACAGTGAAAGGTTTGACCTATACTTCACAATTTCATTTTAAATTGCCCTTTACCTCCTGTCTTGTAGGCTGCCCTTCTTCTCTGATTCTAAGTCTGCTATAGAACTTTTTATACATTTGAAATAGTAAAAGGAGTGTTACTATTCATATGTCATGTACCAGGTTTTCAATCAGTATTATCAGCTGCTGTTGTATACCTATTGTCCTATAATGTCAGAGAGCAAAGTCTACTACATGTTAGTTCAGTTTAGTCACAAGAAAAGTTATGTTAAACAATCAGTGTTCGAAAACGACAAAGAATATTGATAAAAACCTGCACCGAGCCATACTACAAGAAGTTCTCCTTTTATTATTTCAAATGTAAGAAAAGAACTAAAACAAACTCAAAACTGGAAAAAAGGGTTTACAGCCAAGAATGCATTCAGAAAAGCAAATGTATCAGACATGCAAAGTCTTATGCGATACAGTACATTGATGCTTATTTTACCACCAAACAACAGCTTAGGTTTGCATGGGTGTCAGTCTACAGAGGCTGCGTGGGTCAAAATTGAAATACAAACCACAACACACAGACAGACCCATCCAACAAACATAGTCTTCCTCCCTGTATGAGTTACACTACCCCAACCCCACATATATTTCTTTATGACCCCCACCCACTGCCCATAATCCATGATTTGGGAGACACAGGCATTAGGTATATCCCTGATAGCTCAGTTTGTCCACCTCCCTCTTGTGACACTCTCTCCCCAGTCCTAGTACCAGTGCTATACTTAGCTTTTCCTGGAAAAGATGAAGGCGGGGCTTATCATGTCATTAATGATGCATGGCAGAGTGATAATGAGCTCTACACCCACCCTCTTTCCCTCATGGCACACACTGAGTCTAGTTATAATACTCAGGAAAGAGCACCACATGATGGAGGGGAGCTGATTAAGCCTGCTGGGATACATTAATTGCCCCCTCACTAATTGTGGACAAGAGCAGGAGCATACAGATGTATGTGGCAGTGGTGGCATGGGGAAGACTGCACATGAGTGGAGACACTGGACACCAGGGACTCCTTGAGTGGGATAAAGTGAGGGAGGGGGGAGAACAACTGCACACAAAAGAGTGCTTGACTGGGACAGCATGACAGCAAGGGGCCAACACTTAACACAAGTAAGTGCTTAACTAGGATGGCGTAAGGTTAGATGGACCACTGGACACCAGGACATGCTTTATAAGGGACAGGGTGAGAGACTGGAATCACTGGACACCAGGACATGTTTTGCATGGGACAGAGTGAGAGGTTGGAATCACTGGTCAACAGGAAATGCTTTACCAGGAGAGGTAGAGGGTGGGGGGAACCTCTGGAAACCACAGAGTACTTTACTAGGATAAGATGAAGGAGAGGGGACCACTGCACACCAGGAAGTGCTTAACAGTGAAGGGTGTGAGGAAGGGGGCACTGGACACCAAGTTGGCTTGACACTGTTGGGGTGAAGTTAGCGTGTGCCACTGGACACCACTGAATGATTCATATGGGACAGGGTGAAGGCAAATGGTGCCACTGGACTCCAGGGAATGCTTGAAACAGATGGGGAGTGGCAAGTGGACATGGGGGAACTTTTGACTTGGACACAGTGTGGGCAGGGGGGTAGAATGGTGCCTCCCACATTAAAGCCAATTATACCATGAATGTTTCACAGGTTATGGCTTATAAAGAATTGCTAGAATTCACCCTTTGGTATACCAATGATCTGCTGTTAGAAAGACGTACCATAATATTTCATTTATGTGATACCACACTGACAGAATCATGACATTCTTATATTTTCATGATGATGTGGTCTAACTGCTGCCCCTTGGAAAAGAAGATCAGAGCAGAGTGAAATTGGGAATAGCACAGCCCTGTCTCCTTCCTTCATGAAGAGTGTAGTCTGTCTGTTAAAGCAGTGGACCCTTCAGATGTAGCAGCAGCTTCCCGTCACCATAAATCCCTCCCTCTGTGTCCCTTGGGTTCTGCATGTGAGAAAAGAGGTAAACCGCCACTGAAGCATTAAATTTAATATATTTAAATATTATTACTATTATTTTAAAACAAAATTTACTCTCTTGGTTTATCACTAGAGCCATGAAATTGAAACACAGTAATGTTCACAACTTCTTAACTGTGCTTTAGTTCATTAATTTTCACCTGTTGGCTAGCTTGAGTAACAAAAAAAAAAATGTTGCATTGCTGCTTTAAGTAAAACAATATTTTTAGTACAACCAAAATATTTGTCATATGTTGTAAGCTTTTCTTTTGTCCCACAGGTGGTTTCTCAGCAAAGGTAGCTGCCTCCTTATGTGAAAGTCTGTTTGCTGCATTCACATGCCACAAGTCACCCCAGCAACTCTAGAATAGTGAACCTGACCTCCATTGTGAGCAGTCGGTTTGAGACCATCTTAAAGGAGAAGTTAATGGAATTCCTGAAGGCAAATGGTCCATAGGACAGAAGGCAGCATGGTTTTGTTAAAGGGAGTTCTTGCCAGAAGAAACCTTGATTTCTTCAATGTAGTGACACAGACAGTGGACAAAGGTTATGCTGTCAACTTTCTGTATCTGGATTTCAACAAGGCCTTCAACTCAGTGCCATATATAAAGGTAATGAAGAAGTTAGAGGGCTTGGGGCTGGGGGCAGAACTGACTAGGTGGATAGAAAAATAGCAGCAGAAGGACTTAGAGGGTAGCTGTAAATGGACAGCACCAAGGGGAGATGGGAGTCACCAGGGCTCTACCCCAGGGATCAGTTTTAGGACCTGTCCAATTTAACTTTTACATCTGTGACATAAAAGAAGATACACTGCATGATTAGCCTGTTTGCAGATAGTATTACGTTGTGTGGGAGAGTCAATGGTGATGAGGGTGTCAGGGGTATGAAAAGAGAGCTAGGGAAGTTACAACAGTGGTCAGGGGCATGGCAGCTCAGGTTCAATGCTAAAATTTCAAACTGATGCATAAGGATACTGTAGGAACAATCCTAAAACCAAATACTGGCTTGTGAGTGTCAGAGAAACCCAGACAACAGAGAAGAGGGACCTGGGAGTAATTATCACAGATAACTAAAAGACATGACTCAGGCCAATAAGGCATATGGGAGGGCAAATAGAATGCTGGAGTGCATAGGGAGGGGCTTTTCTAGTAGGGATGAGAACATGATTCTGGCCTTGTACAGATCTCTGGTGCAGCCTCAAAAGTACTGTATGCAGTTCTGGTCGGAAGCAGAGATGGGCAACAAAGGGAATTCAAGTATAGCAGGGGAAATCTTACAATGAGTGCCTGAGCTGCCTTGATATGTTCTCCCTGTAGAGCAGAAGGGAATGAAGTGACATGATTGAACATTTTCAAGAATTTCAAAGAAATAAACAGGGTTGACTGCCAGCAAATCTTCAAGCATTTCTAGGGATCCACCACAAGTGGACATGGGTGAAAGCTAATAGGGGAGAGGTTCGGAATGGATTTGATGAAACATTTTTTTACTGAAACGGCGGTGGCAAGTCAAATGGGATGCCTAAAAAGTTGGTATAAATGGAAATAGTGGAAGACGTCAAGAGTGTGGGGAAAGATAAAGGGCTGTCTGGGTGGGAGAAGGAGACTAAGAGAGAAGAGAGGGAGCTGATCTATCACTTGGGAACTCAGTCATGTATGCACTGAGCTAGCCTAGTGGGGCATACATCAGTAGGAACAGCACAGACTAGATGACCTCCATTCTTTTTCTGCCTGTAAACATGTTCTTAGTTTCTATGTTCCTATTGGGGAAAATGCTGATTTCCGGAAAGCATCAGACATGCTACAATAATTTTGTGTGTTTGGTTCCAACAGCCTTAAAGACAATGGGCTAGATTCATGAAAGGTTTTGAGACTAAGTCCCACACCACAACTCCATTGTGGACCGAAATCTCCACAGCTGCAGAGATTGTTAGGCACAGTTGCAGCAGTTGCGAAAGATGTTACAGCTGGTCCTACCAGCCGTAACAGTTTTACGCAGGTCCAAGGATCTCCCTGGCAACACCGCCCACAAGCTGCCATAAATCATGAAGCCAGTCATAATCCAGCTCTACCTTTGTGAATACCCACAGCTACCTGTATGGAAAAACTGCAGAAACCTGCTAATCTACAAGTGGCAACCCATCTGTGCCAGATTTTTCCTGCAGCTGCAGGAATTTCAGATGTTTTTTGAATCCTGCCCAATACCATTAGGTAGGGTTGTGCAGATTAACTCTGGTTCTTATGGATCAGGTCAGATTGGTTTAGATGAGGCCAGGTAAACTGGAACATAAACAAAAATATAATATATGCTAAAAAGACATGATCAATTTAAAACAACAGAGTTACTGTACATTTTCCAGCAGCTTTGGATTTACTGCATTCAAAAGGCAAGTGTGGGCCAGTGCTTTCTCTTGCTACCTCTTTGGTATTATTCTGCCCCCACCTCACCTATTCCAAACCCATTAGGATGGGGCTTGATGAAATTGGAGACACAAGTTTAAATCATACCAGTGAAGGGCAACAACAATGAATCAGGAGCAGAAAGGTAGGACCTATCAGGAAAAATAAGCCAGCTTAACATGTAGCACTAGAGGACGGGAGCAAGAGGGGGGCATGTTACAAACCTACAGATACATGCAGGTACACAACAGCATTGACTACTCAGAGTTATTTAAATTAAGGAGCAGCATAACCAGCAGGGGTCTCAAACTCAAACTAGCTGGGGGAAACTCAAGAAAGACATAGGGAAATGCTTCTTTACAGAGGGTGGTGGATAGATGGAACAGTCTACCCAGTATCGTGATGAATGCTAGAACTATGCCAGAGTTCATAACCTAATGGGATACGATATGTACAAGGGGATAATTAGAAGCAAAAAGGTAGGGCTCTGGGACCTCTAAGGGGAATGAGGAAATCTAGGTAGGGACACCTGTCTCTCTCGGGAAACCCATGGCACACCATGACTCCCCGCACCTCTCCCCTGCACTCACTTGCCCCCATCATGCTCTGGATAACCCCTAGACAGGATTGGGGTTGGATGATGTACCTGCAGCAGCATCCTCTGTCATGCAATGAGAAGTAGAAGTATAGGACCTAGATATACTGGAGTCCTTCATCTACAGGTAAAGGAGCCATTTTCTCCCTTTTTTTCTTTCCCCTCCTGTTTGGATGCCAGCCCTACTGATGCAAAGAGCATGCACATATGCATATAGAGTGTGAAGCTGCATGATATTGACCCGCATCATCCCACCTCAAAGTGACACCCAGCCTGTAACCTCACCTAAGGTCTCCCAGGTGGTTCCATAGCAGCAGAATTGAAGAACCTCCTCTCCCCGGAGAGGGACAGAATGCTCCGGGATGCTCAATCCCTCTCCCTCTGGCAGCCAAGATCCACACATCACCAGTGGGCTGGCTAACATTCCCCTTCCTTTAAAAACTGGTTATACTAATTGTCTACTGTCATGATTGGGTATTGAGGAATGTAATGGCTGCCACTTCATGTTTACAGTCATTTCACTATCATTGCTTTTATAGTACTTTAGTAAACAATGTGCATGAAAAGCAGTACATCAATGCAAATTGGTCTTCTTTTTGTGTAAGGATTGTCCAGTTGCAAAAAATGAAACCAAGTTCTTATTTATTTATTTTTTAACATACACAGTGCACCAGGATAGGAACCAGCGTAGGACACTTCGTTCCTGATACCCTCTCCCTTAGAGATATGGGAAGTTACAGGATGGAAAAAACACTGATGTGCCCCTGAAGACATCAGCTTACTTGGTTGGTTTACTATGGCAGAAGGGGTACTTTTATCCAATCTGGGTGTGGGGGGTGAATGACTGGGCCCAAACTGTGTCAGACCAGCCAAAACCTGATTCCAACAAGACCCACCAAATTGGGCAAAACATGGCTAACCTAATTCTCTTATCTAACCTGCAATACACCCCTACCTTTATGCTACCTTTCCTATCAATGCACCTCTCATCCTTGGCCAAACTGCATGGTTAAAGGAAAGTGGCTAACAGTACCAGACAAAGATGTACAGAAACATCTAATCACAAGAATGTTGTGATTCCTTCCACTGCAGGATTTGCAAGCATGCACTTCGGTTTTTAACCAAAAAACAGCAAGCAGGATTTCAAGTAATGCCACAAGGCCTTTCACATCTTTTCCAAAAATGTATTTAGCAGTCATAGACATCTTGTGTTTTTCCGTAACAGTGCAAGTTGGTTCCCCTGATCACTTATGGATTAGCACAGCAGAAGACGTAAGATAAATATGTAAAATGAGAGCCACGTGGTCTCCAAAAGGCCTGGCAGCAGAGGTTGATGGACACCCTTTACTTTGATACAAAAAACGAACTGAAGGACTTTTGCTTACTATAAAATATCCGAAACGAAATAGTGCTTGCCAGGAGTAGGAACAGTGGAGTTTCATTTGGTCGAGATTTTGTGTTTGAATGAAGAACCTTGCCAGATGCTAATGTTTGCACAGGAGGTGGGGTAAATTAACTTGTATCATTTTGCAATGAAATAAGATATCTATGTCTGGTAAATATTTTTTAATTTTTTGGGAAAAGACGTGAAAGGCTTTGTGCCATTTTTTTAGACTCCTCATCATTTTTTGTTGTTTTTTTTGGTTATAAATCAAAGAGAGTGCCTGCAATTCCTGCTGGGGGTCAGGAATCACAAATCCTTGCCATAACATGTTTCTCCATTTCTTTGGGCTGGAGTTCCTCTCTCCAGGAGTTACTTTTAAATGGTTCTACTGCAGCATGACCACAGATTCTTATTGTCATTAAAGGAATGATGTACAGTATTAAATTACATTATGTAAGCAATAACACCTGATCAGGTGGGCAGTATTGGGCTGTACTGGACCACCCATGGGTGTAATGAGGCTCAACGCTACCGGCAGAGGGCCTTATAGGCCCTGGAAGGTCCAGTATAGCCCAATACTACCCACTCTGGAAGGTATTATTTTACTTAGAAAATAGGTTTTTGGACACATTTTAAATAAATATGTTTAAAACATAAATAAAAGGGAACATTAAACATAAAGAAATAAAAATACAACATTTGCTGTAAAGTAGTCCCTTCAGTGCAAGAACTGGAAGTAGAAGGCCCTGTTGTCCATGTGTTTATTTTTTCTGCAGGAGCCCATAATTGTAAGTGGTGTGGTTCTTCTCCACCCCCCCCACAACAATGGACTACAGATCCCTTCCTGCATGTCATCCACCTGCCTGCCGAGAAAAGATTAGCCAGGAGTAGACTGGGAAGAAAGCCCACAGATGATTTAAAAAAAAAAAAAAACATTTTGTTTCAGTTTGGCTCAAGCGGAGAACAAGCCATGGTTTATGTGAAGAAAGGATGGCAGAGTGATCATTTGTGTCCAAGGTCCATGTCCTGTACTGCCGAGTCATGAGACCAGCAGTACTTTTTGAGTTAGGCTCTTTCAGAAAGAGACATGCTGTCAGCTTGTTCCTGTGATTGTTATTAACATGGATAGAAGCTGCACAGAAAGCAGTATCCAGCGTCCCGTGGCACTGTGGAGAACAGTGCAGGAGAAGACTGTGAGGGCAGGTGGCCGTAGGATGCTGTTTCTGGTGCAAACTCATTTTATTTCAGTTTACAGTAAGAAACATTATGATTGGTCTTTTTTTTAAAACATAAAATGACTGAGATGGGAGGGTGCTCAGCAGGGATCAGTATGAATCTCACTTGGTACATGAGAAAAAAAATGGTGGCTGTTCAGGTCTAAACGTTCTGTGAGCACAGTGACCTAAGAACAAAATCAGGCAACAGAGTGGGACTCATTTTTTCCAAGTCTGTGTTGCCTGATACCGGACCAGCTGGTTGGTGGCCTTAGCCAATCAATTATAAGGATTTCCCCAACCCATTTTATAAATTATATTTATTAAGCAATTAAAAAAAAGAGTAAAACTAGTTTTAAATGACATCCTGGCACAGTAGATAGCATAAAAGTTCCAACTTACAATAACATTAAAGTACACAACACGTAGTAAGTATATACAGAAAATAATAATGAACAGTATATACCATATTAGAGACTGTACAAGAAATACTCCTTTGCAATATGCAGTATCTATTATTATTGCAGTATATAGTTCAGCATTGTTGTGTATTGAAATTCATACACTCCTAGATACTGTTGTACCCCAGTAGCCATGTTGCTACTGTGGTACAACAGCATATAATCTTGAGTGTAGTAAGATTCCTCATTTTTACCTACACAACAGATTACTCATAACCAAGATATCAGCAAGAGCGAAAACATGTAAAGCAAACTGTTTCTTAAAAGATGAACTGCAAATGATATGTTTCTAATTTTACCCTGTTATTTGTCATTTTCAGTTTTTTTTTAGTTCAAAACAGAGTAAAAAAGGTAAACACATTAAAACAAACATATACTATAGAAAATAATGTATTGGCAACCATACACTACAAAGCTGATGTTTCCATCTCAGGGTTAGATGACATCATAGAGACCTTTTGAGCTTCACTGTCAAGGCCTAAAATGTAATCTCACTCCTCAACGGAAACACAGCTTTGTTGTGTTTGGTTGTCCATACATTATCCTCTATATAGTGTGTGGTAGAACATTATTATGTATGGCATTCAATTGAATCCCAGACTTGTGCCATCGATATGATGTAATAGTGATGTTGTACCATCTTGAGTACGTCACATCGATGATACAACAACATGGAATGTCTTTGAACATGTGCGCTTGGCAATTCTTCACTCTTCAGTAAGGGTTGCAGCTGTGAGACCTGCCTTCTAAACTGAGCATCACAGAAACAATACTGGCAATGTAGTGATCTACGAGGAAGGTGCGTCTATCTAGAGTAATGAAAAAAAGTACATATATTGATTCTGTGAGAGCAGCAGACAGTGGAAGGTCCAGGGGGTTTCTTGGGGTTGAAGGGATTGGCGGGGAATGCTATTGATTGATATTGTAGGGACAGACAGCCGGGCTCAAGAAATGGTCTGTTGTTTACCTGTTGCCCATATACTATACAAGGCAATGGATGGTCAACAGTAAACATCAACAACACTGTTGTTCACTTCTCAAGGTTTCATGACAATGTAAACCTCTAAAGCTTCACTCTTGAGGTTTACAAGTTTGTCATGACAACCTATCGATGTGAACAACAGTGTTGTTGTTCACCGTTGCCCATCCATTATCCTCTATGTTATATCCTGTAGTTATGGCAAAACAAGGATGGGTAAAATGTATTTACATGGTGCCATTTGGAGTACTGATTTCTTCGAGACAGTGATGTAGGCAGTAGGCAGCGGACAAAGGTCAGGATTTGAGTAATGCCTATGACGTCATGCTGCATAGATTGGTTGTAAAAAAAGGTAGCCTGTTGTCATCTTGATGTAGCCCAGATGCCATGTCCCAATATGCTACTAACCCTGCCTTGTAGACCTAACCATCATTGAGGGGTCTGGGTCCCTATTTCTGGTATTAAAGAGGTTCTTTTCCAAGATGACATTAATTAACACAGTACCTCCACCCAGAGTATACTTCAAGTGGGTCTAAAGACTAGCTTGTACAACCCCCTGGGATGCTGTACTTACCCACATTTCCATGCAGTCACCCCATACATGAATTAACATTAAGCAAAAACCCCAAGTTCCATTCTTTTGAATTTGTGATTCACTCTGATAATATGCTCATGATGGAGGTTTATAAAAAACTGTTAACCAACAATTTATTTACAAGGGGTGTAGGGTTAGAAAAGGGTAAATGGATGTAGAGGTTAAGCAGCATTTTGGATTGGCAATATTGGCATTGCATCAACACAATTATTTTGCATTTTAAATTTAAACATTTTTAATGCTGGCCACCCACCAACCTTCTGATGGATTCAGAATAACCTTTCTAGCTATCTTGCTGCTTTAGATCTTAAAACTTTAGAATACCCCAACTAGTACCAGTCCCCAGTCCTGAATAGAACCCCACAATTCTGTATCTGGATACCCAGTACTAAGTGTTGCAGGCCTGATACGTTGCAGCTGGTTGGCCGGCGCTGGTGCGCTTAAGACAAATCACAGTTAACGTTTACCTTATCTTGGGTTACATTCTAATTGAAACTCTGTAGGCACTGGATATTGAACTTGGCAAAACCATAACAGAAACTATTTATAGTCCCTCCAAACTTCACAGAGGTGACTCTGCTTACTCATGGTTCTGTAGTTTGACATTTGCAGATGCAGCAAGCAGGCAGATGTGAGGTAGGCATAATTTATAGAGCGCGAATCTTGGCTGAGATGCATGGCAAGGGCTTGTACAGATCCCCAGTTACACAGCTGGCTCTTACAGCTTCTGCTGACTGGAATTTCTCTCAGCTTTTCTTAGGCACAGGTCACATTCTGGGAATACAGACCAGCACAGGGACCAGGGCCAGCATGCCTCAGACCCCCCACATCTAGGTTTTACTCATCGGGGAGGCACAATGGCAGTGTCTAGCTGGAACACTACCAGGCTGACTCCCAACATTGATCTTGAAGAAATTCTCTTCTCCATATTCTGGAATTCAGTTGCTTTTGATCATACAGTCATTTCAACCACACTGCCAGCATAGCAGCTGTGAGCTTTTCACAAATCAAGATACAGTCTCAGAAGACTTAGGCACATTCACTGGGCTTCAGAGAAGAACTGAGATACTCGAACAGTCCTATTTTAATAGACAAAATTTATTTTCCCCACTCTGGGAGTCAGATACATGGAGCTTAAGGCAAGTCTCCTGACCAAGACAGACACTGGAGCGTAGAATATCTCCCAACAACATAGGCACTTTGCATTGCAGTAAATTCATTTCATAGTAGCTTCTCATAAGCTGAACACAGGCAATACTTCCTCTTGACAGGCATGGCTGTGCAGCCCCAAGCAGGACATCAAACTTCTCACAGGCATTTCTGGCAAATTTCCTTTCTCTAAGGAGACTCCCAGATGACCACTGTAGAAACTGGACCATCATATGACCATCTTTCAGACATAAGACCATCCACAGTCATTCACATAAACAGATGTCTACCCTATTCTGGCACTGAGTCACTGCAGTGTGCAGACAGAAGTTCATCATCTCTTGGCACTAGTGACTTCTTTGCCCCAAGCAGGTTTCCATCTCACTTGCACTTTAAAGTAGGTTTTTACTCACTCAGGATTATTCATGCAGCTCTCTCAGAGCTGAAGTTACAGACTTTTTCAGCACTCTCACCATTGAGGTGGAAAAATCTTGCAGCTCTCTCACAACTGCAGGCAGGTTCCTTACAGCTCTCTCACAGCTGAGATCAAATTAGGATTCGGTAGCAAAATCTTCCCAAATTGGAAAGGCAAATGCTGCACCTGGGGGAGAAGTAACTGGACAACCCCCAGTCCAGCCACTCCAAGTCCTTGCAGCCACATTTCTCTAGCAAGGGGCCAGAGCCCCCCCTCTCTGTGGAGGGGCTTCCACTGAATTGGACCCAGAACTAAAAGTCTCTGGGGTTCTGGGAGCTTCTGGCAGCTCATGATTGGCTGAATTACTTGTTTGGCTGAAAGATTAATATTCATCAGGCTCCCTCAACTCCTAATTGGATCCTTAAATGGGCGCCAAACATTGTCCCTGCTTTTTCCCCCACAAAGCTTCTGCACAATCCCATAAGTCTCTGCCCATAATCCTGGCTTTCCGATTGGCTGAGGATAGGGCAAAGGCTGCAAAAATGGCTGCCAACAAACACAGCTCAACTGCAGTCCATACAAGTCCCAACTTTAATGTCCTGGAGCAGCCCGAGTAGATATCTTTATTTAACATTTGCCCCACTGTCTTGTAGCAATTCTTGTGCCCTGTAACAATACTGCAGAGTTAGACATTTTTATTGAGTCCCAACACCTGTCACTAGTGCCAAAATTTAGTGTCCCCAGGCAATAGACAGGCTTACTCATTTATATTGATGTGCTTCATTAATATTCATAAGATGGGGAGCTAGCTCTCATTGGTGCTCTTTATTTAAAACGTACAGAGGCTCATCTTATGCCTCCTTCAGGTCTCCGGCCCCCATACTGCCAGACATGTGGACCGTGACTGACAGAAAGGCTCCCATTTTATTTATTTTATTTATTTATTACAGTCTAGGAATTTGACATACCTTTGAGTCTGAGATTCATTTACAAAGGATCCATGTCCAAACAAAATCATAACAATTAGCTAAATACATCAATGTAACAAACCATGACATGGATATAAAAAAAAAAAAAAAAACATCAGAGCAGTCATAATATCAGACTTTGTCAAGGTTGCCAAATAAGAACCAAAAATAGATACCTGGGTAAAAGCTAAGATAAAATACAAATACAGTTTTACTGCAGTCTTGATAAGAAAACAAAAGTGCACTACCATGCATGTGCGGACTGCTGGCTCACACACCCATGCAGCCACAGTTCAGTGGTTCCATGAACTTGCTCCTCCGGCACCATTTCAGACAGCCAGAATATGCAGGGGCTGGATGGTGGATCCAGAGGCACAATGGGACTCAGGCCAGGAGGTGGTGCATTACTGGAGGAAATGAAGATTCAGGAGGCAAAGCGAGGCAAATAAGGTAAGCCCCCACAGGGGGTTTACATTGATCTTAGTAATATTCAAAGATCTTCATTAGGGAGATCTCTTTCATCAGGTCACACCTATGGAACATAAGTTGTCAGGGTCTAGGACCACACGAAAACTTTTTCCTAGCAGTTCCACTACAGGCTGCCCATGATGACATCCAATATTGAAACCCCTACTTAAGCATGGGTGGTCCTGACTCTCCTTAGTTCCTTTCCCAATCTGGAGCCAGATCCGTCCTACCTGTAGAAACTGCGCTTAAGCAGCCTTGTTTTCAACAGACCAGCATGAAGATTTTGGATTCCTGCAGCTGCATCCCATGCTACCTTCACAACTGCTTTGCTGGCCCAGTGTTTCCCAGACAAAACTATTGCCTTTCTTGGGTGATTACAAAGGCACTCGGTTAGGCTGTGCCCGGCTTGTCCTCGGGTCGAGGGGCCTTCTTGCCACTGGCAAGATTCAGTCTCTGTGGGACTGCAGCTTTCCCCTTGAATTTTGTGTCCTACAATAAAAAACAGCTGCTGGTCCTTTCTTCGCACCTCAGATGCTCCCTCAGCAGAATCATTAGGTGGGGGGCTCCGGGGTGGTTCTCTGGGGTCCCACTGCAGCTGGGCCCCCCAGACAGTGATGCCTCCACCTCTCCCATCACCCCACCCAGTCCCAGTCCTGCTTTGAGTCAGGCTTGGGCTGGGCTTTCTGATTCTCACTAGCCTAGGTGGCCCAGGCCCTCAGTGATGGTGCCCTGTGCCTACCCCACCGACGGTGCCTCTTGAATGGTGATGCTGTTGCCTCTCTCATCCTGCACACACTCCCATTGTCCTAGTGGTTGGGGTTGGTGGGTTCCCACCTTTGCCAGTCTTGGCTGGTCCAGGCCCAATGACAGTGGTTCCCTGTGCCTATCCCATCACCATTCTCCTTCCTGCCTCTTCTACAGTGCCAGAGTGTTACAAGTTCATCTGGACTGCCTTGCACATGTCACCAGTGGTGCCTTGTGTCTCTCCTGGTGCCATTCTTCTCACAGTGCTGCGATGGCCACAAGTGGTTGCCCCTAGAGTCCATCATCAGTACCCTCATCGATGTGGTGGGTCTTCTGTGCCTAGTTCATCCTCCCCAAAGAGTTCAGGCTAGGCTTCATGTTGGGGGCCCCCCATCATTGTTCTTTCAGGACTAGGGTCAATGTTGGCTGCACCTTGGGTCTGCCAGCCATATAGTGGCCAATACAGAGTGATTCCCCTGCCTGGACCTCTCCTAATGTTGGAGCCAGGGCCTCTGTAGTGCAAGATCTGTCAATGTGACCTCAGCCCCTTTTCACATCGATGTTGGGTGTCTGTATTGAGGGTGCCATCTCAGTCCTCCTTATTGGCCTGCCCTGCTTGCCCATCGACAGGGCACCCATCGCTGACAGGTGACCTTTTTGGCTGGATCCCTTTGATGCTGGCTCCAACAGCAGTGTCTCCTGCCTCCCTCATCAGTTGCGCTTTTGCATTTGCTGATGGTACTCCCATCACCATTTGGTGGCACCTTCTTTACCCAGGATTGGCCATGGCCTGTTTTGGCTTGGCCTCAGCGATGCTGCCTTTGGCCTTCCACCCATCACTGCAACATTTTTAGGCCTGTGGCAGGGGCCAGTTCTTGGCCTCCTCCCTTTCCCATCATTGGGGTAGCTGTCGATGCTTGGGGTTTTCCTGGCATACTGAGTTCAGGTTCCCTGCCAGTCTGTCAAAGACATTGGTGATGACCTTTCCCATCAATGTTTCCACCCCACAGCACCATGTTCTGATACCCTGGTGCAATGAGTGGCAGACATCCCTGGCTATCCTGCTTCTGATCACAGATACCAGCAGCGATCCATGAGTCCTCTTGACCATGGCTGTGGACTAGAAGGCTGCAGAGTTCTCCCTTTCTGACATACTGCTCCCACTCAGCTTAACATCATTTAGGGGGTTTGCTGGAGCTACATCAGAGTTTTGCCCCACACACACAGCCAGAGGGGGATGTGGGTACTACCCTTTTGGTGCTACCTTTTGGCATGCAGCTGTGGGTGGCATCACCTGAAGAAGGACCCTGGCCTAGCAAGTGGGCTCTATGGGTGACATGCAGTAGCCCTTCCTACTTGATCCATACTGTGGACCTTGCCTTGTTGTGGCAGTGGTGCAGGGGTCTCTTAATACACTGCGGTCCTCAGGGATTCTTATCACCATGAGTCAAGGGGTCAGGCCCCAAGGCTTGCACAGATCAGGGCCAGCTTGGTCAGCCACCCCATCCTCCTCACCCCATTGTTGTTCATGACTTCTTTCTGCCCCCCCCCCTGCTCTACATCAGGAGGTAGTGTTGGGGGTTCATTTTTTCCTTCACCTAGTACAGTGGAAGGCCCCCACTATGTATGCTGGCATCTTGTCTTTCATAGAGTGGAGACATACTCTAGGCATTCTAGAGTTACCTCCAGATCTCCCCTCATTTCCTATGCTTACCCTTCGGGTCACATACCAGTGTTACTAGAGTTCCTTCCTTGACCTGTGGGCTCCAGACATTGACTTCCAGGATACGTAGTTCAGAATATGCAGCACCAGGCAGCTAAGCAAAATGAAAGGAGCCAAACAAAAACAAATTACTAACAGAGCCAAAGAGTTCGGCTTCCCAGTCACCACAAACGCTATTGAGGCAATCTGTTGTTGCCGATAAAAAAACCTTTTATTGGAAATAAGTTAAAAAGTCCAAACGCAAGCAATGCAGTGCAGCAGGCTTACAGATCCACTCCTCCCTCAGTGAACCAAACGTTTTTACATTTCTCGTGCTTTGGCAAGGTTGGTAGGTGTTAACACTAATACAGCTTTTAAAGAGCGCATTTGGACTTTTTAAATTTTTTCTAATAAAAGGTGTCCAAGGATTGTCTCAATAGCATTTGTGGTGACTGGGTAGTAGTTCAGAATGATAACTCTGCCTGATCTGCAGCTACTCCTAAAATGGGAGGACTGGTGGTGCTGTCTGGTCATGCAGGATGCTTGCCTGCCTATCTTGGCTTGCCCCCTCACTGGTTTTGAGGGGGGAGCAATATTAGTCCAGCGTATTACCTTTTGGCTTGCCATCTGCTGCATGGATTTTTACCACATCCTTCACAGTGATGGTGGCAGTCTTCAGGGGGAGGGTCTGTGTGTTTCCCCCTATCCAGCCATCGGGTTGCTCAAAGCTCAGCCCAAGGAGCCTCTGTTTCAGACCCTAGTGTATACCAGACAGTTGTTTGAGTCTCTAGCGATCGCTGTCAACAGCTGTAGTCTGTTCTGACCCCCTGTCAGCATTTGCACCACACAGGGGCACCTCTGAACAATGACCATGGCTTCATCATCCTGCCCTGGGATAGGGCAGAATGCCTTCTGCTCAGGTCCAGTCGGTCTCTCGGAGCATTTATGTTCCCCCCCAGGGCTCTCCTGAGGCTCTTGAGCCTGATGGCATGTGCCTTTGTCACAGTATCCTGGCATGACTACATATGATGATAACCCCAATGGCTCTGCAGGTCCCGTGGGGCCAGTGCATTGCCGGTCTAGAACAGAGAGTTCTGGTATCATCCCCTGTTCATGAAGTGCTCTAGCAGGGTGGTCCCCATCAACAGTATAGCCTAGAGGTTAGAGTAATGAGCTGTGAACGAGCGTGGTACATCCAGCAGACCAGACATGGGTTTGATTCTCACAACCTCCACCTGCATACTGTGTGACTCTGAGCAAGTCACTTAACCGCTCAGTGTTCCCAGAACACCCCTGAAAACAGGCACTTGTGCCTAGTGAACGGTTACCAAAGACTAAAAGAAAAAAGCAAACCTTGCTGCTGAGGGATCCCCTTCTCCTCCCAGCAGCTCCTCACCACAGATGCCTCGATGCGGGGCTGGGGGATGCAGTCCTGGATCCTCATTAGGCCCAGGGTCCATGGCCAGCAGTGGAGTTTTCCCTCCATTTAAATGTTCCACAGATGGGGGCTGTTCTGTAGGCCTTCCAGATTCTTCTGTCCCCAGGGCATCTGCTGTGGTGATTGGCACACCTCAGTGTAGTACACTATATAACCAGGTTGGGGGGGTGGGACTCATCCTTGTCTCCTGTGCTGAGTGGCACTGGGAGTGTGGTGCTGAGCCCCAGAACTCAGTCTAGCTGTCGGCTGTCCATATTCCAGGTGCTAAACATTTTCTGGCAGAAAGGTTAGGCCAGTTGCAGTCCAGAAGGCATGACTGGGAAGCACTGACCTGTGTAGTGGATGACCTGTTCAACAGGTGGTGTCACCCAGAGTTGGCCCTTTTTGCATCCCTACTCAATGTAAGTCTGCTATGCTCCTGCTCGCGTGATCCAAGGAACAGAGTTTTCTAGCTAGATGCATTGTTCTTCTCCTCTTGGAAAGGGAGGTTCCTATATGCCTTTTCTACCTTCCCTCTAATTTAGGGAGTACTGATTAAGCTGCAGATGGTGGGAGCTGCTCTGATTCTCATTGCTGTCTTATGGCATCATCAGCTCTTTGTCCCCTTGCTGCTGCAGTTGGTGATGGAACCTCCAGTTCCCCTGTCCCTTTGCAAAGGCTTGCTATCACAGATGCAGGACCTTCTAAGCCATCAGGACTTTCAGTCACTCCATCTTCATACATGGCCCCTGCAGACATAGCCATGGCTAGATGTGGGGTGTCTCAAAAAGTGGCTGATGTCCTGGTGGATGCTGGATAACCCTCCACCAGGGCCACTTATTCCATGAAATGGAAGTGCTTTGCTCTGTGGGCAGCTTCCCATCACTTGTCTCCCTTCACTTGTCAAGTGAATTAGATTCTGGAGTATTTACTGTCCCTTCCAGATGGTGGACTGCAATACTTGTCTATTAATGTGCTCCTGGCCACCATTTCAGCCTTCCATATGCCTGTAGATGGCTGTACAGTGGCAGAACTGGAAGTGTCCCATACATTTTTGAAAGGCATTCTTCATTTGAAGCCTCCCATCTGCAATCCGGTCCCCACTTGGGACTTGACATTTGTTTTAAAGAAGCTTACTTTGGCTCTGTTTGAGCCAGCTGTGACTTGTGAGCTATGCTTTCTGTTGAGAAAAAAGTTGGATTTTTAGTTACTATCACTTCTGATCGAATGATTTCTGAACTTCAGGCTCTTATGTGTGAGCCTCCTTATTTGCTTTTCCACAAAGACAGGGTGTCTTTTCATACAAACCCTAATTTTTACCAAAGGTGGTGTCTGGGTTTACCCTGAATTAAACCATCCACCTGCCTGTTTATTTTCCGGAGCCTGCCAATCCAGGTAAAGCATGGCTTCATACATTAGAGGTACACAGAGTACTCAGATATTATGTTCATAACACGAAGAACTGTAGGAAGTCCTCACAGATGTTTGTTTTCTTCACCCATGGGAAAGAGCATGTCCCAATTTCTAAACAGTGCCTGTCCAAATGGTTGGCTAACTGTATTACTTTTTGTTACAGGGAGCATGGTAAGGAACTTCCTGGGGTTGTTTGTGGCCATTCCACTAGGGGCATGGCCACTTCTGTTGCCTGTTTAAGGAATGTGTCAGCTGCAGAAAGCTGTGCAACTGCAACTTGGAGTACTGTCCACACTTTCATTAAACTCTAAAGTCTGAACATTGCCTCTAGAAAGAGGGCAGGCCTCATGCTGGCTGTGCTTCAAGGCCTCCTGACTTAGGCTTATAGCCTCCAGCCACCCAGACTGTCTCTCTGTCAGTACTGCTTGGGACTCATTCCATAGGTGTGACCTGATGAAAGAGATAGCCCCGATGAAGATAGTACAGTTACATAAGAACTTACCATAGCAGCAGATCTTCAAGGGGGAATCTCTTTCATCAGGTTATGCCTACCATTCCTCTGTCCTCCTTGGATGCCAAGCTCTTTGGTTCCTGTCTTCCTCTTCAGGGCAGACTATTTGTTGTGCCAGCCCCTCCTGGTGGCTGGCCCTATCTGCTCTCTCCTTTGCCAGCTGGCATCTTGTATTTTTTCCTGGTCCAGAGAGTGTGGCCCTCTGAACTGGTCCTTCTTGAGGCATCAGCACTGCCCTTTTTTAATTTTCAGGGCTCCTCTGGTGTTTTCTGCTTCATCTGTTTGGCAGACCTACTATGTCTCCTGGCTGCCTACAGGGAGGCCATCTGCACATGATCCCTCTCAGGATAGTAGAGATATTTCTGCCTTGCCGTCTTTTTCTTCTTCAGGCTTTTCTGCTGCTTTCTGCCTTCTCTAATAGGCAGAACCATAGTCCCTCTCTTGGTTCTATATAGGGAGGTCCTCTGAGCTTGATCTTCAGCAGGGAACTGAGGAAGGTTGGGGCCGACTACCCTTATGTAGGGGGATCAGCGTTGGATATCGTTGTGGGCAGCCTCTAATGGTACTGCTGGGAAAAAGTTTCTGTGCGGTCCTAGAGCCTGATGGCTTATGGTTCATAGGTGTGACTTGATGAAGGAGATTCCCTTGAAGACCTGACGTTACGGTAAGTTATTACATAACTGTTCTTTCCTCTCTAGGAGACCAAAGGGAGTTTGTAGTATTTTGGCTAAACATGGAGAAATACCAGACCATTTAAGGCTTGTAAGAAAGAATTAAAACCTTCAGATCAATCCTGTACTTCACTGGCAGCTGCTGTGATGCTGACAGAACTAGTGAAATTATTCAATCAACATGTTTAAGGCATGACTTTGTCGGTGACATACTGCACTAATAGCAAGTGTCAGAGTCACTCTCTCAGACAAGCCCACATACACTATGAGCAGGCTGCAATAATTCAACCTTGAGGCTAAGTGTCTAAGATGTTTCTGTACAAATTTAAATGTCTGAACTCTACCCAGGTGTCTCCTCATTGACCCAGAAAGGAAGCTAGCGATGTGTGGTAAAATTGATTGAAATCAGTAACACACACACACACACACATATGCACGTATGTGCACATTATGAATCAGTTGCTTTCATTCTGTGCCAATTAGTAAAGCCTTAGGCAGGATTCAGCCTTTTGATACTTACAGGAAAACTGTCCAGCCACAGACTGTCTTAAAGAGAAATTTGGAAGTCTTACACCAGGGATTTAGAAAACACAAGCAACATGCAACCAAAAATCCCCGTGTCTGCATCAGATATTGTGGATAACAAGCGAGAAGGACCAAATGGCATCATACGAATTAATTTTTATGATTCTATCCCTCTTTCACTTGGTACTGTTCCTCACCAATTGCTAGGACTCGGGTGATAATGTCAAGCGTTTAATATACAGTATAAATATAAAGCAGAGAGAGTTAGATCTCAGCTGCTACAATATACCTTAATGTGGCAATGAGCTTGACTATATAAGACAATTTGAATCCACAGGGCCAAATATTCAAGAAATGGCTTTTAGAATTAGATTTGCTTTTGTCAAGCATTAAAGTTTTTTTTCCCTAGACCCCATTCTTTTCAAAGCCTTCTGGGTATGTGTCACCACTTTCTGGCCTGGTGTCCTTGATTTTGCTTGCATATCTGTTATTTTCTTAAGATTTGTCCCAGATATGTCTATCAGAAAGCTGAATGATTTGGGCACTGGTCCGTTGCATGACTGACATAGCATTTACATTCTCTATGTTTATTTTAAAGTGCTCAATCTTCTTACTTTATTTACATGGTGGTGATCATTGAAGAGGTGAAATGTAACACAACTTACCAGTAGCAGCACCAGGCAATCCATACCTGCACCCATTGAGAGGAATACTGTTGCTGAGGCTTGCTGTCCTACCTTACTGTTTGGTAAATTGCATGTTATAATGATCACCATCCCCACTGTATGAAACCCACCTTTTCAATATTTCTTTTTATTGATTTTCAATACATACAAGCATATATTTATTCCTCTGTTGATTCTAAGTAATAAGATCAGAATGCAGCATCTGATGTGCTTATCAATTTTACTTTATTCACTTCAAACACTGAAACCCCTTGTTGATGGTGAGGGTGGTGGTAGTGATGAGATTAAGGACAACATTGCTTTACCAATTCCAGATCTGTGTCAGCTGATTGCAATTTTTAAAGCAGTAGTGAAAATTCATGAAGGGAAACTCCAACACAGCCTTTTGTTCATGGCAAAAGATTTCAAACATAATACAATTTATTTACGTGCATGATTTCTCAATTTCAACAAGATGTATATATTAAACACAAATTGAGCGTACACATGGGCTGTGGTGCTTAAGAAACCATACAAAGTATACCTGCAATAAGTTTCAAGCACTCACAAAACCTCTCAGAAGGATACCATACTTAAATAGATATATCCCATTTATCGCCACAACAAAACTTATTACAAGTATTTGTACATTGTTGTAGCTCTCCAAAAGTAACTGTCTAGGGTGGCAGAATGGTGCATCGACAGGAGCAGTCTTGGGAAGCAGAACACCCAGATTCAAGTCCCACCAGAGTCATTTACTCACTATGTGACCATATGCAAGTAAATTAACTTTCCTGTGCTGCAGTCACTCCAGCTGCAAAATCAGATTTAAGCAGAAACTGCATGTAAATAAAGATGCTGCCCTAGTTAAAACAACAGTAAAATAAAAAACAAACCATGGACCAGAGGAACGGTGGGTGGCAGGTGATCAGTGGGGTCAACACTTTAAGGGTTTTCCAAAAACTGCCTTGTTTAATTTGGCATTTGGGACTGCTTAAAACTAAGCCTTGGGTAGTGCATTTTCCTTTACGTTGCTGCATGTATCCTGACCTGTTTTAATCTTACTATGCATTAAGATTCTAAATTGCTTCTGTGTTCAGTGCCTATAGCTTTGAATGGGAGCCTAACAAACAAATTACCATTCCTTGTCACTTGGTACTAAAAGGAGTCATGCTGAGGGGCACCAGCGAGGGAGCAAAATATTACTTCCCACACAAACAAAATTAGGGTTGTATAAGTACTTTAATGGTAAAGCCCAATTTATGACCTCTAATAACTTGGTTGTCTTTAAGCCCAGGGACCTGAGCAGTGGCACAGAGACTCTTTGTGACATGATCTCAGAGTCTGACAAATTCTTTTTAACCTGGTCTGCTAATTCTCATATGGGGGGAGCATCAAACATATCAATTTAAAAACACTTTTCTGCTCTCAAAATGAAAAAAAAAATCTGTTAAGATTAGAGCATGAAATTTTGAGATTCATTTGATCCTGTTACAAAAGATTGTCCCCCGTAGTTTTGGGAATGAAAACTTTCAAAATACTTAATTTATAAACCAAATAAAATTGTCTGCCCGCACATTCAAAGGTCACATTTACAATGCTGTTTTCAGTGCTGTTTTATAAGGCTTTGTCACACACCAGCAATTTCATTCACTGATTAGAGGCATATGAACACTGAGTGGCTGGCAGCAGAGCAAACATCCTCCCTTCCTCCACTTATAAATGTGGTACCAGGAGCCATCACCTGTGCCACTTCAGTGTTGCATATTTTTAAAATGTAGCAGGGAGGAGCAGGCAGATGACGCCCCTTTCCTATGCCAGTAAACTGCATTATTTAAAGACTCCCTGACACTGTTAGGACAGCTTTTACAAAATGTTATATTTAAACATAATTTAGCTTGCACTTCACTGTTTTTCTGTAATTCTCACCCGTATTTCTTTATTACTAAGTACATGTGCATAGGGTGCCTGAAAATTGGCAAATGTTTGCCTAGTGCACCTTATGTAGCAAACAAAAAATAAATAAATGAATGTAATAACAGTCCTGTTCTCTCAGGCTGCATGCCTACACCTGAAATCACAATGTCTTATGACATAATGGTCTGTTGCCAAGGAGATGATTATGATTTCATAAACAGGGTATTAAGATTATAGATGCAGTGACTATAAGCTTTGTCTGTGAAGCTGCTATGATGATCAACGTGCAGACTTCCCAACATTTTTGCCAGGTGAAGTGGCGCTTTTTTCCATGAAGTGGCAATTTCTCAAGCAAAGTTTGGCCACTTCACAGAAAAAAGTACCACATCTCCTGGCAAAAGCACTGGGATTGGAACCTGGTGCTTCAAACTTTGCTTAGTTTGCAAACTTTGCACAGTTCTGGTGAGGCAATGTTTTCTCAGCTTTGCACATCTCTAATTATCATGCCATATGTAGACAAACAGCCAACGCAAATGAAGTCCAAGGGACAGTAATCTTGTATTATACAACTATCTCCAGTAAGAAATAGGAAAATAATAGAAGAAAATTAATGAACTATGGCCTAAATTGTGTCGAAATCTCAAATGTTTCAAAGTTTTCCTAATGGTGTCAGGGGCTCTTTAAATCCACATGAAATTTATTTGGGTTGTGGTGAGCCCAGCAGTGGTTTTGCATTAGTCGTTATACAAACTCAAACTTTCAAAACCAGGAGCCCATCCCTGGTGTCATAATGCACAGACACTGCTCTTCAATGAATATGACCCCAGTAGTCTATTCAAAATATGTTGACCAGGAAAGGTACACAGGGGAGGGGGCAACAAGGAGAAACTGCAAAAACATACAAAATGCCCAAAGAGCAAAGATCATAAATACAAAACAGCAATTACTTGCATGAAGGGGGCTGGCAGTATAGCCTGGAGGTAAGAGTAATGAGCTAAGAATGTGCTTGGTACATCTAGCAGATCTGCATTTGATTCACACAACAGCCATTTGCATACTTGCATACTGTGTGACCATGGGCAAGTCACTTTACCTCCCCAGTGATCCTGGGTCACCCTTGAAAACAGGCCTTGTGCCTAGTGGGGGTTAAATTGGGAAGGAGCCCACAGAAAGTCAGTTGCACCACCTTCTGAAAAAAAAACTGTATGACAGTTTCACCACCTATGTCATCTTTCTCTGTTGATTACTCTAGGATAGTTCCATTACCTAAAAATGACTGTTCCACCAACTAGAAATATAGATCTGAGAGCTCCATTATTTAAACATTTCCAGTTGAACCATTAAATAAAAAAGTGGAGCAGGCAGTGTACAACCACATAACAAAAATAAATATATATTACAATTAATGTCATATTCAGGGGCAGAAATACTGCAAATGCTATAATGGAAAGAGGAGCAGGGAAGAGCAGCTAGTCACATGAACAGGACTGAGAGAGGGATACAGCAAGAAAGGTTTCAGAGAGTGGAGGGAGGGTGAAATCAAATGGAGAGAGGGGCTATGGGTATTCCAGAGGCAGGGAAGTGGACAGAAATGTCTGACAGGCCTGCAGAGGATTTGCAGTGAGGGATGTGAAAAGAGCAAGCATCAGAGGAGCTGAGAAAGGAGGAGGGAGGAATGTATGGGGCAGAAATGGAGGAGTTGTAAGGAAGGAATGAGACAAGCCTTTATTTAGCCATGAGTACGGAGCAGTGAGAGAGCAGTACTAGGTATTCAGAGAAGGGAGGGAAAGGTAAGAATAGAAGGAGTAGTGGTGGGTAAGTGGAAAGGCAGTTTAATCAAAGCAGCAGAAAGAATGAAAGGGGTGATCCAGTCTTTGATAGGGTGGTTATGGAGAGCTCATTGTTTTATAAACCGCTTCCACATTGTCAAGCATGGGCAGGATAATTCTGAGAATAATCTTGCAGCGGACCTGAAGTGGGAGGCAGGATTTGGTGTGGTACAGTGAGCCAAGCTTAGACCAAAGTTATTTATGAATGGCATCAATGTGGGAGAAGGAGGGGGTTTGATCTAGCCAAAACTGACATATTTGAAGTTAGAAAAAACTTAAAAGGGAGCACCATCAAGAGTCCTGATGACTGTGGGTTGTTAGAGCTTCACGAGGCTCTGCATAATGCCAAATGTCACGAACACAAGCACGTAATCATAATGCAAGAGTTGGTTTGTGTGAAACTGGCTTTGGACATTGCAGAAGTCCTGCTGCAGCAACAATTCTAGTTCTGGAACAGGTGCACCAGAAGCAAAACTTACACTGTCATCCATGTACATGTAAATGTGTGAGGACGGAAAGGCTGAGGGGAGGTTATCAAGAAAGATAGAGGAGAGGATAGAGTCAAGGATGCAGTCCTGAGGGACAGCACAGCCAAATGGACATGGGACTTTATAAGGCTTCCCTGTCATGGACCAACTGGTGCCAGTCAGAAAGGTAGATGCAGAACCAATGGACCACCAGCTTAGATAGAACTACCTCCCCACCCTTAGCTGATCCAGGAGGAAGGGATGGCTCACTGTGTCAAAGGCCTTAGCCACGGTGATGTGTCCCGAATCTATCCCTTTAAGAACCAAAACAGTGACACAGAGGAGGGGGGAGATTTTGGAGATGTGTTTGTGGAAGCCAGGTTGGAAAGGAGTTGAAGGAAGGGGAATCAAGTAAAGAGGAATGCTGATAAAGGATATTTCTCATTGTTTTCTTGCATGATTTTTTTTTCTAAAAGACCAACTTGAGTAGGAATCTCTGTTTTCAAAAACCAATGAACCAACTCCAGCCGCCATCAGATATGTCTGACAGGCAAAAGTAGAGAAGAGAAAGGAGTTTGACCAGCAAAACAAGTCTCCTTCTCACATTGAAGGAGCTAATTGCTTTCCTCCCACAGCTCTTCCAGGGGATTAGGTGTGTATCTGGGGGGTGGAGCTGACAAACTGTTAGTAACTTCCAACAGAAAGAAGGGCTAAAAGGTCAGGTTAGTTGATAGCTTGGAGGTGGAAGATTAGGTTTGTTGGCCAAGGCACCTAGCTTTGCCTGAGCTTTTTCCTTCTAGGTTGCTTGAAAGGACAGAGCGAAGAACCTTACCAGAGCAAGGGCAAGGATTAAGGCTTCTTTTGGTTAGGCAGATTTACTGTGTGTTGTTATTTTTATTTTTTACTCACAGGGATTGTTACTGTTTGTTGCTAACATTTTATAACTTTTTTTTTCTCTGATTTAAATTATTGTTGCTGTGTATACCTTCTGCTGCATTATTACAGGGTGTTCCTACAGGTGTGTGCTAACAGATTACTGCTGTAATCTTCTGATTCAAATTGTCTTTTGCAAGGTATATCTTCTGTTACTGCTTTATTTTTCTGTGTAGCAAAGTGTTTCTTATAGGATATATTTTTTGTGAAATTATTACAGGTGGTGCTTTACAGGTTTTACAGTTTTATCTATCATTAGGATAAACTTTCAGGGCTACTGCATTTGTTGCTGGCTGATTGTTTCTGCTCTTAGCTCCTTGTTTCTTTCATCTGTGGTTCTTCTTTTTCGGCAGGGGAAGGGCCCAGCCACCAACCCCCCATCCCCAACTACCCCACACTACACTCCTTTTATAGGGTAGCACAGTCATGAAATTTGCTATTGCAAAGCAGGAAGGGGCAGATCACTGGGTTATCCACATGGTGACCTCATTTACAGGGGCACTAGTAATTTAACTTGTTATAACAAGTTATATAAAAACATACAAAATACAAAATCAAACTTTTGCTTTCATTTTCTTCCTTCTAATTACTCTGACAAGGTTATAAACCCAGCAGCTTATCTGGAATGGATATCATTAACTGCAGGTACTGTGGAACACTTTTCAGAAGGACAGTTTTACAGGATTTAGGACACTGTCCTACATGCTGTGCCATTGGAGATCTAAAGGCTCAGCTCCAGGCAGCATGAACAGAGATTGCACACCTCAAATTGCATATTCAAGAAGAAATATATTATAAGAACCACCCACCATTTCCCCAACATCCAACAGAAGCACCTCAACCACAGAGGGTAGTTGGTCCTGGAGGTTGGCAGGTGGTTAGGCGGGGCAAATCTGGTGCCCCATGATTCGGTGTTCTCCAGCATATTACCTCCAAAAGCCATATAAAAACTACAAACAGGTATCTGCCTCTGTCTCCCAAATCAAACAGAGAGCAGATGACACTGCAGAGCAGGACACTGTAGCACAGGAGCTAGCATAACAAAACTCATCCAAAACAGGAACCAAAACAAAAAAAGCAAAAAGGAAATCCAGAAAACTTCTGATCATAGGACACTCCATGATTTGGGGAGTTGATACCTATCTCCAGCCAGGGGTAATGGTCAGATGTCTCCCAGGTACATCAGCATGGAGAGACACTGACATCATTGCTAAAATTGTTCAGGAAGCAGGAGAAAACATTGACATCCTGGTACACATAGGGACTAAGGAACACCTGACCAGACTGGGTAACAAAATATCATCCATTTCATATGGCATCTCCTTCTCTGAGATCCTGCCAGTCTGGAAGAGGGGGACAGATGGATGGAAGGTCAGAGAAGGGGAGATAGAGGAGCTAAAGATATTGCTCAAGGACTGGTGCCAGAAGAAAGACACAAATTTGTAGGGAACTGGTAACAGTTTTGGGAGGAAAAGTTCTTTAAATTTGATGGACTGCATCTGACTAAGGAGGGAGTCAGTGCATTGGGGCAGAAGTTTGATGTCTTTGCAGAATATTTAAACTAGCAAATGGGGAGAGGGGTGCAGCACCCCATACATCGAATGGGAAAAACACCCTCCCCCCAAGCTAGTGGTCAAACAGGAGTTCAGCATGTTTGCAGTTCATTTGCATCACCAGGTAAGGAAAAAGGAATGGCTCCCCATACGACACACATAGGAAATGCCAGACCTCACCCAACAACTAACACACTGAAATCTGGTCAATGGAAAATCATGTACACAAATGCTCACAGTCTGGGAAGCAAGATCCCAGACCTGCAGGCAATAATGACAGAGGCTAAACTGGACATAGTAGCAATTAGTGAGATGTAGTTTACCAGTAACCACACCTGGGAGACTTCAGTACCTAGCTATGTACTGTTCAAAAGAGAACTAGGTGCAGAAAGGGGGGGGTGGATTGGCCCTGTATGTCAATGAAAATATCAAAGCTGCAGAAATTCAGAATACATATAAGGAGCCCAAAGAACTGTGAGTCACACTGGAAACCAGAAATGGGACAGCCATATGAACTGGAGTTGTCTACAGGCCCCCAGACCAGGGGGAGGACATAGGCACATTACTGTTAGAAGATATACAAAGCATGACAGCTAAAGGGGAGGTTCTGATTATGGGAGAATTCAACATGTCAGATACAGACTGGTCAATACCAGCAGAAACATCTGCCAGAACTAGACACATGGTGGATTCCCTGCAGGGGAAGGGCCTCAAACAACTGGTACAACAACCCACAAACAGGGCTATCCTAGATTGAGTACTGACTAACAGGGAAAGGATCACAGATCTCCAGGTAGAAGGTCACCTGGGGGCCAGTGACCATCACATGATATGGTTCAATTTGGCCACTAGAACTAAATCATCCCATTCCAAGGCAAAAATATGGGACTTCAGAGGAGCAGACTTTGATAAGATGGCCAACAGAGTTAGGCTAGCCCTGGTAAAAAGAAATACAGGTGAGGGGGTACAGGCAGAGTGGGCAAGCATTAAGGATGCAATACTTAAAGTAACATCCCATTGTGTTAGAGAGAAAAGAAAGTGCAAAAGAAGAAAGAAACCACTTTGGTTCTCAAAAACAATAGCAGAAAAGGTCAGAGCCAAAAGGCTGGCCTTCAGGAAATATAAGGGAACACAGCAGAATGAAGACAAGGAGGCATACCAAACTTCCCTAAGGGAAGCAGGGAAGGCAGTAAGGCAGGCAAAGGACCAAACCGAGAAAACACTTGCACAAACAGCAAAGAAGGTGATAAGACTTTCTATAGATATATTAGTGAAAGGAGAAAGTCCAGAGGGGGTATTGCTAAGATCTAAGGAGGTAAGGGGGCGTGTGAGGAGGAGGACCATATAAAAGCATCTATCCTAAATAGATACTTCTGATCAGTATTTACTGAAGAGAAGGTAGGGCAGGGCCCACAGCTCAGCACCATGGACACGGGGGGAAGGAGGTGTGCACTAGTCCCTTAACAAAAGAAAGGGTCCTACAAGAGCTCAATAAGCTCAGCATGGACAAGGTGATAGGACCTGATGGCATACATCCCAGGGTACTAAAGGAGCTAAGGGTGGAACTAGCAGAGCCATTATCAGAACTGTTTAATGAGTCTCTGAGCACAAGAGAGGTCCTAGAAGACTGGAGAAGGGCTTAAGTGATCCTGCTCCACAAGAGCGGTAGCAGGGAGGAGGCAGGGGACCACAGACCAGTCGGTCTTACCTCAGTAGTGGGCAAGATTATGGAGGCGCTCCTTAAGGAAAGGATAGTGCAACACCTGGAATCCATCAAAGCACAGGATCCAATGCAGCATGGGTTTACGAAAGGAAGGTCCTGTCAAACTAATCTCATAGATTTCTTTGACTGGGTAACCAGCGTGGTGGACCAAGGAGAAACAGTTGATGCTGCCTACCTTGACTTCAGCAAAACTTTTGATACTGTTCCACATAGAAGATTGATTAATAAGCTGGGTAGGCTCAGGGTGGGTCAGAAGTTGGTCAACTGGGTGGCAAACTGGTTGATGGGCAGAAAGCAGAGAGTGGTGGTAAATGGTATACAGTCAGAAGAGATGCAAGGCATAAGTGGGGTACCTCAGGGATCAGTCATGGGGCCAGTCCTCTTCAATATCTTCATCAGTGACATTGCAGATGGACTGGAGGGTAGGGTTTGTCTGTTTGCAGATGATCCAGATGGGGTGGGCAGAATGAGAAGAGATCTGGATAAACTACCAAAATGGTAAGAAGAGTGGCAATTTGGGTTTAATGCAAAGAAGTGCAAGATCATGCACACAGGGAAGAGAAACCCTGAAGCCACCTATAGGCTGGGAGGGCAGTTGGTGGCAGTCACAAGGGAAGAAAGAGACTTGGGCATCATCATCACAGATGACCTGAAATCATCCATCCAGACCACTAAAGCGGTAGGTAAGGCTAGAGGAATGTTGGGATGTATTAGTAGGGGTATCACAAGTTGGAAGAAGGAGGTACTAATCCCTCTTTACAAGACACTGGTTAGGCCCCATCTGGAGTACTGTGTGCAGTACTGGAGGCCACACATTCACAAGGACATTAACCAAACTGAGGCCGTCCCGAGAAGGGCAACCAAAATAGTGCAGGGACTGCATCAGAAAACATATGAGGACAGATTAATGGAGCTCAATATGTATACCCTAGAGCAAAGGAGGGAGAGAGGTTATATGATCGAAACATTCAAACACCTTAAGGGCATTTACAAGGTGAAAGAGTCTTACATGTTTTAATATAAGAAAAGTAGCAGGACAAGAGGTAGGTAGGTAACAATGATCATAAGACTGCTTATTTTTCAATCTCAGATGGTAAATCCCAACCTGCTACCAGTGTCACTGAAGTACTGAATTTCTATAAAGTTAACTTTAACAACATGAAAAACAGCTTAGTTTGTTGGGATTGGCCTGCATTATTTAACAACCTTTCTGTAGAATCTAAATGGCATCTTTTTGTTAATAAATTAAAATATTTAATTAAAAACCAGTATCCCCCCCCCAAAAAAAATACGGCACCAATTATAATATAACACCTGGTTGGATGACCCCTAAAATAAAGGCCTTAATTAATAAGAAAAACAAATCATTTAAGCAAATAAAAAAGGGGTATTCTCATCATAACATAAAATACAGGGAGCTATAAAAAACTATCAAACTATGATTAGAGAAGCAAAATCTCATTTCGAGATACAATTGGCATCAAGGGTCAAAGATAACAAAAAAGCCTTTTTTTCTTACATTAATAAAGCTAAGGGTAATTCAAATACGATTGGACCATTTACCACAAATTCAGGTTGTGTAGCTAATAATTACGAGGCAGCAGACATACAGAACCAATATTTTTCCTCAGTCTTTAATATAAATGTACTAGGTAAAATGAGCAAGTGTGAGACTTCAGTGCCTGGTCAGTTTATTATCTAACCCAAAGATGTTCTGGATAAACTAAAAAAAGTTTATATTAATAAATCCCCTAGTCCAGATGATACCCATCCAAGGGTATTAAAATAACTTGCAGAGTATATTTATCTACTCCTAACTAACATCTTTCAGCACTCACTAGATTCTGGGGAAGTTCCATATGACTGGAAAGTGGCATCGGTGGTTCCCATCCACAAAAAAGGACCAAAAAATAAACCAGAAAATTACAGGACTATCAGCCTTACCTCACTTATCGGGAAAATCTTGGAAAATTTTATCAAAGACTTTATCCTGGAACATATTAATCACAGCAAACTAGCTGATAAGCTTCAACATGGCTTTACTAAATCTAGATCATGCCTAACTAATTTACTAACCTTTTATAACAAGGTCATGTGTGCAATAGATGAGGGAAATTCAGTGGATCTAGTATTTATAGACTTCTCTAAAGACTTCGACAAGGTACCTCATTTTGAGCTCATCAAAATATTACAGGCATCCAAACTAAATAATAATATCATAAATTGCATTATTAATTAGCTAGCGGGTAGGAAACAAAGAGTCATTATCAATGGAGAACTTTCAAATTGGGCCCCAATTTCTAGTGGTGTCCCCCAGGGATCTGTGCTGGGCCCATGTCCATTTAATGAATATGTTGCCACCTTAAAAACTGATGATGACAATATTTGGTTACTGAAATTTGCCGATGACTGTCGTATAGGCTCCATCATTAATAATAATACTGCAAGATCTGACCTCCAAGTTTTTCTCGATAAAATTGCTAACAGTTCTGGGAGCGAAAAGTTCTTTAAATTTGATGGACTGCATCTGATTAAGGAGGGGGGCAGTGCAATGGGGCAGAAGCTTGACAACTTTACTGAATATTTAAACTAGCAAATGGGCAGCGGGGTGCAGCACCCTATACGCCGAATGGGAAGAACACCCCTCCCCCCTCAGCTAGCGGTCAAACAGGGATTCAGCATGTTTGCAGTTCATTTGCATCACCAGGTAAGAAAAAAGGTCCGCCTCCCCATATGAAACACAGGGGAAATGCCAAATCTCACCAAACAACTAACGCACAGAAATCTGGCCAATGGAAAATCATGCACACAAATGCTCACAGCCTGGGAAATAAGATCCCAGACCTGCAGGCAAAAATCTCAGAGGCTAAACTGGACATAGTAGCAATTAGTGAGACGTGGTTTACCAGTAACCACACATGGGAGACTTCAGTACCTGGCTATGTACTGTTCAGAAGAGACCAAGGTGCAAAAAGGGTGGGGTGGAGTGGCTATGTATGTCAATGAAAATATCAAAGCTACAGAAATTCAGAATACACATAAGGAACCAGAAGAACTGTGGGTCACCCTGGAAACAGGAGATGGGGCAGCCATAAGAACTGGGGTTGTCTATAGGCCCCCAGACCAGAGGGAGGACATAGACGCATTACTGTTAGAAGATATGCAAAACATGACAGCTAAAGGGGAGGTTCTGATAATGGGAGATGGAGACTTCAACATGCCGGATACAGATTGGCCAATACCAGCAGGAACATCTGCCAGAACTAGACACATGGTGGATTCCCTGCAGGTAAAGGGCCTCAAACAACTGGTACAACAACCCACAAGAGACAGGGCTATCCTAGATCTAGTACTGACTAACAGGGAAGGGATCACAGATCCCCAGGTAGAAGGTCACCTGGGGGCCAGTGACCATCACATGGTATGGTTCAATTTGGCCGCTGCATCAAAATCATCCCACTCCAAGGCAAAAATATGGGACTTCAGAGGAGCTGACTTTGATAAGATGGCCAACAGAGATAGGCTAGTCTTGGCAAAAAGAAACACAGGGAAGGGGGTACAGGCAAAGTGGGCAAGCATTAGGGATGCAATACTTGAAGCAACATCCCATTGTGTTAGACAGAAAATGAAGGCAAAAGAAGAAGCAAACCACTTTGGTTCTCAAATACAGTAGCAGAAAATGTCAAAGCCAAAAGGCTGGCCTTCAGAAAATATAAGGGAACGGCGCGGGATGAAGATAGGGAGCCATACCAAACTGCCCTAAGGGAAGCAGGGAAGGCAGTAAGGCAGGCAAAGTCCCAAACTGAGGAAACACTAGCACGAGCAGTAAAAGAAGGTGACAAGACTTGCTATAGCTACATTAGTAAAAGAAGAAAGTCCAGAGGGGGTATTGCTAAGCTCAAAGGAGAAAAGGGGGCATGTGAGGAGGAGGACACTGTAAAAGCATCTATCCTAAATAGATACTTTTGCTCAGTATTTACTAAAGAGAAGGTAGGGCAGGGCCCACAGCTCAGCACCATGGACACAGGGGGGAAGGAGGTGTGCACTAGTCCTTTCACAAAAGAAAGAGTCCTACAAGAGCTCGCTAAGCTCAGTGTGGACAAGGCGATAGGACCTGATGGCATACACCCCAGGGTACTTAAGGAGCTAAGGGTGAAACTAGCAGAGTCATTAGCAGAACTATTTAGTGAGTCTCTGAGCACAGAAGAGGTCCCAGAAGACTGAAGAAGGGCTCATGTGATCCCACTCCACAAGAGTGGTAGCAGGGAGGAGGCAGGGAACTACGGACCAGTCAGTCTTACCTCTTTAGTGGACAAGATTATGGAGGCACTCTTTAAGGAAAGGATAGTGCAACACCTGGAATCCCTAGGGTCACAGGATCCAAGACAGCATGGGTTTTCAAAAGGAAGGTCCTGTCAAACTAATCTCATAGATTTCTTTGACTGGGTAACCAGAGTGGTGGACCAAGGGGGAGCAGTTGATGTCACCTACCTTGACTTCAGCAAAGCTTTCAACACTGTTCCACATAGAAGATTGACAAATAAGCTGGGTAGGCTCGGGGTGGGTCAGAAGTTGGTCAACTGGGTGGCAAACTGGTTGACGGGCAGAAAACAGATAGTGGTGGTAAATGGTATACAGTCAGAAGAGATGCAATTCACAAGTGGGGTACCTCAGGTATCAGTTCTGGGGCCAGTCCTCTTCAATATTTTCATTAGTGACATTGCAGATGGACTAGAGGGTAAGGCTTGTCTGTTTACAGATGACACCAAGATCTGCAACAGAGTAGATGATCCAGATGGGGTGGGCAGAATGAGAAGAGATCTGGATAAACTAGCAAAATGGTCAGAAGAGTGGCAACTGGGATTTAGTGCAAAGAAGTGCAAGATCATGCACATAGGGAAGAGAAACCCTGAAGCCACCTATAGGCTGGGAGGGGAGTTGCTGGCAGTCACAAAGGAAGAAAGAGACTTGGGCATCATCATCACTGATGACCTGAAATCATCTAAGCAGACCTCTAAAGCAGTATGTAAGGTTAGGCTGATTAGGGTGTATTAGTAGGGGTATCACAAGTCATAAGAGGGAGGTAATAATCCCTCTTTACAAGACACTGGTTAGACCCCATCTGGAGTACTCATGCAGTACTGGAGGCCACACATTTCACAAGGACATTAACCAAATTGAGGCAGTCCAGAGAAGGGCAACTGAAATGGTGCAGGGACTGCATCAGAAGATGTATGAGGACAGATTAACGGAGCTCAATATGTATACCCTTGAGCAAAGGAGGGAGAGAGGTGATATGATCAAAACATTCAAACACCTTAAGGGCATTAACAAGGTGAAAGAGTCTAACATGTTTAAATATAAGAAAAATAGCAGGACAAGAGGACACAGCATGAGATTAGAGGGAGGCTGATTAAGGGGGAATGTGAGGAAATTCTTTTTCACAGAAAGAGTGGTGGATGCATGGAATGGCCTACCTCAGGAATTGGTGGCTATGAATACAGTGCAGGGCTTCAAACAGGCATGGGATAGGCATAAGACAGCAATACAGATGAGTATGAATAAATAGGCCACTGACAGAGCAAAGGCCAATGGCACATTTATAAGGTAAAAAAAGAAATGGGTAGACTGGATGGGTCTTGCGGTCCTTATCTTCCATCAACCTCTATGTTTCTATTGGTCCTCTGATAGAATGTTAGCCCTTAACAATGATAAATGTAAGATAACGCATTTGGGTAATCATAATCATTATTTTCTTTATACTTTGGGGTCCAAAATATTACACCAAACTACCAAAGAGAAAGATCTAGGAATACTAGTTACTCCAGATTTAAAATTCAAATCCCACTGTACCATTCAAGTAAATAGGGCTAACCAGAACCCAAATTGTATTTTTAGAGGTGTAGCCAGTCATTCATTGGATGTACTATTGCCATTATATACTGTGTTGATTAGGCCACACCTTGAATATTGTATTCAGGTGTGGTCTCCTTACATTAAAGAAGACATTCTAAAAATTGAGAGGGTCCAGTGAAGATTCACCAGGGCTATTATGGGCATGGAGGGAAAATCTTATGAGGAGAGGTTAAACATCCTGAATATGTATACTCTGAGGTATAGATTAAGGGGAGATCTGTGTCTCATATATAGTTCACTAAAGGATCCTACCTTTGCAACAGGACTGGGCTTAATTGAATCCAAATATAGACTCAGCAATAGGAAACACAGTAGACAACTATTGATGAGTAAGTGGTGTACTTTAAGAAGGAAAAACTGGTTCAATCTGAGATCCATTTCAATTTGGAATAATCTTCCAGCTTTAGTGGTAGATAGTCCAAACATGGACCACTTTAAGTCTAATTTAGACTTAGCAATGACTGATTCTATTAAATTCTGCCTAAATTTTTAGGAACCTAATGGTAAGCATTATGGACTTTTGTCTTCTCGCCTGTATAAACCTTTGAAACCTATGAAGAGGACACAGCATGAGAATAAAGGGAGGCCGATTAAGGGGTAATGTGAGGAAGTTCTTTTTCACAGAAAGGGTTTTAGATGCATGGAACGGCCTACCTCAGGAAGTTGTGGATATGAATACAGTGCAAGGCTTCAAACAGGCATGGGATAGGCATAAGGGAGCAATACAGATGAGTATGAATAGATTGGCCATTGACAGAGCAAAGGATGATGGCACATTTATAAGGTAGAAAAAGAAATGGGCATACTAGATGGGCCTTGCAGTCCTTATCTGCTGTCAACTTCTATGTTTCTATGTTTCTATACAGTAGAATGTAATACACCAGTCTTTTGGTAATTCCGTGAAAAGACAACACATTTACAGTAATAAGGAGAAAGTTTGCTTACGACACAAAAAGGCACATGAGTATCAAAAATATACTTTTCAGTGGCAGCCAACACAATCAGTAGTGCTAATGTACCATCATGTTTGCCATCGCAAACCCAACAGTGCATTCTAATCATTAAGACTGAATTGTAGTTTGCCTTTGCCATCATACTGTGGTGTGCTGTAGCGAATGTTAACTTTATTGATGGCATTGGCTACCACTGTACTAGGAAGTCAAATACCAAGGAAACGACAGACTTAGTAATGGACTAGAACAAGATGCCCAACCTGTAATGACTACCTCAGTGTATATCTTGCATCACCATAAAATGAACACATGGCTTTACACTGGACCAAGGGGCACTATTCCTCATAACTAACAGAAAATTACATATTTGAAAGCATGTGGGGGATCCATTTATAATATTAGCATGCTCTCTTAAAATGAACATGGCGTCTCAGAAGAAATACTGAATGAAAAATGGTGTCTTTACTCATAGTAATACAAGTAATAATATCTGATTGGCCACTTGTCAGCCAAACTGGCGTTATTATAGGTGAGGACATAATTTTCCAGTCATTCTCTAGCAGGACAATGAGTGAAGAATGCATCTTGCTGCAGTGCTGGACAGTTTGCTTTTTTACAGGTTGCCTCTTCTGTGTTCTTTATCATTTATCTAATTGGTGGCTTTGGAGAGCATATAAGTTGGTGGCTTGTGATATATCTCAAATCCAGCGGAGCACAGGACTTGAGGCAGCATGGATTTACAACAGGAAGATCTTGCCAAACAAATCTGATAGGTTTCTTTGACTGTGACTAGGGAGGTGGATCATGGAGAGGTGATGGATGTGGCCTACCTGGATTTCAGCAAGACCTTTGACACCACCTCACATAGCAGGCTAGTAAACAAGCTGGGCAGCCTGGGAGTGGGTCCTAGGGTGGTAAACTGGGTCAAACATTGGCTGAACGATAGTACGCAGAGCGTGGTGGTGAATGGAGTTCAATTCAAAGAGGGGGGTGACAAGTGGAGTCCTGCAGGGTCAGTGCTTGGACCAATCCTCTTTAATGTCTTCATAAGCAACATTGCAGAGGGGCTGGAATGGAATGTGTGTCTCTTTGTGGACAACATGAAGATCTGCAGCATGGTTGACACTCCTGGAGGAGTAGAAAAAATGAGAAGAGACCTAAGCAAGCTTGAGGAGTGGTCAAGGATGTGGCACCTAAGATTCAATGCAAAGAAGTGCAAGATCATGTACTTGAGGCACGGAAATGCAGAGGAGGAGTACATGATGGGGGGGGGGGTGGTACCAATGGCCATGAAACAGGAAAGAGACTTTGGAGTATTCATGTCTGATGATCTAATGGCTACCAAACAATGTGAGAAGGCTGTGAGGAGAGCCAATGGAATGCTGGGCTGCACAGGGAGATGTATCTCCAGCAGAAGGAAGGAGGTGGTGATGCCACTGCATGGAACATTAGTGAGACCTCATCTAGAGTACTATGTCCAGTTCTGGAGGCCGCATCTTTGGAAGGACATAGGCAGATAAGGTACAGTTCAGTGAAGGGTGACAAAGATGGTGTAGGGGCTACACCAAAAGTCATAATAGGTGAGACTGGAAGATCTCAAGATGTATTTCCTGGAAGAGAGGAGAGAGAGAGGGGGATATGACAGAGATTTTCAAATTCCTTAAGGGTGTAAATAAGGTACAAGAGGGTAGCATCTTTCAAAAAAAAGATGTTCACAAACAAGGGGCAATGATATGAAGATAGAGGGGAGTAGACTTAGAAGTAATGTGAGAAAATATTTTTATCACAGAAAGGGTGGTGGATCCATGGAACAGCCTCCCAGCAAAGGCTGCATGGGCAAAAACAGCAAGGGAATTCAGAAATGCATGGGACAGACATAAGTGAACTCTCGTAACAGGAAATAGAGGGTAAGTCGCAGATCATTTAGTAGGATCTGCGGCATATGAAACAGGTAGGGAAAATGGTCAGACTAGGTGGGCTAAGCATTCCTTATCTACCATCATATTCTGTTTCTATGTTTTTATGTAAAATAAAAAAAAATACAATGATACTTACAGTCACAATATTAATGGCTATGATTTGTAATGGCACAAGGCTGACACAGAGGTGAAGGAGGAGTAGGCCTCTTGTTGGTAGAAGGAGGCAACAGGACAACAGAAGCAGGCTTACACAGTAGTCAATGTATCTGGCATTTCCCCTGGGTTAAGAGTTTGGGTTTTTCTGGAGGTATCCATGAATGGGGGAGGCATAGACGCATGTTCCTGGATGAGAAGGATTGGAGGAGGACAGAGAGAGATCATCGTCACTGGTGGCAGGCATTGCAGCAGATTCACGTTAAGCTGGTGTCTGGCATTTCTACTGGGTTAAGAGTCTGGGTTTTTCTGAAGGCAGGCGTGAAATGGAGGAGGAGGTCCGTGTTCTTCCTGGATGACGAGGAGTGGAGGCTAGAGTCTGGAGTTACCTTCTCCTTCTTTCTCTGCCCTCCAAATTAATCAGTCGACTGCTGCTCATCCTCTACAAGGAATACCCCAACAGCACCCTCAATATCTAAATTTTCACCACATGGGAATTCTGTATACATTAAATTCACATCTACTTCTGTGGTGGGTGCTTGTCCTTACCCTGCTTAATCCTGGTGTGTCAGTGGTGCCCACAGTGATGCACTTCTATTTAGAAGTATATGTGCACTATTCATTTTAATGAATGTCAACATAGCAACATTTTTGGAGGATAGGTTTATACATTGGTCTGTGACGCTTGCCCCTGCAGCACTGAACTAATGTTCAGAACTAGCACTAGATGATGGGCAGCTCAAATATTTAAAAGCCGCATCTCCCAGTACAGGCACGCTTTAACTTTTTTGTTCCATTACGGGGGGGTCATCATCAACTCTAAAGTATTTGGGGTCTGTCATATACGCCTGAACAGATCTGGCTGCTGCCTTTAGTCTGGCATCCTCTGATGGTTCCTCCTTCTTCTCCTCACAATCTGCAATGCTTACCTGTGCAAGAACTGCCAATAGAAGATTAGATTTTGGAGGTGGTTTTCTGGTTGTCTTAGTGGTAGATGTCGAAGCTGCATCTCCATATCTCTCATTTATCTTGCTGACTGTTGTTGAGGGTGACACTCTGCTTCTCTTCTCAATATGCAGTATTTTTAGCATTTGCAAACCATGTACATGACTGATCAGCAGTCTTTGCAGATGCTCAACTTTCTGACTACAAGCATCTGGTATGGCTGAACGCCCCAGTTTGTACCGTGGATCAAGCATTGTTGCAGTACTGAAATCCACAGATGTCAGGATAACATTCTGTTATGATACAATACGTTAAGCATGTGTTCAGACAATGCACATCTTACTGAGTCACCTGTTGCCTCAGACTGCTGCTGCACTTTACAGATGGTCTGCCTCAGCACCCAGAATGGTGGGATATCCTGGCTAATAGAGGTACTAATTTTCAAAGGTCAGAGAATGACACAAGGTTTTTGTACCACAAAAGAATGATTCAAGGAGCAAGCAACAACAAAACTTGCATCAATTTTGATTTTCTTGTTTTTAGGCCTAAGCTGGTTGTCCCTCGATCTGCCATCCCTATCACCTTGCTCCATCCCCCGGGATTTACCTGTGGCAACCAGAGTACTCCTTGAATTACCCCCAGGGTGGAGCCATTGAGGAGCCCTCCCAGTGTGACTCCCTGAGCAGTGCCATGTTGAGATCCAGTGGCACAGAGCCTCAGACAGCTGTGTGGGGCTTGGTGGGAGAGGCAGATGTCCTCTGTGCCACAGCCAGTACTTTTCTCTGTTACTGAGAGATGTAACATGCAATAATGTAAGGCACATAATTCACTGACATCTGGCTCACCTCCCAGACTCAGGAAATCTTGGGTGCAACATCCCTAGCTTCCGCCAGGGGTCAGTCAGGCACAGAATGCTTGCCCACCCTCCTGCCTGGAGGAAGAGAGCAGTCCTTCAGACACTTAATCCCCCCTCCCCCCCCCGTCTGGCCCCCTAATTCCCGGGCTCACATCTGAACCTGGGATGTTGGCATTGCAGGTGGAAGTCTAACTGCTGTGCTGGCAGTCCAACATTAATTCTGATTTTCTAATGCTGCTTGCATCAAAAGCTGAACTGCATGCACCAAAAAGGCTTGCACAAAAAAAAATGGGTGCACCATGTTGTAACAAGGCTTGCATGAACATAAAAATGATGCACTATCTCCTTTATTTGAATTTTCAAAACTGGAAGTTGTTGGCACTGCGATGAAGATGCATGCCACCGTTAGACCAGCCAGAGATGGTCTAACTGACATTGGAACATATAAAGGTAAGGGTAGAATATGTAGTGGGTTGGTTACAGAGCCAATTTTCCCTTGTGGGACTTGCTGACAGTGTTTCTGGGGTCATAATGTGCCATTGTCTGAGCCATTTCATCTGTGGTAATTTTTGACTCAGCTTGCATCATTTTTGCTCCATGCACTATTTTTCACTCAACCTGCTTCATTTTGTTTGACTCAACCTGCTTCATTTTGTCTGACTCAACATGCTTCATTTTTTTGACTCAACTTGCATCATTTTTAGAGTCCGCTTTGTATCACTTTTCTCCATGTATGCAGTTTTTGACTCAACTTGCTTCATTTTTTGGCTAAACATGTTTTATATTTTTGACTCAACTTGCATAATTTCTAGACTCAGCTTTGTCGCACTCTTCTTCATGCATGTGGTTTTTGACTCAACTTGCTTCATTTTTTTGACTTAGTTTGCATCATTTTTCACTCTGCATCATATTGTTGACTCAGTCTGCCATCATTTTCATTCCATCTTACTCCAGGTATTTTTGCCTCGGCTTTGTCTCTTTCTTAGTTGTGTCATTCTCACCCCACGTGTCATGTTTGATGCAGCAGACCTTTTGTATCATTTTGGGGGACTTTGGCACAGAGAATATGTTTCTTGCAAAACAGGGCGCACGATCTTTGGTGCACCTGGATTTGATGCAAGGTGGATGTTTGATGCACCTTTCATCATTCTAAGGGCCCTTTGAAATACGGCCCAATGTCCCCACTCACTAGCTGTGTGGCATGATCAAAAGGTCTCAAGATGAAAATCAACCCATCCATAAACCTCCACTTTTCTGTTCTCAGCAACATAGAAGTTCCAGAACTGTCATGGCTTGTATGAAGCAGCATATATTCTTATAAGGTCTTATACCATTCATACATCTGCTCTTGCACATACGGGGTATCATTTCACCTCACAACAACCTCCTGCTTTAATCAGTGCTGAGGCAGGCAATTTTTTAATTGCAGTGCATATAACTGGTTCCTGGCCTTTCCAGACCATACACATTGACCACAAATTTGACAGCACAGAGTGAGCATTTCTTTAATGTTACATTGTGACAAGAACTCATGCACAGCCAGGTTTAGATAGTGTGCAAAGCAGAGTGCCTAAAAAAAAAATCACTCATATCCTTCACAACATTTGCACCACTGTCACAGGCTCCAGGTTCTGACTTTAAGGATATTGGATCCTGTGCATCATGCCTATACATCACTTAGCTTGTAGGCAACCATACACATGAATGCTGCACAGCAGGGGTCCCACGGATTCCCGGCGGCATTCACCAACCGTGCACTGGCCAATTACGCAGAGGATCCCCTGGCCACATGGAAGGCACAGTGTCATTGGCCTGTCCTGCGGTGTGTGTCAGGGTCTGCCCACACTACACATCATTCACAAAGGCACACAGTGCAATGCACAGGGGAGTGCAGGCTATGGTTGGTGGGACCCTACCATGATCCATGCTTGCAACTGTGTATCACTGCCGCCAGCTGCAGTGATTCAGCAGTTGCCCCCTGTGCTGCCCAGCCCACTGGGCAGATGGGGAGAAGAAGATTCTGCCAATTGGGTGACTGCATGCCTCCCCACACTCAGCAGAGCCCCATCTCCCATCCTGTACTGCAGAAACACCCCTCCACAGCAGAACCCGTCCCCCATCCCATACTGCAGAGACACCTCCCCACATATGGAGCCCCAGCCTAGCAGCCCACATCCTGTAAGGCACCACTGTGATGTAACATGGCACCATACAGAGATTACTGGGTACAGCCCACTAAGCACAGGTGCTCGTTGTCAGGGGTGACCTGGTAGCACCGAGGTGTAGCAGTGCCATGTCGGGGGCACACAGTAGTCAACTACCTGGTATTCCCCCTCCCCATAAGATACCTTGAAGCCCTCCTGCCCAATCAGTGGTGGCTACTGGATCCCCACCCTTCCACCTTCCCTCCCACGGCAGCACCATCCCACACCCCCATGCCCTGTACCTATATGGTGATGCCACTGTTCCCAGACAGCGAGCGGCACTTCCAATACAAGTATGTAGGATGGGGGTGTGGGATGGCACTCCCAATGGAGAGACAGTGGGAGGGTAGTGGTCCACTTACCAGGAGGGGGGGAATACAAGCTACCAGTTTTCCCTTGACAAAGAACACCTGTGCTTTGTGGGCCATACCCAGCAACCTCTGTATGGTGCCATGATACATCATGGCAGTGCCTTATGGGATGTGGGCTGCCAGACTGGGGCTCCGGATGTGGTTGGGGGGGTCTCTGCAGTATGGGATCGGGCTGTGCTGTGTGTGGGGTCTCTGCAGTACAGGATGGCAGATGGGGCTCTTCTGTTGGGGGGAGCTGTGCACCAGGCATTGGGGGCACACCAGGTCAGATGGGGGAGGCACCACTAGCCACCAGGGATCTACAGGTGCCAGCATAGGGCAGAATGTTGGTGCCTAGGGTAGTACGGTATGTACTGTGAATGACCACCCCCGACAGCACCACAGCGCAGGTGATCCATGCTTGAACCCAGGACAGGCATCCCATTTGCTTCTTGCCTGGATCCACAGCTCCACCCCATCCATCCTCCATGCACCTAATGCTAGGGAGGCAGGTCCATGGACAGGTGCCCTGCAGTTGCTTGCGGTCATGTATACCATGTACCCTGCTTCTGTCCTGGTCGCAGAGCTATGTGGGCAGGGTATGTGCCTTTAGCACATACCTTACACCCCATTAGTGCACAGGCACCAATGGGTTCAACCAAGTGTTAGTCTCCTCCAATATTGATGCCAAAATATTGCCCCCAGAGTGTGAATCAAATATACTCTTCATAGCCAGTGTTTCATGCCTGTGAAATCCAGGCATGTAGCTTCCATTACAGTTAGGTTGCTTGCATTTGCTGCGAAGGTAATGACCAATCCTCTTCAGCTCCACCCAGTGTGCTGTTATGCATATAAACTAACTGGCAGCTGTTGACCCACCGTTCCACATATCTGTGGTTACATGGATGTATGAAGCACAGGAATACTGTAGAGCATGTGAAACTTCTTTTTCAACAACATCCCTCAGTTGAGGAATTGCCTGTTGTGGAAAGTAGGTCCTGAACAGTACTTTCCACTTGTGACATGCTTTGGACATAAAATAAAGGAAACCAGAATTTTCCACAGAAGAAAATGGGAAAAGATCAAAAGCTATCATCTCTGCCACAGCAACATTCAATTCCCAGGCCACTGAATGATATGGTGGGAATTTACATTGCTTAGATAGAATGCTGGTAATAGTTGGCTGAGATCTTTTTTGGGTGGGTATTTTTTTGGAACAGTTTTATGTGGGCACCATGCTGCTTGGAGGATCGTGACTTGGCTGAGGGGTTTTGTTAGGGTGATGCTGTTGCTCATCAGTGATTTCACAACCTTCTCCTCCTCAATAGACTTTTCCTCCACAATATCCTTCGCCTCATCTTTACCTCCCAAACCACCTGCAGGCACTTTCTGCTAATGTGCCTGCCACCTAGCCATATGTTTATCTCTAAGATGGGTATGTAGTCCACCTGTGCCAACATGAGACCCTTTCTTGCCACAGTTAACTCGGGCCTGACAAAGTTGGTATATTGCCAGTGTCATCTTTTGGATCAGTAACAAAAATGTCCCACACAAGGGATTTTGAAGGATGCACAAATGTATGTGAAGGATCGCTTGTGGTGGCCACCACACCCACACTTGTTTCTGTTCTAGGACACATTATCTTTTGTGACAGATTGTCTTCCCTTCAATATGAAAAATTCATACACTTTGCTGTCATCCTTAGATAGTTTCTTTGCAGGCTCCCACGAAGCATTGATGACAGTGTCATCCTGCACTTCTTCCTCCTTTTCATCCTCCTCCTCCTTTTTTTTCATGCCCTCCTCAGCCTCATTTTCCTGAAATGGCTGTGGCACACATAGCTGTGCCACTGCATCATCCTCAGAATCAGATTCAGTACCACTAACCACTGGGGACTCGTTGATATTTTTCAACACCACCGTGTTTACTCACTGGTGTTGATGGTGTTGAGGAAATTTCAGATAACAGATCTTGGCTGTGGCTGCCCCCTCCCAAAACTAGGAGGGCAGTGAAATCAAGTGCTGCAAACATTTTGTTTAACAGAACCACTACCATCTCTCACTGCAGATACACTATTACTGTACCTCCTGCATCCATACCACACCCTCATTTGCCCAAACTGGTGGCCACCATGGCTGCCTTTCCTCCTTGACTACCTTTTCCTATCTCCCTGCCACTTATTTTAGCATGGCAATGTGTAGCAGTACTAATGGCCTAATATTAAAAATGCTGCAAACAGTTAAATAGTTATGATCACATTTTAAAAATTAAAAATGACAAGAACGGGTTAAAGTATTTTGAAAAAAATAATCAAAAATACCAACAGATACATACCAGAGACCCTGGATGGACTTGAGTCTTTTAGCAGCACTGGGACACTGAGAATGCACATAAATTATAACATTTGAGAAAAAATGGGAAATGAGATTTACAGGACTTGAGAAAAATGAATTGTCTGAGAGTGACAGTGGAAACTGAAAATGCACTGAAAGTTTCTGAAAGTAAAGCTGCTGCTTTCTGCATACAAGAGCCTGTTCCTCCCCTCACATACAGCACTAGTCCTGCACAACAGCACCACACAGAAAAAGAAAGGGAAACAAACAAGCACTTGTCAATGCCGAATGTTGTCTTGCTGGCATTGGCATCGTTAGTACAGGAGTTAGAGAGATGCATAACAGGAATGGCAGTGAAGTATGGAACTGGTGCCAACTCCACCCCACCCTGCAGAGACTAACAGGCATTGAGGTGTGCCTTTGGGTCGTCGGCCATAACGCTCATGCCATTTCACCTTGCCCTACCCTGAAGCATGTTGAGTCAAAAATTACCACAGACAAAATGGCTAAGACAATGGCACGTTATGACCCTGAAACACTGTCAGCTAGTCCCACAAGGGAAAATTGGCTCTATAACCAACCCCACCTCATGAAAACATTTGGGAGCTCTGTTCATGAACAGTGGCACTGTGATTTTGTTAATCTGTCCTGAATGTTGATTTCCCACAGCGACCACGCCATTCTGTGCCAGTCGTGCGAAAACACATTTTGGATAGGATGTGAAAAATGACAGCTATACTGTTCATAAGGAGGTGTGAAGAAATGGCAATGTTGAAAATCTGGAGTAAAATTATAAAAAATTCTCAAAGTTATAATTGTGCGTGGAAACTGTGCAACGCACGCTCATAACACAGTCATTTTTTGGATTTTTTTTCACCAAATTTTCAACATAGGCATTTTGGGACCTCCGCTCATGAACAGTGTCACTGTCATTTCCTTAATCTGCCCCAAACATTGATTTCCCACAGTGAACACGCCATTGGTTGCCAGATGTGTGAAAACACATTTTGGGCAAGATGTAAAAAATGACAGCTGCACTGTTCATGAGGAGGTGTGAAAAAATGGAAATGTTGAAAATCTGGAGTAAAAATATTAAAAATTCTTGAAGTTATGAGCGTGCATGGAAACTGTGCAATGCACACTTGTAACAGTCATTTTTTTGAATTCTTTCACCAAATTCACAAGATATGCTTTTTGGCAGCCCACCTCTTGAACAGTGGCACTGTCATTTTGTTACTCGGTCCCAAAAGGTGATTCTGCGCAGTGACCACAAAATCACCTTTCGGGACTGAATAACGAAATGACAGTGACTGATTTCATGAGGTGGAGTCGCAAAAACCCCATGTTGAAAATCTAGAGCCAAAAGTCAAACAAATGGGTGAGATATCCATCTAAGTTGAACCCCCCCATTGATGCCATTATACAGCTTACTGGCATTTCTTCAGTTTGCAGTCGGCTTTGCAGACTGTAGATGTGTTCCCGCTCCAGTGAAGATCATGGCACCAGACCTCCAGAGGTAAGTATGGGGTGAGGGTGCTGTGGGGAGGAGGGGAGTGCAGATGGTGGGTGCGGGTCAGGGTGCTCCGGATTCAACAAAGGACCATTTTGGTTTTTTCAGGAACAGACATCGCAGGAAGGTTTTCTTTATTTACAGATGAAATAAAACAACTGCAGCCCAGTGTGAACCCTGACTTTGGGGGGGTTATGTTGGCCACACTGGAGTAGGCTCCCAGTGTGGCACACAATGGGGGTGGGTCAGGGACATGAATATGCAGTCAGCTTCAGAACACACGAAGCACACTGGGGTGGGCTCCCAGTGTGCCACACAATCTTGAGGGGGGTTATAAACATGCTACCAGGGGGATTGGGCACCCCCATAGTTGGTTTTCTAAGAATTGTGAGAGGCGGACAGCGACAGCTGCTGCTATGTTTATTGAAATGTTTCAGCAGGCAAGGCATACCCTTCAATGATGGGGCACTCCCTCATTGCAGTAGTGAATTTCTTTCAAGTTGATGGCAGGCTTCTCAACTGTTGTCATGGACAGCGTGCTAATACATTAATGCCACAGAGACAAGCCCAAAAAAGCAGTGGTGGCATTGGCCACAACAGTGTTGCACCTCCACAACCTGTTACTCCAGCAAGCTGCCACAAAATGTTGCTTGCACTTCACATGCAAGACAACATAAAAATAAGTAAACTGTAGGTAAAAAATGTTCAAAATAAAGTCTGCAGATACAGAACACCAAGTAGAGTATGGTTTTTAAAAACGTTTGTTTTATGCAATGAACAGCAGCACAAAATCAAGTCTAAACTGAGCTTGAAGTGCAGTGCAGCTTCTATCTCATGAATATGCTTCCTAGAGCTGCACATGCCACAGCTCTTCTGGTCTGTTTCTTGCTGCAATGTAACCATGTGATCTGCAGGTCACATTGTGCAACAACAGCACTGAAGAACTCAGACATTTTGTGAGGTCCCAATGAACTTTGCCTGCAAAGTTGTAAATTCAGAAAGTCAGGACAGCTGCACTGAGTAAGGTTTGGTGTTGCAACATAAACGTGCAACCAAGAAAAGAGTAAGCACCCAAACCAAGGACTGTCATATAAAAAACAGACTACATCTGATGAAGCTCAGCAGTCTGCTGAGTAAAACATGAGTTTTATACCCCTTGTTACCAGAGTGGTTTTGAGCCAGCAGTGAAGTACCCGCACTTTATTCAAATAAAGTATGTTTTTTTATTTGACAGTCCTTGGTTTGGGTGCTTACTCTTTTCCTAGAAACTGTAAATTCGCAGCTTTTCGAAGTTGCCAATATCTTGAAGTTTGACTTTGTGAAGTGTGAATAACTTCACAAAGTTGCAGGACTTTGCAAAGTTATTATGAATCAATGTGTTCCAAACTTTGCACACCTCTAGTTGGGGTGAATTGGGTAAACTTTGGAATTGGAAAGTACCTGAGTTCCTCTATCATTTATGTGTGCTACATATTGTTGTTCTTCCTACTTATTTCAATAACTTTACATAGTTATGCACACTTCAAACATAATCATTGTTTTGTGTTTCATTCTATGCTGCCAATGAGCTGAAGAACTAAAAGCTTCCTGTATTTGGTATGAGAATCAGCTTGTGTTAGAAATGACTTACATCTTTGAGTTGTGTACCTCTTGATGAAAGTCCAACACTTGGATCCCAGGCATTAGCTCTACTTATGGGTAGTTGTAAATAATAGATGGTGCCCCATTCTTGAAAAGGTAATGAGATTCAATTACCTTGGGGTACCTTGAGGTATACTGCAGTAAAAGGCTACATTTTAATTGCTACCACTGTATTACACCAGTGCAGACTTTTCTTGCTTAGTTCCTCAAGTACAGCAGTGAGCTCTGCAGGGACCTGCCCTGTTGGCCATCTCTAACCCTTGCAGCTAGTACAAAATGCAGCAACTTGTCTTCTGACGTCCTTATGCAGGTCAGAATTCATCATTCTGGCAGTTTAGTGGTTTATTTCTCCGGGTCTTAGTAGGGTTAAAAAAGAACAATTTCTAGAAAAGATCAGACAGGTTCCTAGGACAAAAGCCTCATGCTTATAAACAACAGACAGGTTTCTGAACTAACACATACCCCATAATTATAAACTACAGTTAGCTCCACCAAAAAAATAAGTTGTTGGCTGTAGTCTCCTGTCGTTTTAAGGTGCATGTAGTTCATTCTGAGACTTTTGCATTGGGCATATTTCAGTACCATTAGTACTTTGATTAATTATGGGCAGTGCCTGGACTGAAGAATAGTATACAATTTACATTTACTGTAGGTAGTAATGTTCATTCTCTGCATCCCAAAGTGCATTACAAACAATTTATTTATACAGGATAACCTAGCTGAGATGCCACATCACATTTCCAGTGGGGCCCTGCTTTTGCTTAGACAAACTTGACTCCTCCCATTACTACTGGCACTTTGATTAGTAGTTGTATTTTTATCAAATGTGCCTTTCCATTTGCTCAAGGCACGTGAACAAATACAAATCAAAACAAGAGCAAAAGAAAACCTTACAGTCAAGAATACACCCAAAATCTCACAAACAGTTCAAGAAGAAGATGAATAAAGTACAGCAGTATCAAAAGTATTAACAAAGTTCATAACAGCTGTCAAAATAACTTTGTCAGGGAAATCCTGCCCTACCAGACTTGTTTTCATTTCACTCTTAAGCAGGCCATTAGATATGGTTTGGCATACTGTATGTCACTGAGGAGTGAGCGCACAGGACAAGCGCAGCATCCACAAAAGTACTGTCACCAGCAGATTTGAAGCAAGAGGGAGGAAACCTCAAAAGCCCCTGTCTTATTGACTGCATCTCCCTCCTGGTGTGTAGGGGGTCAGGAATTGAGAAATATAGTGGGGATCTGCTCACTTGGGCTTTTTACCTTTTAGTCAGTCTGCTACCTAAAAGGCAAGTCCACAAAGAGTGCATAGTAAAGACATAATATGATCTGAACTCCAAGCAGATGTCAGAAGCCTAGCTGCTGCATTCTGGATGAACTGCAGGCAATGAATCAAACCTTAAGGCAAGCCAATGAAAGAGAGTCACATCGTCCAACTGTGAGGACACAAAACCCTGCACCAGGGTTTTCAGGTAAGCAGGATCAAGCAAGGGACAAAGCTGACAATGTTTTTAAGATGATAAAAGCAACTCCTAACAATGACCTACACCTAGAAATCTAGTGTCAGCTGACTGTCAAGAACACTCCTGGGTAGCATGCCTCCCTTAGCAATTGAAGTAGAACTCACTCCCATGCTAGAAACTTGCAGCAACATTGTAGTGTTGATAACTGCCAATTAAATCCCGAGACAAGGAGCATTCTTTTTCCTGAGTTGAGTGCCAGCCAACAGAAAGTCATCCAGATCCTGCTCAGATCTCAGCAATGAGGAACGCTGATGTAGTGCAAAGGACAGGTAAGCTGTGTAGCATCTGTATAGCAGTGAAGCTCCGTCCTATATCACCTAGCGATCTCTCCCAATGACAGCATATATGCTATGAAGAAAAGGGAGAAAGGACAGATGATAGAGAGATACCACCGTCTAGAGCATTCAGTCTGAATAAATAATCACCAATCACAACCGAATGCACCCTGTCTGGGAGAATTGATCAGAACCATTTGAGAATGATGTGCAATAGTCCCCTATATCCCTGTAGTTTATCAACTAACTCCCCGTGATCAATGGTGTCAAATGTCAATAACAGGTTGAGTAGAATCTGGATGGACAGCTCTACTCAATCCCTTCCCAGGTATTGCTTTTTGTGTCTTTGTCTATTATGGACAGCTTATTTATTTCATATTTGTTGCTTTTTCTCTTACCTGGGCTTCACATTGGTATCTGCTTCTCTTATTCAGTCTGTTGTCTAGGAGCTCTAGTGTAGCTTCTCCAGATGGCTTCCTGACTCCAACTTGCACAGTTTACTCCCTTGTGGTGGGACCCAGTTGGGTGCTCTCCTCGAGTGACTGGAAACACAAACCCAGAGAGGTAGGTAGACAGAAAGGCTGAACGCAAAGTCTTTAATGAAACTAGGGATGGTTACCCCATCTGCCCAGTTAATCCCCATTTTCACTATTCATGGACCCCTTCCAAGAAATGCCAGACATAAGCAAATGCTTCACAGACCTAGAATCCTTTCCTCCCATTAAATGATGAGCTGTACTAGAACAAGACCAGCCTGGAATGCCACCTGGCAATATGACAGGGTAATGGGCAGTGCTCCCTTTATTGGAGGTGAACACACATCTCAAGAGCTCTGATTGCAGTTCCTGCTGGCTGTATACCATATTTATGGGCTTGGACACAACCTCAGGCCACCATCTTAGTACCTAGCTTCCCTAGTTACTGCACTATTCAGCTATTGCATGGTGGGCAAAATATTTCCATTCCAAAATGTTTTTTTTAACTCTTCAGAATAGCTGGAGAAAGTCATTGTATTCAGTGTGTTGGTTCAATGAACGGAGGCCTTGACAGCAGAATGATATCTGTATGTAAAATGTTGTTTCTTCTTGATGAAATGCATTTAATTCACAGAGAGGGTTTCTTCTTCAGACAAAATCCAGTTCATCCACGGATTTTGGTCAGCCTGCCCATTTTGATTTGACCTACTTTTGAAATTAGTTTCAATAACAGTATTAATAACTTCAAAGCTTAAAGACTGGAAATTTAAAAGAGGTTGTGCCTTGCAAACTATTTCAAGTATTAGGTTCAAAGTATTGTGCAGTTTATTTTTGTTTTCATTTTTGCTGCTCAATGTGGAATTCTCAGCTATAAGCAAGTTATAAATTTGGTTTACATCACTGCAAATCACAATCATATAATTATATTCTGAATAAAAGCACTTCAGTGAACTGGTATGCAAGCCAGTTTGTACTTTAATAACCAAAATGTTTCATTTTTCAGTTTATTAGAAAATGCATTTCTTCTCTGTAGCAACACAGTTAAGAAGAACTGTTGGCTGCCCTCTTTTGGGTTAATCACCTTCACCTTAATTGCCTCAATTAGGGGAGCAGATAGCAACACAGAAACATGAGCAGTTAACCCAGTTCTTATTTACCAACTTATTAAACATTAGGACAGGGATTGCCTCCACTGTTGCTTAGCAAAGTGTTAGTGGCTTAGGTGAGGACAGTAATGAATTCTGGCCTGCTGGGAGAGAAATTCAGCTTGTTGATAATGTACAAATCCTGTGGGTGCTGAACAAACTGTATCCAATTACTTGTACCCTGCAATCAGTTTCTTCACGTTTAGCGAAGGCTGGTTGCAACGTTTTTGGTATTAGTTTTTGTGAAGATCATTAGCACTTCCTCAAATGAGGGTCTTTTCCAGTGGTCTTGATGGAGGCTGATGTGAGGACCCTTATTAAAAAGCTGTCTTTAGATCCTAACATTCTCTTAAAGACCAGTCTCTATCTTGCCATTTACAGGTTAAGTTATTAAGAAAGTTGTGGTATCTCAGCTGTCCAGGCAGCTGGAAGAGTACAATATTTCTGAGCCATTCCAGTCTAGTTTCTAGGCTTGGTTCAATATTGAGACTGTTTTGCTTTGGATGATGAATGATTGAAGCCTCATTTTCTGTGATATGAAACACTGGCATTAATGCTGTCCTCTTGACTGTGTGTAATGGATGCTACCACTTCCTTGCAACTTATTGTTACCATTTTTTTGCTCTGGGAGTGCGTAGGTATTGCATTTTCTCATGAAAGATTTTTATTCATTTTATTTTATTTAGTTTTTGTTTACTGGGTAGGATCCTAAGAGATCCCCTCCTTGTAAAATATTATGGAATGTTATCTTTTGTAGTTCTTCTCAGTTTGTCACTCACATTTGATACTGCAGATTATCAGGGACTTGTAAATCCACTGATGAGGTTTTGTGATTTGCTTGGTATCATCCCTGACTGGTTTAGATCCTTTCTCTTGGAGTGCCGACAGATGGCAGTAGAAGGTGTTTTTTGATCTTCCTCATCCACCACTGAGTCTGGTGTACAGCAGGGATCAAATTTGTCTTGATTGTTATTTGCATTCTATCTGCTGTCTCTAAGAGATGTTATCCATGAGCACGGCTTGAGCTTTCACTACTATGCAGATGACACATAGCTGTATCTTTTTTCGTTATCTGGACAGGGAGAGCAAATGTCTGTGCTTAATAAGTGTTGTGTGGAAATCAGAGATTGCATGCACATCAACTGTCAGAGACTGAGTCCAGGCAAAACTTACTTGTTACTAGTGGTCCTGCTAGAAGGACAGAAACTGGTCTTTAAGACATAAGATCTGTGACAGATTTGGGGAAAATTATGTATTGGTTAAAAGTTGCAAAGTTTCCAAAAGGCAGACTTCCTGCGCAATCTTTGGCTGAACAAAAGGACTGGATAAAGAGAGACTGTGTCAAGGACTGTTGGTTAAAAAGAATTTTGCAGAAGCTGGAAAAGTATGATCTGGTTACGCTAAACAGATATGTGAAGAAAAATATAACATTAAGTTTGAAATATAAAAGCTATATTAAAAATAAAATAGCTAAATACTGAATCAGTATTTATAACAATCTGATCCAAAATTCCAAAATAGTTCCATGGTATGCTTCACATGTGAATAATCATACATACAAACATTATCTAGCAATTCTAACAGATCCTATTCTAAGGAACATTTATATGAGGTATAAGAGTGTTTTGAAAGTAATGTCCAAGTAGCCAGATATAGAAAATGTCCAGAAACTGCAAAAAATGCTTTTGTAATATTGGGTTCAAAAAAAGATCTGATGCATGTAATTTGGGATTGCAGATGGTACAACAAGGAGAGAAGGTTTTGGTTGGCACCATTTGCTGAGGAATGGGAATTTTTTTTTTTTTTTACCAGAAGAAACACACTAAGCTGAAATCTTGTTTACAGGTACAACCTGGGAGCAAAAGAAAGTTAAGTGACTTGTTCAGGGTCACACAGTATGCAAGTGGGGGCTGTGGGATTCAAACCCAGGTCTCCAGGTTTGCAGCTCAGAGCCTTAAACCACCACGCTATACTGCCTACTGACAAAGAGCTACTTACACAGATATTACTTACCAACCAGGACAGCTGGGCAATAACTAGAGTTGCTAACTTTTTCTTGTAAATAAATAAATTCCAGAAAAACAAAACAAATAAACAGTTATCATGTTTAATCAAGACCAAGCCAGTATTTAGTCTGATAAACAACTGTGCATCTATAATAGTGGTGGCATTTTAATGTATGATGATACACAATACTGTTTGCTAAGAATGTATTGTTGAGTAACATAATCACTGGAATTTGTATGTTTATCTACGTTGTCTGATTTTGTATGTATGTATAATTGTAAAGACCTAATGTGTTGAACAATAATGTTTGACTGATTGATTGATTGTGGTCCTGATTAGTCTAGTATTATTTTTCAAGGATTATAAGGCTGTAAACATTTGATGGAGTACAGCCTGAAGTACAAGAGATAGTATGCAACCTGGGTGAAGCTCTGAATGGTAAAAGGACCCTAACTCCTCAGCAGTAAGCAGGTGTCCAGAGGATTTGTTATCATTTGAAGAACACTGCCTAGTTGCACCCACCACCTTGCTCATTCAGTGTATGTTTTAATAACCTCATGCCTCAACTCCTGCAACATGCACTTCAGAAGCTTGTCTGCAAGTCAGTTATATTGCACTGTCAGCAACTACTGATGCAGAACATGTCAACAAGGCTTCTGACGCCTACCATGAGATGGAAGGAGATCCCCTAGTGTTCTATGAGCTGTACTGGCTGCTTACTAGAGGGTGCACTGACTTTAAGGTTTTGCTATTAGTATTTAAGGCCCTGGATGGGCAGAGAATTCTCTAAATCTGTGAACTGTAAGTCATCCTCCAGAAAGCCTTCATTGGTGAGAGAAAGTTGGGTGCCACCAGTCAGGAACTGCTTGGGATCTCCACCTCAAGACTTAAATCTTCTGGGAACTGAGCTTTTGCCATTGCAAACCCAAAACCTGGCAGGAACACACTCCATAGGTTGCTCCATAATGCTCCCTTGATAAGGATTTTCATATCCCATCACAACACATTGCTATATAACTAGGTCTTCCCCTGCTGGACTGCTGTAACTATTCTGAATGCATGTATTAGCTTAATTTATATTTTACCATTATTCATTACATGAGTTTATTTAGTTGTGTTTATTGTTGTAGTGTTAAGTTATTTACCTATAAAGTCCCTTGAGCCCTTGAAGATATGCTCAAGAAAAAAAAAACTGTCATTTTTTTAATTTTCAGTTTTTCTTTCCAGGGTTTCTAATGCAACTTTGTAGCCTATCAAAAACTCTAAAGCACACAGGAGGAGCTAATTCCAGGGTAATGGCAGTGCTGGCTGCAGAAACAATTCAAGACACTAGCAGAGGCAGAAAGCTCCAGCCCCCCCCCCAAAAAAAATTAAAGATAAAAATTCTGCCAAGTTAGAGCTCAAATGTGTTTATTTGCAAAAGTGCAAAAAGTTAACACTATAACTCTCCAGCACCACGAGCATTATATGGACCTCCTCCCACTTCTACAACTGTAACATGCCCTGGTGGCCTAGTGGTTTCTAAATCCCTAGCCCCAGCATTGGCCCCTACCTGGCGGTCCTGTTGTCCTCCCAATAATGAGATCTGTCCTTTGACTATTATATGCCAAGGGCACCAGACTCAGTACAATGTACCGGTTACACCTGCTTTTAATAGGTGGTAGTTGGGTGTAGCACAGCTGGGTGTGCTCAAGTTTGCAGTAGTGGCCATTCCAACTCCAACACAAATGCAATACTTTTGCAGGCATTGAAAAGGGGATTTTCCCCCTTTTAAGCATAGTTCAGTGAGGCTACAGTGTAACTGCTGGTGCTACATGGTTGTGTCACTTGTAACTGGCATCTGTGACTGCACTTTAAATTTTAGTTGTAGTCCTTGAAAAGCAGCATGGCATGTGCAGGTCCTTTTGCAAAATCTAGCCAAAAAACATCAGAACCTGATCTATACTTAGTCACACATACAATATCACATCTGTGCCTGTAAATCCCTTTTTGTCGAAGATTGTGGAGAAGGTAGTGGTGATTCAGTTGGAGGAGTACCTCATGACCCATGAGTTGTATGAACACTTCTAGTAGGGGTTTTGGGCAAGGCATAGCACAGAAGCCATGCTTGTTCAGGTGCAGAATTATGTCCTCAGGGCTAGAGATCGAGGAGAAAAGACAATTCTTGTTCTCCTTGATCTCTCCTCAGCATTTGACACTGTGGACCATTGTGTGTTGCTTGACCACCTTAGGGAAATCTGCAGACTCACCAGCTCTGTCATCTGTTGGTTTGAGTCCTATTTAACCAATAGAAGGCAATGGGCTGTGATGGGGAATTTCTCCTCCACCCCAGTCTGTTATCTTGCAGAGCACCTCAGGGATCGGTGTTGGCCCCAATGTTGTTCGCAGTGTACATGCTACCCTTTGGATGGATCATTAGGAAGTATGGCTTGGGTTTTCATTGCTGTGCTGATGATACCCAACTATTCTTATCCTTTGCCCCAGGAACATCCAATGTGGTAGATGTGCTAAACAGCTGCCTTGCTGAGATCAATCACTGGATGACGTCTAGCTGGTTGCGACTGAATCACGATAAGACAGAGGTATTGGTGGTGGAGTCAAACAGAATGCGTGATAGGATGGCCTCTGAATCAGAGACTGGACTTGTTCTGGGATCTGTTCCATTGAAGGCCTTCTCTAGGGTGTGAAATCTTGGCATTATTCTGGATAAGAGTTTGACTTTGGAGGTGCAGATATCTTCCACTGTTCACTCCTGTTTTTTCCATCTCAGAAATGTCGTCAGGATAAAGCCTCTTGTTCCGCCTCTGAACCTCCCCCCTTTGATGCATGCCTTAGTTACATCTAGGCTTGACTACTGTAATGCACTCTACCTCGGGATCATGGGAGGATCTTTCTGCAGACTGCAGCTGGTGCAGAATGCAGCTACCCAGTTACTTACTGGGCAGCCAAAATTTTGCACACATTACATGAGCTGAACTGGCTGTGGGTCAGGTGGAGGATCCTCTTCAAGGTGGGTCTTCTTACCTATAAGGCCCTAAACGGTCAGGGCCCTGGTTATCTGTTAGACCTTCTTGTACCTGCTCTCTCAGTTCACCCCCTCCATTCCTGCTGTGGAGGCTCCCTAGTGATTCCCAGGATGAGGTTGAAATCGGCTGGTGACAGGGCTTTTAGTGTCATTGCTCCCGTCCTGTGGAACTCGCTCCCCTCTGGGGTTAAGGGGCCCCTACTTTGGAGGTATTCAAGGCCCACCTTAAGGCCCTTCTATTTGCTCAGGCTTTTCTTTATTGAGCTATTCATTTATAGATTTGATCTGATTATAGCAGCTGAAAATGTATTGTTTAGTTTACTGTTTATGGGTAATGTTTATAGGAAGTGTTAGTTGAATATGTGTTTATCTATTTGTACGGTGTCCAGAACCTCCAGGATTGGGCATCTTTTGAATAAATTTTGTCTTGCCTTGCCTTGCCTAAAGCTCAATAACTGGTGGACTGAGGTTTTTGGGATGGTCTTCAACTCTTGCACTATGAGCACTGTTATTGAATACCGTCTACAGCAGGGTCAGATTAGAAATACAGCTAAATCCATTCAGAGAAAAGAAAGTGTTTCACAAGATTACAGGAATTAGTCTGTGGATGATGTGCATTCCATTAAACTACAAGAAATACTACTTGGACAAGATCTATTGTATCAAAGTAACATAACCATTATGTGGATGAAAAGTACTTTGTAAAAAGCAAAATTATTCCCTGCTCACTGGACTGACAGTTCATTATGGAGCCTTACCACTGTACATCATTGGTCTGAACCTGACCCAGGTCAGTAGTAAGCAAACGACTGTTATTTGATGATTGTATGATAGCCAGTGTGAAATGCATTACGGTATTTACCTAATTCCTAGAGGACATATGCCCACTTCACAAAAAAAAAACACTGCCAACATGCAGTAACAGCTGGCACCAACATTCATGCAAATCACAAACTGTGTGCCTACTTCAGAGCATCTGCAGCTTTGTAAAACTAGCATTGAACTGTTACAAGCACTGATCTTATACAGTACCTTAGACAACCTGATGTAAGCTTCACTGTTCTGACAGTGATTTATGGATTGTAGAACTGTGAACAGTGTAACACTGTGTGCAGTAATGACATTAGGGGATAAAGAGTGGAGGTAGGTACAAGAGAAAAAGACTGGGGAAGAAAGAGAAGCAAGAGAAAAAGACCCAGGCACAAATAGGAGGAGAGTAATAAACATAAAGGGAAATCAAGTAGCTAAGAGGACAATTTCTGATAAGAGAACATGGGGAAGGGGGAACAGAAAAGAGAAAAGAAACAAATGGGGGCTGTCATGAATTTTGTATACTTAACTGCATACAGTACATAAAATAATCCCTGAAATATTGTTTGCCCTAACCTATTTTACCACTTCAAAAACATATGGTACACTCATCCGATTATATTACTTTTTTTCTCTTTAGAGGGAACTGTCAGCATTAAGAGCCCCACACAAGTGTGGGGTTGGTCCCAATTTGCACTGTGTGTGCAAAAACATTTTTTGTTTACTTGCTGTTTACTGTAGTGTAACAGATTTTATCAGGCAGATTCCACTGACTTCCAATATGAAATCTTCTGTAACCAGAAATTCCAGAATATCCTGCTGTAGCTGACATCAGAGCAGGATTGCAGCAGTGGTAGCTTCAATAGCCTGCAGAAGATGTTAACATTTTTAAGCTCTAATCTGTGGTATGACTGTGCTCCCGTGGGCTAAGTACTGTCATAGATGGCTGAACTTAGCCCTGTGAGAACAGTGGAACTGGCAAACATCTGATCTAAGCTTATAACATGTCTAAAATGCACTGCAAGCTATTGACTGTCCCACTACTGCAATTTTGCACTAATGTCAGCTAAAGGGCATTCTGGAATTTCTAGTTACAGAAAATGATTGCTTGAAAGTCAACAGAATCAGTCTGATACAATATACTATACTGTAGTAAACAGAAAGTAAAAAGGTTTTTGCACACAAAGTACAAATTGTGACTAAAACCACACTTGGGTATGGGGTTTTTCCCTTTTAAGCTTCTTGTAACAGTGCAATCATAACGAGGGAAAGATTTGGGGAAGATAAGTTTACTGGATGGGTTCTATAAAATCTTACTTATTTTAATGCAAAACTATTATTGAAAACTTTTCTCATACAAAACAAATCTAAGAATGGCATAGAATTATTGATAAATAATTTGGGGGAATACAGTCACATGATCTCATATTATAAAACAAGAACAATCTAACAAGTGGTAATTGGGTGTATCACAATTGAGTGTGCTCAAGCTTGCAGTGGTGGCCATTAAAATTCAAGGCACTTTTACCCACCTTTCTGCCTAGCTATGTATTATTATCATAGCACATTGCTCCATGCAGTTGATGGAGTCTGTGGGCTGGAGACTACAATGACTTCCTTTTCTCAATTTCCTTGAAAAATAGCCCTGGAATCCAGTGGCTCCCCCTTCCTCACCTGGTCCTCAAAGAGAGTAAGTATTCTTTCTGAGTGCAGGCAACCTCTAATCCTAACTAAAGAAAAAGGGAGCGGGGAAGGATCATCATTGGTATCATAGGCATCATAGGTAATTACAAGACAAGTGGGTGAGACTGATGATGGCTCACAAAACTTAATATCCCATGATGTTATTCATAATACAATGCTCATCCAGTCTGTTTTTAAAAATATCCATACTTCCACTTCCCACTATCTCCACAGGTAAGGAGTTCCACAAGTTGACTACCCTCGAAGTCAAAGATGTCCTGCTTCTTTGGCTTAGCTCTGCTGTCAGCAGAGGAGCAAGACTGTCAGGACCCATCATAAAAGAAGAAGGCTAATGAGTTAGCAGCACAGCTGGGACATGACAGCTTTGAGTCCACTGATGGCTGGCTGTCACGGTGGAAACTTCAGCATGGTATTGTGTATAAGAAGAAGCAGGGTAAGCACTCTGATGCAGACAGTCAGGTAGCTGCAGACTGGATCAGCACTGTTCTACCCAGAATCTTACAAGACTACACCCCAAAAAGGTTTACAATGCTGACATGACTGGTTTCTATTTCCATGGGTATCCTGACCATGGACAAGTTCATAAAGAGACCAACCTTATAGGTAGTAAAAAAGCCACAGACAGGGTACTGATCCTGTGCTGTGCTAACATGGATGGCACAGTCAAAAGAAAGCTGCTGCTTAGCAGCCAGAGTAAATGTTCCAGATGCCTGCCAGAAGACTTAACTACCCTCCCAGTGGCCTATTACAGTTCATCCAGTGACTGGATGACTAGCTGGATCTTTATGGACTAGCTTAATGAGTGGGAGTGGGAGCTCAAATGTAAATGCCAACATGTTCTCCTGCTTTTGGACAACTCCACAGCACCCCCTCCTGAGATCGTGGGAATGTACCCCCATTTAAAAGTTGTGTTTCTTTTACCTAACACCTCCAGCCTCATACAACCCATAGATATGGGTGTCATCAGAAACCTGAAGGGATATGAATGCTCTCTTATGTCCACTAGGATCATGAGCATAACTAACAAGGGGGCAATGTACAGGCATCAGCAGTTGCTAAAGCTTTTAATCTTCTTGATGCAATCTATATGGTTTCCAAAGCCTGGAACAATATAAAATCACTGACAATTATCAACTGCTTCAAAAAAGCAGGATTTGGAGCTGATAGGGGCAGTGGACCTGATGATGTCCCTGCTGACACCCAATCAAAGCTAGCAGAGCTTGCCAATATAGCAACACCTGAATTGATGATGTCTGAGAAATTCCCGGTGTTTGTGGATATGGACAAGGAATTGTCTACTGAGTGGGAGCTCAGAGATGCAGACATCTGTGAATCAGTTCAAGCAATCTGACTGGATGACAGCTCAGAAGCTTAGTCCTTGAAGGTAGAGAATGACCATTTGACTTTGCTAGGAACAAACAATGAAGACCTAGCTCACTTCTGCTCCCTGATGTCATGGTGCACTCAAAATGGGGAACACATGAACTGGAGTAAGCTGCAGAGCCTGGAGGCACTCCTCACAAGAAACATGTGCTAAGAGTTAAAGCAGAAAATATTATCTGACTTTTTTAAATAAGAGTGTATTCTGTGACAAAAATCAGTACTTGAAGAAAGAGATATAAAGTGTAAAATGAGCTGAAGAATGAGCTTAAGAAAGTTTCAGATATTAACATACTAACATACTAACTGCCAGCAGATTAGGCCTTATGGTCTATCGAGTCTGCTCGATCCTCAGATCCCTAGTTGGGTGCTGAGGCCTTCCCCTCTTGTGTTCCAGAAACCCCTATCCTCTATCCCCACTCCCCCGGGCCAGGCCGTCATCTGATACATCCACTTTCTGTGTCTATCCCACCCTCTCTTGAAGCCCTCCACTGTGGATCTTAGAACCAGCTCACCAGGCAGTGTATTCCAAGGGTCCACCACCTTCTCAGTGAAAAACCTCCTCCTTTCTCCCTCACCCTTCCACCTTCCAACTTCAAACCATGCCCTCTGGTGATACCTCCTTGCTTTAGTCTAAAGATCCCCTCCATGTTTACACTATTTATTCCCTTGAGGTACTTGAAGATCTCAATCATGTCCCCTCTGTCTCTCCTCTCCTCCAATGAAAACAGGCAGAGCTCCTCAAGTCTGTCCTCATACATCAAATCCCCTAGTCCTCGTAACATCTTAATTGCACTCCTCTGTACCCGCTCCAGGAGCTGTATGTCCCTCTTCAAGTGTGGTCTCCAGTACTGTACACAGTACTTAAGGTGTGGTCTAACCAGTCCATTGTACAGCTGCAGAATCACTTCCCTGCTCCTAGAGGTGATCCCCTTACGATGCATCCCAACATCTTGTTTGCCTTGTTAGCCGCTCTCCTGCGCTGTTCAGAGTTATTCATACATACATCCACCATGACCCCTAGGTCTTTTTCCCATGTTGAGGCCTCCAGCGCCTCATCTCCCAGGGTGTAACTGTGTTTAGGGTTTCCCTGCTCAAGATGTAACACCTTGCACTTGGTGATATTGAAATTTAATTTCCATGTGTGAGCCCAGCTTTCCAGGGTGTCCAGGTCCCCTTGCAGGGCCATCCTCCCCTCTTCCCACTCAACTACTGCTCTCATCTTGGAGTCATCAGCAAAAAGACTCATTTCACACTCTATACCCTCCCTGATGTCCGATATGTATGCATTAAACAGGATCGGACCCAGGACCGAGCCCTGCGGTACCCCACTACTGACCTCTTTAGGATTCGAGAGCTCCCCACTGATGACTACTCTGGGTGCATCCAGCTAGCCAGTTTTCAATCCATCTGACCATCAGATGGCCTACTCCCAACCCCGTCAGTTTCTCCACCAGACCATTATGGGGGACAGAGTCAATCGCCTTGCTGAAGTCCAAGAATAATACATCCACAGGCTTTCTCCTGTCCAGTTCTGATGTTACCAATTCATAGAACTCCACAAGATTGGTTTGACATGATCTACCTGGCACAAACCCATGTTGCCAACTATCCAGACCTCCCACCTCCTCCAAGTACACCCCCAATCATTCCTTTAGTATACTCTCCATTAATTTTCCCACCACCGAGGTCAAACTGATGGGTCTATAGTTACCTGGTACTTCCCTCGACCCTTCTTTATGGATTGGCACTACATGTGCCTCTCACCAATCCCTAGTTACCCTCCCTGTCTCTAGCAACCTGTTGAAGAGCTCTGCCAGGGGTGCAGCCAGTATGTTCGCCAATTTCCATAGTATTACTTTTTTGTGTTCAATGAACAAGTTTTGGAGCAGCATTAAAGACGACCATCTCATCCTTTTATTTGTATTCCCTATAGCTTTCTGATAAACTGGGATGGCTGCTTAATAGGAATGAATTGCAATCCACAGGAATGTTCCTATTAAACAGCTTATTCTGTTATAGTGTAAACATTTTCCAAATCCTTCCAAACTGTGTCAGTCTCTGAGTATGACAGTTGGACTTTCTTCCAAGTTTACTGCTAAACTTTTCACATTCAATAATAGTACAGTAACGAAACTCAGTAGAGAGGGCTGAAAACCTTAACAACCAGTTTAACAGTCTGATTAAACATGTTGATTCTACTTTTATTGGTTCTATTGCCGATATAACATTAGAAGAGAATGACCATTATGCTGATGGACATATGACATGTTATTTTAAATCTGTAAGTCCAAAGAATGTTTTGCAATATCTTAAACATTTAATTATAATATTAGTCTAGGATCAGAGAATAGTGATTTGAGGCTTGAATTGGTCTTTGCTCTGTGCAAACTCTTAAATGTGTTATTGTATACCCATCTGTTCCCTGTGTATGCAGATACTGTATGTGAGAGCTATTCCCATTTTCAAGAATGGTTACAGGAGTCTGGTCAATATCTACAGACCCATTTATTTACTTTCACCATAATCACAGATGTTAGAGCATGTAGTAAGGGTTAGCCAATAACAAATTTATTTTTATATGTAGAAACATAGAAACATAAAATCTGATGGTAGATAAGGACTTCTTGGCAAACACACTCTGATCATTTTTCCCTACCTCCAGTGTTACTGCAGACCCTACTTGATGCCCAGATTTGGCACTTGTACCTCTGAGTCAGCCCAGTTGAACCTTTATGTCACTTTGGATCACTTTGACCTTTGATAAAGAAATTAAAAAAAACACTCTAGTCCTCCCCAGGTAGCCAGGGCTTGTCGTTGGCTAGCCCCTTCCCCAGAGCAGTCATTTTCCACCCTTCCCAGAGATTGTTTTTATAAAACAAAATGTCTATCTCCTGTAACAGTGCCAGGTGCTGAGTATTTTGGGTTGGAGGACCTGGGAGGGTGAAAAAGGTTGGACTGACTGGAGTGTATGACGGGTGGTGAAGAAGTGTCTCCCTACCCCAATTTTTAGCCTGATAGACCTCCCCTAACCCAGAGCCCAAAGTGCCTTTGGCCAAACTGTCAAAACTATACTGACAATAGGGGATCAGAATTGAAGCCAAACCAATGTTACCAATTTTCATACAGTATGCACTCACCCTTAGTGTGTAGTTTTTGACTAGCTTTTGTCCTATCTCAATAAAGATGTGTTTTTGTCCTCTTTGCAACACAGTTTCTGCCCCAACCATTGTACAAGGGGTCCGATATTCAAGCCATATAGAAAATGGAAGGAAACGGGCACCATGCTCTTGCTATTTTGCATGTGGCACAAAAAGAGGCATGTAGGAAACCTAGCACTAAAGTCCTGGGCAGCATTGGCAGATTGCAAATATGTGAGCAAAAAGAATAGCAAAGCTTTAACCCTTGTGTGAGCACAAACTGCTGGAGTGAGTATTTGCTATAAGCACCACACCACACTGAGCAGGCTGTGCACTTTGTGAAGCACAAACCCCGTATCATAGTATCCCAATATATGGGTGACACAGTTTGAGCACCCATGATGTGAGCTACCCTGAAAGTGTAGCGAGGTACGGTGATAGCCAAGATGCAGAACAAGAAGAGCCAGCATACAGGAGAGTGAATGGAAGAGGAAGGTCAAGGGAACAGGTATGTTGGCACAGTTTGTCAGGGCACTGTTGAGCTGTCCATTTGGTCTGGTGGTGTGGGTGGATGGCTATAACATGGGAAGTTCAGGGTTAAGGCTGGGTGGGGATAGTATTCTTTTTCGGTGTTTGCAGTACTTTTTTTATTTTTGGAGCTGTGCCCCATCTCCTAGTTTTATCGTCAACAGAATCTTCCCCCTGAATAGCCCCTTCCCCAGCTGTCTCCAGTACCCCAGTGTCAGGCCCCCCCAGAGATGATTATTATTAGAAAGATGGTGTGAGGAGTGAAGCCACCTGCATGGGGGGTGCGGAGGGCATAGCCCCCCACATATAAAGTGTATTATATTGTTATAGCTTGACCGTGTTGTGGACCCTCACTGATTGTGGGTCCTCTGTTGTGCACAGTTGCTGCTTCTGTTTTTGGCATTGTGCACTCACCAGTATGTAAGTCGCAGAACAATTTTCGCCTTTATGACGTTGAACCCCTTATCATCAAAGCAATGAACTGCAGTATTTGCATTTAATATGCCAATGACCCTAATTAAAATTCAAAGCACTTTTACCTACCTACCTGCCTTGCTACATATTATTATCATAGCACATTGCTCCTTGCAGTTGATTTAGTCTGTGGGCTGGAGACTACAATTACTTCCTTTTCCCAGTTTCCTTGAAAAATAGCCCTGGAATTGAGAGGCTTCCTCCTTCCTCACCTGGTCCCCATCATTACTTTCCCTGATGTCTTGGGGCACCCACCTCCTACTCAAGGTCCCCATTACAGGCATACCTGGCATCCAGTGGCTGCCACTCGCTCCTGATTCCCATTAGAAATATCCCTTGTTCCAGTGGCACCCTCCTGCTGCTCCTGGTTTGCATTAGAACTGTTACTGTCTCCAGTGGCATCACCCCACCTTGTCCCAGGTCCCATAATGCCAATTCCTGGTGTCAGGTGTCACCACCACTCCCCAGAGCCGCCAAACCCCATGGTCACATGGCAGTGGCTGACAGATACCCTCAAAACACCTCTTTGACTCCCTTCTGTCTAACCCAAACAACTACTATATCAGAATTGTCACTGGTATAGTGATTTTTCAGAGACCTCTTGCAACTGTTACATCACTATACAGTGGGTATATCAATATACTAGTTGCAGGAGTCTGAGGGTGGCCAACATGGTGGGTGAGAAGGGAACATGTGCTGACCACCATTCCAAGACTGGGTGGGGGTGGCTGAGTGATCTGGGTGGATAGGCTGCCTCCAGACACCAGGAATCAACAAACGATGGCCCGGGACTAGGAGGGGGGTGCCACAGGACATAGGTAGTTCTGACAGGACCAGAGAGCAGGAGGAATGCTGCTGGATGGTAGGTATATTTCTAACAGGAACTCAGAGTGGAAAGGAGGTGCCACAGGACACCAGGGATATTTGGCAAGGGGACAGGAGGAGGACTGCACTATGTGCACATTTTCAAATGATGCTTTTTGTAAGTGTTAATTAGCACTGATGAGAAAGCTTTTTAGTGCTTCTAAAAAGATCTGAGCAGTCCAGTACATCCTGTATGCATGCCTCTGTCTGTCATCTGTATGCACACCTGGTGGTCACAACTTTGGGCTGCAATAACTTTGCCTTCTTCTTTTATCTGTGTGAGCAGAGGGTGGTGCAAGAGAAGTTCAGGGAGGTAGGAAAAATCTGCAGTGAGGTAGGACATTCAGTAGCCATTTCAGAGATGTTGCTGATCCCAAGGGCTAGAACTACAAGCACAGTTAGAATTGAAGAATTCAGTGTATGACTCAGAGGGTGGTGTGAGGTGGAGGGGTGTTGGACAGATGGTGACTGGAATGGGACCTGAGAGAATAAAGCCATGTTTGCACCACACAGGTTACATCGAGGTAAAAAGGGCACAAGGGTCCTGAAGAGAAAGCTGAAAGAATTCATGGGGAAAAAAATCAGTTTAAACTGACGGGGCAGCAGGATGCAAACTACCCTTAGTTACCTGGTGGAGGAGGCCAATAGGCCTTTCTCCAGTCAGGACAGAATAGTAAGGAATGGGGGGGAGAGGGAAGGAAGGACTGGGGGAGGGTGGGAGGACTGGGGTAAAGAGGGGCTAAAGTCATGGTGGAGGGTAGTGTCTTTGAACACCAGAAGACTGGAAAACAAAATGGCTGAGATGCAGGCACTGATGGCTGATGGAGAGGTGGCTATAGTGGCCATCACAGAGACATGGGCCACACCAAACCATGACCGGGATCTTGCAGTCCCCATGTACAAAATGTATAGGAAGGATATAGAAATGGGAAGGTGAAAAGTGGCTCTGTATCTGAAGGGGGGGTATAACTTGTACCAGAGAGGAAGGGGTGGACAGAAATACAGAAGCAGTATGGGTATAAGTACAGTTAACTAAGGGGAAGAAACAATGGATGGAGGTAGTTTACAGACCACCTTCACAGCATGAGGAGCTAGACAAGGTACTGGGGTCCCAAATCATAGAAATGGCAGGCAAGGGGGGAGCTAGTAATAATGGGGGACTTCAGTCTGCCTGAGGTGGATTTGAAAATCCTGGCTACTTCCAGCACCAGGGAGCAGGTACTGCTGGATGCATTCCAGGCTGGATTCCTGACACAGGGTGTCATAGAGCCCACTAGGGAGAGGGTTGTACTGTACTGGACTTGGTCCTGTCCATCTGTTTGCATGTCCAGGATGTAAAGGTAGAAGTGCTACTTGCAGGGAGTGACCACCATATGGTGTGATTCTACCTGGACATTGGAAAGGGATGGTCAGTACCCAGATGAGGGTTTTGGATTTCAGGAAGGCTGAGTTTGATAAAGACAGATAAATGTTTGTAGGACACCTTGCTGAGACCAGAGAGGAGATGAAGGTGGAACAGAAATGGGCCATAATAATGGAGGGACTGATGGAGGCCACTATTGAATGTGCCAAAATCAAAAGCAAGAAATCTAAGGCCAAAGCAATATACAGAAGCAGGCTAGTCTAACTACCACAGGGACCCTAGATAGTCAATCTAAACAAGAAATAGAGGACTGGTATACTGTTCCGAGAAGACCATCCAAGAGAAGGGGAGGTCAGATTTTTAATAGTGCCCCATTAGAATTAGCAAACAAATATGGATCATTGGAGCTTCTAGAGCCCAATGACATAGCAGTAAATGGTGTCACACCATGTGCTGAGTTGGCTAACATTACAAAAGACATTCATGTCAACAGCATTTAGACACAGAATTATGAATATACAGTACAAATAAAGATATTGCAAACAGAGTGCTATCAAAAGGGATAGTTAGCACCCCAAGGGAAACAAGAGATATGTACCAAGGTAATAACTAGAGGGATATCCTTTTTATAGGTGATTCAATAACAAGGGAGTATAGATTCTATTGTGTGCATAGGTAGAAATGAAACAACAACCAACTGTTAACACTCTACCAGGGGCTAGGATTTCAGATGTGAAATCTATGTTAAATGGCCTGATGGAGAATCTCAACAACTCACTGGTAATTATGCACATGGGGTAAATGATATAGGCAAAAGGAACCTCAAAGATATTTTTAATGACTTTGAGGCAGTGGCCTTGGAAATTAGACCACCCCTTCCTGTCTGCTCCAGCCTGGCTAAAATCCCACCCCATCCATAGTAGTGTCCCAGTTATCCACCCCTTCTCCGTCATTATCATAATAAACAAGTATGTGACAGCCATTGTCACTTTCTGTGGTTTTAGTCCAATTTTTACCCCAGTGATCGGTAATATATCCCTCCTCTTCTTTACCTCTCTAACCTGCCACCCCATACACGGCCTCTTTCCCCTATATGTGTAGTTGCCAGCTGCCTCACTCAAAAGATCTCTGCTTATAACCCCTGTATGCCTATGGTTGATTGTACATCTGCTGACTTCTTCAATCATAACATAATGCTGTTTTTTTTTTATTTATTTCAACCTTGTACTGTACTGTATACACTGTATATACTTTTTCTTCCTTGTATATTATTGCTTTTTGTATACCTGTTTCTGTACTGTACTTTGATGTATTCATCACCAGATCCACCTTGCAAATGAGCCTTGCTCAATGGTGCCCACCTGGATAAATAAAGATTTTGATTGATTAATAGACAACAAAGCAGAGACATCATAATATCAGGTGTGCTACCAGTCAGTGGAAGGCACTATGAAAAGAATATAGATGTTAGAATGCTTAATAGCTGGCTGTGGGAATAGTGTAAATGGAAAGGACAAGGTTTCATTAACAACTAGAGTATGTTTGGAGATGAGAGACAATTGAACACTGATGGGCTGCACCTAAACAAAATGGGTACCAGAAGGTCGGCTGGAATAGTAAACGACTCTCTTTCCATCTGTTTAAATCTAATTTGGGGGGGCAGGGAGGGTGTATCAAAATTTCTTGTTGAAACAGAGATATTGAAAAAACAAACTAATGAAGACACAGGTTGGAAAGGCTTGTTGATTAATGCTAGGAGCGTTGTAAACAAGTTCGATGAACTAAGATTCATATTGGAATCACAGAAAATCAAAATCTGTGCTATCACCGAAATTTGGTGGGATGCCAGCAATCCCTGGGGAAAGGAAATAAAGGGTTTCAATCTCTTCTCCAAATCAAGAGATAGTAGGAAAAGTGGTGGAGTGACTGTATACATCTCAGAAGACATACAGGCAGAACAAATGTCTCTAGCTTCAAGTAAGGTTGAGGAACTTTGGATTAAAATAACCCCCCAAAAATCTCTGAAAATCTTATTGGGGTAATTTATAGGTCACCGTCACTAACGAAAGAAGATGATATTATCCTTCTTAAATAAATCCACAATCAATCCAGCTGACAGAATCTTATTTATGGGGAATTTTAACTTACCTGGGATTTCTTGGAATACTTTAAACAGCTCATGTAAAATAGAGAGAGATGAAATCTGGATGCCCTTAGTCAGGTAGAACTCAGACAAATGGTGAAATGAAACACAAGGAGAGACAGAATATTAGACTTGATTGTTATGAACATCAAGCAAGATATACAAAACTGTAATGTCTCAACACCCCTGAGGAATAGCGATCACTTAACTGTAACCGTCATCATAAAATAACTAAAATATTATAAACTGGGGACACCACCATACTAAATTTTCAAAAAGCTCACTTTACTGCTATAAAACACACTTAAATCATGGAAATGGAAGGAACATTTTCAGGATAAAAACACTGATGAGATGTGTAACATATTGGAGTCTAAGTTAACAAACTGCATAAAACAGTTTGTACCAAGCAAAAAAAAATATCAAAAAGGGAAACAAACTCCACATTAGTTAAATAGTAGAATAAAAAAAATGATAAAAAAAAAGCATAAACTATTCAGATCTCTGCAGAGAGTTAGAAAGGGGGAAGGAATGATAAGGTTCAGAAATCTTCAAAGGACAGTGAAAATGGAAATAAAGAAAGTGAAGGCTCAATATGAGGTCAAGCTAGCTGAAAAAACTAAGGACAACTGTATGTCCTTCTATGCATATATTAATAGCAGCAAAAAAATCAGGAAACACTAGAGGTCCCCTTTTAAGTTCGGATGGCATAACAACAAATAATAACAGAGATATGGCAGAAATTCGGTCATTTACCTCACATCCAAACTCTCCCACCTACAGGACATCCATTTCCCCATCACAACCAGAAGGGTAAGAGGGGACTGTACCTGCTGGCTATCGAAAGAACTGCTGGCACTAATGAAAGCTTGGGATAACAAATGGAAAGCCTATAAGGCATCACCCTCTCCTCACCTCTGGAATGCTTACAGACAGCTATGCAACACCTGCAAACAGACTGCAAAATCATTCAAGCGCAAATTCTACATTAATCAACAGAAAGAGAACCTTGGCAATCCACGCAATTTCTGGGCCTCTATTGGGTCTAACCTTAACCCCAAGTCCAGTAGACAATTAACACAGCTAATATCCCCCTCTGGTCCCATTTCAGGCCCTACCAAGATTGCAAATATCTTCAACATGAAATTCACAGATTTATCCCCCCAATCTGAGCAAGACCCCACCACAGGCGTCCTCAGCCCTGAACCCCCATACTCCCACCCCCCTCCTTCTCAGCTACCACCCTGATCCCACCTTTCCACTTCAAAGCCATTGGCCATATAGACACTATTAAGCTCCTGAAGTCTTTCCCTGCCAAAGGCAGCCCTGGCAGTGATGGATTATACTCCATATTTCTTAAACTCATCTGCCCTGCATTGATTAAACCCCTCACCTTCCTCTTCAAACTTACCCTTACATCTTCAATGGTTCCTGACTCTTGGAAACATGCAAATGTCATGCCCATCTTCAAATTCGGCGACCCCTAATCCACTGATAATTATAAGCCCATGTCCCTACTCCCTCACCTGAGCAAACTGCTTGAGAAAGTTGTGCACCTCCAGTTCTCAGAGCATCTTGAAAAAGTATAACCTCTTATGTCCTCTCCAGCATGGTTTCCACAAGCACCACAGTACCTCCTCTGCTTTCGCCCTTTTCTCTGACCATGTGCTGAGAAATATGGACCAAGGCAAAGCCACAGGAGCTGTCTTCATAGATCTATCAAAGGTTTTTGACCTTGTTGACCACCACCTCCTCCACTCAACCCTGTCTATCTTTGGCTGCTCTGGCAGAACTGCAGCCTGGTTCTGTTGCTATCTATCCAATCCGTCTCAGTCTGTCTTCATCAAGAATGCCTCCTCTATTGCCCCCCCCTCCGTATGCACTGGAGTCCCCCAAGGTTCCATACTCGGACCAGTGCTTTTCTCCATTTTCACTGATGCACTCCCAAGGGATAGCCTCAGCTGTCAAGCGCTCCTTCATGCAAATGACCTGGTTCTCTACCACAATAATAAATAAATCGAGCCCATCTCCTCCATCCTCACACACAACTATGGCTCTGCTCATAAATGGTTCCTCGCCAACAGGCTGCTAGTCAATGAAAAGAAGACTAAGTCCATGCTTTTTGGTTCCAAACCTTTCCTCGCCAACGCTGCCAAATCCGTCTCCTCCCTCCTTATACGCACCCCAGCAGGCCCCCCTCTTGATAACGTCCCATCTTTTAAATACCTAGGTGTCATTCTCGACCCCTTCCTCTCTTTCACTGAGCATGTTAACAACACTGTGCAGAGAATTCACCAAAAACTTGGCGCTGCCTACAGACTCAAATACCTTCTATCTACTGAAGCATGCCTTGCCATAGCCCAGGGCAACCTACTGCCTATACTTGACTACTTCTCTCCCATCTACTCCCTCATATCCCCACCTTGAAATCAAGACTAAATACTACCTATAACTCTATCTGTCATTTCATCCTTCAAGCTCCCTATTGGACCCACCACTGCACTCTTTACCAGTCCCTGGGCTGGCTCCCTGTGCAAGGTCGCTTTGACTATGCGATAGGCTGCCTAATGGACAATTCACTAAGGTACTAACACCTATCCCCTTACTTTCTCCTCTTAACAGACAGAGTGGCTCCTAGGACACTTAGGGCATTCTCAGTCCCCCCATTAGAGACATCCCATGACTCCACGGCAATGGAAAGTAGAGCTTTCTCCATCTCTGCACCTTCCCTATGGAACAAGCTCCCACAGTTTGTCTGCACATCCCCTACACACCTTGCCTTCAAACAGGCCATGAAAACCTGGCTCCTAGCAGCTGCTGACTGTCACTGCTCCCAATAAGTAACTCTAAGACACCCTAATGCCCATGACTCCTTTCCACTTCCTCTTCCCTCCTGTTATCGCCTCCCTCATCTCTGTAGTTGTCTATAACCCTCCTTCCCTCGCTATCTCAAATCTCTGAAACTGATATGAGAATCTGACTATATGAACCCACACAACTTTACTGACGACTGTACTAAACTGGTCTCATGCCATATTTATAATGCTACATATGTTCTCCTGCACCATGTAACATGGCTTCTGCATCTCGTGTTATTTCTTTTGCTATGTATGGCTCACTTTTCACACTATGTGTGTCAGGCCATGGCCTTCCCCTGCCTCCATTGTACTATTATGTTATTTGTATTTCTTTTTTTTTCCACACCACCTCATGCCCGAGGTGTGAATTTACAGTATAAACTGAAGTTCTCTGTATGTGCTACTGTGTTTCTCTGTGTTGCTTGCCACCTGTGGCCCAGGTCGTGACTGAAAGTGGTCCTCTGGATCAGTGCACTTGACGGGTAAACAAGACATAAATAAAAAAATATTTTTCATCTGTATTTAATTCCACAAACAACCATGGAACTATAGATTCTACAAAATGTAATATTTCTCAGAGTCCTATACAAATAAAGTAGTTGATGTAAGCAGTAGAATCATTAAATTAAATCCAAACTAATCACCGGGACTAGAGAGATTACATCCAAGACTGCTGAAAGAGCTGGCAGAGGAAATAGTGCCACCTATAAGTCACCTGTTCCAATGCTTTCTGACAAGGGGGAGGTTGTCAACTCCTGGAGAGAAGCTGTTGTGATTCCATTATATAAAAAAAGGTGATAAAAAAAAGCCCTTCTATTTACAGGCCAGTAAGCCTGACAAATGCATTATGTAAAATACTGGAAGGGTTAATTAAAGAACATATAGTTGATTACATAGCTTCGGAACAATTAAATGACAAACACTAAACATGGATTTACAAAGGGGAGATCTTGTCAGACCAACACCCTGGAATTCTATAACAAAGTCAGTAAAAGCTCAGACTCAGGTACATCAGTGGATATAGTCTTTCTAGGCTTTACAAAAGCATTTGATAAGACACACCATCAAGAACTAATCCAAGCACTAAGAAGTATGGGTATACACAAAAATCTAGTTGCCTAGATATAGCCATGGCTTACTTAAAGGAAAGAATGACTAAGTGTGAGGGGGGGCTTTATCAGACTGGTCCATGGTGACGAGCGGAATTCCACAGGGCTCTGTATTAGGGCCATGCCTCTTTAACATCAATGTGGCATCACTTAAGTATGAGCATAACAATGTATGGCTTACTAAGTTCACTGATGACTGCAGATTGGGGGTGGAAATCAAATAGCAAGATCATAAATCCTTGCAGGAGACAAATTATATACATGAATGTTGTAGGACTTATAAACTTCCCCTAAATCCAGATAAATGTACAGTAATGCATTTGGGAAGGAAAAACACATATCGGACCTACACTCTAGGCAACACCACACTGAGAACAGTAACAGAGGAGAAGGATCTGGGCATAATTATTACAGATGACTTACAATTCAAGGTCCACCATAAGAATCTATGCAAAAAAGCCAATGGTGTGCTAAATTGCATATTACGACACATAGCTAGCAGAAACAGGGAAGTAATGATCCAGACCAGAGATTCCAAACAAAGGCTAATCCTGGCATCATTCCTATCCCTCATTGACTATGCTGACTTCCTCTATGGCCACTGCTCCCTCTTCCATTTAAATAAATTAGACACCTTGTATCATAGAGCTATTAGATTCATTACAGATCTTCCCTCCAGCACCCATCATTGCTCTCTCTACAATGCAGTCAGTTGGACATCCCTGCAACACAGAAGAAACAAAAATGCTGCTGTCTGGATCTACAAAGCTCTGACAAACAAACTCCTTCCTACATCTCAGACTGTTTCAACCGGATCACATCCAGGCCTTACACCATAAGGATCAATAAACTCATCATGCTGAAGATTCCTATCACCTGCACCCGGTATGGAAGGGCTGCAATCAGCTATTCCTAGCACTTATCTGGAATTCTCTTCAAAAGACCTTGAAATTGATACCCTTATTCCTTTAACATCCTTCAAAAACTGTACATTAGTCTATTCCCAGAATCATGCAACTGCTTTCCATAAGGCCTAGTCCTCCCACTACCCTCCTTCCCCCAGCCCCTTTTTTATGCTACCCCATTTCTCTATCGCTCTTCTAGCTTGTTCTCCAACCAACTTCATACAAAATGCCCACCCAAGTCCAACTATCCGAGCTTTATCCCTACTATACTGTTTGTTTCTTTCCTTTTAATATGATTAAGGTTTACTGTCATTTTGCCTTGTATATATGTAAATATTTGTATATCTGTCTCATTCATAAATCATTGTATCTGTGTTTATTCAGTACCATGTTTTTTGTGTAAAACTTGTAACCTTATATTGTTATGACCACTCAGGTCCATCTTGTAAATGAGCTATGCTCAATGATGTTCGCCTGAATAAATAAAGATTTTGATTGATTGATTGATTGATCCCCTTGTATAGCTCTCTGGTGAGGCCCATTCTTGAATATGGAGCCCAATTATGGTCTCCATATCATCAAAGCTAAATTCAAATGCTTGAGAAGATACAAAAACGAGCCACCCATTCCATAAAAGGCATGGTAGACAAAGACTACAGTACTAGACTGGGAGAACTAGATCTGTTCCCTCTGGAGTATAGGAGATGGAGGGGGGACATGTGCTTGCTGTTTTAAGCACTGGATGATCAAGATTTATGGGAAAAGCTGGGACTGGAAATTAGAGACCATCCTTTTAATACCAGAGCCCATACACTGCAGCTGAGGGGTGAGAACTGCAGGACATGGAAGTGCAAAATTTGATTCAATCAAAGGGTGGTAGCCAAATGGAATGAGCTATTGGAAGATGTGGTAGGCAAGCCATCTATAGAGTCCTTTAAACTAAAATTGGATGAGTTATTCAAACTGGGAAAATTTTAGCAATATAGTGAACATTATAGATGAAAGTCTAAACAGCTCAGTATTTACGTATGTTACCTAAAAGCCCAGATGGTTGAGAAAAGAAGTGGCAAATGTGTTAAGGGAAAAGAAGGCAGCCTTCCAGATGTACAAACATACTCAAACTGAAGATGCTAGGGTGGCCTACAGTGCTAAGTCAATGATGGCAAGCAGAGTGGTTAGAGAGTCAAAGGCTGCAAGGGAAGTGCGGCTGGCACAGAGAGTAAAATTGGATAAGAAGGCTTTTTTCAAATACGTAAGGGAGAAGAGGGATATTAAAGATGAGACTGTCAGGTTAAAAAAGGAGGGGGCTGGGCAGAAGGAAGTGAAGAAAAGTAGAGAGGCTTAGCAAGTACATCTCCTCTATTTTCACTAGAGAGAGAAGGATGGACCACAAGGGAGCAGGGGTAGTGGGGACAGGTAAGTTGGGAGTCACAGACAGTGTAATGAAGGTAGACAGGGTGCATAAGGGCCTAAACATCCTGAAGGTGGACAAATCCCCTGGGCTAGACGGAGTGCACCCAAGGGTCCTGAGGGAACTGGCAGGCCCTCTGGCAGACCAGTTTAACCCCTCTCTGGAGTCTGGGAGTGTGCACTGGGACTGGAGAACTGCACTTGCGGTACTTCTTCATAAAAGTTATCCAAGGGACACACCAGGGAATTACAGGCTGGTCAGTCTGACCTTAATAGTGGGAAAACTGATGGAGACTACCATGAAGGAAAGACTGGTGGTCTTTCTCAAAGAAAATGGACTGTAGGACAGGAGGCAGCATGGGTTTGTATCAGGGAGGTCCTGCCAGACTAATCTGATTGACTCTTTTGGGAGACCAGGACAGTGGACAGGGGCCAAGCAGTTGATATCCTGTATATGGATTTCAGCAAGGCCTTTGACTCAGTGCCTCATAGGAGACTGGTCAGGAAGTTGGGTGACCTGGGGTAGGGGACAAGTATTCTAGATTGGTCAAAAACTGGTTGCAGGACAAAAGTCAAAATGTTGTGGTCAGGGGGTACTTCTCAGAAGCTAGGCCAGTACTCAGTGGAGTCCCACAAAGCTTAGTGCACAGTCCAGTGTTGTTTGACATCTTCACCAGTGACATAGTGGATGGGATCAAAGGTAAACTCTACTTGTTCATGGATGAAACAAAGCTATGTGAGAGGGTGGACATGGAGGAGGGAAGACAAGAACTAAGGGGAGACCTGGCTAGGTTACAGAAGTGGCCTAGCATTTGGTAGCTGGGATTCAATGCTAAAAAGTGTAAAGTTATGCACTTGGGGGAGAAGAACCAGAAGATGAAATACTGGTTGGGTTGTGTGTAGGTAACCAAGTCAGAGGAAGAAAAGAACCTGAGAATTATCATCATGAGTGACCTGAAGCACTCAGCACACTATAGGACAGCAGCAGCAAAATCCAGTCGAATGCTGGGCTGCATAACCAGGGGTATTACCAGCAGGAAAATGGAGGTCATGCTACCACTATACAGGTTACTGGGAAGACTGCACCTAAAGTATAGTGTGCAGTACGGGTGTCCTTATCTTAAGAAGAATCTTAACTTGGTGGAGGCAGTCCAGAAAGAGGTGATCAAAATGATCCAAGGTCAGCAGAGAAACATCTATGAAGACAGACTCAAGAGGCTCAAAATGTACTTCCTAGATGACAGAAGGAAGAGGGGGGGGGGGATATGATCATGACCTTCAAATACCTTAAAGGTATTAACAGGGTGAATATGGAGGGCCTCTTCAGTCTTAGCTGGAACAAGTCCATTAGGAGGCATAGTCTAATGCTGGTAGGGGGAAGATTCAAGAGAGAAATGTAGAGGCACTTTTTCACTGGGAAAGTGGTGGTCAGGTGGAACCAGTTGCCAGAGGAGGTGGTCTCCTGAAAATGATGGCTAGCTTAAAAAGAGGATGGGATACAATGAAGGAGGAAGTTGCTGGTGGAGGAGGGGGGGGCAATGGGGAATTGAGGGGGTCAGAGGGGATTTGGGGAGTGGGAACGGATCCCACTGTAGACACAGGGGGAAACGTGCACATGCGAGCAGACAAGATAGACCATAAAGCTTTTATCTGCTGGCATGCTCACACTTTTGTATGCATGCTCATATCTCCTTCCATGACACCACAAGCTTAAATCCTTTAGGAGTTCACATCTGTGCTGCTCCAACTACCTGCTGGACTCGCTGGCTATACAGTACCTACTGCTGCAGCTCAAAAGTACATTCACAACACCTTCACCAATGCACTCTGGAGAAATTTTACTGCTCACTCATTGGACCCTCTGGCAGAGTTGCTTACCCATGTAATAGAATCACTGCACTATGTTACTTACTTCAGTAACAACAAATAGGAAACAAGTTCATTCAATCATTTTGCAGCTCACGTCCCAGGCCCAATGCATTGCAATAAGACATCTGCAAAACATTTCCTGACTACGGTCACAATAGGAACTCTTCTGCTACATATACAAGCACTAATACATGCAAGCAGATCTCAAGCTACTGCATTAAAGGAGAATTAGTCAAAATTTACAAAAAACGTATATTGTGCGGTGTTTTGATTTGTGTGTGTAGTCCAAGTGTGTACCCTCCTTTGTTTGCTTTTAGATTTTTCTTTCTAAATTCACCTCTCTCTTTATGGCCTCTGGGGATCTTTATGACTGCAACTTTTATTACCTTTTCTTTTCCCACAATCCCTCCAGTCCATGTTGCAGTGATGCATTGGAGACCATTGATTCAGTGTCACTTAGCTAGCTTACAGCAGTAGGACAATGCTGATCAGTGCCTCTCCTTATCTGATGACAAGTAATAAGTACCGGATCATAATGTCATGCACTTAATAGCACATGGCATTATGCCGAAACCCGGACCTGTACACTCTCCGTATTGGACCCCTCCCCGGAGTTAGAATCCTTAGTGGGAGGGTCTGGGGTGCACAGCCCCCGGTAACGGGGGTGAGGGGGTGCAGCCTCCCACAGAAAAAAAGTTAAAATACAATCACGCAATGCGATTATGTCGTACAACATTCTGCTGTGCGAGGTATTGACCCTGTGCCAAACTAATATAGGTTACATTCAGAGCTTGGCCAACACTTGAGGGATAACAACTAGTGTTTTCTGTAATTATAGCATTCATGACGTGGGACAGTTTGCATGTGTTTTTATAGGTGTGCATGGTTTGATGAAAAGAAAAGTTTGCATACAAAACATTAACTCCTGCTGGCTAGACCTAGACTCACTCCTTGAAAAAAAGTTTAGATTAGAAAGAGATATTTAGTTGATGCCACAGCAACAGGCACTTAAAAGCACAGTGCTGCTGCTAATAGGGTTAAATGTCTGCACTCGCTAAATGTTTAGTAGGTCAGTCAGTAAATAAGCAAGAAAGTATGTCAAGTAGTCAATCAGTCAACAAACAAGTCAGTAAGTAAGTAAAGAAATGTGAAAATGTAGAAACATAGACAATGATGGCAAATAAAGACTGATAGTGCATCCAGTCTGTCCATATTGCTCCACCATACCCTGGGACCTGTTGTATCTGTGTGTCAAATAACTCCATTGAAATATTACAATGCAGGTGATTATAATAAAGTATGGGGTGGGTGGGGGGCTTTGCCCCCTGCAGAAAGCATACTTCTCTTCCCGACCGCACAACTTGGACAGTGATCATGGCTGACATTGTGCATATTGCTGTAAAGCTGGCTGACAGGTTTTCTGTTGAACTGGCTTGGTGGAACCCTGTGTCTGTGGAGTCTTTGCTTACACCTTCCCCCCTTCGTTCTCAATGTTTTCTTCCTCTTTCCGCTAAGTAGCTACTATACCTCTTGACTCTATCCCAGCCGTGGTTGAAGCTATTTATGGTTTTGGCATCCACCACTTCTGCCAGCAGCCCATTCCATGGCTCAAGCCACATTTCTGTAAAATAATACTTCCTTGCATCCTTTTTAAATGTTCCCCCCCATTAGCCCCACTTGTGAACCCATTTTCTATCTTCTCTGTTTCTGCCAAATAACTCTTTACAGTCCACCTTGCTAATTCTTTTTTGGAACTTAAAGATCTCTGTCATATCCCCCATCTCTTCTGGTTTCGAGTGACTACATGTTCAGTGCCTTTAGCTGATTCTCATAGGATCTGCCATCCTGGCCCTGAATCACCTTGATCACCCTGCACTGTAATGTCTCCAGCCTGTCCCTGTCCTTTTTAGGTGGGGACTCCAACACTGGGCACAGTACTCCAGGTGTGGTCTCACCAGTGACTTATACAGTGGTAATAGTACCTCCTGCCTTCTACTGTTGAACTCTCTCCCAATACACCCCAGCATCCTGTTAGCCTTTCTGGAGGCCATATTACAATTGCTGATTTGTTAGTAATGACACTAATGATCACTCCTAGGTCCCTTTCCTCTAAGGTTGTGTCTATCTTAAACCCCCATCCATTCCTCTCTTCTGTTTTTTATGTTCTCTAAGTGCATAATTTTGTACTATTTAATACTGAATTTCAATTGCCAGACCTTGGACCAATTTTGCAGCCTTTGCAAGTCTCTCTGCAGCTCCCTTATCCCCCCTACATTGACAACTCTAGCACAGAGTTTAGTATCATCTGTGACACAACCTGCTCTAGATTCCCTCTCCTATATCACTGATGAACATATTGAAGAGGACTGGGACCAGAACAGATCACTATGGTAATCCGCTGGAGACCTTTCTTTCCTGTGATCTGATCCCATTCACCACAACTGTCTGCTGCCTTCCCTCCAACCAAATTCCTTTCCACCTTTCTATTTCCTTAGCTGTTCCCAGATCCCCATCTTCTTCAGCGGTTTTCAGTGTGGCACCAAACTGAATGCCTTGCTGAAGTCAGGATAGAGTAAATTTACAATATGCTCCTTATCAACTACCCTGGCAACCCCGTCAAAGAATACTATCAGGTTCATCTGAGAAGACCTCCCTACCACAAACACACGCTGCTTGCTATTCTGAAGCCTGTTTTTCTCTAGGTATTCTATTAGGTCCTCTTTGACTAGTGTCTCTATGTGTCCAGATTAGTGTCCCCATCAGTTTCCTACCACAGAAGTAAGAGTGATGGGTCTATAGTTTCTTGGCTGCTCCTTGTCCCCTCCCTTGTCTAATGGAACTATGTTTGCCATCCACCAGTCCCTGGGAACCTCCCCTTGCTGCATAGAGCTACTGAATAGCCCCACCATGGGTTTGAGTAATACTTATGCCATTTCCCTTAGCAGTCTTGAATGCGTCCCATCCAGCCTCAGGGCCTTGTTTATCTTCAGGGTTACTAGTGCCTTTTTGGCTCTTTCTTCAGTAAATTTCTGAAGTTTCATTTTTGGGACCCCTCTATTAGCTGCCTGTCTAACTCTCTACTATAAGGAATTGCTGTTCTCACAAGTAAATACTGACTAGAAGTAATCATTTAGCACAGCTACTTTCTGCCCACACTCCTTTATTACCATGCCCCTTCATTAGCCTGACAGCAGTAAACAGAATATCTGTGGGAAAGAGATGCCAGGTTACACACTCTATAGTCAAGATAGACGTGACAGGATGGGAGGTGGTATAGCAATGTAAATTAAAGACGAGCTAACTGTCACTGATATAAGCAAGCAAATAAAAAAGCCTAACAGTCAAACTGAGACAGTGTGGGTCATGGTTAATGCCATTGATAAGAAAAAAATTATCATTGTAGGTGTTTGCTACAAACCTCAGTGTTTGCTACAGACCTCCAAATATTTCGTCAGATATTTACAATGAGATCGTCACTGAACTGGAAGATGTCTGTGAAATAGGGGAAGTAGTGCGGCTATGTGATATGGGTATTGGGGATACTGACTGGGTTAAACAAACTGCAAGCAACATGGCAGGAAAATATTTAATAAATGCCTCTTAACAACCTCATCTCAAACAGCATGTTTGTCATCTAACAAGGGAAAACAACATTTTAGACATTATGCTAGCATCAGAAAATATTAACATAAAGAACTGCAGAGTTAAACCCCCCTTTTCAAACAGTGACCACAACACAGTGGCCTTCACAATATTTTTTAATTTACACTAAACAATGGCATAACTAAAACACTTCTTTAGAGCAGGGATAAAATAAGAGCAATTAAATCAACAGTGATGGATAGAAACTGGAAAATGCTACTTAAAAAATAAAAATGCTGATAAAAGGTGGCTGGAATTTTAACATGTTATCCAATATATTTGCAATAAGTTCATCCCGTCTAAAAAGAAATATGGTAACACAGGATTAAGTCAAACAAACAATCAAAGCCACCCCACAGCTGAGTGTGCTGAGGAGAAAAAATGTACACGTTAGCCAAAATACTCCAGCACCACCCGCCAGCCAATACAAAGTAGCAAAACACCAAACTGGTTTGCCAAACACAGTAGGTTCAAATATTTATTCACAAGAAGCCAACACAGTGTGAGGGAATCTCTTACCAACAAGAGAAATGCCAGCAGAACTCTCTAAAATCTCCTACTAGTTTCGCTCAAAGCATCGTCAGGAGTAAGACCTAAATGGTTGTCAAAGCCAATTAAAAAATGAATCAACAGGAAAAATAAAACCTATAAGAAGTATATATAACGCAAACACATTTTTCTTTAAACTATATAAAAAAACAACATAAAGATTGCCATTCAGCATAAGAAAAGCTAAAAAAGAAGCAGAACTTTAGTTAGTTGCAAATGCAAATAAAAAACACTCAAAAGCTCTTTATAGTTGCATTAATTAATTGATGAGTAAGAACAAAATTGGTCCAATTGAAAATAACAATATCACAACAAGTTGTCTGAGAGCAACTGGGAAAAAGGGCCCCTTCCACAATGGCGGTACCACCATGGTGGTGCACAATGACTGAATGCAGAATGAGCAACCGTAACAGAGCAGGGACAACAAGGGTGCTGGGTCACTAAAGTGACTTGCAGAGTGTTAAAATAACTGTGGGCACCCAGTCTGTGGATGACACCATGTGACTGCCAGACACACTGCCACAAGGGGAAACAGTTCTGCCAACATCCCAGCAGGTGGGTGTACTGGTTTCTGTGACAAATGTCTCTGTGAATATTGGCTGCCCATGGCCCCGGTGTCCGGGGTGGCATTGTGTCCATGCTACGCATGTGTCCTCGGGGCTGTGGTTTGCAGCGGCTTTGCACTCGGGTGCAGGGCTGGCCTGGCTACTTCATCCCCCATCCCCCCCATGTCCCATGCTCCCCGATCCATTTTCCCATCCATGTCAACCCCAGTGGGCCTGTTTTCTGCCCCCAGTGCTCACTTCCACCTTGCTGAACACTGCCCTGGACCACTGCCTGCCCTTTCGTTGGTGTGTGCCATGCGCCCGCGTGCTATTCCATGTCTCACTGTGAGGATGCCATTGCCCTGCTGTGCTGTGCTGTGTTCTGCTGTCTGCAGGCCTTGCCTGCCTGGCCCTCATCTGCTTGTGTCTAGCCATGGAGGCCTCACTCATAGTGGGCCTGCGGCATTACCCGCTCTCCCACTGTCATGTGGCCTTATGAGGTTGTCGCTCTTTTGCAGTTGTCCACTTTCATTTGCGGTGAAAAACACACTCTGATCATGGAATACCATGTGAAATGAAAGAATAGCATAGAAACATAGAATTTGACAGCAGATAAGGACTGCTTGTCCCACCTAGTCTGCTCATTTCCCTACCTGATGGATAAGCTGCAGATTCTAGTTAATCAACAGCTTACTTCCTCCTACCCCCACTAGAATTGCCTTATGCCTGTCCCATGCATTCTTGAATTCTCCCACTGTTCTTGGCTCAACAACCTCCTCAGGAAGGCTGTTCAATGCATCCACAACCCTCTCTCTGAAAAAATACTTTCTAACATTACCTCTGAGGCATCCCCCCCTCTATCTTCAAATTGTGCCCCCTTGTTCTTGCACATGTCTTCTTCTGAAAGATGCTAACCTCTTGTACTTTGTTAATTCCCTTGAGATACTTGAAAGTTTCTATCATATCCCCCCGCTCCCTCCTTTCCTCAAGGGTATACATATTAAGCTGCTTTAAACTCTCCTGGTGTGTCTTCTGGTGCAGAGCCTGCACCATCTTGGTTGCCCTCCTCTGAACAGCCTCCACTCTGTCTATGTCTTTGCGGGGATTGGGTCTCCAAAATTGCAAGCAGTACTCCAGATGGGATCTCACCAACTGTCTATACAGAGGGATAACAACTGATTCCATACAACAGGACTTAGATTATGTACATCTCTAGGTTACAAACTGGGAGTTGCAATCCAATACTGATACATGCAGGGTTACTCACTTAGGAAGAAAAACCCACACCAAATATACAAACCTGGCAATATTACATTAACAACCTGAACTAATGAAAAAGACTTAGGAATTATGGTATCACGGGAGCTAGAAAGCAAATCCCAATGCAATATTGCAGTCTCTAGAGCAAACAGCATATTATGGGCAATAAGAAGAAACATCAAACCTCGAGACATCAGAGTCATGTTCCCTTTATACTGGGCATATATGCCCTCATCTCCAGTACACTACACAGTTTTGGTGTCCGTATAAAAGAAAAGAGACATTCAGGAAAAGGCAAAGATACAGAGACGTACCACCAAAACCTTTAACTAATTAACTAATATTACATATCAAGATAGACTGACAAAATTAGTTCTTACATCTTCGGAGCAACAGAGGTTTTGTGGCGATTTGTTACTTATGGTTGATGTAATAAAAAATAAATATCTGTTCAATGAGATAAACTTTGAATTTAAAAGTACAAATAACACCAGAGGCACCCACTACAAATGTGTGGTAAAATGTTTAATTCAAGAAAAAGGCAATAATTCTTTACCCAGAGAGAGGTGAACCCATTGAATTCTCTACCAGTTGAGGTAGCTAGTGTCAGTGGCTCAGTAAGTAGCACACTTGCCTCTGAGGCCGGGAGATCAGAGAGCTGTGGATTCAGTTCCCACATCTGACACTTGGGTTAATATCCCAGTACTGACACTGTAGTGCAGCATGAGAGGGGTGCTGCACTTCTGAGGTGCCGTCTTTCAGATGAGACGTTAAACCGAGGTCCCATCTGCCTGGATTGGTGGTAATTGAGGTGGATGTTAAGAATCCCGTGGCACTTATTGAAAAGAGAAGGGTAATTTCCCCAGTGTCCTGGCTAAATTTCCTTCATTCACTAAAAAATACTACCAACATCTTAATCTGGTTCAAGGTTAGTTGGCATTCATCTGTATCCCCCTCCTCCTGGTCATGCCTGAAAATAGGCAGGATTTGTCTAGTGTGCTTACCCGGTCAACAAAAGCTAAATAAATAAATAAAATAACTATAAGCAAAAATAAAACGGGGTTCAAAAACAGACTAGATAGATACTTGATTCAAGGTAATACATTACATTATTACAACTAATGGAGCAAAATGGGCAATATGACTAATAGCTCCTCTCCTCCTTTGTATGAATTCCCCTCCCATATTTCCTTTGTCTCAGATGTATTTAAAGAACTGTTTTTCCCCTCCATTGATCCCTCTGTAGTATGCAGCTCTGTCTGCCTTTGCAATCCTGATTGATCTCTTTGCCTCTGTAATTTTTCCTGGTGCTTGTCCTATTCTTCATCTCCCTACTTTTCTTTCTACTTTTTAAAGGCCTAATTTTGGCTCTCACTGTCTCCCTGACCCTTTAAATGTGTTTTATTAAGTTGGCTTTCAGGTACACAGTGAAGCACCATTTTTGCCTATTTAATCCATTTGGATAGCAGAAATAGTGATCTTTAAATGACCACGTTTATCTGATATCGAATAGCTTATGTTGTGCTACGGGTTATTTTTCCACAGGTTATAGCACAGCTAGCAACATAAACAGCATGTCTGAATATTAACAAATATAGAAAACACTCCAATTGATGTATCAGATGGCTTAGTTTCTCAACTCCTGATGCTAACATAAGTAATTTTATGTGTATATTCATGTTTTGCCCTGTAGGAGTATCAAGATGTACTTGCTTGTAGCATGTTTCCTTTTTAAAATGAGTATTGTATAAGCTAAAAAAAGTCAATAACTACAAATTGTCCCTGCTGGCTATCACTGGGAAGATGCTTTCTCAGGGCCACTGGATCAATCCTAGAGTCTGATCTGTCAGGGTGGCTAAACCAGGCAAATGGTCAGTGACCTCATGCAGAGCTAGGGCTAGGATATAGCCCCAGGAGTTGGTGGGGTCAATGTAGGAATATAAGGCTAAGGCAGAACAGGATTATTCTCTTTCTGTCTTGTTGGCACCAGGAAAAGAAAGAAAGAAATAAACCTCCCTACCTCCGAAACATGAGGCGAGTCCTGTTTAAGATCACACAAGGAATGGTCTTCTTTGTGTCCAGGTTGTTGCAGTATTTGGTTGCCCCTTGACCTTCCACATGACTGGATTATAGGTCCAGTGCTCAGGGCATATTGGAGGTTGAAGGTCCCAGTATTGCCGTGCAACTAGCAGCTCTCAGCTTGGTAGGCAGAAACCTGTGGAGTGTGAGGTGATCCTGGGCTTCAGGTTGGCAGAAGTGCCTCTGCCATGTTTCCATGACTAGTATACTTCATCCCCTTTCCTTCCACTGCAGACTTCAATGGGTGGTCCCCCACTTTGCTCACTTCCCCCATGCATTGTAGGCAGCATCCACCTGATGTGGTTGTGAGGGCAGGGGTGTGGTGTTCTGGTTGGGAAGGGTGCTCTAGAACAGGTTTTTTCTGCTAGTGGGGGCAGGTGGTAACTGCCTGACTGGATTTCTTGCAGTCAACGCAAGGCACCTCAATAATTAAAAACAATAAATAAAAAATTAAAAAACAAAACAACAAAAAAAAAGATCAGAGGGAAGAATCCATGCTCCTATTGGCTGTGAAGTCCCAGGTTCCCTGTCTTTTGTGTGGTAACTGTGTGTCCTGCCTTCTCAGTTACTTGTTCTCTGTCTGAAGGGGAGCATACACATGTTGCAAGAGTAATGCCTGCAGCTAATTAAGCCTGCAGCTAATTTAAAAAAAAAAAGAAAGAAAGAATTCAAATGAGGAAAGCAAAGAGCCAAGGGCAGTGGATATAAAGGTGGGGGCAGGAAAAACCCAAGCTGCAGGACGACCGACATGTCAGAGTGCCTCTTTCTCATGAATATTCATAACTTGAGGGAGTTATGCATATGAATGGAAGCATGTTTTCATATATGCGTGGATCTGGTAAAGGTCCTTGACAATACTAATTTAACTTTACCGTGGTTCTTGATGAGGCACATGGTGGCCATTACCAGGTCACTCAGCAATATCTTAAGACTGTTTTCAATCATTCAAATTCAGGAATTATATTCTTATGGCAGTTTTCCATTTCCCTGCCATGCAGTAGCAGCTGATGTTCCTAAAGTTGTGTGAGTTTTTGGTTATTAGTGAACAGTGAAGGCAACATTTTGGACCCTTTCTGCTATTTTGTTCATCCAAACCCCTTTATTTCTTCCTTTCTATCCCCCTTCCCCATTTGCATGCAGGTCATTTCTCCTCCCCACCTTGTGATTGCTTTATCCCCCATGCTCCCCCAATGGCCACATGGGCAGTCCCAAAACTCCGATGGTGCTTCCTCTTGGTTTCAAGAGGATTATTAATGCACTGCTTTGTATGGTTAAATTCAGTTATTTAATGTGATGGTTACTGGGTGCACAAGTCTCTGGTGAGGCGCCTTTTGGAGATTTCAATCTTTGCAGCTATGCATTGATGTATCTGGTTACTGTCAAAGGTTAAGGTCTCCTCTTTCTCATTTTCTTGATGACAGATATGCTTGTGTGGAGCAGAAAAACAGACTTGCATAACTATCAGTCAAACTTACATTGAATAGCAATAACAATGAAGGCTAAATCTTCCAGTAAAGTGCATAGGGAAGCAATGACTTCCCAAGGCACTGAACCATAGGACAAGCTACTGTAAGTTTGCAATTTAGGGAGATGGCACAGTGTCTGGTGGATTTAGAAGGCTACAACTGGTTGCAAATAGCACCAGGGTGGCAGCCTTGAAATCCAGACATAGTGTGCTTAGATTAAGGAAATCATCAAACAGACAAGTGCACTTGTAACTAACCACTTATGGTTATCATGGCATCTCCCTACAAAGTATTTATGCCCCTATTTATGATGTTTGTTGCCTGAATTGCTTTACTCTGCATTGTTTCATGATATCCTGGTCTTGTCTAATCCATTGTTAGATATTTTGTACTGCTGTGTTACTTGTAATTACTGTGCCTCTGTCTGTAACTCTCCTGGGTTGTGCCTGAAAATAGGCAATGTTTTTGTCTAGTGCACTTACCCAGTGAACAAAAATTAACTAAATAAATAAAATAAATCAAAGAGGCTAACTGAGTCACTGACAACTCAGCTGGAGGACTAAACAGAAGAGGGTTTCAAGAGTCAGTGGAAAGAAGGCAACAGTGCAGATGGATTGAAGCAAAATGGATGAAGCAGGCTTGAAGCATGACAAGGCAGCACGGATAGCGCAAAAGGGCTGGAAGTGCCCAGGGTGGAGCAGAGAATTTTGGCTCCAGTCCCCCAATACACCAATGTTGAGTACAATTTAGGGGACTGCAGCACTGGTGCTGGTCAACAGCTTAGGGCTGAAGGGGGGCCATCTTGTCCAAGTGTGGAGGAGCTATTATATGAGAGGATCAACCTGAGGGTGTTAGGCCTAAGGCCAGGACCACTTCGATCATCAGGCATCCATTAGCTAAAGCCCTCAAGGGGGACTACAGGTAATGGTCCCAACAGATCAAAGGTTACATCCTCAGTGGTATGAACAACAGGGCAAGCAAGGAAGGTACCAACAAAAACAGCTTGCCTCAACATAGGTAGGGGTCTTCTTGGCCCCCTATGTCCTTCCCATGGTTCCCGCCATACTTTCCTGTGGCCACTCAGACAGCCCTAGGTAACACAGCTGCCCCACAGATGGGAGCAGTGAGCACGCAGCATATCTTTGTGGCAGTATAGCTGTGGGCACTTTGGAGAGTGCAGCAGTTTTTGAGGAGTGGTAATGTCACTAATAACATGGCAGTGAGCTAAAGTGGGCTGCTGGTGCAGATATATAGGGAAACATGCCATGTCTAGATAACAGGGGTCCTATGCTGGGAGGTGTGAGCAGTGGTGCAGTTACCTAATTACAAGCAGGGCAGGAGGTGGAGAAGACCAGTTCAGAAAAGGTGGACTGACAGCATGTGGATGCCCTGGGGGGACTGTATGGCTTGCACTGCCTGCCAGCCTTGCAGCAAACCAGACCAGCCTGCACACAGGCAGCAACATGGGCAGAGGATTGTAAATGGAAGAGACAGAAAGGCAAGTATGGGGGATTGTTAACACCAGCAGCAGATGTAGAGCACGGATGCAGGACATTTACCCATGCAGGGCCCAGGGAAGGGGAGGTACTGGCAGTGGATACTTCCATTCCAGTGGCAGCACAGTCTGTAGGAATGGCACCAGCTAGCAAACACTGGGCATACGTGGGAGTGGATGAACCCCTGGATACCCATCTCACTAGTACCAAGAGAGTGAGAAGATTTGGATGGGGGTGTTTGTGGAATTGTTTGAGCTCTCACACCGTAAGTTGCCTGACTCTGGTGACAAGGATATAGTGCTGAAAGAAAAGTGGCACAGACCAAAAGTGGCACCCACATTTGACAATTTTTTTTTTTTTTATGTCATTGGTAACCGGGTAAGGCCCACTGGGCACAAGTGCCTGTTTTCATTGGCGACCTGGTCAGCTGCATTTGACATCTTCATAACAATTTACTCTATGCGATTTCCACAGAACAGGAGGCAGTATAGTGCAGTGGTCTAAGGCTCTGAGCTGCAAATTTGAGCAGTGCTCTAAAGCTCTGAGCTGCAAATCCGGTGACATCCAGCAGATCAGACCCAGGTTTGAATCCCACAGCTTCTGCTTGTATACTGTGTGACGCTGAGCAAGTCACTTCACTTCCTTGTGCTCCCAGGTCGCTCATGTAAAAAAGCTTTCAGCTTAGTGTGCTATTCCTGGTTAAACAACTAACAAAAAAAAAAACACAACACTGCTTGTAAAATACAAGGACAACAAAAAGACAGCACATTTGGCATATAAAGGTAATGCCTGGTTGTGCTATGATGAGCTATTCAGGTTGAAAATGAGGAGGGTTCCAAAACACAGGTGGAAAAAAATAGACCACAAGGCTGCTGGCAGACCACGTGGTAATAACACTGAGACTATCAAGAATCAGCCAGCTTGGACAACTGCATTTAGTGACCTTGCATGAAGCAGCTGGTCATAATATGTGACCCTGGAGGCAAGTAGAAGATTACCTAGCTCATAGGCTATGGGGGGAAATTTTTATTCATGGTGGTGGTGGGCTGGTGACCAGTTATCAATTTGCAGCAGTATTCAAAAAGGGAATACAAGCAGATGATAGAGATCCAAGCAATACCCACTTATTAAGAATTGGGGTTACCACCAAAACAGCACAGCTAGGTTGTCAGGAGGAAGAACATAAAAGATATTGGCCAGTGGGCATCTTGAGCATATAAGGCATATATCAGGCCAGTGGTTACAAAGGGAGACTTATGGCAAGGTGGTAAATTATATATGGGTGCTAACTTTTCTGATTATGTTTATAGAGTGGGCTGCCTTGAGTGAAAAAATGTGAGTACTGGGATATTCCTATATCTGAAGGGCACTCATCAGAGCGGCACATTGAGCAAATGGAGCTCAACTGGGGAACTGATATGGATAAGGGGGATGCAGTGACAGGAGCTTATTCCATGGGTGAAGAACTTGGGCTTGCTCCACTCTCCTCTGGCAGGGGTTGTCATTCACTTGGGTGGAAATTATTTGGGGCACATGTCCTCTATTGACGTGGTCAGAATGATAACAGTGGATTTAAAATGGCTATGACACAGATACTGAAAACAGCACTGGCTTGGTCCAGAATCATACCGTGGAGCAAATGGAGGACAGTCAGGGCTCCAAAACCCTTGAACAAGGCCCAGCAAGAGGTGAACAGAGAGGTGTCTCATTTTTGTCTCATAACTGGGATTCAGATAATTCATCATCAGTATATCACATCAGATTGCCTAGATTTATGCAATAAGAACTGGTTCATTTACCCACTGTAGGCCATGATCTGTTGAACCATAGCATTCAGAAGGTAGTGGGGACATGGCTATAACAGCCACCCTGGGGCATTGTTTGGAAATGCGTACATGGATTATGCATGGTTTGGCAAATGATTCAGACCAGAAATGAGAAAAGAAATTGGACATTTTAAAAGTGGGTGGCCCAGTGTGGGCACACTCAAGACACGTTTGCCTATCACTTCAGCAATATTGGGCAGAACAGTGGAGTGCTGTTGGCGACTGGCAGGGCAGATGAGGCCCTGTGAGGGCAGCACTGCTGTGCTATGGCATAGCAATTCTAGAACCCATCATAAGGGGAACCTGTCATGGGAGTGAGCAGGCCCAGTGGGGGTTTGCGAGTTGCTCCTGACCTAGGTTTAACACAGAGAATGGTGTTATACTGGATCTTGTCTGTTTGTTAAGGCCTGAATCTCACTGCTGCCCCAGGGTGAAAAATAAATGTATGTTATTTTTTATTTATAAGGATAAACTTCTTGTGTGCAGCACATGGAACTGAAACAAATGAACATGTATCTGTAAATATTTAAATCTGTCAAGTAAAAATTGGCCTTCTCCCACAACGTTGTGGTTGTGTTTTTCTTAACTGACTCACTCCTATAGTGCCTATATGATTTGAAACGTTCTGTGTTTAACCTTAATCAAAATGGCCACAGCAGGCTGAGTGAGTTTTAAAATGTCGATTGAGGAAGTGGGCTTATTTGGGTATTAGCAGTGCTCAGCTAGAGGCTTCTGCTAGATTGTTTTTTTTTCAGAGTGATACGGTGTAGAATCAATAAACAAGGGGAGCAACTGCCTTTTGACAAGTGTTAGTGTAAGGCGGGAAATGTTGAAACCGTTTTCTGTACTGGGTTCCCTGTTTGTTGATGCTGCTCGAGATCACAATGAATAAATGTACTTTAGCAGAAGGCTCTAGATGGGTACTGATAATTCTTGTTAAACATTTGCATGTGCATACCTTTCTGGCTGTCAGTGCTGTGTTTGTGTGCCAGTGCCACTGCTGACCTGCTGGGTACCCTTTTGTGTTTTTTTCAATGAAATCAGTAATAGTAGTAGCAGTAGTATTTTATTCATGAAAACATGAACAGGTATACAGTCCTGTTGAACCAGCACTCATTTGTTAGGGACAGATTTGTGTAAGGACCTGGTTACATTATAGATAGCTAGTTAATAGGATATCAGTTACAATCAATACAATAGCAGTTACAATCAATACAATACAGCATATGCTAAACAGTCAACACAGTACAAGCACTAGGTACAGTCAGCTCAGTCGTAGTTGTTTACATACATACATATATGTTCCGGTAAATAGGCAGCCTAGTGAGTAAGTCATAGGGTTGCTAAGGAGATCCTGAATGTTGGGAGAAGTTTACACCTGATGGCAGGCTCGGGCAACATAATTTTGGCATGAATGCTAGAGATAGGAACCAATCCTTGATTTTCTTCCTGGAAACTATTGTGCCCTGGGATCTCAAGTGCATCAGTAGGTTGTTCTATGTTTGGGAACCTCGGTAACAGAAAGTGGAGCAGGCAATCTTGGTTTTCAGTTGGGGGGGATCTTGAATTCTATTACTCATGCTGATCTTAAGCCTGTGTTTTGAGCCTTTACTTTTACATTCTCTTGAATATATTCTGGTAGCCCACCTTAAGCGCATTCTAGCATTAGGCTTCTATTATGGAGTTGTCTTCTTAGGTTCAGGGGCAATCATTTAAGTTCACTGTATAGGTCACAGTAGTAAGTGTGTCTTGGGGTGTAAGGTGCGAACCTTGCAATGTGATTGTATAATACATCTAGTCTTGCAAGGTCCATTTTGGCGGCTCCTCTATAGAGTACGTCCCCATAGTCCAGGATGGGGATTATCACTGTGTTATCTACATGCAGTCTTGATCTTAGTGGCAGTTCACTTTTCGGCTTATGTAGCATGCCAAGTTTCTGTCTTAGTTTTTTTTATTAAGTTGCCTATGTGTGTGTTCCAGCGGCAGTGTTCATCTAGCCAGATTCCCAGGTACTTACAGGCTTCCACGTGTTGCAGAGTGGTTCCATCTCATGAGGCAATGTTCAGAGAGTGGCCATCATCGAAGTCTTTGTTTCTCTGTCTGAATAGTATAACTTTTGACTTGCTGGTATTTAGAATCAACTTCTTCTTGTTAAAGAATAGTTGTAGTATGCTAAATGCCTCTTGCAAGTTATTTTGTACACATTGTAGGCAGGGGCTTTAGTGTATATTACAGTCTCTGTGTGTAAGTGTAAGTCTATCTGTATTTACAAAAGTGAGGTTGTTCATGTATAGATTGAACAAAGCAAGCCTAGTATTGAGTCCTCTGGGACACCAGAGATTATTCATTTGAAACTATAATAGAATTGCTCCAGGTGTACTGTTTGCCAATGTCCAATTAAGTAACTGTGGAACCAATTGTCAGCTTTGGGTGTGAGCCCCATATGTGATCATTTGTGCAGTAGTAAATTGTGATCCAAAGTATCAGAAGCTTTGGACAGATCAATTCATATTACCCCTGTCCTTAACCTGTTTTCTAGAGAGAGTTGTACATCACCAGTGACCATAATCAAGGTAGTTTGTGTGCTATGTTTTTCCCTAATACCTGATTGGTTTGAGTTTATTAAGTTGAATTCATATAGAAAGACCTTTAGTTGGTTTGCAACTATTCTTTCAAAGATTTTTGAAATGACTGGTAGTAGTGAGATAGGTCTGTAGTTAATAATGGTATTTCTAGAGCCAGATTTGAAAACTGGGATAACTTCTGCAGTCTTCTAATCTACCGGGAACTCTAAGGTTGTTAAAGATGGCAAAGATTAAAGGAGCAATAACTGGTGCTGCTTATTTTAATAGTTTACTGGGGATGTTGTCAAGTCCTATGGCTTTGTGGTCATTTATCTTAAACAGTTCTGTCAGTACCTGTTCTGGCATTATTTCTTGAAGGCTGAATGCCAAAGGCAGGATTTCATGCATTTTGTTTGGGGGGAGGAGTGTAGGGCTGGTATGAAGGAGCTGCTGTTGTGTTCATTGCTGTGCCCATTTTGACAAAGAAGACATTGAAAATCTCAGCTACATGTGGTCCTAGTGCTTCACTGGCCCCATTAATGTTAAAAACTTGGTGGGTATTCATTTGTCCCAGGATTTTGTAGCTTGCATATTAGTCTCCAAATGTTTCTGGGATTTGTGTTGCTATTGTTGGTTAATAATTCTCTATAATAAGATAATTTGGCAGATCTTACCTCTTTTAAATATTTATTCCTCAGTTTTCTATACAGTGATCAGTCACTCTGTGCATTAGTCTGCTTGGCTTCTTTCCCATAGCTTATTTCTTCATCTTTTGATTCTATGTAGCCTTCCCTGATACCTTTGTGTGTTATTGATTTCATTTGGAATTTTCTTTGTAGAGCATGTTGCTCACATACTTTTAGAAATTCAAGTTTAATATAGGACCAGGGTTCATTTATAGTTGGGATTAGATTTATTATCTTCCAGTTAATTGCTTCGACATCCTACATAAATGAAATATAATCAAGGTCTTTATATGTTCTTTTGTACTCCACCCTAGTCATTAGTATACTTTTTGCAGTGTTCCTTAAGCAAAAGATGCCTTGGTGGTCACTGAAGATGTCTTCAAATACTCTGCTAAAGCACAGTAATAATTTCTTAATGTAAAAATTAGGTCTAGTGTTGAGGAGGCCTGTGGATCTCTGGGGTTGATCCTAGTGTATTCTTGGATTAGTTGGGTGAGACCTAAGCTGGTGCTTAGGTCGTGTAGTCGATGTTCTGTGTTTATTGATTTCCAGTCTACATTAAAATTGTCTGTTAGCTTCAGTTTGTGTGCTGAAGTATGACTTTCTAATTCATCATGTAGTGCATTAAAACTCCCTGTTTTGCTTTTCAGTGGTCTATAGATTCCCATTAATAGGATGGGTTGGGCCATGTGGGAGTTATATTTCAACAGATAGGAGGTCAGTTGCCTCTCAATCCACTAGATCAGTGGTCATTAGTAAGTAAGCAAATAAAGACATAAATGTTGAAGCTAATAATGTGCAAAATATTACAATAGCATTATACACACAGGGCGTCACACAGTTCACCCACCATACATAATTAAAAAATGAAACATGACACCAGTTTCATATATGGCTGTATTTGTATAGCAACAACACTGGATAATACAACCTTCCAAACCTTTAATGGTAATAATAACTGTGAGCCTTTGTCCAGTCTTAGTGAGAATCCCAAAGGGCAGTCATGCTGTGTAAGTGCAGTGTAATTTGAGACACAGGTGGAACCACGGGGTATTCAGAGAACATGGCAGCCACAGCCGAGTGCTTACAAAAACGGTGACTCAGCTGCTGCACCTGTGTTCAGGACTACCTGGCAGGGTAGCAACCAGATACCTGGGTGAGTAAGGCAGGTCGACAGGAAGCGTATGCATGCACACATGCATGGGGGAAGGGGGGGAGGTATGTGGCATGGAGTGTGGCAAGTTGCTGTGAGTTGATCAGCTAGCATGGTGAGGAAGATGGTCGGTTGGGGTTTGCAGAGTTTGAGTCTGGAGTGTCATGGGGTTTTTTTGTTCCGGCAGGTGGTCTTATTTTTTTTTAAGAATTTCACCCCCTCCTAACATGTACCCCCCTGGAGTTGAGAATCCTGAAGTAAGGGAGTGCAGGGGGCAAAGCCCCCCCAACATACATGTAAACCTGGTAACCACCTTGCAGTTCGCCGTGAGTGTACATTGCCATAATTCATTTTCAGTGATGTACACGCGCCCAAATGTTGATCGCTATTCCACAATCGCCATTATGACATAGAACCGGACAAAGGTGAAACAATGAGCCAAGATACAGTACTAGTCCTGAAGAGCAGAGAGTTTGGTCTTAGCTACTGTAGATTTAACATTTTCATAAGTGGACCAAAATAATTCCAAATGACAAGCTATCTGAATGAAACAAACTCCTCCATTCTATTTGTAAGCTATTGAATATCTTTTTTCAGAGTAAGACTTTAAAATAATAACTATTAAGTGCATTGTGAGAATGGAAAAGTGGTGTTGAAAGGCATCAGATGGATGCCTTAAAACACAACTCAGAACACCCTTCTTGATAAGCTCTGCAGCAGACTAATGCCATCCTGGCAACATAAGGATATTGCATGACTGAAAGAGACTGGAGACTGCAGTTACAGTACTTGGGTTTAATAGCAAGAGTTCACAGAATGAGTCAACACAGGAATTTCATGCAGTTGCAGAGAATCTGATGGTGCCCCCCCCCCCAACACCCCAGCACTATATTTTCAACCTGGTGATAATCCAAGAATACCATGAGAATTTGCCTTGCTGTTAAACAATATGTTCCCACTGACCTTTGATTAGCATCACTACTGTATCTTTAATTCTTTATAGACTTAATTTAAATTTCAATAAGTCAGTGTGAGCTTTAGGTGAGTTTGATGACATCTTCATGAAAATGTATGTTCCATTTTCGTAATACTAAGCTCCAAGGAAGTCAGTTACATTTTAGGCCTATAAATACATAAATTCTCAGGGGATGACAGTGTACCTCAGCTTGCATCCTGGGCCCATAACATTTATCTGCATTGTGTAATCCCCTGACAGCCTGCTTGGTGACTAATAATTTACCTATGGAGCCTACTCTACATATATTCTAAAGTGATAATGATATAAACTTGAAGAATGTAGCTCTGTTTTTTTTTTCATGTAAGCACCTGCTTAGAGGTCAACAGGAGGGGGAAACTTGTTTTGTGTAGGATTGTGCAGACAGTGCACCATCCAGTCTGACAGGATATATGAATGCTCTGAGGGGGTTCTGTCCCAACATATATGATCCATTTAATCCATTTGGTGTATTCCGGAGCAAAAACATTGTTTGTACAGTACTGTTTGAAAACAACAGCATCTGAACAACCGTAGTTCTGTGGCATCCCAATTTGAAATTAATACTTCATTAATGATGTCAACATGGATTTTTTTGAATGTTCTATATGGAAAACTTGGTAAAATTCATTAATAGGCACAAGTTATTCATATGCAGTCTGTTGGTATAACTCATGCATTATATGTCACTTGACTTGAGTATAACATGTCTACAAATAGTACTAGTTCATCTGTACACTCTCCTATTCTTGTGAGGTCTTGCTGTTGACTCTGCACTGTTATGATTTACTATTCCCATATCTGCAACTGTGCTATTAACCAAAAAGTGAAAATAGACTACACAAAATATGAACACCATATAATTTATGAACACATCCACTAGACTTCATAGAATTACTGCAGCCGGAGTAATATACTATCAACTCATGCATAATTCATGTCTAAGTACTGGCATGTAGTTCATGATGATTAGCAAAGGAAATCATCTGAGCAAGATGCATAACAAAATGGAAATGCATGTATAATACTGTGTGTAGCTTGTGTGTAATTACCACCATTTATAATGGTGCTGACAATTATGATGTGACAGACATGCTGGACTACAAGATATCATGTTTGTGGAATTTCCATCAGGTATATTCTGTAGTCTGTTATGTCTGACACAAATCTCATTACAGTTGTCGTAATTTCATCATGGACATGGTATGTTCTATATAGAATAATATATGGGATAGTGTGTATAATAAGAATTTTACTCACACCAGAGATGTTGGATGCTACATAACCCCCAAGAGCAAAGCTAGAGTGGTTCAGGCAAGTATCCAACAACAAGAGTGTGTGTAAAACGTGTGATTTACACATCACCCAATATCTTATTTTATATAATTGCTGGCTATCATTTTCTCACCTCAAAATTCTACCCAGCAATTATAGAAAACAATGGTTCCAGTAGCACGGTTGAGTGGAGCATGGTTTCCCTTTTACTTCTTTTACCCCTATTTGCATGATTGCTCTGAAGCTAGACATAAAGGAGCTGAACATCAACTATATTAGTGAAGAAGCTTGCTTATTCTAAGTCTATTTACTGTAAACCGATTGTAGTGTATGCGCAAGAATGGCAATGTGTGTATACATGGAGTGACGGAAACGTGTTCGCTGTTATAACCAGCTGGTTATAGTGGTGAACTATAACTGGACTTGTCTAAGGGAAAAAAACATTCTCCAGTTATTATAAAGAGAAAGACATATGAACAAGGGTGTGTAATATTTTTTTACACTCACCCAAGGTGAGGGATGCATCATAAACTCCTCAAAGAAGCATAGAAACATAGACTTTGATGGCAGATAAGGACCGCTTGGCCCACCTAGTCTGCTTATTTCCCTACCTAGATGATAAGCTGCAGATCCTATTTAACCAACAGCCTATTTCTTCCTACCCCCCACAAAAATTGCCTTATGTCTGTCCCATGTATTCTTGAATTCTCCCACAGTTTTAGGCCCCACAACCTCCTCAGGAAGGCTGTTCCATGCATCCACAACCCTCTCTGTGAAAAAATACTTCCTCACATTGCCCCAGAGCCGTTCCCCCTCTATCTTCAAATTGTGTCCCCTTGTTCTTGCACATCTCTTTTTCTGAAAGATGCTACCCTCTTGGATTTGTTGATTCCACTGAGGTACTTAAACATTTCTTTCATGTCTCCCCCCTTTCCTTAAGGGTATACATATTAAGCTCCTTTAGCCTCTCCTCATATGACTTCTCTTGCAGACCCTGCACCATTTTACTTGCCCTCCTCTGAACTGCCTCCATCCTGTCTATGTCCTTGAGGAGATGGGGTCTCAGAACTGTAATGCAGTACTCCAGATGGGGTCTCACTAACTGTCTGTACAGGGGGATAATTACTTCCTGTTTTCTGCTGGTGATGCCTCTCCCTATACATCCCAGTATCCTCTCAGCCCTCCCTATCGCCTTCTCACATTGCTTGCCAACCTTAAGGTCATCTGATATGATTACCCCAATGTCCCTTTTCATTTTTGTTACTGTTACTACCCCCCATCGTGTAATCCTCCCCTGGGTTTTTGTTTCCCAGGTGCATTACTTTGCACTTCTTTGCATTGAATCCAAGCTGCCATACTTCTGACCATTCCTCCAACCTTGCCAAGTCCCTTCTCATCCTTTCCATCCCTCCTTGTGTATCAACCCTGTTGCAGATCTTTGTGTCATCTGCAAAGAGACATACTTTTCCTTCCAGTCCATCTGCAGTGTCACTTATAAAGACATTAAAAAGGACTGGACCCAGTACTGAACCCTGCAGTACCCCACTAGTAACCCCTCTTTCTTCAGAGTGGACTCCATTTACAATTACCTTCTGTGTCCTGTTGTTCAGCCAATGTTTTACCCAGGCTACCACCCTGGGACCCACTCCAAGGCTGGTTAATTTGATTACTAATCTTTTGTGTAGGACTGTGTCAAATGCCTTGCTAAAGTCTAGGTAGGCCATGTCCACAGCCCCTCTCTAGTCTACTACTTTGGTCACCCAGTCAAAGAAATCAATTTCATTCGTCTGACATAACCTTCCCGCTGTGAACCCATGCTGCCTTGGGTCCTGTGCCCCACTGGCCTCTAGGTACTCAACAGTTCTTTCCTTCAGAAGTGATTCCATCACTTTTCCTACCACAGAGGTCAAACTGACAGGTCTGTAGTTTTCTGCCTCTGTCTTGCTCCCACTTTTGTGAAGGGGAATCACATCAGCCTTCTTCCAGTACTCAGGTACCATACCATCCTCCCATGATTGTTATAAAGGGTAGTCAGTGGTGTCACTAGTTCTCTGCTTAATTCTTTTAGAATTCTGGGGTGAATTCCATCTGGCCCCATTGCTTTGTCCACCTTCAGTTTTAGGAGTTCTTTCAGAACCCTTTCTTCTGTGAAAGGACTGGGATCGACCCCCTCTCCAGAGTGCTTCTGTTAATTGGATTAGGCACCTTCCCCACTTCCTCTTTTGTGAATACTGAACAGAAGTATTCATTCAGTATCCCTGCTTTTTCACTGTCACTCTCTGCCCACCCAGCATCCATTCTATTCAGCCTCACTATCCCTCCCTTTGTCTTTCTATGCTCCCTGATATACCTATAAAAGGTTTTATCCCCCTTCTTAACAAAGTTGGCTATCTTTTCCTCAGTTTGTGCCTTTGCTATTCTGACTACCCTCCCTGCTTCTTTCTGCCGTAACTGGTACAGTTCTCTGTCCTGCTCCTTTTGTGTTTCCTTATACTTCCTAAATGCTATCTTTTTCCTCCCTAACCTTCACCGCCACTTCTTTTGAGAACCATAGTGGCTTTTTCTTTCATTTTGATTTGTTTATTTGCTTCACACAAAGGCTTGTTGCCTCTGTGATGGCAGTTTTGATATTTCCCCATTGTTGCTCCACCCCTCCTTCTAGCCTGTTTGCTAGTGCTTTTCTAAGGCACTCTCCCATATTGCCAAAGTCTGCCCTCCTGAAGACCAGAACCCTCACTTTTGTATGGCTTGACTCTGTAGCTGAGTTTATCGTTAACCACACTATTTGGTGATCACTTGTTCCCAAATGGCTACCCAATTCTAGATCTGAGATCCTCTCACTGACCCCATTTGAGAGGATGAGGTCTAAGATTGCTCCCTCATGAGTAGGTTCCAAAACTAGCTGTCTAAGGCATGCCACCTGAAGGGCATCAAGAATGGCCCTGCTTTTGGATGTGGCTTCAGCAAAGGTGCTCCAGTTAACATCTGGCATATTAAGGTCCCCCATCAACAGTATCTCTCCTTTCTCTGCCATCCTAAGTATGCCTTCTATCATATCCTTGTCCATTCCCTCCCCCTGATATGGGTGTCTGTATACAACCCCTGTGCAGACTGTGGTACAATTTCCAGTCTCTAAGGTGACCCACAGTGCCTCCTCTCCTCCCTATTTACTCTTTTGTTCAGTTGCTTTTATCTCTTCCCTTACATAGAGATCTTCTCCCCCCTTCCACCCTCCCTGTCTCTCCTGTAGGTTGTATACCCTGGTATGTTAACATACCAGTCATGGTTCTCTGTGTACCATGTTTCTGTGACTGCTATGATATCCAGGCATCCCTCTGCCATCAAGACCACCAGTTCAGGGAGCTTGTTGCCCAGACTATGGGCGTTGGTACTCATTACCCTCCATTTCTTGATGGCCTTACCCCTTTTTGCCCCATCCCTGTCCTTATTGCATTTGTCACATTCTCCATTTACCCCTGCGCTTCTCCCTATTAACATCTCTATGTTGGTGTCTACCTCACTTAGTATCCTGATTTTTTTGGGGGGGCTAGGATTTCCCTGCTCCTTTCCAGTACCTCCCCCCCTTGGCTAGTTTAAATGTTTGCCAATGAAGTATTTAAACCTATCACCTAGGATCCTTGTTCCCCTCCTGGGCAGATGCAGACCATCATGCCAGTATAGGCCTGCATCTGTCTAGGTGGACCCCCAGTCCCCAATGAAGCCAAATCCCTGAGCTCTGCACCAGTTTTTCAAACACTGATTGAATCCCATGGTGTGGAGCACCCTAGCCTCATCCGTGCCATAGACAGGCAGCACCTCCAAGAATGTTACCATGTGTGCTATTTGTCTAAGGCCCCTCCCCATCTCCACAAATGATTCTTGCACTGTTCTGATCCCTTTCTTAGCCAGGTCATTTGTCCCTAGGTGGACAATGACATCCAGCTCCCTCCCCTGTGCAGCTGCTGCTGTGATCCTGAGAATTCGCTCCCTGTCCTTCCAAGCCATGGCCCCAGGCAGGCACCTTACCTCCCTCTCCCCTTCCTCCACCAGTTCTACCTTCCTAACAATGGAGTCCCCCACCAGGTGTTGTTTCCTTCCCCAATGGGGTCCCATGCCACCCTCCTGTGGGTCTTCTTTGTGGAGGTTCCCAGCTTCCTCCTTGGTCTCCACTGTGGGTGCCTCCATAGAGGAACCACACATTTCCAGAATGGCATAGAAATTGTGGAGAGGTACAACTGGAGGGATGTGCCTCTGTTCAACCACCCTCACCCTCCCTGAGTCCACTGTGGTCTAGCCACTCCTTTTTCTTGGCAACCTCTGAGGCAATGGCAGTGACTCTGGTGGTCCCTGGGTGGGAGAGGAGGTCCCACAAATATTGGCCAACTCAGCCTGGAGATGAGCAACCTCCTCCCTCAACCCAGAGATGTGCCTGCAGATGGGACAATACTGCATCCTCCAGAATTGTCTCCTGGAAGACTGCTGCTCCACAGCCACTGCACTGCACCACTCCCATCATGTCTTTTTTCTGGCCCCCTAACTGTTGTTTGGAATACTTACTCTTTCCTCTGTTTGTTTTCTTTTTTCTTCCCCTACTTACTTACTGCCTCTGTGCCCTTTTAGCTCCTGATCTTCCTGTTCTAAGACAAGAAGTTCCTATATTTCTCAGTAGTCTCCTTACTTGCTCAGAGTCAGACCTCCAGCAGCTGGGGGGGGGGTGGAGAGCTACTCTTGCCCTTCTAGGATGGTGAGTCTGTGGTGGCTCTGTGATCATTCACTTCTTGCTCTCAAACAGGAAGTTCCTGTATTCAATTAAATCCTGTGCCTATAAAAGTAGAACTGGTTTAGGGTGGGGGGTGGAGGACAGGGAAGGAGGGCAATATAGTCGCAGTAGAGAAGTTTTAATTATACCAGTAGCTCCTTCCTCCTGGTGTTCTGTCTGTTCTCTGGCACAAGCTATCTAGGGCAGTGCTTAAATCTGGTTTTAACCTGGCTCCTTCTAGCTAAGCCACTCCCCCTACTTTGAAAATCTTTCTACACTTAGTTAATTTCACAGATAACAATTCCCTTCTGACACCTGTAACAAGCACCTAGATAAGTACACAGATAACACAGATAACAGACAACAATTTACTTCAACTACCTCTGACAAACACACTAACTCTTTTTTTACCCTAAATTGAAGGTCCCAGTACAAGATTTCTAGTTATTAGTCCCAGTAGAGAAGTTTTAGTTATACCAGTAGCTCCTTCCTCCTGGTGTTCTGTCTGTTGTCTGGCAGAAGCTATCTAGGGCAGTGCTTAAATCTCAAAGCTCACATAAACTCTAGCATACACTGCAGGATATTGAATGTCCCATTACTGCAGTACTGCTTTGATGTCAGCTGCAGGGGATTCTGGTATGTGTAGTTACAGGAGATATCAGCCTAGAAGTAAGTAAAATTAGCCTGATACAATCTACTACACCTGATCCCGCTATCTGTAACTGTCACAACATGAGTACTTACAGTACCTTTAATTGTCAGTATTAATCCTACTGTATCCCAAATGATTTTGTCCTGTTCTGTCATATACTGTCTGACTATGTAAAACAGAAACTACTGTACCGCTGATGCCTATGTATTGTTCTGGCATGTATTGTATGCAGTGGGATGGAATCCGCTGACCTCTTTGTCATGCTATAACCCTGATATCGTATATTGTAATGTTGTGATGTTATGACCTTGTAACCGAGACTTCTACTAATGGTACCCATTGAAAATGAACCTCAGCTCAGTTGAGGTCTGACCATGTTTGTATCATGTGACAAAGATTCTGAATAAAATGTTTACTACCACTACTACTACTACAAATATTATTACTGTACTACAATAAACAGTAAATAAGCCAAAATGTTTTTGCACACAAGTGCACATTGGGACCAGCTCCACACTTGGGGGTGGGGTCTTTGGTGCTGACTGTTCCCCTTTACAACTGATGTCCTTTGCTTTACAATTGCTGATATTCCAGACATCTGTCTCCCTACATTTGCTCCACTGCAGGGCTACCTTAATGTTGAGTTCTTCTTGATTCCTGCCAACATGGTCTATCACAGGGCTTAGAAAGACTTTTTCTTGCATGCAGTGGTGCTGCTCAAATTCTTGTCCTGTCTCCACTGCCTGAGCTGGAGTCTGGGACCCAATAACCTAGTAGGCAGCTTTTTTTGAGCATCGGTGGCTGCAGTGTTTTCGATGATCGCAGGTGGTTTAGAGAGTGGGTAGTTATATACAGAGTGTACTTGTGCTATTGTATTTTCATTAAAAGCTCTCAGCATCTCATGCAACCATTATAAGCAGCTTGTTATACTGGCAGATTACATAGAGGACAATGGAAGGTCTTCGGTTAGTAACCACACTGCAATCTCTTCAAGAGGTTGCCAGGACAACATTGTAAACCTTGAGAATGCAGCTCGAGAAGTTTATTGTTGTCCTGGCAACCTCGAGAACAGATTTCAGTGAGGTTGTTAACCAAAACCATCCATAATATTTTATAGTGTATGGGAACCAGTTAGAGTTAGAGGAAATGTGTCCTTATTTTTTTTTCTTTGCACTGCCCTCCTTTTGATCCAGCTCTCACCACTGTGGCCATTCATATCCAAGAGACACACATGCATGAGATGCCCTGCAGACCTCACTCCTCCTGAATGGCTGCAACAGTGTTGTATGCTGGAGATCGCTGCCTGTAAGGACTGAGAGTCACTGAAGGTAACAAGGAGGGGAAAAAATTATTTTTATCCAAAACAAAATCAGGAAATTTAGCTTCATTGGGGCAGCAGGGTGACACTGAGGGACATACATGTGCAATGGTACCACCACTGATTGTTATGCCATCGTTATGACATACTAAAGAAGGGTTAACCACAATCTGACATCATAGCGCTGGAGTAATAAGGTTGTAATCTGGTTTCTTTCAATTAATAATACGCCACTCCCATACATTATAACATGGTTATCGATGTATAATTAATCTTAGTCAGTAATTATAGCCTGAGTAACAAACTACAGTCCCCCAAACTTGTGTGACTAAACACTGACTGCTAGAAAAATAACTGGGGGCACTACAAGTCTATACAGATACCCACGAGTAGCCAGCCTTAAACACACTCTGTCCCTGTGGTTGCTGGGGGCTAACTAACTAACTAACTAATTAACTAGCTAACTAACTAACCTTGCTGGGGCTAACTAACTAACTAACCAATCAACCAACCAACTCACTCACACAAACATCAACATTGCCTATGTCAGTCCTTTTTTACCTTGTAAATTTTTCACAAATTAGAATCAACACTTTGGGGATAAGATCAAATACAGCAATTAGTTTTGTGGCTAATAATGGGCACACAATCTGTATTTGTGGGAAACATTGAGTACCAAACATGTTTCTGTGGCTAGAACCAGACACAAACTCAAAAAGAATATGCAGTTACAAAAATGGTCATCATTTGTAAATCCTGCAGACTGGCCATCTTCATGTATACAGTAACCCAGATCACCTTCCTGGGTGTTTATCTGTAACATCAAAAACTGGATTTGAACATGAGAACATACATCATCAGTTTATAGTTGGTGCCAGCAGGGTGCTGCAGCAAGGAGCTTCTCACTAGTGTAAAAGCCCCACCAACATTACCAGCAGACCCTCTGTGGGTACCAATATGAGTACAAGAGGGAAGTTAGTGGAACCCAAGTGGTTACTGAGAAAGCTAGATGTGGTGCATTTTAGGTACATATTGATGGTACTCAAAAACAGGAATTGAGTGAGCAGGAGGTCTTAATAATGCTGTCAGTCTTTACTGTTATTACACATAAAGATATGCATTATAGGATGTTCAGAAAACACTTCTCTAAACAATGTTTGTAACTGGTTTTCTAAATACATGATATGCTAAAATGCAGTGTTTATATAGCTGACCTTTACAAATTAGATCTTTGAACACTTCTCTGGTAATAATAAATTCACTGAGACAGTAATTACATCTAAAGGAGAATGTTAATACTGCTGAGATGTACTCTATTCTCCTTTATTGTCCTTGTAATCTGATTATTATGACAACAAAATAGCAAAATGCAAACTCTGTGTAGTGAACAAACAATTAATCTTTGGAAAAAGTAATGCATTGAGTTGTCTTTGGAGTTAATAAATGTGAAACATTTGCTACAAGTCTTTCTCATAAAGACAGAGGGAGACTAAAACTTTAATGGTGCTCTGGCCACTTCCCTACCCTGATGAGCTGGAGGTGGAACAGAAAGTGAAGGTGCTGTGCTCAATTAGTGTAATTTCTGTATCCTTGGATGCCACTCATTGCTGCAGAGAGGTGGGACTTGGAGACTCTCAGTACATTAATTAAGAAATCATCCCAGCAGAGCTCCCTTTCCACCTGAGGACTGAGCAATAAGTTTTAATTAGGCTCTAAAAGACAGCTTGCAATATATATAAAAAAGCTCTTATTACAACTGGTGCACTAATTTAAAAAGAATTGAGGAAAAGAGAGTAATAAGCGAGGGTGATAGCAACAGTATAAAGGGTACTGTTACCCCAGCTCCATTTCACAGATAACGTAATGCTGAGATTCTCGAACACTGCTACACTATGATGAAAGCACACAACCATGACATGAAAGCCAGGGTAATTACACAGGGCCTGCAAAGGAAATGTGCTGAGTTCTGCCAAATTCTCCACATCCCTTTTCATTCAAAACCTTAGTTCTGTCTCGTAATCTGTCTAAAATGTGATCTTTATTCTAGGAAAGAAAAATTATTTATGTCTGATTTCTCCTGGGTTGTACAACAAATTGACAACTTAAGACTAGATCACATTCATTGCTTATTCTTCCATTTTACCATTTTCAAAAAGGAGTCAGTAATTAAAAAAAAATATATGCAGATATATAAATATCTTTTTTTTTTCTCTTTTAGATATTTCCTGAAGAAGTCCTAAGGTCAAAACGTAGATTTTTAACTCTATTTTCCATTTTTAGCGTGCATTTAATATAACCATTTTGTTTTGATATATATATATATATATATATATATATATATATATATATAGTGTGTGTGTATATATATATATATATATATATATGTATACATATATACACACACACACACACACACACACACACATATACACAGAGTAATAATGGGGGCAGTCTGTTAGTTTTGTGTCTTAAAAATGTTAAAATTACATTTTTACTAGAGAGGTGACAAAACTTTATAGTGTGGACCGACTAACAGTTGGGACTACCTGATTGTGTGTTTTTAACAGAGCTGCAAAACTGAAATCTTCTAGATATACAGTCATTTTTTTAACATAATTAAGAAAGTAAATTGCAGGTGAACATCAAAAAGATTTCAGTACTTTTGTCAGATTGCAAAGATTTGAAATGAGGGTTTTTGTGGAGATGAGGCTGAATTTGTTGTGGATAAAGAATGTGTTTGAACATGGTCATACAAGCTCCCTGTGACCAGATTCTTCACTCCTAAAGAAATGACCAATGGCAGAGGAACAGTAGCCATCTGGAGAGCAAAGAATGTCTATAAGATTGTTAACAATTTTTTTCTATCTTCAACATGGTAACAAACACTGCTCTGGTAAATAAAACATTCTCTGTAAGTGCCTGTGAAAGATGATTATGTCTGCAATGTCCAGTAAATGGTTAATATGGTCATTCACATTGCATTGTGGCCCTTGCAACTGATACTGCAGGCCACTGCACTGTCCTACAGGTACTGCCTACAAGGAAAGGACACCCAGTCATAAAAGGGAAATGCATCGGTATAGGGGGCAGGGCGGGATTGGAGCTGCTGGACATCAGAGAAGAAAGCAAATAAAGTTTGAGGTTTCTCTACCCTCAAATTTCACCAAAGTTGTGATTCATGGTGGTGTGGTGCTTGAATAGCAAACTTCCACTTATAAGACTTAAGTACAGGGAAGATTATGTTATAATAAATGGGTCTTCCTTTTTCCTGAAGAAAACCCGTGGTGTTATTTGCCGTAATAAAGGAGTATTTATTATGCCAAACACGCACACGGTTTTCCTCATTCTGCGCATGTGCCCACCACAACACTTCCTCCTGGACCACTGGCCAGTGACTGCCTGCTCTAAAAAAATGGAACCACCCTTGGGAATCTGCGGTAAGTAAAAATTAAAAAAACTTCCACCTGCAAGCAAGAAAAAAAACCCACAGAAAATGTTTAAATAAATGAATAAAAATGGTCATGGACCACGGCCACACAGGATTCAGGGAGAGTTGTTCTATTTTTATTTTATATCATTGCAGTGGCCAAAAAGGAAGACCCAGCAATTATATAAAATAAACTATGGGGTGTTGTGTGTAAACTCGAAGTTTACACACTCCAAGGGGTTAGATGCTATTAATAAACCCCTCGAGCTTTGCTCTCGTGATTTATGTAGCATCTAACCCCTCGGGTGTGTGCAAACTTCTCGTTACAAACAATGTCTCATACCTTTTATTTTATATGCAATACACTATTTGTTTAATAGTACTCTGAACCTCAGATCAGTGCTGGCAGTAAACTGCCCCTTGGGGAGTGCTCAGGGGAACAATCTGGGAGGAGCAGTGAAGGGGGAACAGCACAGCAGGAAAGTGTGACGATAGGACCAGGTAGGGAAGGGACCTCAGAATCACAAGATAACATGTTGATTGAATCACTGAGTGGGATGGGAGAACACTGAACATCAGGAACTATCTGTTTAGGGAAGGGAGAGAGAGGGGTGAGATCAACATTTTTAAGCAGGTATGTTGGAACACTACTGCTGAGATTGGGCCATTATGGAGGGATTTAGAATTCCTATGAGCAGTGCACCAGATAAGGTGAGTACCAGTCTTTATCTCACCATTTTTTAAGGAAATACTCTTCAAAAAATTTCTAATTAGTACAAATACTCATCCCTACACCTGAAAATGCTCCATACCCCAGCAAAAGAGTGCTTCATAACAATATTATTGCTTCAAACATAGCCTTTTTCTTCAAGATTTGAAGCACTCTTTCTCAGCAAAATTTCATTTTACTCGTCATATTTAAAGCAGCAGTGCAAGAATCCGGTGAACATTTTGACCTATACTTTGTTATTCTAGTTTAGATTGCCTCTTATCTATTGACTTGTAGGATACCCTTCTTTCCACAATTTGGGTCTGCTTTAGTACTTTTTGTTTACATCTGAAATAATAAAAAGAGCACTCCTTTTAATATTGCTCAGACCAGGTTTTCATCACTATTCCCAGCAGTTTTTGAGCACCTACTGTTACATAAGGTCATGGAGCACTGTCTGCTGCATGCTAGTTCATTTTAGTCACAACAGAAATGATTTTAAATAATTGATGTACAAAAACAGCCGAGAATAATGATGAAAACCTGGTCCAAACCATATTAAAAGGAGCACTCCTTTTATTATTTCAGATGTGAAAAAGCACTAAAGCAGACTTAAATTGTGGAAAAAAAGGGTGTCATACAAGTCAGTAGGTAATGGGCAATCTAAAATAGAATAAAAAAGTATAGGTAAAAATGTTGTTGCACTGCTGCTTTAACAAATGGGGAGTATGTTACCCTTGCCTGCCACAAAAATGATCTGGAGCTCTTGCCTGCCAAAATAATTATCTGGAGCACTTGCCTGCCAAAAACATTGTCTAGAGCACTGGCTATGGTGATATTGGAGCACCTGTGGGAATTAAGTTGGGTAACTAAAGGCGGTACTACACAACAGGGGCTAATCGAAACATGGCTGGAGGGATACCCGAAATATGGCACTACTACATAATATCAAAGTGTATATATACAGTGCATTTGTAACTAACTACCTATCTAGGGTAAAGAGTACAGGGTATAGTGTTAATGGTATTGTACTGAAAGCGTGTGGTAAATTAACATCCATACCTCACTACCTATCTAGGGTAGGGGTTCAAGACAGCAGTCTAAGAGGGACAACCAAGTAAATCATTTAAGACAGGAAACTGTAACAGAACTCCATATATAAGATAGACTTTTTTGTTTCTTGTGTAAGTGTACTAGGCAGATAGAGGAAAGCAAGTTATTAATAGCAGTCTAGGGATTATCATAGGATCAGTATGGAGATGAGGTGCAGTGGGGAGATGGTCAGTTGTGGGGATGGTAAGACCTTCTTTGCCAGGGTTACCCTGTGGAGGAAGGTCCACTGCCCCATTTGCAGGACTTTTGTGGAGCTCCATTCTCAGCTGGTGTCAGCAAGGGATGAGATATCTCAGCTGCGGCAGCAGCTCAGTTGGGGTCCACCCTCCACACCCCCACTCCCCCTGAGGCTCACTAAATCAGGGGGATGGCAGATGGTAGGGAAGGGGAAGGGCATCGGGGTCAGCCATAGTGGGATTAGCCAATCCCACACCATCCTTAGAGCAAATAACTTTGCAACCTTGCGGGAGGAGGTTCAACTCCCTATTCACCCTCACTCCCTTCTCAGTGGTTCCCTTATCCTCTGTCTCCCCCAAAGTCAGTTTAACTATCCAATGTAGACATCAAATTTCTGCCTCAGTGTATTGGCCCCCTGTCTCATCAGCTGACAGCCATCACCCTAGCTGGGGCTCCCTCTGAACAGGGGACTAGTAGCTGCATGGTGGATAATGGTAAGAATAAACAAACAGGTTAGTTTTACACTCGAATGCAGTTCAAGAATGTGAAATAATCCAAGGAAAATCCAAGTTGCTTAGTTGACCAGAGATTTATTAAAAAAGGCAACAGTTAAAGGTGCTGCTGACACAAAAAATCCACTATCATGCCAGGTGCCTCAGTGCTTTGATTGCTAGAGCTTTATCAGGGGACTGGTACCTGGGTAGACAGACAACCATTAAGTACTGGTAGCTGTTATCATTAACCAATAGAATTTCTTCAGTGTTGTAGCACAGTTACAAAAGGGGAGGGTTAAAATAAAAAGACCAATATACATACATAGCATCAAATACCTAAAAAATCACCACTGTGAAAGAAGAATTAACTGTTTGTTAAAACTAATGAAATCTGATTAGCAACAATAAGCAACGAAGTAATTTAAGTCAAAAGATTGACATTCTGCATTTCGTATTGCTATGACTTTGGCAATGTATGTTGTTTAAGCAATAAGGCATGACATTGTGCGTGTGTTATTGTGTAATAACATCACTCCTGGGGTGGATTGCAGCATGAGGTGAAGCTGAGTGCTTTCACCACTCTAGGAATGAAGTTATTTCACAATAACACACACCCTGGAGTGCCTTGTTGCTATTATATGATGGCTCAGTTTTTAATAAAAAAAGAAAAAAAAATGTTTTTGCATTTATTCCCAATTTTTTTGTGTGGAGGTATATGTTTAAAACAAATGTCTGTTGTACTTTCCCACCAGTAGTTGGAGCTGCTACCTGAATAAGTTCCACAACAATTGATCATTGCGTCTGCTGCTGTGATGTCTGACACCTGCTGCCTCCCCACCATCACTCTTTGTCCAGTCATTAAGCCAGGCTGTATTTCAAGTTTCTCTTTTTTTATTGTGTCTGTTACTTTTTGTGATCAGCGAACTGTTCTGTGTCTGTAGTACAGGACACAGAAGTGTGCACGCGCTCACATAATTTTGGCTCCGAGGAGATTTAATTGCTGTTTTTGTTGTATTAAAACAGTGGAGCCCTTTTCATGGTATGCTGGTTGCACTGCATTGAATTCGGCTCACGCTGTGAACACCAGAATCGAACAGAAAGGGAAACATAAACCGAAAAAGAATGTAGAAACCTTTCCCCATGGTCTGAAGATTTAAATGGCAGGAGAATGGGGATATGTGTTACTGCTGTTCAGTATGGAATGTTGTGGTGTGGGTACAGGACAATGTGGTTGGAGTTCAGGAGCTTCAGTGGCACCCTCCAGTTGCGTGACCATCAGTTTGTTCTGTGGGGTTTACCAAAATCATTCACTTTTGATGAAAAGGAAGAAAAAGATTCTGTGTAATACAAGCTTGCTGCAACAAAACTTCTGTGTGTGTTTGTGCGGGAAGGAGCTGAGTTGCTGGAATCGATTCATGTTGGAGAGGGCTACTGTGAGGATTGAAGGGATGCACAATTTCTGCCTCTGTCATTTGGTCACGGGTATGCCTGGTCTTCATACAGTGATGTCATTGTGTAATAACATCACTGTTTCAGGCACCCACTGACAAATCAGAAGTCAGGAAATGTCCTTGCCATTGTATAATTAAGATTAGAACTGCGTGAACTTCCCAAAGTTCGACACCGCAAACTTTGGCAGTCAAAACCCAGAAAGTTCAGCAAAATGGCAGACTAGTTTGCTGATTCACTGCCCATGGCCATCTCATGTACACCAGGTGCCTTCCATTCTGTGGGGCATACTAATGAGGGCTACTAACTCTGCCATTGGTTGGTAGCCCTCATTTGCATACCCAGCACAATGGAAGTCCCTTGCTGTGCATAAAATGGCAGCAGGCAGCTCAGCAATGTGGCATTGATGAAGTGGCATGGATCTTTTTTGCATTAATGAAGGAGTCACACCCATATACCTGTCATTTGGTGGTGGAGCAGAGTGCTGGGGACTCTGGAACCAAGAGCTCAGTAAAATAATATTAGCAACCACTGATGTGGCAGCCTGTTAGCCAGGAGAAAGGGCAGTAGATCTGGCAGGAATTGAATTAAAGTGAAATTGCCACTTCTGAGAAATCTTTCAGGAGTGTAATATTGGGGCACAATTCAGTCTATAAGATTGTTTGTAAATGAACTCAGAAGCAGTGCAGTATACAGATCAAATAAATCATACATTAACCAAAAGTTTTAATTATAATAAAAAAGGGAAAAAAAAAGTTTTTCATTCCCTTTAATATGATTAGTGTCATTTTAATTACATTGACTTACAGGAACTGATTCTACAGTTTCTTGGGTTCTCATTTCCCACCAAAGCTGAATTAATGTGAGTTTCTCACCAGGGCTGGCAGGAACTACAGGGTTGGCAGGGCAAACTGTAGTCTGCGGTTTGACTGGTTCACCTGGTCCACCCCATTTGGGCCATGATGAACCAGTCAAAGCAAAAGTACACCTATCTCCCTTAAAAGTGTGCCATGGCCTGAAAGAATTGAACACCCAAAGTTCAAAGTGTTCATTTTGTTTAGAGAACTGAACTTGCAGCTCTATTAATGATAATAGCCAGCAGTACTTAATGGTTCTCTGTCTATCCAGGTACCCACCACCTGGTGAAAATCTAGTGGTCAAAGCACAGGGGCACCTAGTGCAGTAGTGGATTTTCTGTATCACCAATGCAATTAACTATTCAGCAACTTTGATCGTCCTTGGATTTTTTCCAGATTCTTTTAACTGTGTTCAGTGAGTGCAGATCTAACCTGTTTGTTTGTTCATATTTATGGGGGAGCAACCCCCTTATCCTGCACCAAACTTTGCACCCAATAGAGTACAGACTACCACTGCTGCATGAATTGGATAACAGTAAGACTGAAGTTCAAATGATGTGAGGGGGAAGAGGCCAATTAGGGAGGGCTGACAAAGCCTACATTCAGCATGGAAGAAAATAAGGATACTAGGGAAGTATAAGGGAAAAGGAACAGGAAAAAGCAAGTGAGATCAGT